>OX422213.1:415267583-415927583 GCA_949130495.1 Sambucus nigra | reverse complement strand
GGTTCATACACAATATCATATTCACCGAGCTCTATTGCCCAGTACATCAGTCTCCCTGATTTTTCTGGCTTATGAAGGGCTTGTCTCAATGGCATGTCGGTATACACGACGATGGTATGGGCCCGGAAGTATGGCCTCATTCTTCTACTTGCCTCAATTAATGCCAATGCCAATTTTTTCAGCATTGGGTACCTGGTCTCTGCACCTCGAAAAGCCTTACTTGTGTAATAAATTAGCTTCTGGACTCCATTCTCCATTCTGATCAATGCCGAGCTGACTGCATTCTCTGATACTTCCAGGTACAAGTACAACTTTTCTCCCGTTACTAGCCTGGACAACAGTGGAGGTGCTCCCAAATATTTCTTCAAGTCTTGAAAGGCTTTTTCACATTCATCATTCCACTCGAAAGTTTTTCGAAGTGTTTTGAAGAATGGGAGGCATCTATCAGTTGCTCGGGATACAAATTTGTTGAGAGCTGTAACTCGTCCTGTAAGACTCTCGAAACCCTAAAAGAGCTTTGATCTTTTCGGGATTCGCCTCAATGCCTTGCTAGTTGACGATGTATCCGAGGAACATTCCTTCCCGTACTCTAAATGTGCACTTCATCGGGTTGAGCTTCATCTGGTATTTATCCAGTTGATCAAAGGTCTGACCTAAGTCAACTAGATGATCATCAACTTTCTTGCTCTTTGTCAGCATATCATCGACATAAACTTCCATATTGCAACTGATTTATTCGGCAAAAACCTTCTTCATCAGCCGCTGGTATGTCGCTCCTGCATTTTTCAAACCAAAAGGCATAACATTGTAACAATAAGTTCCCCTAGGGGTAATAAAAGAAGTACTTTCCATGTCTTCAGGTTTCATTTTGATCTGGTTGTAACCAGAGTAAGCATCCATGAAGCTGAGCAGCTCGTGCCCCAAGGTAGCATCCACTAGCTGGTCAATTCTGGGCAATGGAAAGTGATCCTTTGGGCATGCCTTGTTGAGATTCGTGAAATCAACACACATTCTCCATTTATTATTTTTCTTCTTTACCATCACCACGTTGGCTAACCAGTCTGGATATTTCACATCTTCAATGAATTGAGCTTTCTAGAGATTCTCAACCTCTTCTTGTATAGCTTGATTCTTCTCGGGACTAAATACTCTTCTTCTCTGCTTTACAGGCTTGATCTCCTTATTCACATTGAGCTCATGACATAAGAAGTTTGGATCTATTCCTGGCATGTCTTCATGACTCCATGCAAAAGTTTTCTTCCTGTTTCGCAAGAAAGTTATCAACTCCTGTTTTATTGAGGCATCCAATGTTGAACCTATCTGGGTTATTCGTTCAGGATGATCGTCGTCCAGAATAACATTTTTTGTAGATTCCACCACCTGTCCTTTTACAAGTTGGGATTCATCTCTAGGATCCAGTGTTTTAATTTATGTACCTTCATCCACCTGGTAGGTAGTAGTCTTTTTCCTTGACTCTTCAAGCTCCTCTTGCTCGGCAGATGAATAATAGCATTCCCGAGATACTTTTTGATCACCTTTCACAACTCCTACTCCAAAATTTGTTGGGAATTTTAAGCACTGATGTACTGTAGATGGAACTGCTTCGAACTTCTTCAAACCAACTCTTCCCATGATGATGTTGTAAGCTGATTGCACATTTTTATCCATCACAAAGAAGCGTATTCTTTCTGTTCGACAAGCAGGCCAAGTTCCAATGAATATATCCAACTTGATTGTCCCAAGTGGAAAAACTTTCTCGCCAGCAAAACCCAGGAGGGGTCTGTGATAAGGCTCCAATTGAGATAATTTTAAATTTAAACTGTCAAAGCATGAGTAGAACATGATATCTGTCGAACTACCATTGTTGATGTAAAAAATTAGATTACTCTAATTATTCAATCACAGATAAATAAATGAGACAAAAGATTTTAAAGTGGTTCAGCCTTATTTTAATGGCCTACATCCACTGTTATGTTATTGCTGTGTGTTTGGGAATTCTCGATTACAAGTGCTATCAAGAAATTCCGATCCCTTTGAATGAGGGTGATACAAGGTATTTATAGCCCTTAGGATGTACATGAAAGGGTGTTACATTAAATGATCCACATATGAAAGGGTAATTCATTTAATGCTTTTCAAACATGTGCGTCAAGATGATAAGCATTCAATGAATAGTTGAACTGTTGATTATCTGGCAATCAATGCTATGGTCGAGATGCAGCTCGAACCGCCTTACTTGCTTGTCGTTCAAGAGTTCCTCGGAGAGCTGGAGTTCCTCGGAGAGCTGGAGTTCCTCGGAGTGTACTTGTTGCTCGGAGTGAGTCTGACTTGGTCGGGGGAATGATCTTCCTCGTCGCTATTGTGCCACGTAGATTGACACATGTCTTCTTATTATTCATCCACATCAGCATACTAATTTTGGTATCAACAGAAGCCCCCAATGTTTCATATTTCGAACTTTAAGGAGTATGGAACATTCTTTCTCGGTATATGGAAATATTAAATGACCTTCCTGGGTTTTAGGAGCCTTTTCTTCGTATTTGAATTTCCTTCCAAATTCGCAAAATCTGCCTTTTTGCATTTTTATAAGCACTTCGATCTTCGTGCACTTTTTGTCCTTTTAGCCGCTGGTAGCGTAATAGTTTCCTTTTTGTAATCATTTCTTTCTCCGTTTCCCAAGGCAAAGTATTTAAGCTTCAGAGGCAATCCCATTGTCTTCTACCTTTTCAATTTCTGCTTTCGAGTTTTCTATAGCTTTTCTCTCTCCTGTGCGTTCATCCCTTTCTTCGTTTGTTTGTCAACATATCTCCTTTTTCCTGTAAGATTTTCTTCCTTACTCTTCATTTTTTTTTATTCACCATGGTTTATATTATCGAATCTCTTGAGAAATTTCGTTCTGACTTTTCTATTCCTTCTTGGGTAACTTTGGAGAGTCTTTCTGAGCCTTCAAATTATTTTAATTTGGCTGAGGGACATTGGTTCCCTAGCCTTTTTATTGCTGAATGTGGATTTTCTCTTCCACCAAACCCTTTGTGTTTAGAGTTCTGTCAGTATTTTGTTGTTGTCCCTGCAAAAATATCTCCCAACACATGGAAAATAGTTAATGGGGTGTATAGGTTAAATCAAACTCATGGAACTCGTATAGGAATTCCTGAGATTATGTACTGTTACAGATGGGCTGTTTTAGACAATGTTTTTTATTTGAAAATAGGTTTTTGAATAGGGCCATAGTAGTCAACCTCCCTGATGCAAACAGGAATTATTTTGAACATGGGGTAGTTATAAAAAATTGGCAACATGCCCCTTTGGTTGGAGATACAGTATATGAGGGTCCCAGATGCCCCCCATATGGCAATGGGATAGGTTATTTTCATCTTATTTTATTTATGAAATTATGATTTCATTGTGTTTGACAAAATGTATGAGTGATATTTCACTATGTATTTGTTTGCAGTTGACAGTAAGAGAAAAACTCCAAAAGAATCAGAAGTAAATATTAAACATTTGAAACATATCTGGAATTTGCATCAAAGAGTTGCAGACGAGCACATCAGGCCTGCTTCATATTTGTTGTAGTACAGGAGCTACACATCGTCCTTTACTACTCGTCCTGTGGTCAGCATTAGTGAGCCATTGCCAGGTTCTGAGGAATCTTCACCAGAATCTCACATTCCTCTAAGTCAGAAGATGGGCAAAAGAAGAGTTCCTGCTATCTTCGAGGAGACTTCCTCTGTTGGAGATGGAAAGAGAAGCAAGAATGATGTCCCAAAGGCGATAAAGAAAGTAGATTATGTCCCTTCTGTTCCTCCTCAGAAGGCTGCCGAGAAGCCCCCAATGGCTCCGAGCAAGAAAAGTGCACATGTGGAAGTGGTCCCAACCAAAAGTTCTTTGGTTGAAACTGCTGAAGTGCCATTGAGGAGATTGAAGAAATCCTCCTCGGTCACTTTGACTGAAACCATTCCCCAGCTCCAAGCTAGTGGAGCTGGTGTCCCAACCATTATTCCCCCGAGTTCTGCAATGAGCTCGGTAAAGACTTGGACTATTCCTGAAGTCCAAGGAATTGAAGAAAACATGTCTAGGGATATGCTGACATCCCCAGCTACTCGTCACATTGCTTCAGTAAGTTTCTCTTATCCTGAGTTTTTCTTTCTTTTAGTCAATATATGTATCTCGGCACTGACTTGTCATTACCTTCTTTTTCAGCTGGTGAGTTGCTTTAACACCATAGTGAAGAAAGATGAAGCCATCAAGGCTTCCAGCTCCTCGTCTGGAGTAGAGGATGCTTTCCAGGGCTTGGACCAATCTTTGAAGGAATCCCGTCAAAAATACGACGAGGATAGGGGTGAATGGGAGAAGAAGTTGGATGCGTCTGAAGCAGAGAAGGTACAGTTGGGAAATAAGGTGAGAGACTTGGATAGGGAGAATAAAAAATATGTTGAGAATCTCACAAGCTTTGGGGATCTTGAAAATAAATTGAAATCGGCCGAGGAAGAGCTGACCCTTCAGCGAGAAGTAAATCGCTACAAGGAGGAGGTGGAGACTAAGTTGAAAGCCTCCGAGGATCTTCTATCCGAGAAGCTCTCCTCGGAGAAAATGAAAAGGAAAATGGCTGTAAAGAAATCTTTTCGTACCGGATGGGACAGGGGGGTAGCAGCAATGATGACCCAGGTCAAGTATGGGAGTTTGAAATACTTCCGAGATGGTTAGGTTGTTGCCTTGCAAGAATTGAAAGTGAGCGAGGACTCTGAATTATTTCAACAACATCTTCCTGGCCCTCCTCCTGTAATTGAAGATGAGGATGAAGACGAAGCTGCATCTGAAGAGTCTTCAATGACAGTGGGTGATCAAGTCCTTACTCCACAACCCAACCAGACAATCACCGAGGAGATTTCGTCCTTGCCTGCTCCTCCTGAACAAGTCCCAGCTTCTGCCAATTAAATCATTGTTCCCATCGAGAAACCATGCTCCTCGTCCCAGCCTCCCGAGAAAGTCTTGGGAGACAAGGAAAAGGTGTGAAGTTGTCTGGTATTCTCTTTCTGTTTTTCTTTTACTTGTACTTTGTATTCTGAACGATGTACTCTTTTTGATGATGTAATAAAATCACCTCTTTTGCTCCTCTACATTGTTGATGCTCTGTCTGCTTTTTATTAACTCTTGCCTTCTCTTCTTTATTAGTTTATGACTAGAATGGAATTGCTGTCTGCCAATGATACAAAACTGATGCAGCAATGCCATTAATATTTTAAAGCTGGCCATACAGACCTGAGTGCATCAAAAATTGCTGATATTCTTGGTCATGATGCTTCAGACCAAGCAATGGAGGCATATCAATACTTGAAATATCTTCTTGATCGTGTTGTAGCAAACAACGTGTCTTACTATGACATGATCGAGGAGCTTCAATATACTTTAGAAGATCTTCAGACTCAGTACAGAGAATCAACTGCCCTTTTGCACAAGGGGTATGAAAAAAGGTATCAACATCTTTCTGCCAAGACAGGCCACAAAAAGATCCTTGCTGGGTATGATGTCAGGGAGAGAACCCTAAAGGGTGAAGTTGAAGCTTGTAGACAGATTGCCGAGTTGCTAGAGCAAGAAAATAACAATTTGCAGAAAGAGCTGACACAGTATAAGTCTGCAGCATCTTCTTCAACAGCTGTAATCCCAGTCACTGACGAGGGATTTTCCTTTCTAGAGGTTGATAATGCCAAATTAAGGCAAGAGTTGGATACCTTGAGAAGATCTGGTACTTCTGCTGCTACTCGGGGACGAGGAAGAGGTTCTCATGGACGAGGAAGAGTTGCTCAGAATGTTGTTGAGGAACCAAGTTCGCGACCTGCTCGGGGAGGATCAAGAGCTATTAGTCGTAATGTTGAAGAAGCTCGTACTCTAGCAACGTTGGAAACTCAAGCGTTCCAATTGAATGCAAAAGATCGGGCTTTGTCTGAAATGTCTAAGAAAATCCAAACTCTGGAGGATCAACTTGCTTCGACAAAGTCTGCTCTGAAGAATAAGGATGTTTTTGCCAAGATCCTTCATAAGCAGTTAGAGAGAATAACTTTCCAATTCCACAAACAACCTCGTGAGTTCTGGATGGCAGGCTACAATGAGGCCCTTTATCACTTGGATGCTCGCCTTGAAAATGCCAATAATGAAGGTTATAAACAGGGATGGTTGAACGCCCTGGGTGTATTAAAACTAGAGCAGGACCATTATTTATGGGATTATCATGCTCTTGGGCTACTAGACTTGCCTGTGCCACCTTATAAATTGGACATGGAATGGATCCCAGATCGTGCCATTCCTCGGATCTTAATTTCAAAATACCTTGGTGACTACAATCTTCATTCTCAGATCGAGGTATCTCATCCCGAGCATCTACTGGACACACCTTCTGTGATGAACGTTAAGATGCTGAAGGACTTGAATTTTATTAACTCTCCTCAGACTTTAAATGATCCGCCTGCTGGCGAGGAACCTATTTCAAAAGCAGGGGGAAAGAAACCAATAGAGTAGGGATCTCAATGTAATAGTTAGTACACATATGTAACTTGTAATTCGTTTTGAATTGTAATGAAAGGCTTTCATTTTCTGTTTGCAAATCTGTATTGCTATTGTCTTGTGATTATCAGACATTCTATATTTGTGCTTGCATAACAATATTGTATGGTTCCTCGACCAACTTAGTAATAAAAAATTACAAGTATTAGTAATATTGCTCGATCACTTAATAATAAAGTAATGAGTATAAAAATGTAAAAAATTCTTCCAACCAACCAAGGTTGTTAACTTGTGTTCGTCGACCAATTATAGTTAGTGAGAGTTTTTATCCCCGACCATCTATACTTGGTAATTTTTTGTCTTTTTCATAAAATGTGCCCGACCAACCAAGGTCGATGATTTTTCCTCGTCAACCAACTACAATTAGTGGGTTTTTACCCCCGACCAACTATACTTGGTTCAGTTTGGAATATTTGTTCTTCGAGGAACTTTTATGTAATAAACTTACTTCCCGACCAACATAAGTTGGCATTTGAGAGCATATCTTGTTTCCTAACCAACCGAGATTGGCCTTTTGTCGATCATCTTTTGTTCTCGCCCTTTTACCAACCGGAGTTGGTCTGAGTTCGAACTATCATGTCCACTAGCTCTTTTACCAACCTGAGTTGGTCACACTAGTGTACGCCTCCTAACCAAAGGAGTATAGTTTGTTCTCGTCCTTTTACCAACCGGAGTTGGTTATGGGTTTGAACTATCATGTCCACTAGTTCTTTTACCAACCTGAGTTGATCACGCTAGTGTACGTCTCCTAACCAAAGGAGTATAGTTTGTTCTCGCCCTTTTACCAATCGGAGTTGGTCGTGGGTTTGAACTATCATCTTCTTTTTACTGTCGAGCAGCGTAGTGTTAAACACACTAGTATTCCCCGAAAAACTTTCAATAAACGGAGAGAAGATTGTGAAATATCATCGTTTTATTCATATTGATGGAACTGCTTTACATTTTACATCACTGATAATACTTGCGTAGATGTTCAGCATTCCATGCATTCTTAAATTCCTCTCCTTCTAGAGTTGTTATTCGGTAAGTTCCTGGTCGGACAACTGCAGTAACTCGGCAAGGTCCATGCCAGTTCACTTCCAACTTATTGTGCTTCTGAATAACCTTCTTTAGCACGTAATCTCCTTCTTTTAAGTCACATTTTTTCACCCTCTTATTGTAGAACAGGCCTGTTCGCTATTGATAAGTAGCATTCCTAATGGCTGCCTCTTCTCTAACCTCCTCGAGCATGTCCAAATCTAATCTCCTCATCAAGTCGCTGACTAGGGAATTGAAATTCAGCACTCTGTGTGTTGGAAGACCCAACTCGGCAAGTATTACAACCTCACTCCCAAATGCCAGCATATATGGTGATTCTCCAGTTGCTGCTCGGGGAGTTGTTCGGTAAGCCCATAATACTGACTGTAGCTCATTAATCCAATTATCTTTAGCCTCACTTAGCCTCTTCTTCAAACCATTTAATAATGTTATGTCCGTCACTTCAGTCTGCCCATTGCTTTGAGGATGGCCTGGTGCTGAATGAACTTTCAAAATGTTTAACTGATGACAATAGGCGGCAAAATCCTCATTATCAAATTATGTTCCATGGTGTGTGATGAAGGCATGAGGGAGTCCATATCGGCAAATGATGTTCTTCCAAACGAACTGGTATACCTTCTCATATGTCATATCAATAAGTGGCTCAGCTTCTACTCACTTAGTAAAATAATCCACTGCGATGACGAGGTACTTGAATCTTCCTCGGGTCGTTGGCAGTGGTCCAACAAAATCCATTCCCCACACGGCGAAAGGCCAAGGGGAAGTTATGGGTGTAAATAATGCTTGTGGAGTTCGTCGGACGGAGGAAAAACATTGGCATTTATCACATCTCTTATCATAGGCTATACAATCAGCCCTCATCGTTGGCCAGTAGTATCCCTGCGTCATCACCCTTTGCAAAAGTGTCCGACCTGCTATATGGGCTCCACAGGACCCTTCATGGATCTCTTCAATCAATTCTTTCACCTCGAAGGGATGTACACATCTTTGCAAACCTGCCATAATTCCTCGTCTATACAAAACACCATTAATTAGTACATACCGAGCAACTTTAAACTTCAATTTCTTGACAGCGATCTTATCCTCCGGTAATTCTCCTTCCTCGACATATGCCCTGATGGGATCCATCCAAGATGGTCCTAAATCAAGAGTAATAATATTCATCGTCAGGTCTTCATCTATGCTTCGACTTTCTAACACCTCAATTGGTATCGTTCTTCGTAACTCGGTACGAGTAGCTGATGCTAGTCGGGCTAGTGCGTCTTCTTGTGCATTCTCCATTCTTGGTATTCTAATCAATTGAATGGCATCAAATTCTGCCAACAACTCCATGGCCTTTGCATGATACTTGACCATTAATTCTCCTTTAACTGCATATGTTCCCATCATCTGATTCACAATTATTTGAGAATCACTGAATACCATCACTTGTTGTGCTTCCATAATCTTTGCTAAATTAAGACCTGCTATCAAGGCTTCATACTCAGCCTCATTATTGAAAGCTTTGAATTATAATCGTAAGGCATATTCCACGTCAATCTCGTCTGGGGTGTTCAAAACAATCCTTGCTCCACAACCCGTAGTGCAGGATAATCCATCTACATATAATCTCCATGTAGGTAACTCGCCTTCAAATTTCTTATCTGACAAAGTTCCTCGGTGAAATATCTGCTGTTTCCTTTCATCCTCCCCTGGTATTTTTCGCTCTTCGTCGACCATCTCTTCTCGCCCTTTTACCAACCGGAGTTGGTCTGGGTTTGAATTTGATGATCTTTCTACATCCACAAGACCTTTTACCAATCGGAGTTGATCTGGACTTATGTCTGTTGATCGTGTAACATCCACAGGTTGATCAGCGAGCAACTTTTGTTCCTCGGAGGTATCAGGATATGTAAATTCTGCTATAAAGTCTACTATAGCTTGCCCTTTTAGTGATGATCTGGGTTCATACACAACATCATATTCACCAAGCTCTATTGCCCAATACATCAGTCTTCCTGATTTTTCTGGCTTATGAAGGGCTTGTCTCAATGGCATGTCGGTATACACGACAATGGTATGGGCCTGGAAATGAGGCCACATTCTTCTACTTGCTTCAATTAATGCCAATGCCAATTTTTCCAGCTTTGGGTACCTGATCTCTGCACCTTGGAAAGCCTTACTTGTGTAATAAATTGGCTTCTGGACTCCATTATCCATTGTGATCAATGCCGAGCTGACTGCATTCTTTGATACTGCCAGGTACAAGTACAAATTTTCTCCCATTATTGGCCTGGACAACAGTGGAGGTGTTCCAAAATATTTCTTCAAGTCTTGAAAGGCTTTTTCACATTCATCATTCCACTCGAAAGTTTTTCGAAGTGTTTTGAAGAATGGGAGGCATCTATCAGTTGCTCGAGATACAAATCTGTTGAGCGCTGCAACTCGTCCTGTAAGACTCTGCACATCTTTCTTCGTCGTTGGACATCGCAACCCTAAAAGAGCTTTGATCTTTGCTGGATTTGCCTCAATGCCTCGCTGGTTGATGATGTACCCGAGGAACATTCCTTCTCGTACTCCAAAGGTGCACTTCGTCGGGTTGAGCTTCATTTGGTATTTATCCAGTTGATCAAAGGTCTGACCTAGGTCAACTAGATGATCAGCAGCTTTCTTTCTCTTTGTTAGCATATCATCGACATAGAATTCCATATTGCAACTGATTTGTTCGGCAAAAACCTTGTTCATCAGCCGCTGGTATGTTGCTCCTGCATTTTTCAAACCAAAAGGCATAACATTAAAACAATAAGTTCCCCTAGGGGTAATAAAAGAAGTTCTTTCCCTGTCTTCAGGTTTTATTTTAATCTGGTTGTATCCAGAGTAAGCGTCCATGAAGTTGAGCAGCTCATGTCTCGAGGTAGCATCCACTAGTTGATCAATTCTGGGCAATGGAAAGTGATCCTTTGGGCATGCCTTGTTGAGATCGGTGAAATCAACACACATTCTCCATTTATCGTTTTTCTTCTTTACCATCACCACATTTGCTAACCAATCTGGATATTTCACATCTTCAATGAATTGGGCTTTTTGGAGCTTGTCGACTTCCTCCTGTATAGCCTGATTCTTCTGGGGACTAAACACTCTTCTTCTCTGCTTTACAGGCTTGATCTCCTTATTCACATTGAGCTCGTGACATACGAAGTTTGGATCTATTCCTGGCATGTCTTCATGACTCCATACAAAAGTTTTCTTCCTGTTTCTCAAGAAAGTTATCAACTCCTATTTTATTGAAGCATCTAACGACGAACCTATCTAGGTTACTCGTTCAGGATGCTCGTCGTCCAGAATAACATTTTCTGTAGATTCCACCACCTGTCCTTTTACAAGTTGGGATTCATCTCTGGGATCAAGTGTTTCAATTTATGTACCTTCATCCACCTGATAGGTAGTAGTCTTTTTCCTTGACTCCTCAAGCTCCTCTTGCTCGGCAGACGAATAATAGCATTCCTGAGCTACTTTCTGATCACCTTTCACAACTCCCACTCCAAAATTTGTAGGGAATTTTAAACACTGATGTACTGTAGATGGAACTGCTTCGAACTTCTTCAAACCAACTCTTCCCATGATGATGTTGGAAGCTGACTGCACATTCTTATCCATCACAAAGAAGCGTATTCTTTCTGTTCGACAAGCGGGCCAAGTTCCAATGAATATATCCAACTTGATCGTCCCAAGTGGAAAAACTTTCTCGCCAGCAAAACCCAATAGGGGTCTGTGATAAGGTTCTAATTGAGATAATTTCAAATTTAAACTGTCAAAGCATGAATAGTACATGATGTCTGCCGAACTACCATTATCTACCAGCACCTTTGAAATCATTACTTCTTTCATCCTCATTTTGATCACCAAAGGGTAGTTGTGAGGGTAAAGAACACCTGCCAGGTCGTTTTTTGAAAAACCAATGACCAGCTTCTCTTTGTTTACCTTCCTCGGGCGATCCTCTTCAGCCAAATTTATTCGCTGAATATATGATCATGCTTGAGCCTCTCCAAGGTAAGCCTTTCTTTCTGCAGTAAGGTCTCCTCCTCCTGCATCTCCTCATGTAATGACATTACAATCAAATGACCCAAAGCGTATTGAAAATACCTCTCGTTCTGGTTGCCTTGGTTTCTTGGGAAGATCGGGGTCATCCTCTATATCATCTTCATGATCCCTTTTCTTTTTCTCCTCTGCTCGACGAGGAGATCTAGACCTTTCTCTAGTTCGGTAATTATTTCTTCTTTCTCCTCGCCGATCAACATACTTCGCTAGCTTCCCTCTTCGGATGAGTGTTTCAATCTCGTTCTGAAGGGCTATGCAATTTTTGGTCATATGGCCGTGATCCTTATGGAACTCGCAATATTTATCCCTGTTCCTCAAGTCAGGGTCTGACCTCAGTTTCTTCGGCCACTTTACTTCCTCATTATTCTTGATTTCCTCCAAGATATGATTAATACCCATTTTCAAAGGAGTATAATTATCGAATTTCTTCAAGACTTCCCATGACGATTAATTATTCTTGGAATGCTTGTCACCGCCATTCCCCTTATGCTCTTTATTCTTGGATTTGTCGTCTTCCACCTTGGTTTCTTTATCCATATTCTTCTTCGCAGCCATAGCCTCCTCGGCATTCATGATTTTGGCCGCTTTCGCCATCAACTCTGACATAGTTGTAGGTGGATCTTTGGCCAAAGTGTAATACAACTTATTAGGCAACAACCCACTCATCAAGGCAGTGATTGCTGTCTTTTCTTCATAATCTATAACTTCCAATTTCTCGTTATTGAAACGAGTTATGTAATCTCTAGCACTCTCACCAAATTTTTGTCTAACACTTAACAAGTGTGCTACTCTTTTTACTGCCTTTGCCCCAAAAGAGAAATTACCGATGAACAACTTGGCCAATTGAAAGAAAGTTGAAATCTTACCCCGAGGAAGATTGTTGTACCATATCTGGGAAGATCCAGTAAGAGTTCCCGAGAATGCTCTGCATCTCATCTCGTCAGGGACAACATAGATGTCGGCAGCAGCTTGATATTGCTTCATGTGTAGAACAGGATCTGTCTTTTCATCATATATGGGGGTCACCACTGGTGCTTTAAACTTTGACGGGGTAGGAAAACCCACAACGGCCTGGACAAAAGGTGTCCCTTGAACAAAAGTTCGTTGTAAGGGATTATTCACCTTAGCCATTTCTCCCAATGTATCCTCCAAGAGCTGAATGGAACCCTTCCACGCATCATTTCCCTCCTCGGGCCTATTAGTTCGAGCAATTGATTGTTCTGAAGTAGCCTACTGAGATCTATCTTGACGAGCAACTGGTCGTGATTGTGTTGATCCTTCTATGAGATCTGATGGTTGTCGAAAACTCCTCGACATGGTCTTAGGTAGACTCCTATTCCTCCTAGGGCCTAATCGACTGAAAGGAGACACCCTACTCAGTCTTTCCAAGGCACTGGGTCTTTCTGGAGAGAGAGTGATACGTTGATCAGTATCTGTAGCCCTTATTGACGAAGTTCGCCCAGGTTGATAAGAGAAATCATCAGATTCCTCATTACAATATGACTCAGTACGCCTGGATCGTGAAGAAACTAAATAGGTTTACCTCTGACCACTTCGCTGTCCCGAACGTGCAGGTGCACCGCCATGAAGAGTCTGTATGAGTTGCCGCATTGTTTCTTGCATGACGGTTTGTCCTTGAGCCAGATTCGTCATAATCCCAGCCAAATCTGGAGGTGCAGAGGGATTTGGAGGATTTCCAGCATTTCTAACGTTTCGATTGCTGGATTCCGGGTTATCTGCCATTGATGATGAATGATTTTTGGTGAAAAACGATAATAACAATCGTTCCCAGAGATGGCGCCAATCTGTTGATGTAAAAAATTAGATTACTCTAATTATTCAATCACAGATAAATAAATGAGACAAAAGATTTTAAAGTGGTTCAGCCTTATTTTAATGGCCTACATCCACTGTTATGTTATTGCTGAGTGTTTGGGAATTCTCGATTACAAGTGCTATCAAGAAATTCCGATCCCTTTGAATGATGGTGATACAAGGTATTTATAGCCCTTAGGCTGTACATGAAAGGGTGTTACATTAAATGATCCACATATGAAAGGGTAATTCATTTAATGCTTTTCAAACGTGTGCGTCAAGATGATATGCATTCATTGAATAGTTGAACTATTGATTATTTGGTAATCAATGTTGTGGTCGAGATGCAGCTCGAACCGCCTTACTTGCTTGTCGTTCAAGAGTTCCTCGGAGAGCTGGAGTTCCTCGGAGTGTACTTGTTGCTCAGAGTGAGTCTGACTTGGTCGGGGGAATGATCTTCCTCGTCACAATTGTGCCACGTAGATTGACACGTGTCTTCTAATTATTTGTCCACATCAGCATACTAATTTTGGTATCAACAATAATTATCTACCAGAACCCTTGAAATCATTACTTCTTTCATCCTCATTTTGATCAACAAAGGGTCGTCGTGAGGGTAAAGAACACCTGCAGGGTCGTTTTTTGAAAAACCAATGACCAGCTTTTCTTTGTTTATCTTCCTCGGGCGATCCTCCTCAACCAAATTTATTCACTGAATGTACGAGCAAGCTTGAGCCTCTCCAAGGTAAGCTTTTCTTTCTGCAGTAAGGCCTCCTCCTCCTGCATCTCCTCCTGTAATGACATTACAATCAAATGACCCAAAGCATATTGAAAATACCTCTCGTTCTGGTTGCCTTAGTTTATTGGAAAGATCGGGGTCATCATCTGGATCATCTTCATGGTCTCTCTTCTTTTTCTCCCCTGCTCGAAGAGGAGATCTGGTCCTCTCTCTAGTTCGGTCATTATTTCTTCTTTCACCTCCCCGATCAACATACTTTGCTTGTTTCCCTCTTCGAATGAGAGTTTCAATCTCGTTCTGAAGAGCTATGCAATTATTGGTCATATGGCCATGATCCTTATGGAACTCGCAATATTTCTCCCTATTCCTCGTGTCAGGGTCTGACCTCAGTTTCTTTGGCCACTTTACTTCCTCGTTATTCTTGATTTCTTCCAAGACATGATTGATACCCATTTTCAAAGGAGTATAATTATCGAATTTCTTCAGGACCTCCCATGACGACTTGTTATTCTTGGAATGCTTGTCACCGCCATTGCCCTTATGCTCTTTCTTCTTAGATTTGTCGCCCTCCCATTTGGTTTCTTTATCCATATTCTTCTTCGCAGCCATAGCCTCCTCGGCATTCATGATTTTAGTCGCTTTTGCCATCAACTCTGACATAGTTGTAGGTGGATCTTTGGCCAAGGTGTAATACAACTTGTTAGGCAACAACCCACTCATCAAGGCGGTGATTGCTGTCTTCTCTTCATAATCTATGACTTCCAGCTTCTCGTTATTGAAACGAGTTATGTAATCTCTAGTACTCTCACCATATTTTTGTCTAACACTTAACAAGTGTGCCACTCGTTTTACTGGTTTTGCTCCAAAATAGAAATTGCCAATGAACAACTCGGCCAACTGAAAGAAAGTTGAAATCTTACCCCGAGGAAGATTGTTGTACCATATCTGGGAAGATCCAATTATAGTTCCTGAGAATGCTCTGCATCTCATCTCGTTGGGGACAGCACAGATGTCGGCAGCAGCTTGATATTGCTCTATGTGAAGAACAGGATCTGTCTTTCCATCATATTTGGGGGTCACCACAGGGGCTTTAAACTTCGACGGTGTAGGAAAATCCACAATAGCCTTGACAAAAGGTGTCCCTTGAACAAAAGTTCGTTACAGGGGATTCTTCGCCTTAGCCATTTCTCCCAACCTATCCTCCAACCGTTGAATGGACCCTTTCCACGCATCATTTCCTTCTTCGGGCTTATTAGTTCGAGCAATTGATTGTTCTGAAGTGGCCTCTTGAGATCTATCTTGACGAGCAACTGGTCGTGATTGCGCTGATCCTTCTCTTAGATCTGATGGTTGTCGAAAACTCCTCGACATGGTCTTAGGCGGATTCCTATTCCTCCTAGGACCTAATCGACTAAAAGGAGATACCCTGCTCAATATCTCCAAGGCAATGGGTCTCTCTACAGAGAGAGTGATACGTTGCTCAGTATCTGTAGCACGTATTGACGAAGTTCGCCCAGGTTGATAAGATAAATCATCAGATTCCTCGTTACGATACGCATCTGTACGCCTGGATCGTGAAGAAAGTAAATAGGTTTGCCTCTGATCACTTCGCTGTCTCGAATGTGCAGGTGCACCGCCATGAAGGGTTTGTATGAGTTGTCGCATTGTCTCTTGCATGGCGGTTTGTCCTTGAGCCATATTTGTCATAATTCCAGCCAGATCTGGAGGTGCAGAAGGATTTGGAAGATTTCCAGCATTTCCAGCGTTTCGATTGCTAGATTTTGGATTATCTGCCATTGATGATGAATGATTTTTGGTGAAAAACGATAATAATAATTGTTTCCACAGACGGCGCCAATCTGTTGATGTAAAAAATTAGATTAATCTAATAATTCAATCACAGATAAATAAATGAGATAAAGAATTTTAAAGTGGTTCAGCCTTAAATGAATGGCCTACGTCCACTGTTGTGTTATTGCTGAGTGTTTGGGAATTCTCGATTACAAGTACTATCAAGAAATTCTGGTCCCCTTGAATGAGGGTGATACAATGTATTTATAGCCTTTAGGATGTACATGTGAAAAGATAAACAATTAATGCCCTTTAAAAGTATACGCTTGTATGATACGCATTCAATGAATAGTTGAACTGTTAATTATCTGGCAATCGGCCATTGTAGCTGAGATGCAGATCAGACCGTCTTAGTTGCTCGTCGTTCAGGAGTTCCTCGGAGAGTTGGAGTTCCTCGGAGTACACTTTTTGCTCGGAGTGAGTATGACTTGGTTGGGGAAATAAACTTCCTCGTCGCTATTGTGCCACGTAGATCGACACGTGTCTTCTTATTATTCGTCTATATCAGCATACTAATTTTGGTATTAACAATTAGTATTAATCCGGGGTGATTGGCAGGCACGCTGTCGAGAATTCCACTTTAATAGTGAGTGGTGCACCCCTTATGACAAGATGAAGTAGTATTGAGTTTAATCTAGATTCGGGTGTGTATATTGATCTTATGGTAGCATCGACACTACTATAGGAAGGGTAATTATATGACTTCCGTGGTAGGGAGGTTTTATATTTTCCGTCCCTCGTTCTATATTTTTATGTCTTGTGTATTACTTGTATTATGTGTATTATACGAGTAATGTATTTTGGGTTGATTGGGGTGATAGCGAGAAAATGAATTGCGAGGCTATCCTACTTCTAGTTTCATAATGGAACTAGTTGGTCTATAATTTCTCTCCTTGATACATGTTGAGGTTTTATAGAGGTGGTTTGAGGTAAGTGGGATTTTCATTACTTGTTGTGTTATCTTTCTTGAATGTTTAATTGTTTATTATGCCTTATCTCCACGACCAACAAGTTAAGTAGGCATGTGTCGGAGGGGTTCCTTGTTTGGATTTCTCTTTGCGAGACACTCCGCCGTATGAATACTTAACGGCGTTGTGAGTGGAGAGACGCTATTCTTTTCTATTTCTTTTCTTTTATTTTATTTTGTTGTTAGAAGTTGGTAGGAAAGGTTTAGCCAAGAATCACGTAGTTGAGTGATTAAGGGCTACTAAAGTGCGAGATAGAAGCACTACATATAGTTCTCTCCTATGATTTATGTGAGGGAGATTGAGATATGAAGTCAAATTGAGACTTCGGGATTATGCCTTGATGAGAAGGCCACGGTTATATAGTGGGTTATATATTTGTAAGACTTTACAGAAAGTAAATGTCCGATTAATTGAAATCTTTTATTACTTGAATGGTAAGACATAGAAGTAGAATCTTATTAGTAGGTTTGTAAGTTAGAATTTTATCGGTCCAGATCATGTGTCTTAGACCGTTATATCTTGATGAACGACGATGAGAGGTACTAGTGTAACAGAAGGGTTCCTTGTTGGATTTCGCCTCGGCGAGACGTCCCACGCATGAAGCCGAGAAAATGTCGGGAGTTGAGAAAGGTCTTGGGCACTAGTGATACACTTAGTATTATAGGTCTATTACTTAGATAGGATATATATATATAGATTGACTTTAGGATTATTGGAATTAAAGCCCTTTAGGGCAGGTGACGTTGGTTTAGGAAGGGTGTAGGGAGTTGACCACGAATAGGATGTGGGTTAACTCTAAGTGGGATTAGGACCCTAGAAGTGAGAAGTACAAAATTTCGAGTGATTTGTAAGGTTGGGCCGAAGGAGATGAGGCCCCTCCGAGATAAATAATTATGTTGGTAACTTAGGTTTTGGGTAGTAGGAAGGATGAGTTAAATTTTACCCCCGAGCCTATGCCGTTAAGCTCGAGGTTGAATTTAACGAACAAGTTTTTGCTAGGAACCGAAAGTAATAATATTGGAGGCACTATTTCTTGGGCAGGAAATTTCGTCTTTCTCGTAAGCAACAAGATGTTGCAATATGTTGTGTAATGGAATAGAGGTGGTGTTTGGATTTCATAAAGAGATATCAATGGAATATTTCCCTTTTTGATAAGGGAGTGCGATTAGGGAAATAGATGTGTCTAGTAGAAAACCCTTTGGATAACTTAGTGAATGTATGGAAAGACAAGTAGATCGAGCATGATTTGGAAGACTTTGTGGTTAGACCACTCATGTCTATGACTTAATATTTCACCCACTCATATAAGGAGAGTAGTTGTGGAACAAAGAAGGGTTTATTCATAGACGTCTTTGTTGCATAGCCGGCACCGAACTGGTCATGATCCTATTCAAGAAATTATTGATTGTTCGACCAAATCATCGCCTTTTCGGCCATTGTGGGCAGACTATATGTAGAGGAGTACACCCCGCTCTATATGGAGGAATGGTAGAACCATATGAAGTGCCCCTTGATGGTGGATCTAGACTAGATATTCATGTCGAAGGTTTGGTAAAGTTTCCATGAAGAAATGGGAACTGTATGAGAATGGAGTGTATCTTCCCATCTTGAAGTGGAAGTTAACCCAATGCCGAAAGGAATATCTTGAATGTGAGCCTTAGGATAGATGGATGATGGGAGAAGTAGTTTGTATGGATGGAAATTCCAGTACAATAATTTGGATAATTTCCTAAGGTATGGCACCATGACCGGCCTGGTGTAGCCGATTGAGTAATTCGCATACTCGTTGGATGGAACCGACGGATAATATGTTCCTTGGACTTGGAGTGGTCCTGGAACATTTCTTAAATGTTTGGGCTTGTTGAGCCGTATACTTGGAAGGGCTACACCTATGCGAAGAGAAGTTGAATAGTGTTGGGGTTTAGCCATTAGTGTTGGTGTAGGTACCCCGAGGAGGAGTGTAACGTAATTCGAGAAGGAAGACAATTTGTGCCGACTCATGTGGGAATCTTCTTCCACCGTTGATAGGTTGGATCAACAGTTAGTGAGGAACATTTTGTTTCTATGCTAGAGCACAAAGAATGAAGACTGAGATCGTTAATGACGGCCTTAGTCCGAGTCCCTTAGGACGCCTCAATAATGAGGAGTTTATTAAGGGTGATAGAACAATAGTTCAGAATAGTATACCCTTTATGTGATTGGGGTACGCCCGAATTTTGAGGGAAAAATTCCCTCATAAGAGGGGGAGTATGTAACAACCCTTGCCTTTAAGAGGCTAATTTTATATTAATTTATCGCATAAGGTAATTATATAAAATGTTGAGACTGGAGTAAATATTAATTTAATGAGTCGAAAGTAAATATTTACTGGATTGTTGCATATTTACTGTATGTGTAAGTAAATATCATCCTGTTGTATTTTATAGTGTCATGTGCATTAAATGACACTGTGGTTTAAATGAAACCGGAACTTGACATAATTTATAAAAAAAATTACCGAATGCCATTTTAGAGGGCGTATTTATTCCGGGAATGTGTGAGATAGTTGAAATAAGTGTCGTATTATATTTTTGTGTTTCGGGCATTTTTACCTAGTTTTGACTTAAATGCGTATTTGGGAGTCATTTTAATGTGGTATTAACAACTTAAGTTGGGAATTTAGACTAAAGTCACGATTTTAGTCTTGCACCTTATTTCTTTTCCTAATTATGTGTTACCAAATGAGAGAGAAAGAGAGAGGAAGAGAGCTTAGGAGAAAAAGAGGGGAAAGAAGAGAAATTTAGAGATTGAAGATTGGGATTGCATCTACCACAAAGAAATATGATATTTCTACCCTAAGGTAAGTTTTCTACTTGCTAATATATGGTTTAAGATGAATAAATTTTGTGATAGTTGTGTATTTGCATTTATGGAGCAAAAATGCAAATTTATGGTGTTTAGACCCTAATCTTAGTTTTTGATGATGAAATTGTGGATTTTAGTAGTTATTATTCATGTAGGTTAATTTTGGGTAGATAAATGATGTTGGATGTGGGTAAAAATGGGGAAGATCTAGGATTTGGGAGAAAATTAGGGTTCATAACCCGTATTCCCTTTCTTGGAAAAATCGCAGGGGAGAATCGATTCGGCCCTAGGGCGAATCAATTCGCTAAGGGGTTAGCCTATAGGTCTGCAAACCCGAATTGATTCGGGTTAAGGCCGAATCGATTCGGCCAAATGCAGAATTTTGGATTTTTCATCCGAATCGATTCGCTTTTGGGCGAATTAATTCGCTGCATGGGGTGAATCGATTCGGCCCTTGGGCAAATCGATTCGAAATCAGGCTGTTTTGAGTAAATTTTTCTAACTCAATTTTTATCTTTTTCTTCAGGCTTGGGGCCTAGGGACATTCTTATATGAAGTAAACTTAGAGTTTTAGAGTCCTAGATGTGTGGTGTAACTACCCTAGGATAGAAATGATTTATACGGGGTTCTTTTGGGGGTATGCCAATTGAAGTTAAGTCATACTTTTCTTTTAGTTGATTATTATGAGACAAGGAGATTATAGTGTTATGTTTGGGAGACTTTAGAAGATCGATTGAGCTACGTTATTCTTGATAATTTTTTGTAATAATACCACAAACGAATCTTGGGTGAGTAAATTGAAGCTTATTCTTTCATTGAGGTATGTTAGTCTGGGGTGATTTATGATAACACCCTAAAATGTTTGGAGATAATCGAATGCCATTCACTTCTTCGAGATGGTAATGACGATGTAAAGTACGTATGGCTCCGGGTATAATGTGATGATATAAAAAGGTTAATGGTTTCAGATAATGAAACATGCACATAATAACTGGAATGGTAATGAAATGAATATGGCAATGATGATGTAAATGATTATGGTTTCATACAAATGGAACATACATATGAAAAGAATGGAAATGAAAATGAAATGGGAATGGCATTGATTTTAAGTAAATGATAATTTACTTAATTCTGAATATGGAAATAAAAATGGTTAAACACACCCTCTCTAAATGACATCATAAGGTAAGTTAACACGTAAGGTGAATCCCCCTAGCTAGTGAATGCAGGGTGGATATAGTCCTAGGCCATGTGAGCGTTTGTTGTTGTATATTTTCTGCAATGGGTAGGTAATTTCGGGTGTGGTTATGACTACCCCGCAGGCACATGGCCGCTTCTCGACGTCTTGCGTTGTAGGTGCCCCGGTGTTGTAATTGATAGGCCCTAGAAGATGACGGTCATTTAGGGGTGTGTACAGTGGGGAAACCCGAACGGGCGGTCGTAGAATCGTTATAAATAAATATGATTATAACTATTCAATATCAAATTGGACTTGATGGATTATAAATGCCACAAAGAGCATGGTAAAGTGCCATAAAGATCACAACAAAATGCCATAAAGAGCATTTGATAATGACTATATCCTATTAAGGAGTGGAATGCCATAAAGAGCCTAATAAAATGCCATAAAGTGCATAATTGAGATGAAATGCTAAAAGAGCATAATAATTGTAATTTTACACTTCCTATTAAGGAATAGATATATGAAAATAATCAATGTACATGATGAAAGTTTTAAATGAATGTTAATCATTCTTATTTTCCTGTTTAGCTAGATCGAATTTATGATTAAGTGAATTGTCCTAGTTTATGCATTGTGGTGTGTAGATAGATCCTTATTTCTATTAGTCCTGATTTACTGTACATAAACTGTCTTACCTTTAATTCATCTGGTGATCATATAAAACCGGGCCTTGACGCGTTCATATTTCTTGTTGTGCATGAATTTTGTATCCGCTCAGGTGCTCCGCCGCAGGGACGCCTGTTCTGACTTTCCTATTCAGGTGAATTTTGAGGAGCCATGATGTTTGGCAGATATTACGGGTTACTTGGTGTAGACGTTTTCATTTTTGTACTCTAGTTAGGATTGGGGCATTTCGTCGGGCGTGTGGCCCAAGTTGTTGTATTTGTTTATTGTAATGTATTATGAAATTTACATTAAAATATCGTAATATGTGGCATGTACTTATTGACCAGCAGCATATTCGGTCTTTCTTTAAATAATTGTTGTTGGTGTAAATTACGTCCTTGTGTTTCCTCTTTTTTTTTTTAAATTGGGTTGTTTAAATTCTTTCCTTAACTTTAAAACTAAAATTTTTGGCAACCCGTTTTTCTAAAATATTGAGTGGTTATCCTGTATACTTTATATATTGTTGTGATGCTTAGAATGATTCCATCCGAGATTCCTGTTATATTGGAGTATTCGGGCAGGCCACCCCATATTTTAGTGAGCGGGTTGTCACATGTACTTCTTCAGACACTTATAATTAATTCAAGGCAAGAGATTTGGTAGAATCCTTACCTTTTTACATCTCTCACCACAAGGAGGACTTTCCAATATGGCTCAAACTTATAATCATACATTCTTCTCAAGTAACGGGTATATGCTAAGACAACTAAATCCCCTACTTAAAATTCCCTAGGCTTCACCTAGTTTTCGTAGGTCCGAGACAGTTCATGGGTATATAGTTTGAAATTTTTCTTCACTGTATCCCTGTGTTAAATCAGAGCCTATAATTACATATTTCTAGAATCTAATAAAAAAAAATGATATTTTAGTGCTACCCTTAAGGAGGTTACTTCTGTCTAGACAAGTAGTATAAAATGTCCTCTATATACTAAAGAGAAGCTGATCAAACCAGTAGGCTTCCTTTTAGAAGTTCAATAGTCTCACAAGATGATTGAAAATTTCTCATTCCAAGTTTATGGTAAATGTTAAAGCATTTTCATGATAATTTTTACTAAGGTCTTGTTCATTACCTATGCCCGCACATTAACTTTGGGTTATGAAATGATTGAGACGTTATGAATAATATTGTACCAGTCAGTGAGAAAACCCTTTTCTTTGCATATAAAATGCTTCCCATTATCTATGAGAATGAACTTAGGTATTCTAAACCTACAACTAATGTATTCTATAATAACCTACCCCATTACTTGAATAATAATTCTTGCCAAAAGGATCATTTCTGCCCATTTTGGGTACAAATCCATTTTAACCAATATCAAACTTTCCAACTTGACTACAGTGTGAATTTCCTACCAGATCGATGGCCCATGTATGAAAATTATTAAGGTTGTCAGACTTTAAAGTCTCACTCATGGAGAATACACCAAATTTCCTCGCACTTGACATCATCTGCATCTCTTTCCAAGCTTTATGGAATATGCTTATGTTATGGGGCAATAATAACCTTGTGTCAGCAAAATTGATCATAAAGTTTCTCCCTACTGACGTGGCCAGGTTCGTGCGCCTTCTTTAGCACTTCTTTTATGTATTCTTTGGATATAATCCATAGTCTCATCTCGTTATAATCCTTTCAGTAAAGATCATCATTTACCAGGTAAAACTGAGAGACTATAATATTTAAGTTAAGCTTATCAACTCTCTTGGTAGTTATCTCTCATATTTTAGATGAGCGATATAAAGTTTCCTCCAATGATCCATTACTTCCAAGAAGTTAGCTTCCAATAATTGGTGAAAATGGACTTGACATTTTAATATATATATATATATATATATATATATATATATATATATATATAACCACAGCGTGACTTATTCATTATTAACAACTTTTCTTGGGCGTCCGCATTTCACATACATATTGTTAGGTGCCCTTGGGTTTTTGAAACACAAAGTAACCTAAAACATAAATAACTTTGCGAAGTATTCTCTATCCGTATATGCTTGTTGATTTTTTAGATTCTTGAATATTGAATTTATCTAATCACTTAGTTAATCAGTGGGAATACTCTCTACTGACGTGGGTGCTATCCTCATGCAAATTGTGAATACTTTGGTTATTCATCCATTTCCATTTTTAGAGAAATGGTTGCTAGAGCGATAGGGTGCCTATTTATCTTAAATAGTAGGAATGGTTCCATAAACCTATGGATAATTCCTCGATTAGAAGCAAAGTTTTGGTGTTTGAGTGAAAGTTCACCATTGCCTTGATTGGCTATGAGAATGGAATCCCTATGAATATAAATGTCATGAATATCTCTCCTCGGTTCTTTTTGAGAAACTCCAATATCAATTTATATATTCAAACTCATCATATGAACATATAAATGAAGTTTGTAAGAGATAACAATCTTTTCATCCTTATTCGAGAGAATCTCCCATGTTCATCAGGTACCTTGAGTTAAGAATTCATCAAATTCCATATGCCATTTATCAAATTCTTCATACAAGGAATAATGGAAATCATTTATTGGAAAATATTCATTCGGTGGATTATATAACTGACTAGGGAAGTTGTCCAAAATTCTTCCAAATCATGGATATTATTAGGATCTAAACACCTAATACAATAATTATAAAAAAAACAGGAATCGTTTAGTTGATCGGTTGATCAATATATTTATAGTCAACAAATACTTGATAGGGTCACACTTTGTGATAATGTGTACCGAGAAAGAGAGCAAGTAATGAATTAAGTTTTGAGCTATAAAACTAAGCCCAAATAATGTTTATCGATAATTTTATATCCTGACTAAACTCTAAAGATTATTCTTTATAGCTAATATACAAGTTTCTCCCACCTTTCTTGTTCTTGAGCGAGTAAGACACCAGTGGACTTGGGTATTGATATTAAGTATAACAATAATGTCTTACCAACTTTAGAGAGAATCATGGTTGAGGGAGACTTAAAAATTTCCTTAATTATATCAAAATCTTATTTATTTCCCTCGTCCTAATGGATCTTTACTTTTTGTCTAATCAATGATGCAAAAGTACCAGAATAAATCTCGTTAGGTGATAAAGTTTGCCCCGAAAGATTGAGCTACCTTTATATCTTTGGAGGTTGCATCAACAATATTGTTTTTTGATTCTCAAATTCCATTTATACCCCAGTTTTATTCTAAGGAATTTGAGGAACATGCCTGATTTTACCCCAAAACACACTTAGATGAATTTATTCTTATCTTATACTTTCTATATCTCTCAAATATTCATATAAAATATCGGATACACTTGACCTATTTAATTGAATTTACTACCAAATCACCCATATAAAATTTTAGTATCTCATGATATAAATCGTGAAAAATATCCATGATAGTCCGCTGGTATTTCTCTCCAACATTCTTAAATCCCAAATGCATGACTGTATCATGGAAGTTTCACAACAAATTCTGAAAAGATGTCTTCACGACATCTGATGGATGCATTATTATCTAGTTATAATAAATATATCCATCCATGAAACATTAAATTTCATGTCCAATGGAGGTGTCTACAAGAGTGTCAATTCCAGGAAATGGAAGATCATCCCGAGGACAAGCTTTCTATAATCATGAAAATGCATTCATATTAAAATTATATATTTTCTTCCTCGATCATTGGCACAATGACTGAAGGACATACATGTTTCTCTATGGGTTTTATAAATACAAATATGAGTAGTTTCTCCATTTAACGTTTTATTTTTAGGTCTAAATATTTTATTTATGTTTTAGTGTCTTCCATAATGGGAAGAGCATTAAGCAACACATTAAATTATATGCGGGCTTATCTTAGGATCTATTGTGGAATTTTAGTGTAATTCCACACAAACTCGTTTATCAAATCTATTAAAATGTTGAGAATCTCCTTTATTTTCTTTGGATTTAGACCCATCGAGATTGATGAGAGTGCTTGTGCTCGAAACTAAGATGGATTGAGGATACTCAATTAAATCACTTATCAATAAATAGACAAGGTTTTCTTTTAGTTTCTCATTAAAGGTAAAAGACAACACCTAAGGTCTATGTGAAAAATTATTTACCAAGTAAATTACACCAAATTTTATCTTTAATATTAGGTGACTTAATCTAAGTGGAAAAAGTTAAACAATATATAACAACACCAAGGCCTATGAGGAAAAGCCCACAACGGGGGAAAAAAACCTTCGGCCAACGGAGCGACAAATGAACTATAGTAGAGTATTACACCTAGAAGACAAAGAATTAAAATCACAAAATGATATGGACAACTAGAAACTCTTTTCCACCATATCTTCCACAAACGAAAAGGCGTCAACAACTGGAGCACGCTTCATAACCGCAATTAGTTTCAATCGTAACTAATGTCTTCTTCAATCCATAATCAAAAGTCCTCCTTTTGAAGTGAAATAAGAAGTTTGTGTTCAAAATCTTGGAATAAATTTGAGAATCCCCAAA
Source organism: Sambucus nigra (assembly GCA_949130495.1). Classification (NCBI taxonomy): domain Eukaryota; kingdom Viridiplantae; phylum Streptophyta; class Magnoliopsida; order Dipsacales; family Adoxaceae; genus Sambucus; species Sambucus nigra. Next base: position 415,901,300 of record OX422213.1, on the reverse strand, counting down.
ATGGGTATAGTACCACTTTCTAGGTGTGTCAAAAATCTAAAGATAAAGTGTTTAAAGAAGTATGGCTTAACTCAAAATTATATTTCTGAGATTAGTAAAATCTAAAAGTATCTCAAGAACAAATGAAAAGGTGATTTGTTCAATTTTCAAAAAGAAGTTTTACAACCTTAAAATACTGAAGCAAACTCAGGCCAAGTGTGCATCCAACGAAAGACTTTCACTGCAGAGAAACGTTTCGCTACCGAAATGTTGAAGCAACATGACATGTAGTAGCCAAGAAGGCCCAATAAGTTAAAGTCTGAACCAAGTCCATTTTTTAACTTAATAAGTATATATAATGTATTAAAGGGTTTTAAAAAAAATAGTTTTAGCATTATATATTTGCTACAACAAATCCATACTAAAGCATATATACACAAAAAATGATTTTATGAAAAATATAAGATGTGTGATAAAACGTGCATACGAATATCTAAGTCCTTTCTACCCGTGGTATGAAAAGAATACGTGTCTTTGAGGATAATATTTGAATGATTTGAAAAAATATTTACCAGAATGACCTCAAGGGTCAAACTCAAAGTATATTTTGGCAACGGGATAAGACAGTCTAATCCTACGGGGCACATGAGTATAATGCACACTCTTACAATTAATATAGATCGATCATCACCTCATTCAACCCCTAGGTTGATTATTTTCTAACTGATATATCTCCTCGTGTGTCCCATCTTTCATACACCATGGGGCCTCCTTAGGAGCCTTGAAATGATATATATATATAATACGGGAATCATGAAGCACAAAATATTCTGACCCAGAGTCACATCCTCATTCTAGAATGTTGTTTGGACACACTTTTACAAGCTGTATACTAATTTCCATCTACTAACACCAACTTCTACATGTTCTTGTTATTTTTTCCACTAATTTATGTAATACCCCGTATTTTTATGGCTTTTAAATTTAGGGATTAATTAAATTTAATTGAGATAAATTAATTTAATTTTTATCCCGAATATTGTTTTAAAAATTTACTAGCGTGACAAGAGTTAGTAATTATTGAAATTTGTTGAATCTTACTGGATGAGTATAGTAATATATGAGATTTATTTTATAAAATTGTCACGTGTGAATAAAATGACAATTATGGAAATTAGGTCGGGACGCGTCTCTGTCGTGTCGGGACTAAATTATTATTTTATAAAGTGAATAAATTATAAGTTCCTCGTATTGTCGTTTTGAGTGCGTCAAAGTGTCCGAAAGGGTTGAGATAGTCCGAAAACTGTACCCGGTGGTTTAGTTTGGGTCTCGGGGCATTTTTAGGCTTAATTAGTACCCCGGAAGAGCGTTTTGGACATTTTGTAATTATGGGTAATTGAACCCACGAATTTGCAAGGGTTATATCAGATTTCAAGTATAATCTTCTAGGGTTAACACAATCAAAAACTAATGACGGCCATTGGAGAGGAAGAGGAGAAGCTCTCCAAGGAGTTCTACGCCAAGAATACCTCCGATTGCACCGCCGTCACCGCCGAATGGTTGATCGCGCAACGGGGATCTCAACCACACCAAATTCTTCCACGAAACTAGAACTTCAAATCTCATCCAAGTATCTATCTTTATTTTATCAAGTTAATTATCTTTTATATTAGTCTAGGGTTGATTAGAATTAGTGTTCTTGAAAGAAAACGTTAATTGGAGATAAAAATTGCATGTTGTAGAGGTAGAGATCATATTTCTGGAAATCCATTTCACATGTAGAGGTTGAACCACGAATTTCCAAGGTATTAGTGATAGAAAATTTGGAAGAAGGATGGAAGAAACTAAGTTAAAGAAAAATTAGGGTTCTTGAGACTTATAAAGATTTTTACCCTTTTATCTTATTATATATGATGAAATTCGCATGTGTTACGTAGGATATTATTTATATGTGTATACAACACTTGTAGTATAATTGGTTGGGAGTTTGGGACTAAAACATGATAATTTGGAAGAGTTTGGGATAAGAATCCCGTAACTGGGTTTTCTGCAGAATCTGCATAAACTACTTGATCGATTGATCGAGCCCAGAGCATCGATCGATTGACGGTTCGATTGATCGAACCCCTTTCATCGATCGATCGACCACTCCTGGAAAACTGCATTTTTTTCTCGTGTTAGCTTAATCCGATTTTATATGTAATAAACCTTGATTAGGGTTTCTAGAACAAAATGGGACATAAAAAGGACCAGTAGAGTCAAGATAAACCACGTTAAGTGGAACATTAAATGTGAAGGGAAATAAAGAGTAAATGGGGAGACATTTATACTTAAGGAATCATACGTGAAATAATCAAAACATCAAATAAGTTGGATTAGAAGGCGAGAGAGGGCATACTGAAATTGTACTTAGATAAAGAGAATACTTCGAGTGACGAGAAGTGAGTTTAGAATAAATTAATTACGAGGATAAAAGGAATGAGTCCGTTATGCGATATAATTGAGTAAAATGCATAATAACGGATAATTATAATTATGGCTCCTGAGCGCACCTAATTTAATAATGTGGATGTGAATACATGTTTATATATGACGGTGTGATTATGCTTATATTATTTCTGTGTAAAAATCGTACTGGGCTACATGCTATCATGGGGGTTTCCGCGCTGGGACAGTCTTATCTTGATGAGCCTTTATGGGGGATATTGACTTGTACCCGAGAGCATAAGATTCCTAGGTACAGGCTATCTGATTGACAGTTCAGACGGTCCTAAGAGACGCGTGGGTATGTGCTGACCTCTTGGACTTGGAACTATGCTCGCCTCCAGTTGTATGTGTTTGTGCTAATGCATTTCGAGAGTGATTCCGAACTAGCATTTCCCTAAGTATGTGTGATACAGGGACTTGATAGGAGAGTATGCTAGAACCATAGTTTTTATGTGGGGTGCCGTTAGTATATATATAATTTATGGGTGATTGGTATATATATACTTATATATGGAAGCCTAAAACCATAGATTTTATGTGGGGTGTTGTTTGTATATATATTATACGAGTGATTAATATATATGTGTGTATCTATATGAGAACTTTTTACTAAGTAAAATAGTAGTTATGTAAAGTATGCGATTCATCAACTTCACTATAAGTATTCGGAAATGTTATAACAATACAGAATTATTCTAAATAACGTAAGAAATATTGAAGAGATAGATGTTTCTAAAAGTGAATATCATAACCTTAATTTCACGAGTTATGTCCTATGGAGAATAAGTTAGAGAGGTATACGGGATTCATTAGTACATTAGACGTGCACACTAGATGAGAGGTGAGAATTCTGAAGAGAGTGGCGCATACTAATTTGACTGTTGCATTAGCCGATAAGCATTTTAAATACTTACTAAACTATTTTTAAAATTGTTTTACATTCGTGCTCTGACCCGTTTGTTGTTATCTCTTATGTCTTGTGTGTGTGTGTGTGTGTATATATATATATATATATATATATATATATATATATTACAGGTGCCCAGCCACAGGGGCGTCTTTCTTAGGATTCTTTGGATGGAACGCGCTATAGCTTTTGTGAGAGTGCAGGCCATTGCTTAGACGACCTCATTGTTGACTCTACTACTAGTTCAGTTTTATCCAGTAGGGGCATGTGTTCCCCTTTTCCATTATTTAGTTGGTATTGTCAAAGATTGTAATTCTTTTACTTTCAGTATCTTTATTTTGGGATTTATTACTGTCAGGATGTTTTCCTTTAGTGTTTTAATGTTGGGATTTGTTATTGATGGTTCAACTCTTGAATTTTCATTTTTATTCATACTTAATGTGTGACTCTTAAAAATGTAAATGGTTAAATGTTTTATAATTGGATTTAATAAAATGGAAATGAGGTTTTAAATGTTTTTGACACTTGGCTTAATTATTTAGGGTGTTTAAATTGGAAAGGTTATTTTGCGACAGTGATGCTAAGAATGAACCAACTGTTCACCTTGATTTTAATTTAATAAAGGAGTGATCGCCCGATATTTAATTAGGCGGGTGTCACAGGTGGTATCAGAGCATCAGGTTCTAGTGTCCTCTAGGATCTGTGCGGCTTATTATGCTTTCAGCGTTGCTTTATTTGATATAGATCCCTATGTTTAAGATTGTCGATTTCTTTGATGAGATTTCAGCGTTGATACGATGATATATGTTCGGATGTGTGTGTGTGTGTGCCGAGCGATGACGGATGCTAAAAGAGGACCGTTAAGCGGACATCAGGAGGCAGGGCTCAATTGAGGTTGCAAAATATATTCTAGGATGATGATCGTAGTCGGGGTCACCTCCATTATGGAACGAGAAGCCAAGACTAGAAAGGCGATTAAGGCGCAGCAATGATTCCCAAATGCTGCTATAGTCGAATGAGGTGCGAGAGTAAATTCACCCAACGTGTTACAAAACGTGTAGAGAACTGTCAGTGAGAATTCTATAAATGCGGGAGTTGTATGTGTTTACCAAAGGAGGTAAAGTATCCAAAGGTTTAGATATAGAACGAAGTGTGGCTAACTGAAGGTGAAAATTTAGAGAATTTTTTTTTCTTGGCTTTCGGGAAGAAGTTATAATGGTGGGAGTCAACCACCAATTTAGAAGTGGAATTCTATGTATATAGGAGAACATTAGGTACAGTGTTGACCGTATGTTCCGTCATCAGATGTTCAGGATTAGAAGTGAATGTTGTCCTTAACTCATCACATGAGGACGTGGCAGAGGTCCATTCGTGAATATGAATCTTAACCGTTAGCGGAATTTTGTATCTGGAGATGTAGATACAAGTGGAGGAAATGAATCCAAGTGGTAGATTCACTCGTAATAATAGTTGATAACACTCAAAGAGGAAATTCTGATGGACGACCGAAGTAGGGGTTGACAATGTCGTATTTTGTCAATAAAAATGGTAATACTCCTTTGTGTGTGAAGCTAAAAGAATCGAAGAATTTAGTCGAGAATAAGACTGAATACAGTGGGGGTAGTATAGCACCACAAAAGGGTGTGGATACACATTAGGGGACCCATTTAAATGATTCGGATAGTTGAATTCTTACCAAGTGAAGGTAAATTCAATAAGGACTATGGTAGACAGTGACATGTTCTTTATGGCCTAAAAAGCTAAGGGAATAACCGGGGTAGTCAATAGGAATTGAGTCTACTAAAGGTCCGAGAGAAGGACAATCCTAACCTGGTTAGTAGGACAGGTAATAAGTGAATTATGTGTTGAGGTATTTTGTGCGGAGTGAGATCGCTCGCGATAATATGTTTCGAAGTGAGTAAAGGGATAGGAATACGGTGCCTAGTAAAAGACAAAGATTAAAGTAGTTTTGTTTGGTTTGAGTAGACGTGTTACGTCCTAAAACCATTTGTACAGTCAAGACAATTGCCAAGGTGGAGGTATAAGTTGTATCCTCAGAGGATGAGGCGTGCTTATGTGACACGAGCGAGCCACTATATTTTGTTCATTGCTAGATTAGCATGTGAGATGAGTTTAATGCGTATAATTGTAAACGATATTATTATGTGAATATTTTTCCCTAGTGTAGCGGGATTTTTCTCAAGTGCTATCCGCGGAGGATGAATGAGTATATTAACAGTGTTATGTACCTTATTAAGGTTACTCGTTGTAGTGATCCAATATGCGAGTATGATATTATATTTGTTAAAACATTATAGAAATGTTTAGAACGATAGTGGGCAATTATTGCAAGGATATCGGAATGGTTGCATTAGTGCAGCACATTTTTGTTCTGACGAGGATTCACCTGCAAGATGGTCGGACTCGCACTTATGTTATCTATCCTATAAACTTCGGAGGGGACAGTGGGCTCGAGATATTCGATACCGATGTATGTATGGACTGCGTCATTATGATTCAGTATGTATCGGGTTTACTGTTGAGCGAAAAGATTTAACTCAGTATTATGTTTAGCACTTAGGACTTGATAATAGGAAGAGTGCATTGTTATATCTATCCTCTAGAGATGTGGAAGTTAAGAGTTATACCCCTATTATTAGGGAAAGGGATTTTGAAAATACCGATTGTATGTATTCGAGGTTTATAGAATGCAATTACCACCGACCAATACTGAACGATAGTGTAATTGGTGATATGTTCTTTGCTAAGTGTAATTATAGGACGAAATATAACTTTTCTGTCAAGAGACGGAATAAAGGGGTACCTGCTATGGACGGAGGACCTAACGGATATCGATAATCGACAATGCTAGGTAGTAGTGTATCGGGGGGGTTCCTTGTTTGGATTTTTCTTTGCGAGATATCCCACGCATGATACTTAGCGTAAGGATGGAAATAGGGAGACGTTTGGTCACTATTCCATGAGTTCGGTACCCCGGTCAAAATGGGATCAAGTAATTATATATGTAAGTTGGAAGTTGAATTTTGATTTAAATCCACTGGGGCTGGATTGTGTGGTAAGAAAGCATTGGAAGTTTTATTTTATCACCACGGGTTAAGGGGTGGAACCACAATAAGGAGGATTTGAAAAAAAATTGATTTCTAGAATGATTGAGAGTACCCAAGTGCTGTGATCACATTGTAAGCACTAAGGAAAATAAAGAATTGGGTATTAGGTGTATAGCGTATGTGATGCTTACACTAGTATGCACCGTTTATAGGTTGTGTGGGCATCTCGGTTATCTGATAATCGAATCGTTTGAGTTAATGGGACGTGGTAATAGACATGTGAAATATATGTTTGTGGGACTAGCATAACGAAGTGGAAGAAATGGAGTGGATTAAACGTCAAATGAGGGGCGATAATCCATACGTAAGTGTACAATTAGAATAGTACACCCTAATTTGATTGGAAGACTGTGGGAATCTATTTAAGGAGTATTCCTCGAATAGAGTAGAATTTAATTATTGTAAAGAACACTCAAAGAAGAGTTGTTAGTAGCCAAGTGTGAGAGCGACTTGCGCATACAAAGAGTAATGATGTTAGTATGGTATAAAAAATCCAGAAGTATGGATCGTGGAGAAAAGTTCACGAGTCGAAACTTTCGGCATACTCCAAGTATGGAAGTGGAGTATTACGTCTCACTTAATGTGAGACATTTCAACGAAAATGATGTTTAGCGAGACGTAGTGAGTAGTCTCTACATGCACCACCCATAGATAGGGCTCGGTTGGTAGAGGAGAAGCAACCAGAGAATTTTGTGTTTATCGATAATTCTTATAATTTGAAGAGGTCTGTAAAGTCGGTGACGTTCTTTGATGGGTTGCCATCCTCAAGAAAAGATCAAGGGTTCATTCGAACATGTGAATTAAGTCGCGCAAGAAGGAAGTGATTGATATTCCTTTGGGGTGGTTTACAATATTAACTAGTATGCTCCAGACTTCCTTTGAAAGGAAGGATCGAGCCAGTACGTGGTACGACACAGTATTAATTTCGGAATCGGGATGAGGTTTGTGAATCCCACCTTTGATATGGGTAATTAGGAACCAGCGTAGGTAAGTTACGTTTCGAGTAGGATGTATCACCATTAGCCAGGGAATAGGCGCATGGTGATTAAACGATAGTGGAGCCACGTGAAGGAAATTTTGGAATCTTGGTACAGTGACTTCAGGAATACTTTGTAGAAACACACGTACCTATTTGTCGTGTACGATGTGCTTATTAAGGTTTTGGTATGGGAGAACCTCGACTATTCTCCTTCCGTACGTTTAGAGGTGAGTGGATAATCAGAATTTTGGATCGATCGAGAATAATCCGATAACTATAGTGGAATTCCACGACTGTTTTAGGCGAACAAGAGCGGTCAAATGTTCGTATGATTTTTCTCAGAATGGGAGTTTTGTATATAAATAAATCCGAGTAGTTGTCATGTTGTGATGTGCGGCCTCCCAGAAATAGTGAGATAATGGAAATTTATAATGTATAGACGTGACCTATGCGAATATTGTTGATTGGGAGCTCCATGTGAAGTATCTTTAATGAAGAGTGTTAAACAAGCTTGATGTGCGGCGGGGGCTCTAGTGATTAAACGCCTCACTATGTGGTTAGATTGCGTACTGTTAAGGTGGCCGAAATGTGTTTACAAGGTAGGCCTTATTATCCGAATTTCCGGATGAAATTCCGTTATTAGGGGGGAAGTATGTAATACCCTGTATTTTTATGGCATTTAAATTTAGGGATTAATTAAATTTAATTGAGATAAATTAATTTATTTTTTATCCGAAATGTTGTTTTAAAAATTTATTAGCGTGATGAGAGTTAGTAATTATTGAAATTTGTTGAATGGTACTGGATGAGTATAGTAATATATGAGATTTACTTTATAAAATTGTCACGTGTGAATAAAATGGAAATTATGGAAATTTAGGTCGGGACACGCCTGTGTCGTGTTGGAACTAAATTATTATTTTATAAAGTGAATAAATTATAAGTTACTCGTATGGTCATTTTGAGTGCGTCAAAGTGTCCGAAAGGGTTGAGATAGTCCGAAAACTGTACCCGGGGGTTTAGTTTGGGTCTCGGGGCATTTTTAGGCTTAATTAGTACCCCGGAAGGGTGTTTTGGACATTTTGTAATTATGGGTAATTGAACCCACGAATTTGCAAGGGTTATATCAGATTTCAAGTCTTATCTTCTAGGGTTAACACAATCAAAAACTAATGACGGCCATTGGAGAGGAAGAGGAGAAGCTCTCCAAGGAGTTCTAGGCCAAGAACACCTCCGATTGCACCGCCGTCACCGCCGAATGGTAGATCGCGCACCGGGGATCGCAACCACACCAAATTCTTCCACGAAACCAGAACTTTAAATATGAACCAAGTATCTATCTTGCTTTTATCAAGTTAATGCTCTTTTATATTAGTTTAGGGTTGATTAGAATTAGTGTTCTTGAAAGAAAACGTTAATTGGAGATAAAAATTGCATGTTGTAGAGGTAGAGATCATATTTCTCGAAATCCATTTCACATGTAGAGGTTGAACCACGAATTTTCATGGTATTAGTGATAGAAAATTTGGAAGAAGGATGGAAGAAACTAAGTTAAAGAAAAATTAGAGTTCTTGAGACTTATAAAGATTTTTACCCTTTTATCTTGTTATATATGATGAAATTCGCATGTGTTACGTAAGATATTGTTTATATGGGTATACAACACTTGTAGTATAATTGGTTGGGAGTTTTGGAATGAAACATGATAATTTGGAGGAGTTTGGGATAAGAATTCCGTAACTGGGTTTTTTGCAAAATCTGCATAACTGCTTAATCGATCGATCGAGCCTAGAGCATCGATCGATCGAAGGTTTGTTCGATCGACCCCCTTTCATCGATCGATCGACCACTCCTGGAAAATTGCATTTTTTTCTCGTGTTAACTTAATCCGATTTTATACTTAATAAACCTTGATTAGGGTTGCTAGAACAAAATGGGACATAAAAAGGACCAGTAGGGTCAAGATAAACCACGTTAAGTGGAACTTTAAATGTGAAGGGAAATAAAGGATAAACGGGGAGACATTTATACTTAAGGAATCATACGTGCGTTGATTAAATAATCGAAACATCTAATAAGTTGGATTAGAAGGCGAGAGAGGGCCTACTGAAATTGTACTTAGATAAAGAGAATACTTCGAGTGACCAGAAGTGAGTTTAGAATAAATTATTTACGAGGATAAAAGGAATGAGTCCGTTATATGATATAATTGAGTAAAATGTGTAATAACGGATAATTATAATTATGGTTCGTGAGCGCACCTAATTTAATAATGTGGATGTGAATACATGTTTATATATGACGGTGTGATTATGCTTATATTATTGCTGTGTAAAAATCGTACCCGGGCTACTTGCTATCACGGGGGTTTCTGCGCTGGGATAGTCTTATCTTGATGAGCCTTTATGGGGGATATTGACTTGTACCCGAGAGCATAAGATTCCTAGGAATAGGCTATCTGATTGATAGTTCAGACGGTCCTAAGAGACGCGTGGGTATGTGCTGACCTCTTAGACTTGGAATTATGCTCGCCTCTAGTTGTATGTGTTTGTGTTAAGGCATTTCGAGAGTGATTCCGAACTAGCATTTCCCTAAGTATGTGTGATACAGGGACTTGATAGCAGAGTATGCCAGCACCATAGTTTTTATGTGGGGTGCCATTAGTATATATATAATTTATGGGTGATTGCACTACACCAAATCCTGCGAATGGTCACGCCGAGTTGGTCACGGCCCAAGTCCGCGACCCGTTGGTCGCGGACTTGGGCCATGACCAAGGCTGTTTTGGGAGTGACCATATTTATTATCACACTAGACCATGGATGCTTTGAAAGTGGTCACGGCCCAAGTCCCTGACCACTGTGGGTCACGGACTTGAGCCGTGACCAGGCCGTGACCATCTTGGCGCCAAATTCGCGCCAAAATTCCCTCCAAACTGGTCGCGGATGGGGTCACGGCCCAAGTCCGTGACCAAAGGCACGACGAAGTAAATAACACACACATTTAGGGTCACGGCCGAAGACCCTGACCATTTCTGGGTATGGGTCACGGCTTTAGGCCGTGACCATCCTTCATTCGAGCAGTGGTGGTGATGGTTTGCAGGTTGCGCAATGGGGGTCACGGGTCACGGCTGAGGGCCGTGACCATTTCCTTGTATGGGTCACGGCTTTAGACCGTGACCATACCTCATTCGAGCAGTGGTGGTGATGGTTTGCAGGTTGCGCACTGGGGGTCACGGCTCTGGGCCGTGACGAGGTTCAATCGAGCAGCAGTTGAGTTTCATTTAAGGGTCGCGCATGGTGGGTCACGGTGGTTGGCCGTGACCAGGTTCAGTCCTTAAAAAAAATAATCGCGCCTCCCTCATTTCATTTCTGTCGATCGAGGTCAGTGTCTAAAGCCCTAGGCGATTTGTGCGATTTCCATCCTTGAGATTTCGGCTCAGAAAGGTATTGTGTGTTTATTTGTGCGATTTCCATCCCTCATTTCGATTCTCGTGCATTTCGATTCTCATTGTGTTAGTATATGTGTGTATATGTGTGTGTATGTATAGATTTATGTGTGTGTATGTATAGATTTGTATATATGTGTGTGTATGTATAGATTTATGTTTATATGTGTGTGTGTATGTATAGATTTGTATATATGTGTGTGTATGTATAGATTTATGTTTATATGTATGTGTGTATGTGTGTTTATGTGTGTAAATACAAACAAATTGTATTTTATTTCAATAAACCCTAGACATTTTATTTCAATAAACCCTAGACATTGTATTGGGATTTTTTTTTTTGACAAAATATTATTCAAAATATAACCCTAGACATTATATTTTTTTTGACAAAATATTATTAAATGGATTCTTAATAAGTAAAAAAAAAAATTACATCTACCTCGTGGGATTTTATAGGGGGTTATATGCGTGCCATCATACTATATTGGGGGTTATATGCATGTCGTGTTGGATACTATGTTGAATTTATTGAATTGATACTAGTGTCGATAAATGTATATGTTATAAAATTTGTTGGATACTACTTTTCTCAGGAAAAATGAGGCACGGTGATAAATACTGTCAACAAGAGTGGGACAGGTTGCAATTAGACCGCACACATAACTCTTTTATTAGCGTGCGTCATATAGAGGGTACTCCTATTTATAGGTACGGAAATAAAAAGATCGAACAATTTAACTACCTTATAAATCATGGATTTGATATCCAGCAAGATTACTTGTTCGATCGTATTCTATTTTCTCTACCAGAAAACTGGGATGACGTTATACAAAATATATTTCACACACATAATCCCGACATAGCCCTGACCTTGGTTACGTTGTTGGAGAAGGCGGAAAAAAAAATCCACCCGTTATGGATACAACTGCGTACAGAGAGCATTGACATAGACTGTGATGTCTCGCGCCACATGCACGTAAAATTGAATCTTGCCAACAAGTTGAGAAATAGGGGATTCCGAGTTCATGTCACTGACATCTACACATCAATCATAGATACCCTTCCTTCTAGTTGGCCACGTGCAAAAATTTATAGGTTCTTAAAAACTAATACCGAATGGATGGAGATCAGACACATTGAACTTATTCTAAAGTCTTACTTTGAAAAGGTATCTATCTATCTATTTATATATCTAAAACTAATTAAGCTTGATTAATTAGTTATAATTTCATATTACTATAATTATTTAGTCACTCATATTTTTTAATTTTTGTAGATAATGTCGAGAGGAAACAACCCTAGGGTACCAAGTGCCGATGTGACACCACAACGAGGTTCACCATCTTCTGCAGAACCCGAATTCTCAACACCAATGGCTGAGCAATTCACAACTCCACCAATGGTTCACTCCTCACCAAGTCCAACCCCAAGTGCTCCTACACCCCAATCCGGCACTCCCGTTGCTTTAACGCCCCAATCCAACACTCATGATGCCTCCCGCTCAAATGAAAAGAAGCCTATTGGATTCTCCCTTCTCGGGAATAACCCGATGGGTGATAGGAGTGACGTGCTGAACTTTAAAGCCCGGTGTTTGTCGCTGGGAAAAATGAACGTGGGAGTCGGTGGACCAGATAATTGGAACCTTGTTGATCAATCTGTCAAAGATGACATATATAACCAACTTTGCAAGCATTTCTCATTTCCTGACCGTTCCAAGAATAAGGTTCTATCTCGGGTTGCTGAAGGATTGAGGACATACAGGAGAAACCTTCGGAAGAAACATTTCCCGAAAGAGGTAGCGAGCTCCGATATTTTGGCTTTGAAAGAGAAAGTGCCTCCCAATGTTGAAATGCCGGTGGATCAGTGGAATAAGTTTTTGGAGAATGAGGCGAAGGAAAACAAGTTGGTCCAGAGGGAGCAAAACAAAAAAAATAGGGCACAAAAAACTGATATCCATAGGCTGGGATCCAAATCATATGAGGATTTGAAGAATGAATGGGAGAGTAGGACAAAAGATGGTCCAGATGCCGGTAAAAACCCAAATCGATCCAACTTATTCCTTCATGCTCGACGGGACAAAGATAATAAATTCCCCCTGCAGTTGGCTAAGACACTGGAATCAATAGAGGCCATCAGCAGTCAATCAGATTCGTGCCCTACTGATGACTTTGACCTTGAAAATGATGCCCTGACTAAGACCTTTGGAAAGGACAAAAGGGGGAGGACGAGAGGCGTTGGCTCACATATGCCAAAAACAAAACTTCAACACATTGCACCTCTTGTGGACGAGCTATCTTCGGTCAAGAATTATATCTCATCCCAAAAGGAGCACCAACAGAAGACCGATGGGGATGTCCATGACCTTAAAAATTCCCTGGGATTATTGAACAATCAAATTGGGAAACTTGTGAATCTTATTGAAAGTTATAGGCCCCCAATGCCTCCTCAAGATTTCACACATCCTTCCCCTCCAACATTCCCCTCTCAAATGCCTCATCCTCCAATCACGGGGCTCGGATCATCGTCAACAGCTCACGGTGACTATGGCGAAGAGTACTATATCAAGGACATGAGCAATTCGAGGTTTGTTGGCGTGTGCATACTCATCTCCAGGGAAAGGGGGACTCTAGTACATCGCCGACCTTTGGAGAAGGGTGAGGCTAAAATAATGGTCGATGAAATATACAACGGCTGCGGAGATGTACCTGTGTACGTTAACAGCGGGGATGGGATGGAATTGAGGAATTATGCAAAATCTTTTATTACTTGGCCACTTTATCTGTTGGCCAAGGTTTAATAATATTTTCTTTCGTTTCAGTTGTAATAATTTTTTTTTGTTTTAGTTGTAAGAATATTGGTTTTGCTTCAGTTGTAAGAATATTGGTTTTGTTTCAGTTGTAAGAATATTGGTTTTGTTTCGTATGGAATGATATTTTTTTTGTTTCAGTCGTAAGAATATTCTTTCTGTTTCAGTTGTAATAATATTTTTTAACCTATTACCACAGGACTGAAATTTGAAGATTATTACATGGATTTCCCACAATACAAAGAGTGGATGGGAGAGACTAACCGGATATCAATTAATCATGTAAAGGGCGTTTATGAATTTGTTAAATATGCTTCCAAAAATCTTAAAAGTGAGAAGATTCCGTGTCCGTGCACTCATTGTATTAACGGAAAATATAAGTCATTGGAAGTTGTTGAGTTGCATTTACTAAAGTGGGGAATCTGTCAAGACTATATAATATGGACATACCATGGTGAAAAAGTTGTACCTTATGTTCCAGAAGAATTACCGGGAGCCGACCGTGTAACGGAACCTCAAGGAGTAGAAGTGGTACATGATTCACCAACACATCGTCCATTGACCGACTTAATTGATGATGCTTACGGACTCCACAACCAACAAAACCACCAACCTATGGATACAAATAATGTGCATTATGACCAAGTAAATGAACAAATTGATGCTGAACTACTAGGAGATCGGGAATACATACGGTTGAAAGCAGATGCGGCTAGACCGTTGTATAAAGATTGCGATGAAGATCACTCGGTATTATATGCAATGATTGGTTTGCATAATTTGAAGAGTCAATTTGGTTTGTCTGGAAACAGCGTAACCGGAATTCTTAAGTGGGTTAAAGAAATTCTCCCAAAAGAGAACATGTTACCAGACAATTATCCTACCATGAAGAAGAGTTTGAAGGGTTTAGGTTTGAAATACAAATCTATTCATGCTTGCAAGTATGATTGCATATTGTACCGGAATGAGCACGAAGAGAAGGATGAATGTCCTGTATGCAGTGAGCCTAGATATATGGTTTGTGAGAATGGAAATGACAAACATGCAAAAAATCGCAAGTGCTCGCAAGTCCCACAAAAGGTTTTGAAATATTTTCCACTTGGGCCACGGTTAAAACGTTTTTTTACTGTACCGTGGATAGCGGAGGCCATGACATGGCATGCTCGATGCGAGGTGGGTGGGAATTTGATGCGTCATCCGGTTGATTCACTCATCTGGCAAATTTCAAATGCACAACACCATGAATTTGCAAAGGAACCGCGCAACGTTCGTCTTGCAATCTCAACCGATGGGTTTAACCCTTTCGGTAATTTAAGTACTAGTCAGAGTTATTGGCCAGTTCTTATGGCGCCTTTAAGTCTTCCTCCGACGTTATGCATGAGAAAGGAGTTCACATTGTTATCTCTGTTGATACCCGGGCCTAAGGCTCCCAGTGATGATATTGATATATTCTTAGCACCATTAATCGAAGAACTTAAAGAGTTATGGGATAAAGGCGTGACGGCGTTCGATTCTCATAAGGGTGAAGAGTTCACACTTAAAGCAATGGTGATGTGGGCGATCCACGATCTTCCTGCTTATGGGACCTTGTCCGGTTGTAATGTTCATGGTTATTATGGATGTCCCATATGTGGGGAGGAAACTGAAGCCTGTTGGTTAAAACATAGTGGTAAGTTGAGTTACACGGGTCATCGTAGATTTCTGCCGACCAGTCACCCTTTTAGGAACGACAAGTCTAACTTTTTGCCTGTCGGTCACGAGCGAAGAACGGCACCTAGTCGACTTTCTGGTCAGCAAATTGAGGAGAAGGCGGTGGCTGCGACTGCGGGGAATAGGTATGTAGGCAAACACCCCCAGTTTGTAAACCTGAAGCGTAAAGCTAGGGAGGATCCGAACGACCCTAGTAAAGCGAAGCCATGGTCCAGGCGATCAATATTTTTTGATTTGCCGTATTGGAAAGATCATCGTGTAAGGCATATAATTGATGTGATGCACACAGAGAAGAATGTTGCAGAACATTTGATAGGAACATGTCTGGGTGGATCTCATTCCAAAGATGGAGAGCGTGCCCGCCGAGATCTACAGGATATGAAAATAAAGAAGAGACTGTGGTTAAAAAATGATCCAACGACAGGAAGAATTTCTATCCCCCCCACTGCTTTCACTTTGACTACTAGTGAGAAGAAGATCCTCTTAGACACGTTGTTCAACTTGAAGACTCCAACCGGTTATTCTGGTAATTTACGTAGGGTAGTAAACTACCAAGCAAATGACTTGAAACAGTGCAAGTCTCACGACTGGCACGTAATCATCCAATTAATCCCGTTGTTATTTCGGCATTGCTTCTCTGAACACAAAGATCTCCGTCGGGCAATTATGCAAATCAGTTTGTGTTTTACCCTACTTTGTGCAAAAGTGGTAAACAGAAGACACATTAAAGCTGCGAAATCAACTTTAGCCGAGGCAGTTTGTGTGTTAGAGAAATATTTTCCTCCGTCATTCTTCGATATCAGTATCCACCTGCTTGTGCATTTATGCGATGAAGCTTTATTATGTGGTCCCGTGAGGTATCGTTGGATGTATCCTTTTGAGCGCTTGATGAAAACCTTCAAAGATTATGTAAAGAATACACGGTATATTGGAGGGTCAATTGCTGAAGAATACGTAACGGTGGAATCATCGCTATACGCTAGGGAACATATGCCAGAACAAGAGGTGAGGAGGTTTAATCCTCGTGGAGAACGAGTGATAGAGGAACCTGACGAGTTTGAGGACGAATTATCGTTTGGGAACCCTAAAGAGGTGAAACTCACAAACCTACAATACGAGCAAGCAACTCGTCATGTCTTCGAATCGCAAGATGAAGTCCAAGACTGGAGACAGTGAGTATCTACTGAATTCTTCTTCTTTGATTATATGTATTTTTTATTTTATGATCTAAACTCTATAATTTTTCGGTAGGAAGTACGAGAACGAAATTATCCAAAATCAAAGGAGAAATTGGACGACAACTGACTTTAGGGCATGGGTGTCAAAAGAGGTACTTTTCACATCTTATGTGTGCGGTTATTTATTCATGTGTGGTAAAAACATGCCCTAATACAAATTCATTAATAAATGCAGCTTCTAAAAAGAGGTGATGTCTCTTCCAGACTTGCACGCCTAGCAAAAGGTCCTAGTTTTCGTGCAAAAGAGTTTAAGAAATTCCGCACCAACGGTTTTGATTTCATTTCATATCCATATGAGGAAAAGCTTTTGACGCAAAACAGTGGAATATCAATTTCTGCCTTGACCACCTGTATCGCTAGCAAAAGTGATAAAAATCCAAAGAATACGGTGCTAACCTATTATGGGATAATTCAACAAATCCTAGAACTTGATTACTTGGATTTCACAGAAACCGTATTCTATTGTGATTGGGTAAAGGTGGAGGATACAACGAATGCTTGCAAAGTTGATCCCGACTCCAAACTTATTATGGTAGATTTATCAAAGCTGAAGACTAAAGACCGCATAGTCGACGAGCCTTTTATTTGTGCCTTTCAGAATGTAAAGAAGGTATTCTACTCGAAGTGCATAAACGATGGCAATTGGTCTATTGTTGTGCATGCACCAAAGGGTATGACTACTGAAGTAGACGCATTAAAGGCTCCAAAAGAGTTCCAGTCAGCTCTTGATGACAACCCTAATTTGAAGGATCTTTTAGTTGATTTAGAGGAAGATTGAGTATCAAAATATTATTTTATCCTCATCAATCTTATTTGTATCCTATTATGATATTGACATTGTATTAGCACTTTACATTAATTTATGAATTTCATCTACTTTTAAGTGTAATGTCCCGCTATTTTTTGGTTCTACCATTTTTTTAATTGAACATAACTGTTTGCAAAAAATTCATTATTTTTTCACTGTCATAGGATACATTGATGTTGGGGTCGAACTACTATCAAACATAATCTGAAATTGCATCGCTGCTGGCATAGAGAAGGTTCTGATTGGCGTTGGGTGTAACAAAATATCCAGGTAATGGATAGACCTATGATGAACTTTATTTTAAGGTTAAATATGCATTGATTCAATTTTTTAATTATTTTGGGTTTGGATAACTTTTGAACACGTAAAACAGCCTTAAAATAGCCATCGAACGGTGAAAACGTAAAACACCCACAAAACGGTCCCGCAAGAGTCACGAACATCTCGCACGGGACCAATGTAAGTCGTAGGAACCGACCGTGTAGTCACGGCGCTCCCGGCTTGTGTGTGTGCGTGTGTGCATGTTTGTGTGTGTGCGCGTGTGAGTGGGAAAGGGGGGAGGGGATGGGCAGGGGGCGCGTGTGTGCGTGTGTGCATGTTTGTGTGTGTGCGCGCGTGTGAGTGGGAAGGGGGGAGGGGACGGGCAGGGGGCGCGCGCGTGTGTGTGTGCGTGTGCGTGTGTGTGTGTGTGTGTGTGTTTGTGTGTGTGTGTGTGTGTGTGTGTGTGAGTGGGGAAGGGGGGAGGGGACGCGGCATGTATGCATATATGCATATGCATATATGTAGTGAGAGTGTGCGTGCGTGCGTGCGTGTGTTTGTGTGCGCGTGTGAGTGTGTGCATATTGGTGATAAAATCCAAAATAATTTGAAGCACTTCCTCCTTTTTCAACAGTCCACACAAGCTCCAGATTTTTTAAGCCACTTTGCATCGAAACGAGATGTGTTTGATAGATTCCATCTCCTGGCCCTACGGGAGGAGATTTTTCCGCTGGGAATTGTGGGGACTCACACGTCCACCCAGATGTACACGCACTCACCATTGCCAATACGCCATCTTAGACCTGATTAAAGAAGATCATTGCCTTCCATAAGACTGCTCCACACCTTAGATGGTCTGTGGCCCGTTTTTGCTTCTAAGAACAAACAATTAGGGAAGTAAATATTTTTTGAGGATTTTAGAACACAAGGAATTAAGGTTTTTCATAATTCTCCAGCACATGTTTGCAAGCAAACCTCGGTTAAAACTTTTGAAATCTCTAAATCCCATCCCCCCCTCCACCTTGGGAAAAACTACCGTATCCCAACTAATCCAGTATATACCATTTTTATCCTGGCAGCCCCTCTACCAAAATTTTCTGACATGGGATGTGAGGCTATTACATAATTTTTTTCGGGAGTAAAATGCAGGGCATGGCAAAGGTGGGGATTGCGTGCGTGCGTGTGTTTGTGTGCGCGTGTGAGTGTGTGCGTGCGTGTGCTTGTGTGGACTGTTGAAAAAGGAGGAAGTGCATATATATGCAGCCATATAACTGCTGCATATATATGCATATATATGCAGTGCTGCATATATATGCATATATATGCTGCATATATATGCAGTGCTGCATATATATGCATATATATGCAGTGCTGCATATATATGCATATATATGCTGCATATATATGCATATATATGCTGCATATATATGCATATATATGCAGCACTGCATATATATGCATATATATGCAGCACTGCATATATATGCATATATATGCAGCATATATATGCATATATATGCCAACTGCTGCATATATATGTTGCCCACCCCAGCCCACCTGCTGCCGTAACCGCCCCCTATGCAAACACCCTGACCTGACCGCCTTCGCACCCACCCTCCCTCCATCGCCTGAAACTTGCGCCCACCTTACCCC
The DNA here is from genome assembly GCA_949130495.1 of Sambucus nigra. Lineage (NCBI taxonomy): Eukaryota > Viridiplantae > Streptophyta > Magnoliopsida > Dipsacales > Adoxaceae > Sambucus > Sambucus nigra. The sequence continues at coordinate 415,881,896 of OX422213.1, read as the reverse complement.
TGCCGACGCACCTCCCGAGCCCAAAAAAATAACCCCCCAGCCTGCATCTGACCCAGGACAGCCTCCCGAAATCCCCCCAACCACTTCCGACCCCTTCGCAGCTCCCCGACCTTCTTCCAATGGCAGCCCCTACCTTCATGTCCCCGGAAAATACCCATATTCCGGCAGATCTTCCCCAGACCCTAACCAGCTCGTTCACACCTCTCATCCACAAACTCCCGTCCCTCAACCTAGCCCAATTCAGCCCCTACACTACACAGCCCCCAATCCCGCTAATTCTTTTTAGGGGTCCACCTCATTTCACCCACCCGACCCCCAAAATGATCCACATCCTTTTACGGGTTTCATACCTACTTCAAACCCCCACCCGACCTCCTATTTCCATCCTTCCACCCCATTTCACCCACCCTTATCATTTACCCGCACCACTTTTACCCCAAATCCTCGAACCGATGTACATCCCCAACCCCTCGTTACAGCCATTAACCTCGCAACCCTAAACCACCTAAAAATAGCCCCCGAACGGCCCCGTGGGTGGCACCAACACCTCCCACGGGACCAACGTAACTCGTGGGAACCGACCCCGCAGCCGCGGGTGTCCCGGTTTGAGAGTACGACGGTAATTTGCGTATTTCCACACTTAGGCTTAAAAACATGGCGTTAGAGGGTGAGAACTCGAAACAACCCCCGAACGGCCCCGTGGGTGGCACCAACACCTCCCACGGGACCAACGTAACTCGTAGGAACTGACCCCGCAGCCGCGGGTGTCCCGGTTTGAGAGTACGACGGTAATTTGCTTATTTCTACACTTAGGCTTAACATGGCGTTAGAGGGTGAAAACTCGAAACAGCTCCCGAACGGCCCCGTGGGTGGCACTAACACCTCCCACGGGACCAACGTAACTCGTGGGAACGGACGCCGCAGCCGCGGGTGTCCCGATTTGAGAGTACGACGGTAATTTGCTTATTTCCACACTTAGGCTTACAAACATGGCGTTAGAGGGTGAGAACTCGAAACAGCCCCCTAACGGCCCCGTGGGTGGCACCAACACCTCCCACGGGACCAACGTAACTCGTGGGAACGGACCCCGCAGCCGCGGGTGTCCCGGTTTGAGAGTACGACGGTAATTTGCTTATTTCCACACTTAGCCTTAAAAACAAGGCGTTAGAGGGTGAGAACTCGAAACAGCCCCCGAACGGCCCCGTGGGTGGCACCAACACCTCCCACGGGACCAACGTAACTCGTAGGAACTGACCCCGCAGCCGCGGGTGTCCCGGTTTGAGAGTACGACGGTAATTTGCTTATTTCCACACTTAGGATTAAAAACATGGCGTTAGAGGGTGAGAACTCGAAACAGCCCCCGAACGGCCCCGTGGGTGGCACCAACACCTCCCACGGGACCAACGTAACTCGTGGGAACGGACCCCGCAGCCGCGGGTGTCCCGGTTTGAGAGTACGACGGTAATTTGCTTATTTCCACACTTAGGCTTAAAAACATGGCGTTAGAGGGTGAGAACTCGAAACAGCCCCCGAACGGCCCCATGGGTGGCACCAACACCTCCCACGGGACCAACGTAACTCGTAGGAACTGACCCCGCAGCCGCGGGTGTCCCGGTTTGAGAGTACGACGGTAATTTGCTTATTTCTACACTTAGGCTTAACATGGCGTTAGAGGGTGAAAACTCGAAACAGCCCCCGAACGGCCCCGTGGGTGGCACTAACACCTCCCACGGGACCAACGTAACTCGTGGGAACGGACCCCGCAGCCGCGGGTGTCCCGGTTTGAGAGTACGACGGTAATTTGCTTATTTCCACACTTAGGCTTACAAACATGGCGTTAGAGGGTGAGAACTCGAAACAGCCCCCGAACGGCCCCGTGGGTGGCACCAACACCTCCCACGGGACCAACGTAACTCGTGGGAACGGACCCCGCAGCCGCGGGTGTCCCGGTTTGAGAGTACGACGGTAATTTGCTTATTTCGACACTTAGGCTTAAAAACATGGCGTTAGAGGGTGAGAACTCGAAACAGCCCCCGAACGGCCCCGTGGGTGGCACCAACACCTCCCACGGGACCAACGTAACTCGTGGGAACGGACCCCGCAGCCGCGGGTGTCCCGGTTTGAGAGTACGACGGTAATTTGCTTATTTCCACACTTAGGCTTAAAAACATGGCGTTAGAGGGTGAGAACTCGAAACATCCCCCGAACGGCCCCATGGGTGGCACCAACACCTCCCACGGGACCAACGTAACTCGTAGGAACTGACCCCGCAGCCGCGGGTGTCCCGGTTTGAGAGTACGACGGTAATTTGCTTATTTCTACACTTAGGCTTAACATGGCGTTAGAGGGTGAAAACTCGAAACAGCCCCCGAACGGCCCCGTGGGTGGCACTAACACCTCCCACGGGACCAACGTAACTCGTGGGAACGGACCCCGCAGCCGCGGGTGTCCCGGTTTGAGAGTACGACGGTAATTTGCTTATTTCCACACTTAGGCTTAAAAACATGGCATTAGAGGGTGAGAACTCGAAACAGCCCCCGAACGGCCCCGTGGGTGGCACCAACACCTCCCACGGGACCAACGTAACTCGTAGGAACTGACCCCGCAGCCGCGGGTGTCCCGGTTTGAGAGTACGACGGTAATTTGCTTATTTCTACACTTAGGCTTAACATGGCGTTAGAGGGTGAAAACTCGAAACAGCCCCCGAACGGCCCCGTGGGTGGCACTAACACCTCCCACGGGACCAACGTAACTCGTGGGAACGGACGCCGCAGCCGCGGGTGTCCCGGTTTGAGAGTACGACGGTAATTTGCTTATTTCCACACTTAGGCTTAAAAACATGGCGTTAGAGGGTGAGAACTCGAAACAGCCCCCGAACGGCCCCGTGGGTGGCACCAACACCTCCCACGGGACCAACGTAACTCGTAGGAACTGACCCCAGAGCCGCGGGTGTCCCGGTTTGAGAGTACGATGATAATTTGCTTATTTCCACACTTAGGCTTAAAAACATGGCGTTAGAGGGTGAGAATGCGAAACAGCCCCCGAACGGCCCCGTGGGTGGCACCAACACCTCCCACGGGACCAACGTAACTCGTGGGAACGGACCCCGCAGCCGCGGGTGTCCCGGTTTGAGAGTACGACGGTAATTTGCTTATTTCCACACTTAGGCTTAAAAACATGGCGTTAGAGGGTGAGAACTCGAAACAGCCCCCGAACGGCCCCGTGGGTGGCACCAACACCTCCCACGGGACCAACGTAACTCGTAGGAACTGACCCCGCAGCCGCGGGTGTCCCGGTTTGAGAGTACGACGGTAATTTGCTTATTTCTACACTTAGGCTTAACATGGCGTTAGAGGGTGAAAACTCGAAACAGCCCCCGAACGGCCCCGTGGGTGGCACTAACACCTCCCACGGGACCAACGTAACTCGTGGGAACGGACCCCGCACCGCGGGTGTCCCGGTTTGAGAGTACGACGGTAATTTGCTTATTTCCACACTTAGGCTTAAAAACATGGCGTTAGAGGGTGAGAACTCGAAACAGCCCCCGAACGGCCCCGTGGGTGGCACCAACACCTCCCACGGGACAAACGTAACTCGTGGGAACGGACCCCGCAGCCGCGGGTGTCCCGGTTTGAGAGTACGACGGTAATTTGCTTATTTCCGCACTTAGGCTTAAAAACATGGCGTTAGAGGGTGAGAACTCGAAACAGCCCCCGAACGGCCCCGTGGGTGGCACCAACACCTCCCACGGGACCAACGTAACTCGTGGGAACGGACCCCGCAGCCGCGGGTGTCCCGGTTTGAGAGTACGACGGTAATTTGCTTATTTCCACACTTAGGCTTAAAAACATGGCATTAGAGGGTGAGAACTCGAAACAGCCCCCGAACGGCCCCGTGGGTGGCACCAACACCTCCCACGGGACCAAAGTAACTCGTAGGAACTGACCCCGCAGCCGCGGGTGTCCCGGTTTGAGAGTACGACGGTAATTTGCTTATTTCTACACTTAGGCTTAACATGGCGTTAGAGGGTGAAAACTCGAAACAGCCCCCGAACGGCCCCGTGGGTGGCACTAACACCTCCCACGGGACCAACGTAACTCGTGGGAACGGACGCCGCAGCCGCGGGTGTCCCGGTTTGAGAGTACGACGGTAATTTGCTTATTTCCACACTTAGGCTTAAAAACATGGCGTTAGAGGGTGAGAACTCGAAACAGCCCCCGAACGGCCCCGTGGGTGGCACCAACACCTCCCACGGGACCAACGTAACTCGTAGGAACTGACCCCGCAGCCGCGGGTGTCCCGGTTTGAGAGTACGATGATAATTTGCTTATTTCCACACTTAGGCTTAAAAACATGGCGTTAGAGGGTGAGAACGCGAAACAGCCCCCGAACGGCCCCGTGGGTGGCACCAACACCTCCCACGGGACCAACGTAACTCGTGGGAACGGACCCCGCAGCCGCGGGTGTCCCGGTTTGAGAGTACGACGGTAATTTTCTTATTTCCACACTTAGGCTTAAAAACATGGCGTTAGAGGGTGAGAACTCGAAACAGCCCCCGAACGGCCCCGTGGGTGGCACCAACACCTCCCACGGGACCAACGTAACTCGTAGGAACTGACCCCGCAGCCGCGGGTGTCCCGGTTTGAGAGTACGACGGTAATTTGCTTATTTCTACACTTAGGCTTAACATGGCCTTAGAGGGTGAAAACTCGAAACAGCCCCCGAACGGCCCCGTGGGTGGCACTAACACCTCCCACGGGACCAACGTAACTCGTGGGAACGGACCCCGCAGCCGCGGGTGTCCCGGTTTGAGAGTACGACGGTAATTTGCTTATTTCCACACTTAGGCTTAAAAACATGGCGTTAGAGGGTGAGAACTCGAAACAGCCCCCGAACGGCCCCGTGGGTGGCACCAACACCTCCCACGGGACCAACGTAACTCGTGGGAATGGACCCCGCAGCCGCGGGTGTCCCGGTTTGAGAGTACGACGGTAATTTGCTTATTTCCACACTTAGGCTTAAAAACATGGCGTTAGAGGGTGAGAACTCGAAACAGCCCCCGAACGGCCCCGTGGGTGGCACTAACACCTCCCACGGGACCAACGTAACTCGTGGGAACGGACCCCGCAGCCGCGGGTGTCCCGGTTTGAGAGTACGACGGTAATTTGCTTATTTCCACACTTAGGCTTAAAAACATGGCGTTAGAGGGTGAGAACTCGAAACAGCCCCCGAACGGCCCCGTGGGTGGCACCAACACCTCCCACGGGACCAACGTAACTCGTAGGAACTGACCCCGCAGCCGCGGGTGTCCCGGTTTGAGAGTACGACGGTAATTTGCTTATTTCTACACTTAGGCTTAACATGGCGTTAGAGGGTGAAAACTCGAAACAGCCCCCGAACGGCCCCGTGGGTGGCACTAACACCTCCCACGGGACCAACGTAACTCGTGGGAACGGACCCCGCAGCCGCGGGTGTCCCGGTTTGAGAGTACGACGGTAATTTGCTTATTTCCACACTTAGGCTTAAAAACATGGCGTTAGAGGGTGAGAACTCGAAACAGCCCCCGAACGGCCCCGTGGGTGGCACCAACACCTCCCACGGGACCAACGTAACTCGTGGGAACGGACCCCGCAGCCGCGGGTGTCCCGGTTTGAGAGTACGACGGTAATTTGCTTATTTCCACACTTAGGCTTAAAAACATGGCGTTAGAGGGTGAGAACTCGAAACAGCCCCCGAACGGCCCCGTGGGTGGCACCAACACCTCCCACGGGACCAACGTAACTCGTAGGAACTGACCCCGCAGCCGCGGGTGTCCCGGTTTGAGAGTACGACGGTAATTTGCTTATTTCCACACTTTGGCTTAAAAACATGGCGTTAGAGGGTGAGAACTCGAAACAGCCCCCGAACGGCCCCGTGGGTGGCACCAACACCTCCCACGGGACCAACGTAACTCGTAGGAACTGACCCCGCAGCCGCGGGTGTCCCGGTTTGAGAGTACGACGGTAATTTGCTTATTTCTACACTTAGGCTTAACATGGCGTTAGAGGGTGAAAACTCGAAACAGCTCCCGAACGGCCCCGTGGGTGGCACCAACACCTCCCACGGGACCAACGTAACTCGTAGGAACTGACCCCGCAGCCGCGGGTGTCCCGGTTTGAGAGTACGACGGTAATTTGCTTATTTCTACACTTAGGCTTAACATGGCGTTAGAGGGTGAAAACTCGAAACAGCCCCCGAACGGCCCCGTGGGTGGCACTAACACCTCCCACGGGACCAACGTAACTCGTGGGTACGGACCCCGCAGCCGCGGGTGTCCCGGTTTGAGAGTACGACGGTAATTTGCTTATTTCCACACTTAGGCTTAAAAACATGGCGTTAGAGGGTGAGAACTCGAAACAGCCCCCGAACGGCCCCGTGGGTGGCACCAACACCTCCCACGGGACCAACGTAACTCGTGGGAACGGACCCCGCAGCCGCGGGTGTCCCGGTTTGAGAGTACGACGGTAATTTGCTTATTTCCACACTTAGGCTTAAAAACATGGCGTTAGAGGGTGAGAACTCGAAACAGCCCCCGAACGGCCCCGTGGGTGGCACCAACACCTCCCACGGGACCAACGTAACTCGTAGGAACTGACCCCGCAGCCGCGGGTGTCCCGGTTTGAGAGTACGACGGTAATTTGCTTAATTCTACACTTAGGCTTAACATGGCGTTAGAGGGTGAAAACTCGAAACAGCCCCCGAACGGCCCCGTGGGTGGCACTAACACCTCCCACGGGACCAACGTAACTCGTGGGAACGGACCCCGCAGCCGCGGGTGTCCCGGTTTGAGAGTACGACGGTAATTTGCTTATTTCCACACTTAGGCTTAAAAACATGGCGTTAGAGGGTGAGAACTCGAAACAGCCCCCGAACGGCCCCGTGGGTGGCACCAACACCTCCCACGGGACCAACGTAACTCGTGGGAACGGACCCCGCAGCCGCGGGTGTCCCGGTTTGAGAGTACGACGGTAATTTGCTTATTTCCACACTTAGGCTTAAAAACATGGCGTTAGAGGGTGAGAACTCGAAACAGCCCCCGAACGGCCCCGTGGGTGGCACCAACACCTCCCACGGGACCAACGTAACTCGTGGGAACGGACCCCGCAGCCGCGGGTGTCCCGGTTTGAGAGTACGACGGTAATTTGCTTATTTCCACACTTAGGCTTAAAAACATGGCTTTAGAGGGTGAGAACTCGAAACAGCCCCCGAACGGCCCCGTGGGTGGAACCAACACCTCCCACGGGACCAACGTAACTCGTAGGAACTGACCCCGCAGCCGCGGGTGTCCCGGTTTGAGAGTACGACGGTAATTTGCTTATTTCTACACTTAGGCTTAACATGGCGTTAGAGGGTGAAAACTCGAAACAGCCCCCGAACGGCCCCGTGGGTGGCACTAACACCTCCCACGGGACCAACGTAACTCGTGGGAACGGACGCCGCAGCCGCGGGTGTCCCGGTTTGAGAGTACGACGGTAATTTGCTTATTTCCACACTTAGGCTTAAAAACATGGCGTTAGAGGGTGAGAACTCGAAACAGCCCCCGAACGGCCCCGTGGGTGGCACCAACACCTCCCACGGGACCAACGTAACTCGTAGGAACTGACCCCGCAGCCGCGGGTGTCCCGGCTTGAGAGTACGATGATAATTTGCTTATTTCCACACTTAGGCTTAAAAACATGGCGTTAGAGGGTGAGAACGCGAAACAGCCCCCGAACGGCCCCGTGGGTGGCACCAACACCTCCCACGGGACCAACGTAACTCGTGGGAACGGACCCCGCAGCCGCGGGTGTCCCGGTTTGAGAGTACGACGGTAATTTTCTTATTTCCACACTTAGGCTTAAAAACATGGCGTTAGAGGGTGAGAACTCGAAACAGCCCCCGAACGGCCCCGTGGGTGGCACCAACACCTCCCACGGGACCAACGTAACTCGTAGGAACTGACCCCGCAGCCGCGGGTGTCCCGGTTTGAGAGTACGACGGTAATTTGCTTATTTCTACACTTAGGCTTAACATGGCCTTAGAGGGTGAAAACTCGAAACAGCCCCCGAACGGCCCCGTGGGTGGCACTAACACCTCCCACGGGACCAACGTAACTCGAGGGAACGGACCCCGCAGCCGCGGGTGTCCCGGTTTGAGAGTACGACGGTAATTTGCTTATTTCCACACTTAGGCTTAAAAACATGGCGTTAGAGGGTGAGAACTCGAAACAGCCCCCGAACGGCCCCGTGGGTGGCACCAACACCTCCCACGGGACCAACGTAACTCGTGGGAATGGACCCCGCAGCCGCGGGTGTCCCGGTTTGAGAGTACGACGGTAATTTGCTTATTTCCACACTTAGGCTTAAAAACATGGCGTTAGAGGGTGAGAACTCGAAACAGCCCCCGAACGGCCCCGTGGGTGGCACTAACACCTCCCACGGGACCAACGTAACTCGTGGGAACGGACCCCGCAGCCGCGGGTGTCCCGGTTTGAGAGTACGACGGTAATTTGCTTATTTCCACACTTAGGCTTAAAAACATGGCGTTAGAGGGTGAGAACTCGAAACAGCCCCCGAACGGCCCCGTGGGTGGCACCAACACCTCCCACGGGACCAACGTAACTCGTAGGAACTGACCCCGCAGCCGCGGGTGTCCCGGTTTGAGAGTACGACGGTAATTTGCTTATTTCTACACTTAGGCTTAACATGGCGTTAGAGGGTGAAAACTCGAAACAGCCCCCGAACGGCCCCGTGGGTGGCACTAACACCTCCCACGGGACCAACGTAACTCGTGGGAACGGACCCCGCAGCCGCGGGTGTCCCGGTTTGAGAGTACGACGGTAATTTGCTTATTTCCACACTTAGGCTTAAAAACATGGCGTTAGAGGGTGAGAACTCGAAACAGCCCCCGAACGGCCCCGTGGGTGGCACCAACACCTCCCACGGGACCAACGTAACTCGTGGGAACGGACCCCGCAGCCGCGGGTGTCCCGGTTTGAGAGTACGACGGTAATTTGCTTATTTCCACACTTAGGCTTAAAAACATGGCGTTAGAGGGTGAGAACTCGAAACAGCCCCCGAACGGCCCCGTGGGTGGCACCAACACCTCCCACGGGACCAACGTAACTCGTAGGAACTGACCCCGCAGCCGCGGGTGTCCCGGTTTGAGAGTACGACGGTAATTTGCTTATTTCCACACTTTGGCTTAAAAACATGGCGTTAGAGGGTGAGAACTCGAAACAGCCCCCGAACGGCCCCGTGGGTGGCACCAACACCTCCCACGGGACCAACGTAACTCGTAGGAACTGACCCCGCAGCCGCGGGTGTCCCGGTTTGAGAGTACGACGGTAATTTGCTTATTTCTACACTTAGGCTTAACATGGCGTTAGAGGGTGAAAACTCGAAACAGCTCCCGAACGGCCCCGTGGGTGGCACCAACACCTCCCACGGGACCAACGTAACTCGTAGGAACTGACCCCGCAGCCGCGGGTGTCCCGGTTTGAGAGTACGACGGTAATTTGCTTATTTCTACACTTAGGCTTAACATGGCGTTAGAGGGTGAAAACTCGAAACAGCCCCCGAACGGCCCCGTGGGTGGCACTAACACCTCCCACGGGACCAACGTAACTCGTGGGTACGGACCCCGCAGCCGCGGGTGTCCCGGTTTGAGAGTACGACGGTAATTTGCTTATTTCCACACTTAGGCTTAAAAACATGGCGTTAGAGGGTGAGAACTCGAAACAGCCCCCGAACGGCCCCGTGGGTGGCACCAACACCTCCCACGGGACCAACGTAACTCGTGGGAACGGACCCCGCAGCCGCGGGTGTCCCGGTTTGAGAGTACGACGGTAATTTGCTTATTTCCACACTTAGGCTTAAAAACATGGCGTTAGAGGGTGAGAACTCGAAACAGCCCCCGAACGGCCCCGTGGGTGGCACCAACACCTCCCACGGGACCAACGTAACTCGTAGGAACTGACCCCGCAGCCGCGGGTGTCCCGGTTTGAGAGTACGACGGTAATTTGCTTAATTCTACACTTAGGCTTAACATGGCGTTAGAGGGTGAAAACTCGAAACAGCCCCCGAACGGCCCCGTGGGTGGCACTAACACCTCCCACGGGACCAACGTAACTCGTGGGAACGGACCCCGCAGCCGCGGGTGTCCCGGTTTGAGAGTACGACGGTAATTTGCTTATTTCCACACTTAGGCTTAAAAACATGGCGTTAGAGGGTGAGAACTCGAAACAGCCCCCGAACGGCCCCGTGGGTGGCACCAACACCTCCCACGGGACCAACGTAACTCGTGGGAACGGACCCCGCAGCCGCGGGTGTCCCGGTTTGAGAGTACGACGGTAATTTGCTTATTTCCACACTTAGGCTTAAAAACATGGCGTTAGAGGGTGAGAACTCGAAACAGCCCCCGAACGGCCCCGTGGGTGGCACCAACACCTCCCACGGGACCAACGTAACTCGTGGGAACGGACCCCGCAGCCGCGGGTGTCCCGGTTTGAGAGTACGACGGTAATTTGCTTATTTCCACACTTAGGCTTAAAAACATGGCTTTAGAGGGTGAGAACTCGAAACAGCCCCCGAACGGCCCCGTGGGTGGAACCAACACCTCCCACGGGACCAACGTAACTCGTAGGAACTGACCCCGCAGCCGCGGGTGTCCCGGTTTGAGAGTACGACGGTAATTTGCTTATTTCTACACTTAGGCTTAACATGGCGTTAGAGGGTGAAAACTCGAAACAGCCCCCGAACGGCCCCGTGGGTGGCACTAACACCTCCCACGGGACCAACGTAACTCGTGGGAACGGACGCCGCAGCCGCGGGTGTCCCGGTTTGAGAGTACGACGGTAATTTGCTTATTTCCACACTTAGGCTTAAAAACATGGCGTTAGAGGGTGAGAACTCGAAACAGCCCCCGAACGGCCCCGTGGGTGGCACCAACACCTCCCACGGGACCAACGTAACTCGTGGGAACTGACCCCGCAGCCGCGGGTGTCCCGGTTTGAGAGTACGATGATAATTTGCTTATTTCCACACTTAGGCTTAAAAACATGGCGTTAGAGGGTGAGAACTCGAAACAGCCCCCGAACGGCCCCGTGGGTGGCACCAACACCTCCCACGGGACCAACGTAACTCGTGGGAACGGACCCCGCAGCCGCGGGTGTCCCGGTTTGAGAGTACGACGGTAATTTGCTTATTTCCACACTTAGGCTTAAAAACATGGCGTTAGAGGGTGAGAACTCGAAACAGCCCCCGAACGGCCCCGTGGGTGGCACCAACACCTCCCACGGGACCAACGTAACTCGTAGGAACTGACCCCGCAGCCGCGGGTGTCCCGGTTTGAGAGTACGACGGTAATTTGCTTATTTCTACACTTAGGCTTAACATGGCGTTAGAGGGTGAAAACTCGAAACAGCCCCCGAACGGCCCCGTGGGTGGCACTAACACCTCCCACGGGACCAACGTAACTCGTGGGAACGGACCCCGCAGCCGCGGGTGTCCCGGTTTGAGAGTACGACGGTAATTTGCTTATTTCCACACTTAGGCTTAAAAACATGGCGTTAGAGGGTGAGAACTCGAAACAGCCCCCGAACGGCCCCGTGGGTGGCACCAACACCTCCCACGGGACCAACGTAACTCGTGGGAACGGACCCCGCAGCCGCGGGTGTCCCGGTTTGAGAGTACGACGGTAATTTGCTTATTTCCACACTTAGGCTTAAAAACATGGCGTTAGAGGGTGAGAACTCGAAACAGCCCCCGAACGGCCCCGTGGGTGGCACTAACACCTCCCACGGGACCAACGTAACTCGTGGGAACGGACCCCGCAGCCGCGGGTGTCCCGGTTTGAGAGTACGACGGTAATTTGCTTATTTCCACACTTAGGCTTAAAAACATGGCGTTAGAGGGTGAGAACTCGAAACAGCCCCCGAACGGCCCCGTGGGTGGCACCAACACCTCCCACGGGACCAACGTAACTCGTAGGAACTGACCCCGCAGCCGCGGGTGTCCCGGTTTGAGAGTACGACGGTAATTTGCTTAATTCTACACTTAGGCTTAACATGGCGTTAGAGGGTGAAAACTCGAAACAGCCCCCGAACGGCCCCGTGGGTGGCACTAACACCTCCCACGGGACCAACGTAACTCGTGGGAACGGACGCCGCAGCCGCGGGTGTCCCGGTTTGAGAGTACGACGGTAATTTGCTTATTTCCACACTTAGGCTTAAAAACATGGCGTTAGAGGGTGAGAACTCGAAACAGCCCCCGAACGGCCCCGTGGGTGGCACCAACACCTCCCACGGGACCAACGTAACTCGTAGGAACTGACCCCGCAGCCGCGGGTGTCCCGGTTTGAGAGTACGATGATAATTTGCTTATTTCCACACTTAATTTTTATATTTCTACTTGGTTACTGATAATTTTAACTCATATATGCAATTTTTCAGCTTAATTAATTTTTTTGTAAAATTACTTGGTTACTGATACTTTTATTTTTTGTATCCTATCATTTGTAGGATTTTTGCGCGTGGATCAAATGAAGGCGGCAATGTTTTACAACATGATGATTATTTATATGTTGTGGACATTCAGGATAATGTTTTTTATGTGTTATAGCCGTGCAGGCTTTTATTGTTTAGTTTTATGGCCGTGCGGGCTTTTATAATTTGATTGTTGAATTTTATAGCCGTGCGGGCTTTATAATAAGCAGGTTTTTCATTTACAGGTTTTGGAATGTCAAGAAAATAGAGGAAACTCTGCCCAATTTTTTTTTGGTCTGTGAATTATTAAGACGTGTAATATTTTTATGTTTGTATATATATTTGTTTATTAACAACATTCTCAATTCGCAATTTGTGATTTTTTTTTTTTGGTTTGCCTATAATAAATATTTGTAACACCTCGTAGCAACCGATGATGCACTCACAGGAACCCCAATTTTAGGATTGGGCAAAAAAAAATACATTTTTTTTAAATTACAGATAAATATGGTCATGGACTTTGTCCATGACCATTTTTACTTTTTTTTGTCGCGCTTAAAAATGGTCGCGGCCAAAGTCCGCGACCATTTTTTTTATTTTTTGTCACGGTAATGGGTCGCGGACTAGGGCCGCGACCAAATTTTTTTAATTTTTTTTTGTCACACACATGGGTCGCGGCCAAAGTCCGCGACCAATTTGTCACGGTCGTGGGTCATGGACAAGGACCGTGACCAATTTTTTTAATTTTTTTTTGTCACGCACATGGGTCGCGGACTTTGGCCGCGACCAATTTGTCACGGTTGTGGGTCATGGACAAGGGCCGCGACCAATTTTTTTAATTTTTTTTTGTCACGCACATGGGTCGCGGACTTTGGCCGCGACCAATTTGTCACGGTTATGGGTCACGGATTAGAGCCGCGACCTATCACGGCATGGGTCACGGCCTAAGTCCGCGACCATCTGCCGTGACCCCTCTCGGCCGTGACCATTTTTTGGTCACGGACTTGGGCCGCGACCCACGAAAATGGTCACGCCCGAAATGGTCACGGCCCAAGTCCGCGACCCACAGGTTTGGTCAGGGATTTTGGCCGTGACCAATCGCCAGTTTTGGTGTAGTGTTGGTATATATATACTTATATATGGAAGCCTAGCACCATAGATTTTATGTGGAGTGTTGTTTGTATATATATTATACGAGTGATTAATATATAAGTGTATCTATATGAGAACTTTCTACTAAGTAAAATAGTAGTTATGTAAAGTATGCGATTCATCAAATTCACTATAAGTATTCGAAAACGTTATAACAATACGGAATTATTCTAAATAACGTAAGAAATATTGAAGAGATAGATGTTTCTAAAAGTGAATATCATAACCTTAATTTCACGAGTTAAGTCTTATGGAGAATAAGTTAGAGAGGTATACGGGATTTGTTAGTACGTTAGACGTGCACACTAGGTGAGAGGTGAGAATTCTCAAGAGAGTGTCGCATACTAATATGACTGTTGCATTAGCCGGTAAGCATTTTAAATACTTGCTAAACTATTTTTAAAATTGTTTTACATTCGGGCTCTGACCCGTTTGCTGTTATTTCTTATATATATATATATATATATATATATATATATGTATGTATTACAGGTGCTCACCCACAGGGGCGTCTTTCTTAGGATTCTTTGGATGGAATGCGTTGTAGCTTTTGTGGGAGTGCAGGCCATTGCTTAGACGACCTCATTTTTGACTCTACGTCTAGTTCAATTTTATCCAGTAGGGGTATGTGTCGTCCTTTTCCATTATTTAGTTGGTATTGTCAGAGATTGTAATTCTTTTACCTTCAGCATCTTTATTTCAGGATTTATTACTGTCAGGATGTTTTCCTTTAGTGTTTTAAAGTTGGGATTTGTTATTGATGGTTAAACTCTTGAATTTTCATTTTTATTCATACACTTAATGTGTGACTCTTAAAAATGCAAATGGTTAAAGGTTTTATAATTGGATTTAATAAAATGGAAATAAGTTTGTAAACGGTTTTGACACTTAGCTTAATTATTTCGGGTGTTTAAATTGGAAAGGTTATTTTGCGACAGTGATGCTAAGAATGAACCAACTGTTCACCTTGATTTTAATTTAATAAAGGAGTGATCGCCCGGTATTTAATTAGGCAGGGTGTCACACTTTAATCTTCCTTTAATTGTATTTTTTTGCTTCTTCCAATGTTAGCATCGACACATTAATAGAATATGGAAGTCATAGTTCTATGAGTATGCATCTACATTGACTCAGTTAGTAACTAGTAGTTGGTTTAATCATTGATATCATAAAATTTTATATGAGAAATGAAGTTTCTCGATTTGATTGAAATATTCACATATATCAATGATTGAAATCTAAACTTATCAAAGACATAAATTGATGATGTAGTAAACAACAACATCAGGTGAGGTGTTGATAAGCTCAAGCTAGCAATAACAATGGCAACACAAAGAGTAAATATCTAGTAGAGGGAGGTGAGGAGAAAAGGAGGAACACTAGTATATAAGTGGTCCAGCCAATGAGGCCTACGTCCACTCTGAGTGTCTGTGTAATTTCACTATAATGGTGGCACTAATGGCCTGTGATACAATCTCTCAAGCTTTCTCTCTACTGTGTAAACCAACAGAGCTTCAACTAGGGTTACAATTATCAACCCCCCGCCAAGATAGGATAAGACATATATTAATAGTGCTTGTAGGGTGTAGTGTACCCCCCAAGCATGCCTTGGGCATGTGTGAGTTGAATGCACTAATCATAGGTGGACACATGGCTGTGCCGCATGTAAGGAATGATGATCAAATATTCTCACACATGAGGGGAATGATTTGGTTATAACTGATTTTCTCACATGCTCCAAGCCGTCCGTGTGCATGTGTATGCTCGGGCCTGTAATATCACTTATTGTAACCTTGGCCTGTCCGACTACGAGGTTGCAGGAGTTCGATGGTCGCTTTGTCCTGTTGATCACTAGTACAACCTCGGCTTGGAAGACTGGCCGAGGTTAGGCATGAGGTAAGTTGTAACGTCGGCTGAGGAAGACGATGATGTTGGCACTAGATTTATCACATAAGATGCTATTTCCCTTGGATGCTATCCAACCGAGGTTGGTCAATAAAGGGCTGACCTTGCAGAATACGAACTTTATGGTGGCAGTTGTGAGCTTCTTGTCAACTCAGCTATGAGACAGTCCGAGGTTAGTGACCCTGAGTACGAGGGTACACTTTGGGCATATCAATCACACCCTAGCCCTTAGTTGTCTATGTGCAAAGGTGGCTGAGGGGTATGTATATATGCTCGACTAATGGAATGTGTGAGTTGTCATTTGGACACATGTCAAGCTTAGAATTGGCTGGCGTCTACCCCAAGATAGTAACTGATGTGACGATTCCTTTTAGGGTTTTGAGGTGAAAGGATGAGTTGTCTTGGTTTTAGCGCCTAATCATACCAAGGGTTTAAATTGATTTCTCTTTCCTCTTTCTTCCTTCTTCCATTTTCTTCCCGTTTAATAACAATTCTTCTGTAACTTTTCCTTCAATAATTCTTTCGGCCTTCTTGCAACCAAGGTTCCTTATGCTTAGGTCTCTCTTCCATCGTTTGTACCCACTCAGGTATCGTCCTCCTTATCTTTCTCTTGATTTGTTAACTTTCATTCCATAATTTGAGTTTTTTAGTGTATTTTTCTTTTTTCGGCGGGGGTTTCTACCACTATTAGGTGGTTTTAGGGATAGGACTGCAGTGGTTGGGTGGCACCAGGTCCATCCCAGGTTATTCTAAGGTTTCCTCAGCCACAAATTTCCCTCTTTAGGATTTTCGGTGACCTTCTGGTCATCTTCTCTGGTGAACTAGGTTAAGGTGTTCTTAGTGTTCTTGGGGAGAACCCTTTGGATTCCTTGTTTGATCTTTGGTTCAAGTAGCACAAGTTGTTAGACTGTTTGTAGTTTGGGTCCTACCGTAAGTGTAGTGTCATCTTTGATATGCTCAGACCCTTTTACCAACTTATAGAAGACTTCCCATCACTTCGTGAGAAGACCTTTGAAAATATTACGCAGATAGATCTAGCCCAAGAGGAAGCTCGTAGGGCTGAGGCCTTTCCCCTTAGACCAATCTTTCCTTCACCCTTGAAGGTCATATACCCTGAGTCAGCCAAGCCTACTGATCCTGCAAAGGTTCCTGAGGCTCCTATACCAATGTTCGAGTCATCTTCCTCAGACTCTATCTCAACGTCTGAAGCAGCCGAATCTATAGACTCTTTTCAAGAGGCTATAGATTAGTTTCCTAAGCAAGGTGAGGTTTCATAGGAATCCGGGGTTTCAAGCTGTGCCTCATCCCACCAAGGTGCTAGCACTTCGATTAGATCTTCCTATATTGAAATCTTAGGACCCAGTGTGGTAATTCCCCATCCTATCAATGTTATTCCTCTATCAGCTGCCACCGGGGCTGAATTTGCAAAAAGGTTTCGTGGTGGTGCCCCTCCCATTGCCCAGGCCGAAGTTACAGGGGATGATAATGATGATGAAGGGATTGAAATTGATAATTATGAAGATGCAGAGTATGAGAGCACCGTGAACGAGTATGACCTTCTTTCCTCCGGGCACCTTTATTCAATAGATGTCTCAATCGTCCTTAGGAAACCTCTGCAGGACGATAGGGCCTTTGGCGGTCGAGATAGTGAACTCTGCATTTATGAGCAGATGTTTAAGTTGGGCTTTCTTCTTCCTATCCACCCAACCATCAGAGCTATACTTTCACACATAAATCTTTCCCTTTCCCAACTGTCCCCAAATGCTTGGAGGGTTATGATTGGGGCCATCTTCGTTTGGAAGGGTGTTTACCATTTAGACCTTCCAGTTAGGGTTTTTGCTAGTTGTTATGTCCCGTCATCTGCCAAAACTCATCCTGGCTATTATCATTTCTTAGCCAAGAAATTAGAGAAAATGATGCTTTTGGTTACCCAAACTTCGAACCACAATTAGAAACCTCGATACTTCTTTATTTCCGGGGCATTGGAATTTGGTTCCGACGAGGCTTCTGGAATGTCGATTCCAAGGATCGCTCTAAGGTGGGGGAAGGTCTCACTTGATGCTAAAGTCGACCTTGGTCTTATCTAGGATAATTACAACAACATTGAGGACCTTCACAATCAAGGCGAGAAAGGTCGTATCGTTAAATATGAACATTTTATGACCCCCTATTACCTTTCTCAGACAGGTTTCGGGGGTGGTCCCCTGGAAGAGCTTCGTAAGTCTTCATTTTTCTTACCCAAGTTATGCCTCTTATATTTTTTTTATCTCTAATTGACTAACTGAGAGACTCGTTTTTTACAGAGCGTCCAACAGTCATACCTGACGAGTTTTGGGAAATGACGGCACCTAATTTAGTGATGCTCATGGAAAATCTAGGTGGTAAGAATTCAGCACCACCGGCACCGAAAAGGAACGTTGGCACCTGTAAGGCTGATGCTAGTTAAAAGAGGAAGTCCACGGCTGACCCGGTGCATACGAGGTCGAGCAAGACTCAGGCCAAAGATTGTGCCATACCTATTTTTACGTACGATGCCCTGGTTGCTTGTGTATCTCAGATGAAAATATGAGATAGCTTGAAAGGACACAGTTTGAAGGCTGCCCATGCTATTGGTACAATAATGACTGAGGAAGAAAAGTTTTTTCTATGTCCACTGGATGTCCCCTTATTGGACGAGTTTTCTCTCCACAAGTCAATCCAAGTATCAGTTTTTTGCTCATTTTCTCACAAGTGTAACTGTGGCCATCCCTCCCCGATCCTCGCGATGGGTGGGAGCACGATGGAGGATCCTAGGTCCCGCGCTTGCCTCTCGGGAGTGCTTCGACCGGCATCATTTGGGTGTGGTGAAAGATGTAGAGATATTAGAGTCGTGAGTCTATTTTACTCAAAACAGACAAAAGAAAAGGGGAAGCCATCCCGAAGGACAGCATCCAAAGACATACTGATGCATACGAAACCAAAATGATCCGAAAAGGGTCCGGAGGATAAGTTACGAAATAGAAAGGTGTTAGGACTCCATTCCGCCCTTTTGGTCTCTCATGGGTTTTTGCTATTTTCCTTTATTTTCCCCGTGATATGTGTGCATGTGTATATATAGTGGAGATAGGAATCATTGACTTGTACCATGGAAGAGGTAAAGTGAGTCATCCGTAGGAAGGTATAAAAATAATATTAGAAAATAGGATTTAAGCGATTATCCTTACGTTGGTCGTTATGATGGAATGATCACACATGTGGAATAATACGCCGTTAAGAACAAATATATGTATATATATAATATAAGAGAGTGGATTTCAGAAATATAGAAAATGAGAGAAAAAGTAAAAATAGGACTCGAGTCTCGGGTTTTACCCCGAGATGCCTACGTAGCCTATAGAGGCATCAAAGTCAACATAGTTCGCATGCAAAATGAGGGGTGGGGCTTATCCCATAAATACAATCGGGGGATTCTCTTATTTGTGTGTGTGTAGAAAAAGTATTTTGGTTGTGAGCAAAGTGTAAAAAAAATATGAGAATTCCCGTATGATGGGGTTAAATCCCAGTGTTGCTATGACTTTACTTGAACTTTTCCATTATCTCAGGGACTTACTGGCTAGGCTTCTTCGTATTTCGCCTTCGGTGACTAGATCACTGGTTGCTAGAGGAATGATCTCCATCCCGATGATGTTGCAGTCCTTACATTTGTAGGAGGCATGTGATGTTGTCTATGCTAGAGCCATTGCTCTGGGCCTGGTTTCAAAATTGCTGCTGGTGACTGGGGAACTGCTGGTGGATCCGCAACTTGCAACCATTACTTCATGGATGTCATACCATCGTAATCTTGCGGCGTTCGTACTGGCGGAGACCCTGAACTGTCTGGATGCCTCTGCGGGGTAGCCCCATGATTTTATTCATGTGGTTGTCTGAAAGACTCCGCCTAGTGAATCTTCCCGAATATCCTTTATCGACTTTACCCAACTTCTTTTCGCATAACTTCTTCAGCGTTGGCCTGGATATTGAGAGCTGGGAGAATTGTCTTATGGATCATGGGGCTCGAAATCTTTATTAGTTAGTGCCTTGGTGGGGACAATTGTTTCCTATTATGGAGCTAGGAGAATACCCGTATGTGCGGCTGATTGGTCTCAGAAAGACCTCTTTTTATTTCCCTTGGCGATTTCTGTGCCAATGTTGCTGGGCATAGGTCGTGCCACCTCGAACACTAAATTTATTTACGGTAGAGGATTTGACCGAGCGTCTGTGCATACTTCTTGTCTATTTATGGGAGACTCGACGTCCGTTGATCCGACCCTCTCAATCTGTTGGGAGAGTTTGACATATCCATGGGGATTATATGAAGTGGTTGTGGAGGAGAGTAGTTATCAAGATGTTGGTAGTGGAGACTAGACAAAAGTGTGTTGTCTCTTTTAACACCATGGAAGGAGGTGTTGTGTCTTTTTCGAAGCTGGTTTGAGCTTATCGGTCCATGGAGTGTTTGTGACACTCTGTTCAGGCAGGGGAAACTTCGAAACCCCAGGATGCAGGTGATGATGACGGATCAGGCTCCTCTGGTAGCAGTGGGTAGGATGGTTTATTTTGTAATGGGGGATAAATGTGGGGATTTTATTTTGGATTTTTTAGGAAGGTAGGGGGAAAGTTAGTTATCCGTTCCTTTTCTTATGTAATATGTATAGTAATTTCTTATTAGTAAAGTAAACAAGTTTCTGATCATCCGGCTATGACCTTTGATGAGTTTTGTATTTTTTGAATTATCTATACCGATCGCTAAGGAATACATAATCCCTTTGTTCAAGTATATGTTAGAATGGACTATTGTTCTCGGAGATAAGAAAAGAATAGTATTTTGTGAAAAAAGAAAGGGGCGTGCTCATGTAAGCTGTATGAGCTGCCTACGTACCTCTGAGGTTTTTGAAATGTTTTAATTTTGATTGAAAATGGTTTTTGCAGAGTATCAGGCCCACGTAGTTCTGGGTAGAAGGAAATGAAGAGATATTTTTTTAGAATAGAAGGGAGATGAGAAGAGTCGTAGCACATCGAGATTTCGAACTAGGGATAAAACTCCAGGTTAACTATACGAGTCATCTCCTCCCCATCTAAGTCGATGAGCATCGCGGAACTACCGGACAAGGTCTTCTTGACAATGTAGGGGCCGCTCCAATTGGGCTTGAATTTCCCTCTTGGGTCCCAGATGGGTTCTATAATTTCTTTGAGGGCTAGGTCCCCTTCTCGGACACCGCGTTCCTTGACTCTCTTGTTTAATGAACGCGCTATTCCGGGATGGTAACCTTGTATGTGGTATAGCGCTTTGAATCTCCTTTCATCTAAGAGGGTCAGCTCGTCAAGACGGATTTGACACCACTCTTCTTCACTGACTTCGCTTTCAACCATAATGCGTAATGAGGGTATTTCCAGCTCCACGGGTGGGACTGCTTTCATACCGTAAACTAGAGAGTAAGGGGTTGACCGAGTAAAGGTTCTAATTAAGGTTCGGTAGCCCTAGAGGGCGTACGGGATTCGGTCGGCCCAATCCCGATAACTTTCGGTCATCCTGTTGATGATGGCTTTGAGGTTCTTGTTGGCAATTTCGACCACACCATTGGTCTGAGGTCGGTAGGGAGAAGATTTGTGTCTCTGAATCCGGTACTCATTGACCACCTCTGTGACTTCTACCTCGAAATGCAACCCGCTATCTGATACTAGCTCGTGTGGGACCCCATACCGACAAATGATGTTTTTCTTGATGAATTTGGCCACTTTCTTAGCTTTCAGCACTACGTATGACTCCGCTTCGACCCATTTGGTGAAGTAATCAATGGAAACTAGGATGAACTCATGCCCATTGGAAGCCTTCGGTGTAACCTTCCCTATGATGTCGATGCCTTAGGCGGAGAACCGCCAGGGAGAGGTCATGTTGTAAAATTCACGTGGAGGCAGATGCTGAAGGTTGGAGAATTGTTGGCATTTAAGGCATCTCCAGACATAGGCGGTGAAATCTTGGGTCATGGTGGTCCAGTAGTAGCCTTATCGGATGATCTTCTTATCAAGCATGTGACTATTCATATGGGGTCCACATTCCCCGCTGTGGATCTTCTGTATTATGTTTTCAATATTAGCCCCTGCGATGCAGTGTAGATGGGTTCCATCAAAGTTCCTTTTTAGGAGTGCTTTGTGACAGATAATGTACTGGGCGGCCAGTATTCGAAGGGTTGCTCTATATTTCTTGTTGGAACCCTCGGGATACCTACCATGCTTGAGGAGGTGGCAAATATCATAGTACCAACAATTGGCTAGCTCCGGATCTTCTATAGTGACGAGCTCAATATGGTAGCAATGGTTAGTTTGTCCTGCTTTTGAACAAGGAAGGGGGTCATTATTATTCCTTTGAGCATGTCAACCATAGAGGCTAGGGTATCAAGTGCATCGGCTAGGTTATTCTTTCCTCAAGGCAGGTAATGGAAGGTGATATCTTGGAATTAAGAGGTTAATTCTTCTAAGTGGGCATGGAAGGGTTGGAGTTTCGCATCCTTAACTCTCCATTTTCTGAGCACTTGACCGATGATGAGGGTGGAATCTCTGTACACATCTAGGCATTAAATACCTTTCTTGAGAGAAACTTTGACGTCTACTGTGCATGCCTCATACTCAGTTATGTTATTGGTGCAGGGGAAATCTAGCTTGATGGTGATAGGAGTGTGAGAGTCATCTAGGGCGATCAGAAGTATCCCAATGCCATATCCCTTTTTGTTGGTAGCACCGTCAAAGAACATTTTCCATCGAAGGTTGTCTTGATTAGTGCAAAGGATGTTTTCATTTGGGAATTCAGAGACCCAGACATCAACTTCATCCATAGGGTAATCAACGAGGTAGTCAGAGATGGCTCTTCCCTTCATGGTTTTCTACATGATTTACACGATATCAAACTCGGCTAGGAGCATCAACTATCGGGCCATTCAGTTGGATAAAGCGGGTTTCTCAAGAAGGTATTTTATGGGGTCTATTCGGGATACAAGTGTGATGGGGAAGGTGAGCATGTAGTGCCGTATCTTTTGGGTAACCCAGACAAGTGCGACACACACCTTTTCCAAAGTGGTGTAGTTAACCTCATACCCAACCAATTTACGACTGACATAATAGATGGATCTTTCTTTGTAGGAATCTTCAAGTTATTGGGCTAACAAAGCTCCAGCTCCAACTACAGTGTCAGTTATGGTTAGGTATATGAGTAAAGGGAGACTAGGCTGTGGTGGCATGAGTATTGGGGGTTGGGTCAAATATTGTTTGATTCGATCAAAAGCTTCTTGGAAGGCCTCATTCCAAATCTTGGTTAAATCTTTTCAGAGGAGTTAGAAGATTGGCTCGTATATGGAGGTTAGCTGGCTGATGAACAGACTAATGTATTGGAATTTCCCAAGGAAACCTCATACTTCTTTTTCTATTCATGGAGGTGGCATATCAAGTATGGCTTTCAGTTTGGCAAGATATGCTTCTATCCCTTTCTCACTGACCATGAATCCCAAGAGTTTTCCCTTTGTAGAGCGAAGACGCATTTTTGTGGGTTGAGTCTCATCTGATACTGTTACAGTCATTCGAAGAACTTTCGGAGAGTAGGAACATGACCTTCTCTAGTTTTGGACTTGATAATCATATCATCAACATAGACCTCAACTTCTTTGTGAATCAGATCGTGCAAGATGGTTGTGGAAGTCCTCTGGTAGGTTGCCCCAGCGTTCTTGAGACCAAATGTCATAACGGTGTAGTAAAAGGTTCCCCATGGGGTTATGAATGCAGTTTTTTCTTAGTGGTCTGCATGCATTTTGATTTGGTTATATCCGGAAAACCCATCGGTGAATGACTTGAGAGCATGATTGGCTATGTTATCTATGACCATGTCGATATTGGGTAGCGGATAATCATCATTTGGAGAGGCTTTGTTAAGGTCCCGGTAGTTTACACACATTCAAACTTTCCCTCCTAATTTCAGCACGGTTACTATATTGGCTAGCCATGTGGGATATTCGATCACATGAATGAAGCCTACATTCAACTGTTTGACCATCTCTTCTTTGACTTTGAGCGACCATTCGGTGCGGAGCTTTCTCAACTTTTGTTTGACTGGCTTGAAATCTGGGAGAGTTGGAATCTCGTGCTGAGCTATTTCAGGATCAATGTCAGGCATATCGTCATAGGACCATGCAAAGACATCCACGAATTCCTTTAGTAATTCTTCGAGTTGCGCACGCTCATGCTTGTCAAGGGTAGCCCCTATCCTAATCTCGGTCAGTTGGCTACTAGAACCGAGGTTAATAATAACAATCTCTTATTCATTAACTTGAATGCATTTATGTTGTTTATCATTAACCTTATTTAGACCAGTTAAGAATTATTCATTTGTAAAATCATCATCATCAAAAGTTTGATTAGAATCCAAACAGTTAATATAAGTCACATCAAGATACTCAAAATCTTCATTTATTTCACTGATAGGAAAAACAACATTGAGAACCTCATCAAAAGAGGACTCAATTATATTTGAACACGGATAGACAACAGAGGAAGAAATGGGGTAAACATTGGTATTATGGGAGATTTTAGCAGGTAGAACTGGCACAGCATGCCAGTTGAGGAGAGGTGTATCAGCAGCTTCAATTAGGTGGGATGGATCCGATGATGTAGTGCCTGAGTGAATCATGCAGAGTGTCAGCTCCTTCGTCTATAAGTTGAAGGAATCTTCAGAGTCACTTTCCTCAGTCTCTTTGGTATATTTGATGAGTGTTTGTACTTGGTGTTGGGAATCTTCGGCCCATGGGTAGCTGTCTTGGAAGACGATCTCCATTCCAGACTTCATCTTCTTGTCTATATGGTCATACCATGGTTCTGGAAAGCCGCAAAAGGGGAAGTCCTCACCCTCTTTGATGAATCGTTTGTTCAAGGAGTCACCTGGGATAGTCTGGACGCGGTCTAGTCTTATCTTTGGTCAAGACTGGCAGATCATTTTGAGCTCTTGTTCTGACGGTTGATACCCCAAACCACAATGAGGGAAATATTTCTTTAGTTCAATCGGTTCACGTATACCTTGCTATCTTTGTCCTAGCCCCAGTGTGGGTATGAAGTGCATGTTTCTGAACATATGAATCACATTAATGTTTCCATTAGGGTCGTATTCTGGACAAACCCTTTCTTTGAAGTTGTCCCCTGCCAGGAGTAGAAGTGGTTCAACTCGGAATCCTGATAGGAGCATATCATTTGACCCGTGCTATATCTCAAGGATTGGACTGCTGGTACTTTCATCGTTGGCATTGTCGTCATCGCCCAAGATGGTAATGACCCATCTGCTGGTGAAGAACTTTAATTTCTGATGGAGTGAGGAAAACATGCCCTTGATACTGTGGAGTCAAGTTCTTCCTAGCGACAGGCTGACAGTTTGGGATGTTAATAACATATAATTCGATGATAGGGTTTATAGGGATAGCCCCTATTACAAGCTTTATGGATCCCATCACCTCCCGACGGATATTATCGTAGGCACGCACAGCTGTGGAGGTTGGAGCGAGGTCACTTTCTTTCAGGCCTAAACATTTGAAGGTTCTCAGTGGGTAGACATTCAAGGCCGATCCATTATCGATAAAAGAGAGTGGTACAACCTTCCCCATAACTTTGACGGAGATGTTGGGAGCATGATTATGGTTTGGCCCAATCTTGGGGATTTTTTCTTCGGAAGCATTCGGGTAGAGGTCAAGGATCTGACCAAATTTACCGCTTCTTCTGGTGTGGTAGAAGGATGAACTGTGGGTCTAGTGAGAAACTTGATCAAAGCATTTCCATGTAGTTGAGAAGACATTAAAAGCCTCCATAGAGTGATGTTAGATTGAGTTTTCTTTATTTGATCGAGGATCTTGCTCTCCTCGAGGGTCATCTCTAGCATATGAAGGTTTTTAGCACCCTTCCCCTTGTCATTAGCTGGTAGTGAGCTTGGGATCTGGTAATGTCTCCCTGATCTGGTTATGTGATTTACTAAAGAAGGGAAAAACATGAATCCTGTTTCCTTATTAATCTTGGATTGTTCTTCCACCTTATTTATTTCTCCGAGGAGTTCCTTAAATGATATCATCCCACACATGTCGACTACCGGGCTAATTTTCTCGAAAGCTTGTTCTTTATTCGAATCTCTGAATTCTTCCCCCCATCCGGTGGCAACAATTATGTCTTTTCATGTAAAGTCGATGCATTCCACAACTTCAACGGCCTCTTCATATAGGTCTTCCCAATCGGCGGGGATGTGTAAGCGTGAAGGGACCAAGCGCCCCTGTAGCTTCAGAGCATCAAGTAACTCGGTCATACTGCAAATGTTATTGGTTTACCTGAATAATTTTTCCATGATCTGGACGACACCATCCAGGCTGACTTCGTTGGTTGGTACCACCTATCTATTTGACTCTCGTGCCCATTTTCATGCTTCTAAGAATAGCATACTGAATCTTTGGCAATCAATGACCTTTTGTGAGGGCAATTTCAGCCCGAACTCTAGCAGTTGGTTAACACTTATGAAAATTCCATGCATCCATTTTCGGAACTGGTATCGACAGCGATGCATGCTCTAATAAGGAGTGACAGTGCCTGATCAGCGAGGCTAGTAGGATGTAGGAGGAAATATGGGCAAATTTGGAGAGGTTCGGCAGAGTATATGGGTATGATTTGAGTTGAGGGACCTAATTCGGGGTTTTCGTCTAGAAATATGGAATTGGTATGATTTGTAAGTGGGTTTTGAGTAGTGTTTGGCTTAAGATTGGGTGGTGGGGCAATGGTAGCCCGGTCAATTAGACCTTGGATTATGTTTCGAAGGTGAAATCATTGGTCGGTGGTAGGGCCAGCAGTTTGATGAAATGAACAATGGGCATATGCCTTGAAGTTTCTTAAGAGTGGATTTGGCAATGGATGGGGATCCAAAGGTTTGATAAGGTTTCGGCTTAGCAAGGCTTGATAGACTTTGGAGAGAGTAGCATGGAGCTCGGTGTATTCCTTTAGGACCGGGACAGGGCGGATTTATGGTGCCCATGATGTGGTTGGTTGAGAGATGCTATTAATGGTTGAGACTGTAGCACTGGCAGGTTTGCCATATTTTCTGGGGGTGAAGTGTTCGGACACCTTCTTTGGGTCAACTTATGTTTTGGCAAGATCTTCCTCGATTTCTTCTCTTGCTTCTCTGAGATCTTGGAAGTGGGGATAGTATTGTCCTGCCATCGTTGCTCGGACATGGGGTAAGAAGTTCTTCTTCACTATGCTGACTTGTTCTTCCTCGGACGGTCGATTGCTCATGGTTGCTACTTTTTCCCTCCATTGGGCTATGAAGTTACTGATTGATTCCCCAGGGTTCTATTTTATCAGCTCTAAATCACGGTGGTTGACCTCAAGATCTTCATTATATTTGTACTATGACATGAATTCCCGAGCTATATCCTCCCAACTACAAATTCTAGACTCTCCGACAGATAAAAACCATCGGAGGGCGCTATCCTTCAGAGTTTGTTGAAATAATTGGGCCATCACTTCTTCAAAAGCCCCTAGTAGAGTCATGGAACAATGTTAACTTTGGAGATGAACAATCGGGGGTCCACTCCCTCCGAATTTCTCGATATTCAGCATCTTGAACTTCTCGGGTAACCTCGCTTTAGGATAAGGAGACATGTGGGTGTAGTCCATGTAATTTCCTGAGATTTTAACTTGGTCAAACTTCTTAGTGAGAATCTTGAGGTCCTCTTTGACTTTTTTCAGCTCTTTTTCGTTCGAATCAATGATCATAGGCAAGTTATCCCGAGGCTGGGCAAGGTTAGGCATAGGAAGCTAGGCAAGCGGAGAACCATTAACAGGAGGGGCACATGGAGCATGATGATACTCTTTGGGAACCTAGATGGGATCGGGTGGATCCATAGCATGAGGTAATAGGGCCTCAGGTTCTTGAGGAATGAGAACCTGGTTTCGTTGCATCTCTCGGACCTCAATTTGGAGGTTGTCAAAATTGGATACAAGCTGAGCTAGGACTGTCGTCAGATCATACTGCACAACGGGTACTTGATCTGTGTTATTCATTGAAAGAGGATGGATACCGGACTCGAAAGAAGTAATAGGGGAACGGACGAAACTCTGGGGTGACTTGACTGAGAAGGCGTAAAATGGGATTTATTTTTAAGAAAAAGGGATGAAATTTTTTTTTGACATTTTTTTTTTCGAGATTTAAAGACAAAATAGTTTTGGATTTTTGATAAGGAGAGGAGAAACGTTTTTGGATTTTTGATAAGGAAAGTAAAAAAAAAATTGGATTTTGGATTAAAAAAAAGAAAATTTTCTTTTTGGAGATGGTCTCAACATGATTATTATAATTATTATGTTTTCACTTGTATTAATTCTCCTAAATGAAAAATGAAATGCCGGACGGGACCCGAGCCTGGAAAAATTGGGTTTGTAATATTTATAAATCCATGGATGGACTTGTGAGCAGGCTCACGGACAGGGTCCCATTTAAAAATGCGCAAAAATTTGGGCGGCAGGGCGACCCGGAATTTTGGCAGAGTTTTGGGTAGAAATCGGCAATCGACCCTGAGTGTAAATGAATTGCCTCACCATATACCTCGTGAGGACGGTACGTGTGAGAGAGAATTCGATATACTCGGCATACGTAAATGAGTTCCCTCCGATATACCTCCCGTCATGACTTCGGTCAAGCGGTACGATGTGGGGGAACCGTTCGATATACGTCGAAGGTAATTGGTCAATGGAAGGTGAGAGTCATATCACTTAGGCTAATTTCACCCTGTCGAACTAGCGCCCATCACGAAGTGACCTTCCAGTTACTGAGTAAAATTTGGTCAATAACAATGCTCTCTGGTGATGTAGTGTGAATCATGCATGATTCTCTTCTTAGTATCTTATGAGAATGTACTTCTTGATTATGCCAAGCAGGGAGAAAAGTATAAGTACCAATGGTACACTAAGTATGGATGGGTGATGCGTGCAACATATGGATACATGTGATCCTAGGTGCACGTGGTGCGAAGTTTACGTGGAGAATTTTCTACAAGTGTGTGAATAGAAGCATAAGCATGGGGTACACATGAGTAATAAAGGGGGGACATGCAAATAAGGGGAAAATATAGACAAACATAACACCCATGTAAATAGAGTCTAGCCCACATAAATATAATATCCCCAGCGGAGTCTCCACTGTGTCCATCCCTCCCCGATCCTCGCGACGGGCGGGCACGCGATGGAGGATTCTAGGTCCCGCGCGTCCCTCTCGGGAGCGCTTCGGTCAATGTCATTTGGGTGTCGTGAAATATGTAGAGAGATTATAGTCGCCAGTCTATTTTACTTAAAACAGACAAAAGAAAAGGGGAAGCCATCCCGAAGGACAGCATCCAAAGACATACTGATGCATACGAAACCAAAATGATTCGGCCCTTTCGGTCTCTCATGTGTTTTTGCTATTTTCCTTTTATTTTCCCCGTGATATGTGTGCATGTGTATATATAGTGGAGATAGGAATAATCTACTTGTACCATGGAAGAGGTAAAGCAAGTCATCCGTAGGAAGGTATAAAAATAATATTAGAAAATTGGATTTGCGCAATTATCCTTAGTTGATCTTTATGATGGAACCATAACGCATGTGGAATAATATACCGCTAATAACAAATATATGTATATATATAATATAAGAGAGTGGAGTTTATAGAAGATAGAAAATGAGAGAAAAAGTAAAAATAGGACCCGAGCCTCAGGTTTTACCCCGAGACGCCTACGTAGCCTAGAGAGGAATAAAAATTCACGTAGTTTGCATGCAAAACGAGGGGTGGAGTTTATCCCATAAATCCAACTGGGGGATTCTCTTATTTGTGTGTGTGTAGAAAAAGTGTTTTAGTGGTGAGGAAAGTGTAAGAAAAGTATGAGAATTCTCGTTTGGAATTTATGAGCAAACCCTCTTTTCCTTATTTTTTGGATTTTTATTTATATGAAAATTAGAGATGTGCAATAATACTAAATAAAAATTATATTAGGATGTGTGAGATGAGATAATAAAAGTGCTAAGTAATAAAACCAATTATTGCGAATTTATGAGAATTTAAGGAGAGAGTTGAGAAAATTGAGTCTTCTTGAAGATCTTGAGCTTGATCTTGAATGTTGGAGAGAAACCCTTAGTTTTGGATGATGATGGAGGGTAGTAAATTCCCCAAGTTTGATGAAAAGTGAAGGTTGGAAAGGGACTTGAGTGTAAAAATCAAGTTGACTTCGAGAGAGGTTTTCTGGATCTATTGAGAGTCATATCTATCAGATCTGGGATCCTCTCTCAAGTGAGTTCAGGCCTCCTTTTTACAGGCCCAGGGCATTGCCAATCGGCATAGCCCTCATCCTTCTAATCGACAGGTGCCTTTAGGTACACTGCCGATAGACAGGGTTTGGGACCTTCCGTTTGGTAGTGTCTTTCAGGCCTTTTCGGAAATTGTTCACAGAATGCAAATCGTTGATCAGAATTATACATAGGGCGGACCATTGGAAAGTTAATTCAGAGACCTTCAAAAGTCCTTTGGACTTCTCCCAGGTTCGGGAGTTGACTTTGGGTCAAATTTGGCTTGGAAGCATTCATCATTCCATTAGATGGGGAATCATCGGACGCAAACGGATCGTTCATCCCCATGGTACGTTCGAATCGCACATAGAGCGGACCGTTAGAAAGTTTAGGAAATGTACTTCGACATTCCAAAGAGTTTGATCCAGTTCGGGGAGTTGACTTTGGTCAACCGGGACCTGGAAGTATTCGGTGACCTTTCGAAGTAAAATGGATCGTTCGTCTGTACCGTAAGTCAGAATCGTGCACTGGAAGGACCGTTGGAAAGGGGTTTCCATGACCTTTCAAGATTTATTCAGTCTCGATCAAGCTAAGGAGTTGAATTAACTAAAACAGAGCCCGCATTGTGGCCTCCTAATTGAGTTTCGAGGGAAAACATGTCGTTTGTCAGCGTGGTAAGTCGGAATCGCGCACGAGACGGACCGTTGAAAAGGGGTTTCAGTTCCCTTTGAAGATTCATTCAATCTCGGTCAAGCTGAAGACTTCGACATTTGGTCAAATGGAGCCTGGGAGTGCCTGATGGATTCTAGGTCAGTACTCGGGGTATGACCTGGGTTTTTAGTGATGAAGGTAGGTGCTAGGGACCTAAGGAGAGTTTAGGGGGTAATAGAATGGGGTGTCTACAGTAACATCGTCTTTTTAGAAATTATAACTCATATGTTCACACGTCTCATCTTCATCTGCAGGGTGTCTTATTTTTTCATCGCTTTGTTGACTAGACCTTAAAGAGGATGCCCCTTATAGAAAAGGGTAAGATAACTGAGAAGGTTAAGGCCTCTCTGAATATAGATGTTGAAAGGTTGAACACAGTCATCAAGGAGAGGGACAACGACATGTCTCATCTCAAAAAGGATCATAATAAAGATCTGAAGGCCAAGGACGACATTCTTCAATCGAAAGTTGATGCTTCAGTCAAAGTTGCCTTGGAAGATGCCTCAGAGAAAGCCATTGAGAACTACAAGGTCTCTGACAAGTTTGTCATCTTCAGCTTTGAGTACCTAGAGAGGGGTATCAAAGTGACTTGAAAATGGGTAGCTATGAAGGAGAGTGAGTTCGGGAGCTTGACTGCAGAGGACTTTGTTGGTCTCGACTTTGGAGACCCTCGATTTTCTCAGGCTTTGAAGAATGTTGAAGAGGGTGATGCTACTCTAGCCGAGACTGCTCCTCTCGAGGTCACAATTGATGGAAGGCGGTACTCATCATGATGATGACGTTGAAGTTACCAATGTTGGTCGTGACCAGACGACTTCAACATCTGGTGGGTCAGCTCCTTCCGAGGCATATGCCCTCTTGCCAATTAACTTTTCAATGTTCATACTTTTAACAGTTGTAATTTTGATCCCCTTTTGTCTGTAATTCTAGTTTCTATAAACTCTGATGTTAGTTTCTTCATACTCTGGATTGTAATTCCGAATCCTCTTGATGATATGATCATAAGTAGCTTTGCCTTTTCTGATTCTATTGCTTCATGTGATGCTTTGTTGCTCTACAATTGCGATGTTTAAGGTCTGATGCTACTAAATTATGATGTTTCACCTCATATTTTCACCAACTTACTGAAGTTTTAAGGTCTGAAGTCAACAAATTATGATGTTTCACCTCATATTTTCATCAACTAAATGATGTTTTAAGGTCCGAGGTCACCAAATTATGATGTTTCACCTCATATTTACACCAAATGATTTTTTAAGGTCTGAGGTCACCAAGTTTTGATATTTTACCTCGTATTTTCACCAACTGAATGATGTTTTAAGGTCTGAGGTCACCAAATTATGATGTTTCGCCTCATATTTTCACTAACTAAATGATGTTTTAAGGTCTGAGGTCACCAAATTATGATTTTTCACCTCATATTTTCAGCAATTTAATGATGTTTTAAGGTCCGAGGTCACCAAATTATGATGTTTCACCGCATATTTTTCACCAACTAAATGATGTTTTAAGGTCCGAGGTCACCAAATTATGATGTTTCACCTCATATTTTCACATACTTAATGATGTTTTAAGGCCTGAGGTGACCGAATTATGATGTTTCACCTCATATTTTCAGCAAATGATGTTTTAAGGTCCGAGTTCACCAAATTATGATGTTTCATCTCATATTTTCACCAACTTAATGATGTTTTAAGGTCCGAGGTCACCAAATCATGATGTTTCACCTCATAATTCACCAAATTAATGATGTTAAAGATATACATTGTAATACAAGAATTATCACAACATTGTTATCTTTTCATTAACATCCTCTATATAAACTGATACATCTATTACAAAAAGATAAGAACAATTTCAACATCATAAGTAATATTTCTTTAAGTGATCGACATTCTAAGGGTTGGAGAAAGGTTGTCCTTCAAGATTTTCTAGCTGAAATGTACCTGGAACAACCTCATAAATTACCATATAAGGACCATACAAATTAGGATGGAGCTTATTTGTTTTCCACGTCTTCTTCAGGACTAAGTCCCCTACAGCTATCGGCCTTGACTTTACCCTTTGATTATAGAATCTCGCATTTCTCTGTTGATAGGCAACCTGTCTTATCTCTGCATCCTCTCTTCTTTCCTCTATCAAATGAAGATCGAAGCTTATTTATTCCCCAAACCTCTGATTGTCATATTTTTGAACTCTATGAGTGGAAAGTCCTACCTTTGTTGGGATGAAAGCCTCTGATCCATGGGCTAACATAAATGGAGTTTCTCATGTGGGTGTTCTCGCTGTCATCCTGTAGGCCCAGAGCACAACATATACTTCTTCTATCCACCTTCCTTTGGACTCTTCCAGCCTCTTTTTTATCCAATCAAGGATTATTCGATTTGTGACCTCAGTCTGGCCATTTTCCTAGGGTCGACCAGGAGAAGAGAAAAACTTCTTAATCCCTACTCTTTTCCAGTGTTTTTGTACGAATATATATTCTTGAATTGGGTTCCACTGTCTGAGATGAGGGTGTTTGGAAGACCATACCTTCATATGATGTTCTTCCAGATGAACTGGAAGGTCTTCTTCTTAGTGATTGTGATCATTGGCTCAACTTCTACCTATTTTGAGAAATAATCAATTTCCACTAGTAAGAAATGATAGTTGTTTACAGCTCTTGGTAGGGTTCCTACCAAATAAATGCCCCATACTGCAAATGGCCAAGGGGAGATGATTGAAGTCAGAGGTTGGTGAGGCTAATGGGGAATGGTGGAGAACCTCTGACAATTGTCACATCTCTTCAAGTAAGCAGCTGCATCCTTGGCCAATATTGGACACCAGTATCCCTGAGTAATTATCCTCTTAGATAATGGCATCCCTCCTATGTGTCTTGAACAAGATCCCTCATGCACATCGTGCAAATTATGTTGAACCTATGAAGGGTGGACACATCTTAGGAGAGGGATCAAGAATCCCTTTTATACAAGACATCACCTACAATAGAGAATTTTGTATCTCTGAACCTTAGCTTCCTCCTTTCCTTCTTTGATTCTGGTAGTAGTCTCTCTCTGATGTATTTGATAAGAGGGTCCATCCATGAGGCCCCCAAACTCAGATTTAAGAAAGGTTTAGCAACCTCTTCCTCTTCAATTTCCTTCTTGAGAAGAATCTCGACTGGCACTATTCTCCCTATGTCTATTTTTGTTACGCAGGCCAACCTCACGAGTGCATCGGCTTGGCTGATGTCTAGCCAAGTTATCCTGTTCATCTTTACTTCCTTGAATCTTTCTATCTTTGTTCTCACTCTCTTCAGGTATCTGTCCATCCTTTCATTCTTGGCCTCATATACGCCCAGGATTTGGTTCAGGCTAATCTTGAGTTACTGTGGACTAGGAGTTGGACGATATTGAGGGCTTTAGCCAAAGAGAGACCTTCTATTAATGACTCTCTGACTCATTGTTGGAAGCTTTAAAGTTGAACCTCAACGTATATTCAATATCTGTACCATTTGGTGCCGAAATTGTCATCCCTGCTCCACTTCCTCTTTCACAGGACGACCCATCAACGAAGAGGTTCTAGATGGTGTCATACGAAGAGAAGTTACCCTCAGTTAAGGTCTCCTGCATAAAGAGGTATCTATCTTCTTTATTCTCAACTATTCTTTATCTGACAGTACTTGTCTCGGCCTCATCTGGAGTTCAGCCGATGTTTCTCTCTTTTGGTACAACTACAACCTCTTTATTCTTCTCGACCTCAGCCTCATCCCAGGTAAACTCGGCCACAAAATCTGCAAGTTCCTGCTCCTTGATGGCAACCCTGGGTTGATATAAAACATCATACTCGCCCAACTCGATTGCCCAGGTCATTAGCCTTTCTGAATTCTCAGGCTTATGGAGCACCTGTCTTAGTGGGGAATCAGTGAGGACGACCACAGAGTGGGCCTGAAAGTATGGCTTCAGTTTCCTAGACGCATGTATCATAGCATAAGCTAACTTTTCAATCCGACGGTACTTCTGCTCTGACCCTTCAAGTGCTTTGCTGTTGAAGTACACTGGTCGCGGTACTCCATCCTTTTCTATTACAATTGCATCATTGATGGATGACTCTGAGACTGCTAAGTATACATATAGGTTCTCACCTTATATTGGTCGGGATAGTAGTAGGGGAGATCCGAGGTAGGACTTCAGCTCTTTAAAAGAGATGCCATATTACTGATTCCATTCGAAGGACTTTCTAAGAACTTTGAAAAAAGGAAGACATTTATCTGTAGCTCTAGATAGGAACCTGCTAAGTGTAGCCACTCGTTTGGTCGGCCTATGAATGTTTTTTATGGTTTTGGGTGTCTTAACTTCTAACAAAGCCTTGATCTTCTTAGGGTTAGCCTTATTGCCCTTTGATTGACGATGAAGCCCAAAAACTTTCCTGCTCCTACCTCGAAGACACATTTAGCCGGGTTGAGCTTCATTTTATATTTGTTCATGGTGTCAAAAGTTCTTTTAAGGTCGGCCACATCGGTGTCGGACTTCAGACTCTTCATCAACATGTCATCCACGTAATCTTCCATGGACTTGCCTATCTGATCTTCAAACATCTTATTTACAAGACGTTG
This sequence comes from Sambucus nigra, assembly GCA_949130495.1. Lineage (NCBI taxonomy): Eukaryota > Viridiplantae > Streptophyta > Magnoliopsida > Dipsacales > Adoxaceae > Sambucus > Sambucus nigra. The sequence continues at coordinate 415,846,698 of OX422213.1, read as the reverse complement.
GTATGTAGCCCTTGTGTTATTTAGGCCGAAGGGCATGACCTTGTAACAATAGGTCCCCTTATCTGCAATGAAGGTTGTCTTCTCTGAGTCAATCGAGTCCATAAAGATCTGATTATACCCTCAGTATGAATCCATGAAGCTCATGAGCTCACGTCTAGCTGTGGCATCCACCATCTGATCTATATGAGGTAAGGGAAAATAGTCCTTTGGGCCAGACTTATTTAAGTCGGTGAAGTCTACACACATCCTCCATTTCCCATTACTCTTGGGTACTATGACAACGTTATATAACCACTCAGGGTATATAACTTCTCTGATGAACTTAGCTTTTTCAAGATTTTAAACCTCCTCTCTGATGACTTCACACTTTTTCTTGAGTATACTCTTCTTCTCTACCTAATGGGCTTGGAATCCTCTATAACATTGAGTTTATGACATATTATCTCCAGATCAATACCTGGCATGTCTGCATGGCTCCATGCAAAGATACTCTGTCTCTTCCTTAACAGCTTTACTAGCTCCTCCTTAATATCAGGACTTAGGGTTTTATCCACTTTGATGGTTTTTTTTGGCTCGTCCTCATTGAGGACGATGGATTCTACCCCCTCTACAGACTCTCCCTTTTTTAGTTTTGTTTCATCTCTAGGATCAAGGGTGTCAATATTGTACGTGGTTGTTGTTTCTTATGAGCCTATCTTTCTTCTACAAATTTGAAGTAACATTCTCTTGCCGATGTTTGGTCACCTTGCACTTCCCCTACTCCATAGGGAGTCAGGAATTTTAGCATCTGGTGGGCCGTTGAAGGCATGACCTCAAATTCCTTGAGGACTACTCGTCCTATGATGAGGTTATAAGCTAAGAAAACATTTCATCCATCACAAAGAAATTGATTTTCCTGGTCAACCTCTTAGGCCATTCATCTCCCATCCTTACATCCATTTCATACATTCCCAATGGATGAACCTTTTCACCACTAAATCCAATCAAGGGATGATGGTAAGGGATAAGCTTTGCTCGACTAAGACCTAAGCTCTTGAAACAGGGCCAAAACATAAGGTCTGCAAAACTTCCCCCGTCAACCAGGATCCTCTGAACATCAAACCCATGTACCCTTGTGGTGATGACTAAAGGGTCATCGTGGGGAGATAAGATACCTTTTAAATCAAGTCGTGAGAAGCCGACTACAAGGGTGTCCATAACTACCTTCTTTCTCTTCTCACTTTTAACTTCTGTAGATGCCAAGTTCATAACCTCGGCTTTAGTCACTGCTTTAACCTATGCCACATGAGCCTTGATATCCTCTATCTATGAGCTACCCCATACTAGTCCTCCACATATAGTGTTTACACCGAAAGAGATCATACCGACCCTCTTCACTGGGACATTGTCATCTTTTGGTAGGAGGTCAAGATCATCGTCATCATCATTGGAGTCATCAGCTCTTCTGGAAGGGGCATCTTCCTGGAATTTTTCTTTTCTTTTCTTTTTGGGGTGGTCTCTCCCCCCCTTAGAATCTCTACCATCCACATACTTTCTGAGCTTTCCAGACTTCAACATTTTCTCAATCTCATCCTTCAGGGGGAAACACTTTTCGGTTAGATGGCCATGATCCTGATAAAACTCGCATAATAAATTCTTGTTTCTCTTAACTGGAGGAGCCTTTAGCTTCTCCATCCATCTGAGGGACCTATCATTATTTATTTCATTAAGGATGTGTTCGCAGCTCACAGTTAAAGGAGTATAGTTTGCAAACTTTCCATTTGCATCCCTCTTCTTTCCATATTTTTTCTTCTGAAATTTCCCACTACTACTTCCATTCTCATCTTCATACTTCGCATCCATTGCTTCTTCTGCGTTCATGTCCTTTCCAGTTATTCCTAAAATCTCGGCCATTGACTTAGGAGGGTCTTCAGCAAGCTTCCAAAGTAGATTTACCTTCTGAAGTCCTCCAATAAGGGCTATCATGGCTATACTCTCTTCATAATCTTCTACCTACAATTTTTCCTTGTTGAACCTCGCGATATAGTCTCTGAGGATTTCATTCTTCCCATGATTTACATAAAGCAAATGTATTATGTTCTTCTGAGGCCTTACCCCAAAACAAAAGTTGTGAATAAACCACTCAGCCAAACATTTAAAATTCTCAATTGAATTTTTAGGAAGGGAAGTGAATCAGATATGTGCAGCCACAATTAGAGTGCTTGAAAAAGATCAACACCTCATCTCATCAGAGATTGAATACATGTTTGCTTCATACTGATACATTTCAATATGATGGACTCGGTTTGTACTTCCATCGTATTTTGGAGACACCACTGGAGGTTTACATTTGGCAGGGGTTGGTAAATCGACAATCCTAGCCACAAATGGTGAACCCTCTGAGTACCCCCTCTGTAATGGGTCTCGAATTTTTATGAGATCCCCTATCTTATCTTCAAGACTTTGAATGGAATTGTTTCATGGTTTAGCAACATCATCTTGGCCGAGGTTGTCCTCAGCCACTTCCAATGGGTGGACTGAGGGTTCCTTAACCACTGCAAACGTCGGCTGTTGACCTTCCCCTGACCACAGTCTCGTCCATGTGGGGGTTGGCCATGACGAGGTCGATGATCACCACCTTCTCTTCATGAGCCAGCTATGATTTTTGACCTGGACAACCTCTTTCTCAAATCATTAATTGGATCGAGCCTTTTAAAGGTCGACCCTCTACTTAAGTGATCAAAAGATGATCCTTTTTGTCGTGCATCATCATATCGTCTTTCACACTGACCTCGGCTCTGCTGTACAGGGCATACATTGTTGTTTGAGACCTCATACGACTCCCAACAATCTGCCGAAGCATACTCTTCCCTATCCTCATGGAAAGGGTTTCCTTACCTCCCCAGACATAAACGCCTAGGGTTAGAAACATCCCTCCTCCATTAAGGAGTAGGTTGGTACTTTCGTGGCGCTTGGAGTGGTCCCCTGGCCTCATACTGTGGCTGAGCAGCTGCCGGAGTAATCATATTCGGTGAGACCACAGGTGGTCTCATTATTATGTTCTGTCTTAGCTGGGAAAATTGTTCCTGCATTGCTTGCTGAGTTGCAGTTAAGGACTTCAAGGCTGCTGCCACCTCAGCCATTTCGATCTAGGGTGGTGCCTGGGTGGAACTGGGTCCTCCAACACTAGATAGTGGAGGTGGTAACTCTAGTTCCAAGGAAAAGGACTAGAGAGCTTGTAAATGAAAATATTAGAGATCTTGATACCTTAAAGACCTCTTTCAATGGTGAAATAGCTCGACGCGAAGGGTGAGGCCTGGTGCACCACCAGAGTCTCCGGTGAGGTCAAGCAGCAAAGGAGGAAGAGATAAATCCTCTCGTTCCCACAGACGGTGCCAAATTGATGATGTAGTACCACCAGGTGAGGTGTTGATAAGCTCAAGATAGCAATAACAATGGAAACACAAAGAGTAAATATCTAGTAGAGGGAGGTGAGGAGAAGATGAGGAACACTAGTATATAAGTGGTTCAGCCAATCAGGCCTATGTCCATTATGAGTGTGTGTGTAATCTCACTATAATGGTGGCACTAATGGCATGTGATACAATCTCTCAAGCTTTCTTTATCTACTGTGTAAACCAACAGAGCTTCATCTAGGGTTGCAATTATCTATCCCCCTCCAAGGTAGGAGAAGACATATATTTATGGTGCTTGGAGGGTGTAGTGTACCCCTCAAGCATGCCTTGGGCATGTGTCAGTTGAATACACTAATCATAGGTGGACACCTGGCTATGCCGCATGTAAGGGATGATGACCAATTTTTCTTCACGGGAGGGGAATGATTTTGTTATAACTAATTTTCTCACATGATCCAAGCCTTTCGTGTGCTTCCGTATGCTCGGACCTGAAATATCACTTGTTATAACCTTGTCCTGGACGACTATGAGGTTGCATAAGTCCGATGGTTGCTTTGTCCTATTAATCACCAGTACGACCTCATCTTGGAAGACTGGCCGAGGTTAGGCATGAGGTAAACTGCAATGTAGGCTGAGGCAGATGATGATGTTGGCACTGTCTTAATCTCATAAGACGTTATTTCCCTCGGCTGATGTCTAGCCGAGGTTGGTCAATGAAGGTCCAACCTTGCAAATAACGACTTTTTAACGGAAGTTCTGAGCTTCTTATCAACTCGGTTGTGAGACAGTCCGGGGTTAGTGACCCTGAGTAAGAGGGTACACTTTGGGCATATCATAAATTATAAGAGAGATAATCACAATCTTGCCTTTGGCTATCCCAACATCGTATAATGTATTTATAGGCATGATGTTAATAAATGAACCTAAAACCATCAACACTGTAGGTAAAATTAGTTTTTTCCTTTGGAAAATCCCAAATAGTAAACTATTTTGGATGTATGGAACTTTTCAATCAACTTTCAAGAAAGCAACCTCAGAGTTATACCTTTTGATGAGCCTATCGATTGGGACGTTTCTAGTTGATAGTGGGGTTTCCTTAATCTCGTATAAATTTAAATACTTTCTTGGTTGTTTACACACTTGTTTATTATTTCACACCAATTTAGTTAAAGATACATTTAATCTAGGGCTCTTTGAATTGGCAATATACTTTGAATAAGGCTTAACTTCATAATTATTGTAATATGAATATGGTATGGATTAGGGACCAACTAGACGATGATAATTGGAACTATTTATCCTACAAAAGAAGTCAACTCAGCTACCCATCTGCTCATTCAGGACAATTATGGTCGGCCCCAACATCATAAACAGTGAGTTTAACAAAGCTAGCTCACTGGAATTTGCCATTGTTATATAACTCCATCAATGTAGGCTTGTATTGTGTGATTGGATTACGTCAGTAGCACAACCATGTGGGGGAGATACGAAAATATACCCCCGTTTGATTTATAACAAAGTTTATGATTTTTCTCCCACTTGCATGTAATAGGTGTACTTGTCTAACCTATAAAGGCATGACACCTATCCCTATACACTCTCTCTCATCTAACAACCTATAAATAGAACATTATACCTCATTATAAACGGATCGAAATATTATTTCATACCATTACGTTATTGAAGTCTAGAATGAATTTGATTTTGTGTAACCTCTACCCATCCATGGCTTTGGCCTCTGAATCAGTACATTAGACACCTTCACCTGTTGACGTAGGCAGCTATTTAGGCTGAACTATGAAAATCTAGTTTAATTGTCTTTCTTTCACCCATCTTTACTATTTACTCAAGATTAGCATTTTTGTGATCATATCTATGTATCTATTATTGTTTATAGTTAGTAAATAATTTCTAAGACTAAATCTGTATACTAGTTTTAGACATTAATAGATTGGCTACGTCTATTGGAATTGGTAAACCATTTGTTACTTTCCACCATTTTTTATTTCTGAAACTCGAGGATACCTGGTTACAAGAAAATAGTGAATCGTAATCCAATTAATATGTGTTTCCTTGGGTTAGAGTCTACTAATTATTAAATTACTTTTAATTCTCATTGATTCTTAAAATTCACCATCGGAGAGCATTAAAAAGTTGACACAGAGTATTCTGGTAGGGCAGAATAGGCCTGAAGGGAACACAGTTACCCCAGTAAAGGGTGAAAGCTATGGTAGAAGGAGAGAGATGCCTATTCGATACCCATACAGGGATAGGAGGCATGAGGATCATGAAAAATCTATAAAACGGTTGGATTTAGTTTCAAAAAGGTGAAGGTGACTGATCTAAATACTCTAATCCGAGCACGACGACAAATCTTATCTCCCAGGGGAAACATACATCATCAGAATAGGAGGGCATGATGATGAAAAAACATACTCTTTGTAATGCCCAAGATTTTTAGAAAGTCTCGGTAGAGGGTTTGCCTTTAATCGATTGGGACAACGAGCTTCTAGGGCCCATCTATGTAGATATTCGAGGAACCCAAGGGAGTATAGAGAAGGATCAAGGAAAATTAATACCCAAAGTGTTTAATACTTAGTCAGGTCAAGACAAAGCATGCGAAGGTTAGCCAAAGTCGAACAAACTTCTCAAGAACAGAGCTCATATAAAAGATGAGGTCGAGCAAAAAAGGAAGTCATGGTTAAGGACGAGAAGGAGGAATAACCTTGGAAGGGGTTTATCCAATGCCTATAGGATTTTTCAGAAATATTACAAAAACTTTATAGAAAAGTTTCATACGTGGTTCACCTTTCACACCAGCCATTGTGGGTTATCCAATGCCCACACAATTCAAACCGCCTGTCATCACAAATCAATATGATAGAAAGTCAGAGCTCATGCTATACGTGGAGAACTACCAAGATGCTTTGGATATTTATCCACCCCAAATGAAATGAATTGTAGGGAATTCTCTACTACCATCACCAGGTTGGCTCAAATTTGGAATAACAGTTTACCAAGAGGGTAGATCTAAATTTTCCAATAGTTGGCTGATATCTTCATCAGTAATTTCAATTTTGGTACAAAGCCAGGCAAGATGATGACTCAATTATTGAGCGTCCGTTAGAAAATGGATGAAATGACAAGGTATTTTCACATGCTTTAATAATGAGAACCTTGAAGTAATCGACTATGATGAGAAGATATTGATCACTATGATTATGAGTGGTCTACTACCTAGGAAGTTATATTAGGTTATAGCTAAGGAACAATCGAGCACAATGGCAGAGCTTTTAGTCGAGGCTAGAAAAATTATGAAGGCTAAAGAAGTGATGGAAAAAGGAGTCAAGCCATGCTAAGTCTGACGCTGGAAAGATATTAAAAAATAAGGAAAAGTATAAGGATAATAATATGGCGGCAGACCAAAAAAGTATGACGACTATACCTCACTTACCGTAGGTGTGCATTACATCCTCGATTGTATTGGAGGAAGTAATGATGCGAAACTGTCGGGTAAATTAAAAGTGCCACCAAATTGGAGGGATAAGAGTAAATTCTTTGAATTCCACACGGATCATGGCCACAACACTGAAAATTTAATGGTCATAAAGAATGAGATTGAAAATTTGATCAAATAAGGCAAACTGACGAAGTATATTGATAAAGGTGGTCAATTAAACAGACATGACGAGTGGAAACTGGGGAGATGATCAATGTTCCTTTCTAAAAAGGTGGAGGAGAAGAAAAAATTTTGAAACGATGATTCATAGGATGCTCCAAATCGGCACAAGAAGCCAAAAGAGAATGTGAATGTCATGGGTATAATTTATTTAGATTGTCAATTTATAGCCAGAGGTGACACTGGTGGTGGAGATGAATTAGCTGAGAGGAAAGACTAACTCAATGAGGCAAAGGCATGTGATCATGTCAGGAATGTTAACTTGTCCGGATCTATGGAGTCTCATCCTCCAAAGGTAAGCAAAGATCATCTCATTATTGGTTTTTCAATGGATGACTTGTTAGGTGTACTTTATCACTATAAAAAAACCTCTAGTCATCATCATGATGGTTCATGAAAGCTGGGCAATAAGGATTTTAGGAGAAATGGATGTTCTCTTCTATAACTTTTTTATGAAGTTGAGCTTGAAGGATAGGAAGTTGGAGGCATATTACACACCTCTCATTAGTTTTTTTGGGGAGAAGGTGTTCCCCCTGGGAACAATTGAGCTTGAGGTTGTCTTCGATATATGGCTCACCTACTGAATATATATAATATGTTTCTCTATCTGGGATGAGAACATTCTCTTGACTTACAATATTATATTAGGTAAGGTCAGCCTGCAGAAATTTGAAGTTGTGACTTCCAATGTCCATTAATGCCTGAAATTCCCTATGCACTATAAAGTTAGTGCGATTAAGGGTAACTAAATAGAAGCACGTGCAAGCTATTATACCTCCGTAGATCTAGAATAAAAGAAAAAGATATCCACTCCTTATCAAATAGAGACTTTAGATTTTCGAGATGAAGATAAGCTAGTCATAGGCGAGGTGGTGGAGCAAGTTGAATCATTGATTCTGGATGATGAACACCCATAGAGGATGGTTCAGATTTAATCATACCTTCAAGAAGGAACTGACTGATTTTCTAAGACACATGGATAACATATTTGCATAAATCCATAACGATATAATGGGGATAGATACAAATTTCCTTTTCTATGAGCTCAGTATAGTGAAAACCGTGAAGCTTGTAAAACTGAAAGGTCATGTGTTTACACAAGAGAAGAATATGGAAATATAAGATGAGGATGACAAGATAGAAAAATCAAATTTCATAGAGGATGTTAAGTACCCGGAGTGGTTTGCAAACATTGTTATGGTTCCAAAAAATAATGATAAGTGGCACATTTATTTCTACTTCACTGACTTTAACAAAGCATGTCCCAAGGCGCATTATCCTTTTCCTAGCATTTATCAATTGGTCGAAGCCACTGCTGGTCATGAGCTTCTCAGTTTTATGCATGCCCATTTGGGATTTAACCAGATGAGGATGAATCTAAGATAGATAGAAGACCTCATTCATAACCAAAATAGGTATATACTTCGACAATATTATGCCTTTTGAGGTCAGGAATATTGGAGAAAATCATTAGAGGTTGGTGAAAAAATTCTTCAAAGAGAAGATCAGAAAGACCATGGTAGTACACATGGATGATATGCTGACAAAGTTCAAGAAGGAAACTAATCATATTAGTGACCTAGACCAAACATTTGACCAATAGGAGAAGTAAAAATTGAAGATGAATCCAACAAAGTGTGTCTTTAGATTTCATGAAGTAAAGTTCATGGGATTCATCATTGACCATATGGTCATAGAGGCCAACTATATTAAGATCAAGGCTTTGATAAACATAAAACCTTCGAGGAATAAAAAGAAAAGCCAAAGTTTGAGGGGACAAGTAGCATCATTGAATAGTTTTATTTCAAGAGCAGTTGATAAATGTCTTCCATTGTTTAAGGTGATCAAAAAGACCTTTGAGTGGATGAATGAATGTGAATAAGACTTTCTATAATTGAATAAATACTTAGGATCTCTGCCTTTGTTGTCAAGGCCAGTCCTAGCTGAAAAGCTCTACTTATACTTGGCGGTTTTAGAGTCAGCAGTTAGTTTGATGTTTACAAAACAAGAAGGTGTAGTCCAGATGTGACAACCCGAATATAATTATGATAAATTATGTTTAAATCATGATTAGATTATGTGATATGGATAATATGTTATTAGTTTATATAATTTTAAGTCATTATATTTAGTCTAATCCTAGCGTCATAAAGCATGAAATATTGAATTAGTCACAAATGTGAAATTTTGAACTTTTCGATACGAATATTCATGTTTAAGACTAGTTTTTTCCTTTATGAAATAACAATTGACTTGAGGTATAAACTAGATATTTTTATATATATGAGTTAGGTTTGTAACACAATAAAAGGTCCATCGAACGGACATCCAAGTGGGAAGATATTGTCTTTTTACGAACAGGGGCTGAAGTAGTCATTTAGCCTTAAATGATATTTTGTTTTATATGATGACACATGTTATTAATTGATTGGTTGGAGGTGGAGGATGTTTTGACCTACTTAAAACCATGAGATATCCTCCTTTCTTCAGCAAACTCAGTTTGGGAGAGTTTTAAGTTGAGGAAAAACAATTGTGAGGTTTAGGAAGAAGAAAGTGAGGAGAAACATTCAAAAAAATTCATAGAAAATTATGTAAAAGCCCCTTAGGTAATTCCAACCATGAATCTTGCTATTTTTATTACATTTATGATTTATATGATATAAATCCTTAACTTTTTATTGACCTTTCATGCTTGGGTGCATATGTATGGATATAAGCAAGTTTATGTTATGTTGAAAGTACAAAGCCCTAAAATTGCTTTCTTTAGAAACTTTGCTTATTCAAACTTCCATATATTTTTGCATACTTACTAGAATTGATTGATTCCAATTGGATATTAACCTAGACTCATATATGTATGACATATACGAAAATAATGTGAAAATACCAAGAAATGAGTATTTGGTGAGAGTTTGAAGTTTGGGTATGAAATCTTCCCCAAGAGTGAAAGTATGCATACCATATGTTTGATGTCTTACTTGACATAGCAAATGAACTCTGAAAATTATGAAATTTTAATATTGTATTGTTCAATATGTTTACTGATGTTAGGTGAAATATCATAGAAATTTATGATGTATAAAAATTATGAAAATTCGTGGAAGTTGAATGAATGATAAAAGAGCCTATACGGCAGATTTGCTATGTGGTAAAGAAATGGGCATGTCTTGCTCTAGGAGACTTAGAATGAGGTGTCGTCTTTTGTGTTGGAAACCTAATATGATAAGTATTGGATTACCAAGAAGTATTAAAGTTGGTTTGGGATGTAATTTGAATATGTTAGATATCATTACCAAGTCTAGATGGGACTTCATTTATGATGAATGATTTGAATTGAATCATAGATGCTTATGAATTGAGATATGTTGAAGTTGTTCTTTGAATTGCTAATATTATTGTGATGATATTAATATTGTAATAATGATAGGAAGAGAAGAAGAACCGACTGAACAAGAGCCAGATAAAGGAAAAGGGAAAGCTTGTTAAATTTCCAAGGTGAGTGTACTTATGATTGTTTCATATATACAAATATATAAATATAGCTCTAAGAGCAGGATTTGTTTGAATACTTAGGTATTCAAGATTTGTTTGGATATTAAAATATCCAGGATTGTTTGGGTCTTATGATCTAGGATTTGTTATTACTAATGGACAAAATTATTCGGGTCTATGATCCAGGATTTGTTATTGCCAATCGGCAGAATTATTTGGGTCTTATGATCCAGGATTTGTTATTGCCTTGGGCAGAATTATTTGGGTATTATGATCCAGGATTTGTTATTGCCAATGGGTAGAATTATTTGGATCTTATGATCCAGGATTTGTTATTGACAATGGGCAGGATTGTTCGGATTTTATATCCACATATTCGATATAGAATTGTCATTCCATTGCAGGGAAGGAGTACCTCACTAAGCTTAATGATTATGGTTTATATTTTAACAATTTCAGGTTTGTACGCTGCTAGCTAGGATACTATATGACCGATAACTTTGAGAGTTTCACCATTAGAAGAGCTGAGTTTTAAATATGGAGATTTTATCATTATCACACTGAAGATTTTAATATACTCATACATTGTATATACTGAGTTAGCATGGATTGAAGTGATCATAGTTAATCATAGTATTGTATAATCTCTAATTATGACTATGATGTTGACTTCGTTATGGCACAAGAACAATATTATATTCATTATGCAGAAAAATATTGATAAATGAATTAAATTGCCAATGGGCTCAAGATTATGATCCAATTATTCTAATAACAAATGATTAATATGGATATTGGGTTTGGGTTGTGACAATTAGTGGTATCAGAGCATGGTTATTAATTTTGGACGTGAGTGACGATTAGATGGCAGTTATTGTGTTGATTTAATATTTATGAATTATTTATGTACTAACCAATAGTTTAGTATTATAAACTGTTTATGTTGGTTGTTATAACTTTGTTGTATTAAAGATAATTCTAGATGGAACTTGGGAATGGACAACATAGAGAAGAGGGAGTATCTTCTCGTACAAGCAATACTGAAGTAGAGCAGAGTGTTGCTAGAAGGGATAGAGAGAAAGAGCAACCTACAGAGATTCAGATAATGGCACAGGCAATGTTGAGGATGGCAGAGCAACAAGAAATAAATATGGCACAAATGGCAAAACAACAAGCTAGATATCTGGAATCAAATACTGTGGCTAGGATTTAGAAAGAGGCAAGGAAGGAAATGACATATTCCATACATGAGAAGTTTTTGAAGTTAAATCCTCCAGAATATACAGGGTCAGCTGAACCTACAGAAGCTGAGATGTGGGTCAAGGATCTAGAAACTGTCTTTGTAGTTATGAAGGTTCCAGATAACCAGAAAGTGAATCTTTCTGTGTTTAAGTTGAAAGGAGAGGCCAAATATTGGTGGGAAGCCAGCAACCATTTGGTGCCCAGGACAGAAGGTACTGATGTTATTACTTGGGTTGAATTTATTAAAGCTTTGTATGTTAAGTATTTCCCTAAAGTTTATAGGAGGGAAAAGGTGAGGGAATTTATAAATTTGACCCAAGGAAAAATGTTTGTGAGGGAGTATGAGGCTGAATTTACTGCTTTGTCTAGATTTGCTACTAAGTATGTGGAGAATGAAGAAGATAAATGTAGTAAGTTTCAAGATGGACTGATTTGGCCTATTCAAAGTAGAGTGGCCACTTATGAGTTAGAATATTATGCTTCTTTGGTAAATAAATCCACGATAGCAGAAAGGCAAATAAACCAAGGAGTGGCGAGTAGAAAGAGTTTTAAGAAAAGTAGATTCGACGCATCTCAGTCTAAGGGAGGTGAGGGTGGAAGTGTTAAGATGGAACCTCATAAATTTCATAGAGGTGGTGGAGATAGTGGTAGAGGTCAGGGGGGATTTGGCAGAGATACCAGGGGTGGAGGATCTTTTGGTTCAGTCAGAAAGTGAGGGAGAGGTGAGGCCCCAATAGGAGGTGTTACATGTTTCTTTTGTAAAGAGGAAGGGCATTATAAATCTGAGTGCCCTAAGCTTAATGGATTGGAATGCTACCATTGTCACCAAGTGGGGAATATTAAGAATAACTATCCGCAGTTAGCGGAGGCTCCAGCAGTGCATAGTGAAGTAGCAAGTAGAGTGTTATCTCCAGGCAGTGCAGTGAAAGGTATGGGCAGAGGATAAGCTAGTAGTTCCAGGCTAGGAGGACGAGTGTTTACAATGAAAGAAGCTCAGATTACTCCAGATATGGTGACAAGTACACTTTATGTTACTGATATAAGTGCTTATGTTTTGATTGATCCTGGTTCCACACATTCTTTTATGTACTACGCATTTGCTATATACCTAAATAGACCGTGTACTCATTTAGATGTGGGGTTGGATATTTATATGCATATGGGGGATATGGTTGTAGTTGAATATTTCGTGATTGCATTTTGACTGTGGGGGTTAGAGATACAGTTATAGATCTACTTCCATTGGATATTTCTGATTTTGATATAATTCTGGAAATGGATTGGTTATCTAAATAACATGCATCTATGGATTATTTCTATAAGGAAGTTATTTTTAATATGCCTGGTGATCCTGAATTTAAATTTGTGAGGGAAAGGAAAATTGTTCCCAATTGTATCATTTCTGCTATTCAGACGAGGAAATTACTGAGTAAGGGTTGTGAGGGTTTTATTGCATATGTTCTTGACACTAGGAAGGGGGCTTTACAGTTAGTCGATGTCCCTATTATACAGGATTTTCCAGAAGTGTTTCCTAGTGAGTTGCTAAGGTTACCTCCAGAAAGAGAAGTTGAATTTAGTATTGAATTAGCACCGATGACAACCCCTATTTCTATGGAACCTACTGAGTTGAAAGAACTCAAGATTCAGTTGCAGGATTTACTTGATAGGGGGTTCATACAGCCTAGTGTATCTCCATGGGGTGCACCAGTTTTATTTGTGAAGAAGAAAGATGTTACCATGCGTTTATGTATCGATTATAGGCAATTGAATAAAGCTACAATTAAGAACAAATACAATTTACCTCGTATAGATGATTTGTTTGATCATTTGCAGGGTGTTAAAGTGTTTTCAAAAATAGAATTACGATCGGGTTATCTTTAGTTGAGGGTTAAGGAGAGTGATATTTCTAAAACTACTTTTCGTACTCGGTATGGTCATTTTGAATTTCTGGTGATGCCTTTTGGGGTGGATAATTCTCCAGCTGTATTTGTGGATCTTATGAACCGGGTACTTCATCATTTTGTTGATTCATTTTTGATAGCTTTTATCGATGATATTCTAATTTATTCACGTGATATGGTTGAATATGAAAAGCATCTCACAATTATTTTGAATCTGTTGCAAGATAAGAAGTTGTATGCCAAGTTTAGCAAGTGTGAATTTTGGATATCACAAGTTGAAAAGGCTATAATTTCCTTTTTATAAAATAAACTCGTGATGATGCGGAAGCGTAAAGACGATGGTTCAACAAAATTAACAAATACCAAATTTTAATTTCTCAAACAAATTAAAATAACACCAAGTCCTAGAATTTGCCTAATTCCTAATTATCAATATTAGCAAAGTTAGGCGAAACCAATTTTTAGCAAAAGACTTGAATTAAACAAACTTTACCCAATATTTAATTTAGCACCAAATTAAATGAGTGTGATAATTTAAACCGAATTTTATCTTGAATTAGTCTAAGCATGCGTTCTATGTTATGATGAAAGAAAAAATAAACAATATCACACTACGCCACGATGTACGAGGAAAAACCCAAGACGGGAAAAAACCTCGGACGGCCCTAGCCACAAGTCCACTAGATATGGAATTACAATTACAAGACAGATAGACTTACAATGACTGACTTGATCCCTCTCAAGCCTCGACGCTTCTTCTTGTAGACACCTCTTCCTAGCGGACAACCTCGGAACTCCACCGCGGTCTCGGAATCCACCGATGGGGCTTTCTATGGTCATCGTCACCCGAGCAAGGAGCCTTTCTCCAAGTGGGTAGAATCGCAACAAAAAGTCTTCTTCTTTGATGGATGTAGAAGCAAACCAAAACTTCTCTTCTTGAATTCAGTAGAGATAAACCGGTGCAAAGCTCCAAGCAATTTAATATGTAAATAAGAACTTGGACTAAACACAATTGGGTGTAAACTAGAGTGTGAAGGATTTTCTCTTTGAAAAAATAACACTCAAAACATGAACAATTTCCTAAACCATTTTTGCTCTCAAACACTCTCTAAGAGATGGAAATATTTTGGAAATGTTGGTTTGGAAAATGTGATTCCCGTCCTCCATAAAGTCTGAAAAAATCAGTTAAGAAACAAGTGGGAGAGTGGGTTAAAAACTTCCAAAAACTGCCTAAAAATTGTTCCCGCCTAGCAGTTCGTTCGAACGACATTTCGTTCGAACGAACTCTCGTTCGAACGATACTTCTAATGACACACCAGTATGGACTTCGTTAGAATCTCGTTGGAAACCTTGTTAGAACGAAAAATCTCATTCGAACGACATTTCGAACGACAGACCAGTTTAGACTCGTTGGCAAACTCGTTCGAACGAAACCTGGTTCGAACGAAAAACTCGTTCGAATGACATTTCGAACGACTTCCAGAATTTTTATAAAATTCGATTTTGGCCCAGAAACTTTATATACTTTATTTTTAAAGTTTTAATTAAATTTTTCTGAAAGTAAACACAGTTTTAATTAAACCTAACACCCAATAAACTTTGTTCCAAGCTCCTATATAAATATAATTGCATTCATACCTTGGGAGCATGGAACCATAGTTGATGACGTAGAAACGAGGCACGCAAACCGGCACATTTGATGAAGCTTTATATTCTTTGCCGCTACGTCTTCAACGAAACACTTCATAGGCTTGAGAGTATTACAATAACATACTATCCTATGAATAAATATTTTTGTCCGGAATTGAACCAACACAATACATGGACTCAATTGGAAATTTGTGTCCTTACACAAGTTGTATTTTTAGGCCATGTTGTTTCTGTAGATTGTATATGTGTTGATCCTAAAAAGTTTGAAGCTATTGTAAAATAGTAGAGGCCCAATAACGTGACTGAGGTGAGGAGTTTTCTGGGTTTAGCTGGGTATTATAGAAGGTTTATTAAGGGATTTTCTTCAACTGCCTTGCCGATGACTAAACTAACCCAAAAAGATGTTAGGTTTGAATGGAATTATGATTGCAAAAATAGTTTTGATAAATTGAAAAAGAGGTTGGTAACTGCACCTGTTCTTACTATTCCACGTGGTGGAGATGGTTTTGTTATTTATACTGATGCTTCACACCAGGGGTTGGGTTGTGTTTTTATGCAAGATGGTAGAGTTATTGCTTATGCTTCAGGGCAGTTGCATACACATGAACATAATTATCCTACACATGATTTGGAACTTACTGCTATTATGTTTGCTTGGAAATTGTGGCATCATTATCTATATGGTGAGGTATGTGAAATTTTTACTGATCATCAAAGCCTTAAGTATTTATTTACTCAGAACGAGTTGAATTTGAGGCAGAGGCGGTGGATGGGTTTAATTAAAGATTATGATTGTATAATTCAATACCACCCAGGGAAGGCAAATGTAGTTGCAGATGCTCTGAGTAGAAAGGCTTCGGGCAGGTTATCTTGTATTCGGTGTGCTAGAGTTGCCCATATCATGGAGTTGAGATTGATGGTAGTATAATTGAAGCTAGAATATGGGGACAGGTTCTTTGCTCATGTAAGTGTGAGACCTTTGTTAGCTACCCGTATTCTTTATTTGCAAAGCCAAGATCCTTTTCTTGAGAAGAAACAGTAAGATGTCCAAGATGGTAAGTATGAAGATTTTTGTATTGTGAATGCTGGCACTTTATTGTATAAGCAACGGTTATGTGTGCCTAATGTGGGTGGATTGAAAGAGGAAATTTTCGATGAGGCTCATAATTCTATTTATGCTATGCATCCTAGTAGTAATAAAATGTACAGGGATTTGAAGGAGCATTATTGGTGAAATAATATGAAGAAGGAAATAGTTGATTTAGTTGTTAGATGCTTTATATGTCATCAAGTGAAACTGGATCATCATAAACCTACGGGTTTTCTTCAGCCATTGCTAATACTGCAATGGAAATGGGATCATGTAACGATGGATTTCATAGTTGGGCTTCCTCGATCTCAGAAGGGGTCAAATTCGATTTGGGTAGTGGTACACAGGTTAACCAAGTCAGCTCATTTTCTAGTAGTCAAGACTACATATACAGTTGATAGGTATGCTAGATTGTATATTAATGAAATTATTCGATTGCATGGAGCACCGGTATTTATTATTTCAGATAGGGGCCCTAATTTTACATCCAAATTTTAGGATAGCTTGCAGTATGCTATGGGTACTAACTTGAAGTTTAGTACGACTTTTCATCCTCAGACAGATGGGCATTTTGAAAGAACAATACAAATTTTGGAAGATATGCTTAGAGCTTGTGTGCTTGATTTTAAAGGAAATTGGGATGAATATTGTCCTTTGATAGAATTTTCACATAACAGTAGTTTTCAATCTACTATTGGTATGTCACCATATGAAGCGTTTTATGGTAGACGGTGTCGTACACCCATATGCTGGGTGAAGTTGGTGAAAGGAAGATAGATGGTCTAGAGTTGATTGAAGTCACCACAGAAAAAGTGAAGATTATTCAAGATAGAATGAGAACGGCTCAAAGCAGACAGAAAAGTTATGCGGATAAGCGACAGAAAGATTTAGAATTTCAGAAGGGGGATTACGTGTTTCTTCTGATATCACCGTGGAAAGGAGTTATGAGGTGTGAAAAGAAAGGTAAATTAAGTCCACGCTATATTGGACCTTATGAAATTCTTGATAAAGTCGGGATGGTTGCCTACAAGTTAGCGTTACCACAGGAGTTAGCTCCATTACATGATGTTTTCCATGTTTCCATGTTGAGAAAGTATGTAGCGGACCCCTCACATGTATTGGTGTAACAACATATTAAGTTGAAGGAAGACTTGAGCTATGTGGAAGAACCACTTGCTATCGTAGATAAGAAGGAACCGATATTGAGATCCAAAGTGATCCCACTTGTGAAGGTTATGTGGAGAAGGTATTCCATGGAAGAAGCTAAATGGGAGAGTGAGGATAGAATGAAGATGCGTTATCAGTATTTGTTTGATTCAGACAACCAGGGTATGTCAATTGCAGGGATGAAATTTCTTAATAGGGGGAGAATTGTGACAACCCGAATATAATTATGATAAATTATGTTTAAATCGTGATTAGATTATGTGATATGGATAATATGTTATTAGTATATATAATGTTAAGTCATTCTATTTAGTCTAATCCTAGCGTCATAAAGCATGAAATATTGAATTAGTCACAAATGTGAAATTTTGAAGTTTTCGATAGGAATGTTCATGTTTAAGACTAGTTTTGATCTTTATGACATAATAATTGACTTGAGGTATGAACTAGATATTTGTAGATATATGAGTTAGGTTTGAAACACAACAAACGATCCATCGAACAAACATCAGAGTGGGAAGATATTATCTTTTTACGAACAGGGTCTAAAGTAGTTATTTAGCCTTAAATGATATTTTGTTTTATAAGATGCCACATGTTATAAATTGATTGGTTGGAGGTGGAGGTTGTTTTGACCGACTTAAAACCTTGAGATATCCTCCATTCTTCAGCAAACACAGTTTGGGAGAGTTTTAAGTTGAGGAAAAACAATTGTGAGGGTTAGGAAGAAGAAAGTGAGAAGAAACATTCAAAAAAATTCATAGAAAATTACGTAAAAGCCCCTAAGGTAATTCCAACCATGAATCTTGTTATTTTTATTGCATTTATGATTTATATGATATAAATCCTTGATTTTTTATTTACCTTTCATGCTTGAGTGCATATGTATCGATATATAAAAGTTTAAGTTAAGTTGAATGTACAAAACCCGAATCTCTGAATTCTTTATTCGAATCTCTGAATTCTTCCCCCCATCCGGTGGCAACAATTCTGTCTTTTCATGTAAAGTCGATGCATTCCACAACTTCAACGACCTCTTCATATAGGTCTTCCCAATCGGCGGGTATGAAATCTCATGTGAGAGTTTGAAGTTCGGGTATGAAATCTTCCCCAAGGGTGAAAGTATGCATACCATATGTTTGATGTCTTACTTGACATAGCAAATGAA
Source organism: Sambucus nigra (assembly GCA_949130495.1). Taxonomy (NCBI): domain Eukaryota; kingdom Viridiplantae; phylum Streptophyta; class Magnoliopsida; order Dipsacales; family Adoxaceae; genus Sambucus; species Sambucus nigra. Next base: position 415,827,914 of record OX422213.1, on the reverse strand, counting down.
CTCTGAAAATTATGAAATTTTAATCTTGTATTTTTAAATATGTTTACTGATGTTAGGTGAAATATAATAGAAATTTATGGTGTATAAAAATTATGAAAATTAGTGGACTTTGAATGAATGATGAAAGAACATATAGGGGAGATTTGCTATGTGGTAAAGAAATGGGCATATCTTGCTCTAGGAGACTTAGAATGAGGTGTCGTCTTTTGTGTTGGAAACCTAATATGATAAGTATTGGATTACATAGAATAATTAAAGTTGGTTTGGGATGTAATTTTTATACGTTAGATATCATTATCGAGTCTAAATGGGACTTTATTTATGATGAATGATTTGAATTGAATCATATGATGCTTATGAATTGAGTTATGTTGAAGTTGTTCTTTGAATTGTTAATATTCTTGTGATGATACTAATATTTTAAGAATGATAGGAAGAGAAGAAGAACTAACTGGACAAGAGCCAGATAAAGGAAAAGGGAAAGCTTGTTAAATTTCCAAGGTGAGTGTACTTATGATTGTTTCATATATACAGATATATGAATATAGCTCGAAGAGAAGGATTTGTTTGAATACTTCGGTATTCAGGATTTGTTTGAATATTAAAATATCCAGGATTGTTTGGGTCTTATGATCCAGGATTTATTATTACCAATGGGCGAAATTATTCGGGTCTTATGATCCAGGATTTGTTATGGCCAATGGGCAGAATTATTTGGGTTTTATGATCCAGGATTTGTTATTGCTGATGGGAAGAATTATTTGGTTATTATGATCTAGGATTTGTTATTGCCAATGGGTAGAATTATTTAGATCTTATGATCCAGGATCTGTTATTGACAATGGTCAGGATTGTTCGGATTTTATATCCACATATTCGATAAAGAATTGTCATTCCATTACAGGGAAGGAGTACCTCACTAAGCTTAATGATTCTGGTTTACATTTTAACAATTTCAGGTTTGAACGCTGCCATCTAGGATACTATATGACGAGTAACTTTGAGAGTTGCACCGTTAGAAGATCTGGGGTTCAAATATGGAGATTTTATCATTGTCACACTGAAGATTTTAATATACTCACACATTGTATATATTGAGTTAGCATGGATTGAATTGATCATAGTTAATCATAGTATTGTATAATATCTAATTATGACTCTGATGTTGACTTCGTTATGGCACAAGAACAATATTATGTTCATTATACAGAAAAATACGATAAATGAATTAAATTGGTAATGGGCTCAATGATCCAATTATTCTAGTAACAAATGATTTGTATGGATATTGGGTTTGGGGTGTGAAACCAGAAGTCTGTCTACTCTACTAAAAAGGCATATCGTGAACCTAAAATCCAATACCTTAGAAGGAAAAGTTGGCCTTTACTTTGATTGGAGTGTTTCGTATAATGAAGACGTATTTTCCAAACACATACAATTGCCATTTATACAGACCTTCCTTTATGACAAGTTATTCATAAACCTAAGAAATTAGAAAGACCGATGGCTTGGTTTTTTGAACTATGAGAGTATGTCATATTATATGAACTCAAAATAGCAATTAAATGCCATGTAGTGGCTGGATTTATAGCAGAATTTACTTATGAGGAGAAAACTGTTGGGCAGACTTTTACAAAAGAGAGCTTACCAGCAAAGACAATAAACCAAACTTCTACATAACAAAGCTTAGTGATATAGCTAATCGAGTAGAATTCTATGGATGAGAGCGCACGAATAAAGTCAACCGACCAGGTCAATGACACACCAAAGTCATCAGCTCGACACGAAGAAAAGTCCCATGATTTAGTGTATTTGAAAAAACTGTTCAAAGAGGGATGTTTAATAAAAGGAAATTTTAAAAATTAACTCACATGTGGGAACTGTTTGTAGACGGTACATCATGTGCCAACAGAAGCGGAGAAGACTAACCACCATCACACGTGCTGGGTAAAGCATTGAGTATGCCCTTAGGTTCAAATTTGAGACCTCCAACAATGACGATGAGTACAAAGCCCTAGTCACAGGATTGTAATTAGAACTATCATTGGGGAAAAGCAGTTGGCGACATATAGTGGCTCTCTGTTGGTAATAAACTAAGTCCTGGGCATTTACGAATCCAGAGAAGAGTTTATGGACAAGTATCTGTTGGAGGTAAAAAGATTATTAACAAGGTTATCGACCATATAAATGTTTAAGCAAGATTTGAGAATGTCCAAGAAGATGCACTTGATCATCTGACATTAACTACTCGGACTAAACTTTAGAGAACGGTACCGATTAATATCTTGTCACAGCACAACATTGAAGAAGAGTGTGTGATGATAATGAAGTTAGATTTTCATCTATATTGAATGGCTCTCATTCGTAAATACATGGAAATCAACGTAGTATCAAAAGATCCTAAAGAGGCAAGGAGACTCCCTTATAAAGTGAAAAGATACGTTATTGAAGGAGGAAAACTGTTTACATGGGGATTTTTTATGTTACTTCTCAGATGTGTTCATCCCATTGAAGTTAATGATATAGTCAAATAAGTCCATGAAGGCTCATATGGATCCCATTCGACAGGCAGATCATTGGTGAAGTGAGACTCCACGCAAGGATACTATTGGAAGCTAATAAAAGAAGATTGTGCCAACTACATAAAGAAGTGTGATAAATGCTAAAGGTATGGCATGATACATAAGATATAGGGGATAAATTAACACATATCACATCCTCTTGGCCTTTTTCCATGTGGGAAATTGATCTGGTTAGCCCAGTGTCACAAGACAAAAGGTCGATTCAGGTATTTGGTCATCATGGTGGATTATTTCACCAAGTGGGTGGAAGAAGAGCCATTGGTAGAGATGTCATACAAGAAGGTGTTCCATTTTACAAAGAAGAACATTAGTTTCCATTATGTTATGCCACATTCCTTCATCACAGACTAGAGTACACACTTCAATAACAAAGAGTTTAAGGATTATTACATAATTTCAAAGCTCAAGAAACTGCATTCGACACCTGGCACCCGCAGTGAAATGAGAAGATGCAAGTTACATATAAGACCCATTTGAAGGGAATGTGGATATACTTAATGACACTATAAGGAACTCGATCAATGAACTTGAGAGTCTACTCTTGGCCTACCAAACCACTCCAAGGACTGCGACAGGCGAGACCCCATTTATGTTGGCATTTGGAACATAGGCGGTGCCAATAGAGATCGGATTGACCAGTCACCGAGAACTCAATTTCCAGTTGCTGAAGAGTGACTTAATGAGAAGACTCAATCTGGATTTAGTAGAAGAAGTTAGGGAGAATGCGACACTTTTGTACCAGCTTACTAAAAGAGGAATGCTCTCTTTTATAACAAAAGTGTAAAACCATGCACCTTGAAGGAAGAGGACTACGTGCTCAACAAGGTTATCCAAAAAGGAATATATTAAAACCAAGTTGGAATGGCATGTACATAATTTTTGCTTTCGTGCAACCTGGGACATATCGAATTGAAACCTTGCAAGGTGAACAATTCAAGAATCCATGGAATACAAAGAACATGAGGAAGTATTACCAGTGATGAAAAGTATATTACATTTCAAAAGACCAAAATACCATGTAATATATTTTTTATTTCCTCGTAATCAGTCTTAAAAATGAATGAGAATCATAATTTCCTCCTCTGTATATGTTGTCATTTTAATTTCTTCTACATTATTCAATGTCTTCGTCGGTGTGTGAGATGTGCAAAATCCCAGTCCAAAGACATATCAAATCTGAGCATATCAAAATACATGATCAAAACCATAGTTTTTGTATGGCCTCTTACTTGGACAAGTAACAATCAAGAATTTTAGCCAAATCTGGTTTATCCGGTGCAGTCATATGGACGATAAGATCTGGACATACCTAACTAACGTAGGGACATATCCTAGTAAATTTGGTCGACTCTAGAAACTAATGCAGACACATGGTAAGGACAACGAGATCCATCTATATGACTAGTAAGCTGGCATAATCATTGGTATATCCTTATCCGATCAAACTATCATAAGAATAAACTACTAATAGGCCTATCTCAATAATAAACAACTAGGAAGTTTACATGGATGGTGGACAAGATCCCACCATAATACTATGAGCCTAGAAATAACTAAGAGGCCGACGTGATCTGACCACATTTACTTGTCAAAACTTGAGAAATCTAGTGCCCCCAATGTTTTGAACATAAACACCACCAATTTTTAACTTTTCACAATTTTAATGAACTTTGCACCGAAATAAACCACAAGTGTTGTGTCAAATAGTTTTCTCAATTTTAGTCTTGAGCTAAGAACGCATTTGGGTGAGTATAGGATAGAATAAAATAAGCAAACTACAACACGGTGATGTACGGGAAAAACTCATAAGAGGAAAAACCTCCGATGGCACAGCCTCATAAGTCCACTATGATATACTTATATTTACAAGAACAACTTAGACTTACTCAAAGACTCGATGCCTTCAAGCCTTGATTCGCTTCCTCATTCCTTATAACCTTCTTCTCAGAAAATGTTGGACGCTCTCTAATATCCACACAATACAGATGCGTTTCTACATATCACCAGTCTAGTCACTTATCAATAAAAACACGATATCCACTACTTGAAATGCTCACATATGAAGAGAAGATAAGTATAGTGGAATAAAAAAAGAGATCTTAAAGAGACATATAGAAGTAGGATTCTTGGATCTCAAACTTGTGTGTAAACAAGGGTTTGGGGAGCGGCACATGATAAACCATGGAAAACTATTTTTGCAAAAGTCCCCTTACAAAACTGATACCAAACTCGAGTATTCATAGAAAACACAAATTTTGAGGTTAGACATTTTTTGAGGCAGTTCATTTGAACTAGAATCAGGCTTCATCAGAACAAAACTAGCATTCTCATTCAAAACAAAAATAGGTTTGTTCAAAGGAAATGCTATTCTCATTTCAACGATGATCGAACGAGATTTAAACGATTTATTTTGTTAAAAAACAAAATGTCGTTTGAAGTTCATTTGTACCTCATTTTAACGAGGTGCCTTAACTCGTTTGAACAGAATGCAAATATCATTTGAATCACCGGGAAAATTTGTTCGAAAGAAAAATACGTAAACATATTTTTTCTTTTAAAATCTAGTTTACGAAAAGCCTGAAACAAATTTATAAAAAAACACTCAAACTAAATACAGGTATCAAATATAAATATGCGTTAATACCTTCCTTCATATATCTCAGATGTTAAAGATCAAGACACAACATAATCCAACGTATTCTCGATCTAGCTTTAGATTTGCCGCACGATCTTCAATTATACATCATACGCTTGAAGGACACACAACTCAAGTCCTAACTTACGACTCAAAAAAGTTTTGTCCAGACATAGAAGTAAGCTAGTGTATACAAATTGATTAGATTCAAAATATTTTCCTCACAAACATTTTCTTATAAATACTTAACTGCAAGTGGTGGATAAAAACTTAGCTAAGCAAGATAACAAGGATAGAGTCAAAACACATACATGCATTCAGACAAAAATTAAGTGATATTTAATGACAATGTTAAGCATGCATAACTGTAAATCTTCATTACAAAATACTGAATGGAGAATACAAAAAACTTCATAAGGAAATAAATTTAGGAGTCCTAAGCCACAAAAGCATTATCGGTTCTTGGGGTGTCCTGAGAAATTTTGTCAGTTTCTAGATTGACTTGAGAGCAGTGGCTGCAAATGCATCACTTATAACAGTGTCATGTGAAATTTCTAGAGCTCTACAAAGAATAGTCTTCGTAATAATGGTCTGATCGACTTTACAAATCTCATCATCTTTAGCAACAAACCTATCCACCTCCAACTGGTACTGAGCTACCAAAGATGTGGCTTCCTCATTTTTGCACTCTCGCTTTCCCATAAGATCCACAATCTCAATGCAATGTTTCATTACCCTCGTTTTGAGTTCCTCGTAGCCATCAAGAAAGAAGATTGTGACATTTATGTTATAATTGGTAGAAGGTTTGAAATTGGCAACCCCAGCCTCCTCAGTCTTAATCAAGTCATCCTTAGTCTTAATGAGCTCTTGATTAATCTTAGTAATCTCCTGATTATCCAAATTAAGATTCTTCTTAGACTTAGTGAGCTCTCCATTATCTCCATAAGAGTTCAATAGTTAGTCATATTACAGTATATAAATAGAAGATGACCTAATATAGAAACAAATTCTCACCTGCTTCAACTTCATCCTCAACCCTGTGGTTTACTTCAATAGGTCCCTTTGTGGCCAAGGGAATCAATATCTCCTGAGGAGGAGCACCACCAGAAGGAGTTTGGTATCTAAGGTTTATGAACTTCGATATAGAGTCCTTAATTATGGCAACACGTGTGGCATTTTTTTTTATCACGGACTTGTTACGATCCTTGATTATGATAATATGTGACATTTTTTTGTTACGGTCCTTGTAATATCTTGCCATAATAAATTAATTAAATTATATGTAGATTTTATATAACGAGGAACTAATTATAATTATAGGAAATTACGGGTAACACATTGGATTACATAAAGAAATATTTGGTTGTAGAACTTCTATTATTCCATTTTAATAAAATTAGGTACCTCTTTAAAAGACCTTAGAAGTTATTGGGGATAATGTACATAATCTATGAAGATAGGGTTTTAAATGAAGATTTATCCGTTCAAACATGTCGTTGGAACGACATTCAATGTCTATGGAATGAGAACTTCAATTGTTCGAATGACCTCCCTGGCGAGTCAGACCTGATTTGTTTTTATGTGTTGTCAAACTACCAGCCCATGGATTTGTTATGCTTTCGATCTATGAAACCTCTATGACATGCTATGGGAGCATTTTGGGATTGGAATCCTTATTTTTTAAAGCTTAGAGCCTTATAGTTTAGCTAGAAGATGGAGATAAAGAACCGTAGGAAGGCATTCTCTAAACACTCCATTATATTTACACCTCTCTTTCTCTCTAGACTGGCTCCCATTGGGAAAAAACTCTTACGGACAGACCATTACCACACTACTCCACCACTATTAGAGGAGCTCAAACCTCCCTTTATCACCATATAAAGACCTAGACAGATTTAAGCAATATAGAAGATGATGCTCTTGATGTTTTCTTAGGTTTAACAAGAGGGTGTTCTTGATGAGGAAGATGGATGTCATGGATCTTGGTGGAGCACCCATTAGAGCTTGGAAAGAGGAGATTTTGTGACTCCCTTTAAAGACACCTTTGTAGGTTGGGGCGTCACCCATCTTCCCTACTCCCACCTCCATTTTTGGAACCTTAGAGGTCGGAAAGACTAACTTTGATCCAAGTTTAATGTGTAGTATACATTCAGCATGTTATTTGCATATATTAGATTAAAAATATGTAGGAAGGATATTAACTTGCATCCTAGTGTTGATTATTAATCTTCTTATCATTTGTATGAAATGGGTATAAAAAGGATGATTTAAAATGGGTTATGAAACATAGAAAATTTCAGAATGTATTCATTTAACATTTTATGAAATAAAATGCGTCATAATGATGATCTTAGTAAAAAGGAAATAATGCACATTTTTATGGAATAAAAATGTAAGAAAATATTATTTGTGTCGACTTTTTGTAAAAGGAAATATTAGTTATTTTTATGGAATAAAAATGTAAGAAAATATTATTTGAGTGTGTTTCTAGAAAAGGGAAATAGTGGAAATTTTTATGGGATAAAAATGTGAGAAAATATTATTTTAGTTTCTAGTAAAGAGATATAATTAATATTTTTATGGAATAAAATATTGTTTGTATAATATAAAGGATGGATAATTATTTTAAAGTTTTGAATAGTGAAAGTGGGTGTTTGTATGAAAATGGTGTATTTTATAGAAATATTGATGAAAAACATTTTATGAAACAAAATGGTTGTATATGATGAAAAATATGTTTAAACCATTTAGTAGGAATTTTGGGCTTAAAATCCTTCTTCCCATGCATATAAACATGTAGTATTTTGAAGATAAATGTATAAACAACTTTAGAATAGGTTCTTGTTAGGTTTAAACATAAAATAAGAAAACTTAGTGTGTAACTTAGTAATGTTGCAATTGATTAATGCTTATGGAACTAAATAAGAATTCAAGGTGTAAAAGAGTTTCCAATTAGGTAGAATATTACTCAAAGTGTAAAGAGGTTTTAAGGGATTCAAACACTTAAGAAGTTAGCGTAGATGGGTTACTAGTGTTTTGGGAAACTAACACTTGAGAAATGGAGTAAAGGATGATTTCGAAAACAAATGGATAAAATGGTAATGTTACTTAACGTGGAAAAGTTTTATGGAATAAATATGTTGGAATGAGTGTTACAAAAATGGTCCTAAACAAATATGATTTTTGAAATATAATCAAGGTTAAAGTGTAAAGGACATCAAATGATGGATCTTAAAGTGTAACACAAATAGGGAGGTAAAGTCTCGAGTTTTGTCTTTAGCCGGGTAAAAAGGAAAGAAGAATAATGTGGGCATTGGTAAAATGTTAAAACACATAAAAGAGAACTCATATGATACTGAGATACAAGCAAGAAGGGACCGGAGCCCTTGGGTGAATCCCTAAATCACTGGCCAGAGCATATGATGCGCATAACCGACAGTGTGGAGCCGGTGGAAGTATATGATATAGGAAGATTCCAAGAAAAGATAAAGAAAATTTGGAACATGTCAAGAAATGAGTTTTGTAGTAAAATGTGTTAATACAACCTAACTTGAATGAATATAATAAATATTCCGGTAAAGTTGAAATCGAAAACATAATGCGTAAATCTACTAATGTCCATAATATAAGGAAAAAAGGTAGAGAAAGTGGTTAATTGGGTGGTTAAGAAACCTAAATGGTTAAAACTATATTTAACACAAGAATGTGTTGTTAAGGATTTTTAAAGATTAAATAAGTATTTTCTAGCACGGTGAATGCGTGCGTTGAAATGGTGATTTTTAATGAAAATACTAAAATATATTTGCATGAATAAAAAGGGTGTTTCTAGTAAAGGAATGGGTTTGTATAAATTAAGTGTTGTGGTTTCAAGTGTTGAATTAGGTGTGCTAAATAAAGTGAGAAATGCTAAGTATGAATAAAGGAAGCCTTTTGAAGGTTACGATAAATTAACCTGGACAAGTAAGGTTTTTAAAAGTAAAATGGTTTATGCATTTGGACATGTATGTGTGTGTGTGTGTGCGTGTGTACATATATATATTTATAAAGTAGTATAGAATCAAATGGCAGAAATGATACTCACACGCTATAATCGCATGCATGCGAAATATATATATATATATATATATATATATATATATATATATATATATATATATCACACCCTCGCTTTATTACAGCTGGTTGGGTGCCGGTTCGTATTTTGAGGGTGTTATACTGGTAAGTATACTTTATTTATTTACGTTAGTAGCTCTGTTTACTTGGACTTCGGGGAACTTCCCATGGGTCCTTCACGTAGTTATATTTTGAAATTAGAATTTCATGCTAATAAAGTAAAATGTTAATTGAAATAAAACTGAACTAGCAACATTATATAGGTTGTTCAATTTCACTTCACACATAACGCTCGGATCGGATCAGGTTGACTCACGAGTAAGTCATAAATCCGGGTCGGGGCGTTACAGTCCTTGATGTGATAATACTTACGATAAAAAGTTGGGATTTCAGCCACTAAAACCATATTTTCCACAAAAACATTACACTCTCATCAACCCGACTCCCTCTCTCTACTTGATAAAAAATCTATAATTTATTTTCACCCAAAGACATAATATATATATATATGATGTAGTTATTGAATACATATGTTTGTTTGTTGTAAAATAGTTGTATTTACATTTATGTCTTCATATTATTAGAAAACACTTCTGCGACTTTGATGTTCTTTTTAGGCCTAGATATATGTGTTGTTTGTTGTAAAATAGTTATATTTACATTTTTGGTTTTAATATTGTTAGAAACAATTTGTGCAAAACCTTGGTCTGAACATTCTTACAATGTGATTATTTGACATTGATTTTATTTGGTCTTGAATATATGTGTTTATTTGTCGTAAATCAAATCATTTTGGTTAAAGTAATATCAATGTGGGTATATTTAATAATGTGAATGATTTTAGTCCAAATCGAGATACGTGGCTTAGGGTTTCACCCTTAGTTGTCAAATGAGGATACTTATGTAAAGGATTTCGGGATTTAAAAATTTGGATGTCGATTAGGGTTTTAACCATATTTTTCAAATTAGGATACATGGCATTTATTGAAAACCCTATGTATTGCATATCGTGAATCATATCAGGATACGTATCGTGGATATAAAACCCTATGTATCGCGTGTCATGAATCGTATTAGTGCAAAAAATATAAAACAATTAATTAAAAAGACTAAATATATTGTAAAGACTAAATAAATTCATTGAAAAAACTTTACAGACAATTACATAACATAGTATGGTGACGAACAATTTCAAGAAAAGCAATTACAATTTGAAAACTGGATTGCTATCATAGCGTATCGGAATACATATAATTGAAATCGATTTAGTATGTACATGGATTTTAGAAATTGGATTCGATTAGGTTATAAAGTATAATAAATCCAATTTGGTATGAATACACGACTTAGGGTTTCAACATGATAATTTCAAAATTGTTATTTAAACATGATAGGTTATTAATTAGACTGTTCTTATGTCTGTGTTAACTAATTATTTATCTACCCATGGGAATAAATTAACTTAAAGAAACACCGTGAGTCACATGACTGTGTTGATTATTTTTACAAATTAGTTTATTCCAATGGGGTCTAAAACTATTCTCACCCCATTTCTTCACACATGGTAGGTAGAGATGCCTACAAGCTGTTATGGGGTATCCCCTATACAAAGAGTGGATAAGTGGGATAAATAGACTTGTAGATTGAATCGTAGAGGTGCTAACGAGTTTGTAAAATTTGCAAAAAGGTGTCTCAATGATGAAGATTTCTCCTATCCTTTCACACCTTGTAGAAATGGTAAAGTTTTTTAGTGAAACAAATTAAATTACATATGTTTAAATGGGGGTATGCAAGATGATTACCGAGTGTGGGTTTTCGTGGGGAAATACATCATCCCTTTGTCCCTGAACAACCTACACTACAACCATCAAGTAGAACGGTGATGGAAGGACATGACGATCCCCTGTAGAACATAATATGTTAGATGATCTAATAGACTATGCTTGTGGAATTCTTGTGGTGGCAGCCAATGCGGATTCTAATACGAAAGATAATAAATATTATGATAGAGGTTATAATGTTTATGATGGTATTGGGATAAACCTTGATGATAAATACTATAGTTTAAAAGTCAAATCAACCCTACCATTGTACCTTAACTACAAAGATAAAAAATATTTGTATGACATAATTGGTTTGCAGAATTTGAAGTGTAATTTTGGTTTGTTTGGCAATAGCGTGACTGGAATACTAAATTGGGTGAAGGGTTTGCTGCACAGACAGAATACTCTTTGAAATAACTACCCGAGTATGAAGAACAATTTGAGAGGTCAGGTAATGCAATATAAGTAAATTTATGCTTGCAAGTATGATTGCATAATATACAACAAGGAGTACAGAAATCTTTATCGTTGTCCGGTATATGGGGAACTTAGATATGTGTTTGAACATGGTTCTAATGATAAGAGATACGAACTTTCAAAAGTTCCTCAAAAAGTTTTATATATTTCCCGTTGGTTACGGGTTGAAGAGATTTTTAATAATATCATGGATAGTGGAGGTAATGACTTGGCATGCTAGGGAAGAAGTAGGGAATAATATCATGCGTCATCTAATTGACTAAACCACTTGGAAAAGCATAAATTTATTTTACCCATATTTTTCCAAATACACATCATAATATTCTTTTGTAAACATTTAAAGATATGTTCAATCAATTTGGCAATCTAAGAACCAATTAAAGTTAATGAATTATGAGATTAGCACCCCTAAATCCCTCTCCCTCACTATGCATGAGACCAAATTTTTTAATGTTGTCTTTGTTAATACCTGGGCCAAAAGCACCAAGTGATGACATTGATATCTACTTGGCACCATTTTTAAAATAATTAAATGAGTTGTAGGTAGTAGGTGTGAAAGCATTTGACTCTAGTAAATAGGAAGAGTTCACATTAAAAGCTATGTTGATCCGTGCAATTCCTGATTTCCAAGATTATAGGACTTTATTGAGCTATAATGTTCATGGTTATTTTGGGCATTCCATTTATGGAGGGTAAAATGGATCTCAACATCTCAAGGATAGTGGAAAAATTATATATCATTCGCATAAGAGATTTTTTCATACCGATCACAGGTTCAGATTTGATGAATATTTTAATTTTTTCCAGTGGGGTCAAACATAGGTGACTTACGAGAAAGCTTTCAAGTTTAAAAATTGAAATGAAGTATTCTAAAAGTGTAGCTAATGTTCCTAGAAAGAATATTAAATTTAAGAATGACAAGCATAAAAATACCCCTATCAAGAATGAAGCCGAGAAAAGGAAGGCGTTGTTTAGGAGGTCTATAATGTTTGACTTGTTGTATTTGAAGGGTAACCCCCGTGAACCATGTATTGGATGTCATGCATGTCAAAAAGATCATCATCTAACATCTGGTAAGCATATGCTTATGTGGAAGTCATTTGAAGGATGGAGAAAATGAATGACGTGATCTTAAAGTGTCGAAAATTAATTCGCAATTATGGTTGAAATAAGACAATAGTGACAGGAATATAATTCCGCTACGGGCATATACTTTGACGAGGAAAAAAATAAATTTTATTTTAGAACCACAACATATTCTAAAATTTGCTTCTAATTTTTCATCAAATTTGTATAGGATTGTGAGCTATGCCACACGTGATCTATACAATTCCAAGTATCACGATTGGCATGTGATCATAAACACATGTACCTTTGTTGTTTAAACATTATTTCTCTAAGAATAAGGATTATTAGAGGGCCACTATGAAGATATGCCTTTGCTTCACACTTTTGTGCGCAAAAGTAGTCCACCGAAATCATATCGTGGCTGCAAATAAAAATTTAACTGTAATAACTTGTGTGTTGGAGAAGTACTTCTCCCCGACATTCTTTGACATAAGTATGCACTTATTGGTGAACTTATGCGATGAGGAGCTTCTTTGCATCCCAATAAGATATCGATGGATGTACTCATTTGCAAGGTTGATAAAAGTTTTCAAAAAGTATGTTAAGAATCTGAGGTACATTGAAGAATCCATTATGGATAAATACATTATTATGGAGGAATTCATATTTGCGAGGGAATATATGCCTAACCCTAACATTGTAGATGATTAAGATGAATTCGTCAATGAGGATGGCCAAGTCACGGGAAAATGAGTTAAACAAACATGTTTACCATATGATAAAGTGAATTGTTATATGTTTGAAACTCATGAAGATGTCGACAAATGGAGATACTAAGTTCGTGTTGTAATTTTACTTCGTGTTGTTATCTTATATACTTGATAACTTTATTAATAAATTTTTTCATTCAATGTAGAAAATATTATGTGCCCGAGCACAAATAACGATGGATGATTTCACATTCAAACAGTGTATTTAGACTTAGGGTTTCACACGACATAATTATTACATCAAACATCCCTTGTTAAATGATAAATAATTGGAAACTTTTAAAATTATCAAACTAACTTCTATAATCCATAATGTCAGTTGTTAAAGACAGTTGATGCGCATCACGGATTGCTCGTCTCTCCATATGACCTAATTTCATGGCATAAGACTTTAAGAGGTACCGACTAAATGGTTATGTATTCTTATCGAGGTTTTACAAGAAAAATACGTTGTTACAAAACACTAGAATTTCATATAAGGCTCTCACTTATTTAAAGGAGAGTAGGAAAGACAGAACCTTATTGAAGTAGAAATGACTTATTATGGTGTAATTCAAAATAGTTTTGAATTATACTATATATATTTTAAAGAGGTTGTGCTTTATTGTGATTTGGTAAGAGTTTAGGAAAAAAATGCTTGTAAGGTCAATTTGGGTACCAATTTGAAAATGGTGGACTTGTCCAAGATGAAGAGCAAGGAGAATTTGAATAATGAGAAGTTTTTATGCATTTGAAAAGTTCAAGAAAGTTTTTTAATCGGAGTATATAAACTATAAACTGTGGTCAGAAATCTTACATGCGCCAAAGCATCTAACCAGTGGCATGGATCACCTGGTTCCTCTTACCAAATATCAATCCATTTTGGATTACAACCCGACTTAAAATAATTTATAGATACTTTACATTAGTATAGTTATTTGGATAATAAAACATTAAGGATTACCATTTGTAATTTGTAATATGTATTTTGAAACAATCTCAAACATTAATTTATTGTCCATTAACTCTAATGTTGCTTGTTATATTAAAACATTCATGTGAGTATTTCCATTTGGTTCTTAAATCCTAATTGAATATTTTCATTTGGTTCATTAATGAAAACAAGTGGGTGGAATATTTTTGTGTTATTTAAATAATTATAACCTGAAATTGAGTATTTTCATCTGATTTATATTATTTATTATGCTACTAATGCATGTTATTTGTAAAATGTCATCAATAGGCCATTGGACCCCAGAAAAAAGAGGAAGTGACAAGGGATCGTCTAATAATAACCCCATCAATTTCAATAAGTATGAGAGTGGAGTTGAAAATAACATTAGTCTAAAATAGAGGGTGTTAGAGTTGTTGAAATCAATAATTGGTCCATTATGCCTTATACCGAGAATAGTCACTTGGTCACGATCTCAATTCGTGACCAAGGTAATGGTACAAATTTATGACCATTATAAAAGATCTATAACCAAGGCTACGACCAAGATAAGGGGTGACCTAGATAGCGGATTGATCATGATCCCAAACTGTGAACCTTATGGTCACGGCTTTAGACTGTAACCAAATCGTGACCCTTTAGGTTGGAAATTTGGCACCATTTTTGTTAAGTAAATGTTCATGGTTTTAGATCGTGAGCACACCGCGATCAATCTCAGTCTTGTATAGTCATGTTTTTGAAACATTACCCTAATAGTGATAGGAACTTAATTTTAATTGATCACGTCCCAATATTTATTGTTTAGGAACATGACCAAATTTGGGATGTTAGTGGGTCATGGCTGGAGACCGTGACGATATTTGGTGAGTAATTGGGTCACGTTAGGAATCATGGATTCAGTCCGTGACTAATATTCTATTATAAATTAAACCCACTTAAGGTTTCTTTCATTTCACGATTTCTCTCTCTAATTATCTCCCTCACTCTCTGCTCACCCTCAACCTCACCAGCGACTAATCTCTCTCACCCATCGATGGCTACTTCTCCTCACGGTAAGACTCTCTCTCTCTCTCTCTCTCTCTTTCTCTCTCTCTCCCTCTCATTTCATGATTGCTCTTTCTTGTTTGTGTGAGTGTGTGTGTGTGTGTGTGTGTATATATATACGTGTGTGTGTATGTGTGTGTATGTGTCTGTATGCGTGTGTGTGTGTGTATGTGTATGTGTATTTGTGCGTGTGTGTGTATGGAATTGAGTATGTGAGATTATAAATATGAAACCATATGTGAAATTGGGTATATACACATTAAAAGAGTAAAATTAGGTAAGTGAAATTGGGTATATATGCATTAAAATAGTGAAATTGGGTATATACACACATACTCACACATGTACATATATATACACATGCGAGCACACATATAACACATGAATTACTATACATACATAAAGTCCCTCATATACTCACACGTGCACACATACTCACCAACACACACAATTCCACATACATATACAAATAATTTCAAACATTTATACACATATACACACACTCGTGCACATATATATACATAACTCACACGTACGTATATATACACATAAGCACACACATATAATAGATGCACGTATATATAATGAATAGACTTTCTATGTAAACGAAAGTTTTAAGTAACATGAAATACATTAATTATTTGTTTAGAATAGAGTAATTTGGTTACATTTTAGATTAAATAGCACATTAGCATGTTTTTGTGACACCCCGCTCATTAAAATAAGAGGTGGTCGGCCCGCTACTCCAGTAAAATACGAATCATAAATGGTTCATTCTTAGCATCACTATCGCATAAAAGATAATATGATACGACCGCCCAACATTTTAAAAACGGATGCCAAAATATCTCCCAATTTAAAATGAACTATTTCAATCAACTACTTCTGTAATAAAAGGGGTTAATATACAAGTAATAGTTTGATATAATTTATGAAACATAACCGAATAAGTTATCAGTTAACAAACTGATACAAGAAGGGGTGCACCAAAAATAACAGTAGCTATGAGATATAGGGAAACATGACCGAATACCACTAATGTATCATAACTAGAATATCCAATAAGAATTCGATGCGTCTAATACAAAAATCTTACAACATCTGCAATATGCCATAGCTCCTTGACACTAGAAGGGAAGGTCAGAACGGGCATCCTTACGGAGGGACACCTGAACATAAACAATAACCACACCAAGAGACAGAATATAAATAGGTCAGGGCCCGGTTTGATTATGAATGTCGGATTACATAAACAAGTTAGATTCGCTATACGCTTGAAGAATTATACTCACCTCTCTTCTACAGTAAACATCCTAACGTGTAAAAATCATTGTTATGTTAAGCTACCCGACTATTTAATAGGAATAACCTAACTCTATCCAATATGCCTGGTTTACCAATTTATCATTTAACCTCACAAGTCAATTAATCATTAATGATCACATATAATTAAAATTGATCCATAACTCCATTTAATCATTTGCGTTAAAATACAATTTGAATGGGAATAGTTATATTCATACGATAAAATTTCTAAGACTATCCTTCTGGGAGTGACCCCAGTGGATGCGTTCCCTAATTTCTATCATCTTCCAGGGCCTAATTTCATGACCACATGGGTACCCTAAATCATAATGCATGGGAAGCGGCCATATACCTTCGGCAGTGAGCCGTAACCATACCCGAAATTACTTCACTTCGAATAAACAATAACACAATGTAACAACTGGTGCTATGGCCTAAGGACTATACTCTCCCTGCATCATTAGCCATGCTATTCACCTCTTTTGCGTAACTTCCCTTATGATAGAATTTAGAGAGGTATGTACATATATGCCATAGTCACAAGATGTATGTATAAATGAATTAAAACGACAATTCTTTTACTCGAATGCATAGATATATAATAAATTAAGGTTACAATGTATAAACACTTCTATACTAGCCCTCGAAAGAAAAAATAACAAAGTCCTACTATACACTAGTCCTAATATCATTTTCTTAACCAATTGAGGTATTATACTATTGTTTCAAATCCCCAAAATAGTCCCAAATGCCCCTTTGTTATCCTAACATATTAATCTACTCACATAAGGTCACATGTATCTTTAATGCATCATATAATAAGGTTCCAAATCTTTATACCCAAGAGAAAATAAGTCAAAACAAAGTTAGAAAACTTTTGTAAAACAACACTATTTCTGAATCGATTATCCCTGGCCGAATCGATTCACCCTTGAAAGCGAATCGATTCTCCCCAGCCGAATTGATTCGGTCGAGATAACTAAACTTTTTGGTAACTTGATGAATCAATTCGTCCTGCTCGAATCGATTCGCTAATTAAGACTTGTAGCCTAGCATTTTACCAAATCGATTCGTCAGGGTCGGACAACCTAGTTTTGGATACGGGTTTATTTGAGCCCTAAATCCCCAAAATACTTCTTTTTCCATCTAAACCCAACATCATCAACCAGCATCATCTAAAAATAATTCCTATATGATAACCCACCATTATGAACCCCTCAATCATGTTTACATCATATACTTAAGGGTTTAAATATCAAACTCCCAAAATCCCCAAATGGTTTAAGCTTTAGAACACTATTAATTTATACAATATATTCACACACAATCATACATCTATGCAAGTTAGAAAACTTGCCTCAAGATTGAAGTCTCAGATTCCTCCTCGTTGAAACGATTCCAAGCTCAAATCACCAATTCCTCTATTTTTCTCTTCTCTCTCTCAAACTCTTCTCCTCTCTCTTTCTCTTTATAGGTTAAACACAAATGAGCTTTAATTTATTTTGCAAGACTAAATACCAAAAATATCCCAAATAAATTTAAGTCTAACATTGAATGCTACTACATACTTAAAATGACTCGTAACATCATATTTAAGTTGTAACTAGACAAAAGTGCCCCGGAACCCAAAAACACACTTGGCACTTGTTTTGACTATCTCAAACGCTCCCGGACTAACTGTTCCCTCTAAACTAACATCCGAGATACCGTTTATAATTTCTTATCCCAACATCACATTACCTTACTTAATTAATCCGATTGGGATATAAGCCATAATCGTAGCTTTAAAGCGCAATGACACAACATAAGATAATATTACACTATTTACATTCATGCAACCGTAAATATGCAATACTAATAAATATTAACTCTTAAATCAAAAAAAATAATATTTAATTTGATTTCCATTTATTTTAAATAACTGATCTACATGGCAACTAATATAAAAATAATTACTCAAAAGTAAGGGGTATTACAGTTTTCTTCTCATTCCACATGCTCTTGAAGTTGGAGAACAATTGTTAAAGCTCAATTGATTCTAGGTTCTTTCTTTATTCTAGTATTTTTTCTTATCTTTTCTTTTATGTAACACAATCTTATATATAATTATAACTTTTTGGTTAACTGTTGTAGCTGTGTTCACCCCTTCTTAAAGTGGTTATTATTTGAGTGAAGACAAATTGCTGGAAAGGATTGCATATTTGGCGAACACATGGTAATTTTAGTATTAATTTAATTAAAATGAACTTAAATTGAATTTGTTGATATTGTGAACGAAAATATTAACGCATGTATCTATTTCTTTAACTGTCGTGGCCGTGTTGTTTTGTTTGGGTGAATACAAATTGGTGGAAGGTCTTGAACATTTGGTTGACACATAGGAATTTGAGGATTAATTTAAGTAAAATAAACTTAAATTGGACTTTTTTATACTGTGAGAATAAATATTAATGTATATATATGTTTGGTTAATTGTTGTGGTCATTTTCACCCATTCCTTAAATGGTTGCTATTTGGGTGAACACAAATTGGTGTAAGGGCTTACACATTTGGTGGACATATAATAATCTTTAGGATTTATTTAGCTAATATGAACTTAAATTAGTCATGTTTTGTATGATTGATCGGTTGGAAAACAATGATTAGTTTAGTATTAATTAGAGCTATTAACTTGAGGAGTCACATTCACACCATCTTCTATATATTTTCTCAGAAAAAAAAATGAGTTACGATAAAAATTACTTTTAACTAGAGGATGAGAGGTTCCAATTGGAAAACACTAAAACATCTTTTATTAATGCGCACCATATAGAGGGAACTTCTATTTACAAGTATGAGAATAGACAAATTTAACATTTTAATTACCTTATAAATTGTGGAGTTGATCTCTTGGCAGTATACCTGTTCGATCGTATTTTGTTTTTCTTTCCAGAATGCTGGGATAAGGCAATATAGAATATATTTTGCCTTCATAATACCAATAGAGCACTAACATTGGTGACACCACTTGATGCAAAAAAAATATTCATCAATTGTGGATACAAATTCGTAAAGAGATCCTTCACCGAGATTGTGACGTCTCGCGACAGACGCACATTAAAAGTGAACTTGCAAATAAGTTGAAGAAGAAATGATTTAGATTTCATGTCACGGACCTTTATACACGAATCAAAGGCAGGTTTCCACCCAGTTGACCGCATATAAAATTTTATAAATCTTAAAAACTAATACTGATTGGATGGAAATCAGACACATTAAGCATGTTTTAAAAGTTATTGAAAATGTATATACATATAGTCGTAAACATGAATTTCGTACATTTGTCGTAATTTTTAAATTCTAGTCAATGTCAAAGTGGAACAAAAACAATCAACCAAATCATGGAACACCTCTAACTGGGCAATCTCCTACACTCCAAACTCAATTTTAATCACCTGCAGGTTGGCAATACTCTACTCTGCCAAGGGTTCAGTCTACCATTATATCTCTGAGTCATAAAACTCAACAAACCCTATTAATCTAACACCTCACCTCCCGCTACCGAGTAATCCTTGGAAAATGATAAGTAAACCATTGTGTTCTCCGATTTTGAAAATCGTACCGGTAAAAAATGTGACGTCTAGATTTTTTCATCCGATTATTTGTCTCCTAAAAAGATTACTATAGACGTCGGGGATCAGACAACTGGAAGAAGTTTATCCTTGCATAAAGTATGATGTGTGGTATTAATTTTGTAAGACTTTTACATTCCACTTGGTTAAAAAATAATGGTTCTTTCCCGAGTAATTGACCATATTCAAATCGATCGAAAAAACCTTAAGAATATTTTTTTTCCCGAAGGGGGCATTAAGTTTTGATATTTAGGGGTTGAAAGATAGAGTTCCTCCAAATGTTCAAATGTCCATCGACAGATGGAACAAATTCTTTAAGAATGGGGTCAGGGAGGAAAATCGGACAGACATGGAGATAAATAAATAGAATTGAGATAAGAAAGTTAATCCTCAAAAACTTGGGAAAAAATAATATGATGATATATAGGGTGAATGGATGGATAGGACCAAGGGGACTCCGAAAGAAGGTAAACACGCTAATCAAGCCAACTTGTAGTTTCATACCCAATGATAAAAAGGGACCAATAAAGTCTTAAACAAATTGTCTTTGACTCTGGTGAGTTTGAATTTCGTTATCATACGTATACACGTTGTAATAAAATAATATTAATATCATAGTCCTAAATATAATATCTTGTTATAGGAAATTATAGAAGGCATGGCGAGCAATTAGTTCGAGTGCAACCCCTCTAACATTGAATTATATGCCCTATCCAAGGTACATGGGAATGACAAAAAATGGGAGGAAAAGAGGTTGGGAAGCACATATGCCGAGCAAAATATTACATCACACTTCACTGTTATTGGAAGAGATCTCTTTGGTGAAGATTCACATGTGGAGTCTGGTGGAAGAACATGTTAGGAAACAAGGGGAAGTGTCTGAGCTTCGAAGAGACCTCAAAGGTATTATTAGCAACTTGGGAATACTAATGAATTAAATCAAGGAGTTGGTCCAACTATTTACTCAGCAACAAAATTTCCCCTCCTAGATGCTTCCTCAAACATTCCCATATCCCATTCTTTATGGTTTCCCTCCCAAGTGCCTCCTCCTGTAACATTACCCTCCCAAGTGCCTCCTCCAACAACACTTCATGGATCATCGTTGTCCATGCATGGTGGCTATGGTGAGGAGTATTATTTAAGGGACCTGTCTAATAGCATGGTCGTTGGTACGTGCAAGCTCATTTATATGAATGACATAACAAATGTCCATAATCGCCCTTCAACGGTGGGTGAGGCTCAAATATTGGTTAATAAAGCATACGATGGTTGCGGGGATGAGACTGGTCATGTTCATTCCATTGAAGTGACTACGTTAAAATATTATTAACATTATTATATTGTCTGGCCAATTCATTTGTTGGTCATGATTGGCGATGACCAATGTTTTATTCGTGAACAAGTTTGTAATTTTTTAATTATGTGGAACATTTGTTGACATCATAAGTTATTTTAGTTTTAATTTTCTCAGGTTTAATGACATCTTAATTTGTTAGGCTTTATTTAATATTTACTGAATGCTTGGGTTGAATGAATTTGAATGAATTTGCTTGGGATGAATGAATTTGCTTGAATTATAAACTGAGAGTTCTTGTATCCCACATGACCTTCATTTCAACATTTTTACATAGGTGACTTGAATTTTATGGACTGATTAATGGGTTTCCTAAAATAAAAAGAGGGTATGGGAGAGAGTAATAAAATATCTGACACTCATGTAAATGAATTTCATGAATTTGTTAAATATACCGATAGAAATCTAAATAGTGATAAGATTCCGTGTTCGTGCAATTTTTATATGAACGAAAAATTTAAGGCTTTGGAAGAGGTATAATTAAATTTGCTAATGTGGGGTATTTCGCGAGACTATAAGATATGGAAATTTCATGGGGAAAATAATGTACCATATTATCTAGAAGAATTACCTATACCAAACTGTGTAACATAATCCCACCGGGTGAAAGTGGTGAATGATTCTCCAGCACATTTTCCTTTGACTGACCTAA
Organism: Sambucus nigra; assembly: GCA_949130495.1. Taxonomy (NCBI): domain Eukaryota; kingdom Viridiplantae; phylum Streptophyta; class Magnoliopsida; order Dipsacales; family Adoxaceae; genus Sambucus; species Sambucus nigra. The sequence continues at coordinate 415,805,549 of OX422213.1, read as the reverse complement.
TTGATGATGCATATAGAGTCCACCACCATCAAAACCAGTAGTCAAAGGATACGGATAATGTGAATTATGACCAAGTCAATGAACAAGTTGATTCTGAATTACATAAAGACTAGGAATACATATGGTTGAAATTCGATGCGGCTAGATCTTTATATAAAAATTATGAAGAAGATCACTCAGTATTATATGCAATGATCGGTTATCATAATTTGAAGAGTTAATTTGGTTTATCAAGAAACATCGTAACCAGAATTCTTAAATAGGATAAAGACATTCTTCCGAAAGAGAACACGTTATCAAATAGTTATCCGAGCATGAAGGGTTTGGATTTGAAGTAAAAATGTATGTATACATGCAAGTATGACTGTATATTGTAACGCAGTGAACACAAACTGAAGGACGAGTGTCCTGTATATGAGCCAAGATATATGGTTTGTGGGAGTGGAATAGATAAACATATAAAAATTTCAGAAGTGACCACAAGTTCCACAAAAAGTATTGAAATATTCCCCCTCAGGCCACGATTAAAAAGATTTTTCACTATACTGTGGATAGCAGAGGCCATGGCATGGCATGCTCGAGTCGATGTGAGTGGGAATATCATGCATCATTCGATTAATTAACCTATCTAGTATCTTTTAAATCCACAACAACCTGAATTTATAAAAGAACCGTCCAATGTCCATTTTGCACTATTAACTGATGGGTTTAACCCTTTGGGTAATTTAACCACTAATAATAGTTACTGGCTAGTTCTTATGGAGCCTTTAAGTCTCCCTCCAATATTATGCATGAGAAAATAATTCACATTATCATCATTGTTGATACCTGGGCCAAAGGCTCCAGGCAATTATTCTTAGATTTACGTTGAACACTTAATTAAATTGATTACCAAGTGTTGTTTGATATATCATATATGAAATTTGGGGTCTCTTCATTATGCACACAATCATCCACATTTCTGTAGAAAACAAATAAATAAATGATAACCTATATATACGACATGCCAAACATGCTCAGTTAGAACCAGCGAGCATGAAAATTATCTCATATTTCTATATTATCTTACTAATTTATGTTGAAATAAAATTAACAATAAAAATTAAATTACTGAGAGAGCTACTAGTCACATTTCGTGAGCTCAATGCCATTTAACATTACTCTAAGATATTGTGTTAAACCTTTATTGAGTGAGTTTATTTGATTTAATACAAGAATTCTAGTTGACCCAAGTTGCTTGATTGTGGTCTAGATTATATCACTCTGGTCCTTCCAATAACTTTGGAATAATTACTGAATAATCAAAGAAATACATCTACATTAATATGTAGTTTCACTAAGGTGCTGGATTACAATGATAGAAATGTTTTGAACACATGCTCCATTAAATACCAGAAGACATATAATTGAATTATCACTTATAAGATTAAAAGTGAAGTACAGATGTGTGTGTGTGCGCACACATCTATGTTAAGAGAGTGAGACCTAAGTGTTGTTACTAGAACCAATATAATACTAATTAACACTCTTCATCCATTCAACATTATCATGCATGTGAATTATTAAGTGGACATAAAATGTCACCGAAACAATGCCCAGCAAAGCATTAAAAATTCGAGAAGTTAGTTATAAGCATGTCCATGTTGGTTATTAATATCTATCTTCAACAAATAAATAAGACTTAATTTCACCCGGTGACTTGGACTGAAGCATAACACACCCTGCCCACCTTTGCCACAAATGCGATGTAGTGATACTTTTTGTGGTTAGATATCATCCATGTATATGTTGTTAATATCAATGCAAGTATTATTATGCATATGATTTTTTATCTCTAACATTATTCAATAGCTATATGACATAATTATATAACTACAAATTCTTAGAAATATCAGTGGGTAAACAAGATAACCCAACCGATGATGCTCAACTTTACTTTTTGATATGATTTTCAATTGAAAGTAATGGAGCGTGATTGTGAAGTGGCAATAGGGGGAAACCGTGTGGTCAAGAAGAGAGAGAGAGAGAGAGAGAGAGAGAGAGAGAGAGAGAGAGAGAGAGAGAGAGAGAGAGAGAGAGAGAGAGAGAAAGAGGAGATTTAATTTTTCCTTTTTTTTTATTTCCTTTAGTATCACTATTTACTTAATTGATTATAAATTGTTATTTCTTAAGTTAGTTCCTAGAATTAAGGGATGGGATTGGGATGCCATCCCATACCCAATTAATTATCCTACTAATTAGTTTCCCAGTCTAAATTATTTTCTTGTCCCCCAAGTTGTGCTTACCCACAAATATATGGCTAATCCCCTCTTGTATTTTATTAGTTGATTTAATATAATTGAGGTTTTACACATGATGTGTGTGATTCAAGTATTCCGGTGCCTTTACATCAATTGGTAATAGATCCAGGTTAGCTCTTGGAGAGTGAGTGAGTAAACCATTGCTTTGAATGAGTGAGATACGATAAAAACACGTAAAAAACACGTAACAAGAGTGAATCAGATAGGAAGATGAAGACCATGGAGGCAAACATAGTTGCCCTAATGGCCATGATAAAAGAAAACTCTAGAATCCAATAAGAAGAGATGAAAAGACTCGGAAATTAATCCAAAACAACCCCACCCGTCGTAGTCAATGCAATGACAATCATTGTACTTTTTTGAGCAGATGAGTGGAACATATGGTGAAATTGGGGTTGGGACTTTGAGAGAATGAAAATGGTATCTAAAGTTTAGATTTTCATAACTTCAACTTAAACATTCTATCACGAGTTACTTGTAATCAGATGAATAAAAAGAGGAAAAGGATATCTAAAGTTTAGACGGTGACACCCCGCATAATTAAATATCGGGTGATCAGTCCTTTATTAAATTAAAATCAAGGTGAACGGTTAGTTCATTCTTAGCATCACTGTCGCAATATAAATATTTCCAAATTAAACACCCTAAACAATTAAGCTAACTGTCAAAACAATTTAAAGTCATTCCAATTTATTAAATTCCAACATAAAAAAACGTTTTAAATAATCATCAGTTTAAGAATCACATAAATACTAAGGATAGAAATTAACATAAAAGAATTAAGCCATCTAGATTAACCAAACCAAGTAAAAGAACCATAAATTAAATCATCCTGACAAGAGTTAACTCCCAATGAGTACTGAATACTAGACATATAAATAAATAGAAATCTTTGACAAATCCAAACGGAATAGGAAATCGGGCGACACATGCCCTAACTATGAAGAACTAAAAAAAGAATTGAATCAATGAATAGGTCGTCTAAAGAAAGGGCATGAAACTCCCACATAAGCTGCAGCACGTCCAATCCAAAGAACCTATGCCTGAAACCCCTGTGGCCAGGCACCTGTAATACATACATATATATACAAGAGAGAGAGAGAAATGACAGAAGACGGGTCAGAGCCCGAATGTAAAACAGTTTTAAAATAGTTTAGCAAGTATTTAAAATGATTAACCGTTAATGTAATAACTATGATAGTATGCGACACTCTCTTGAGGATTCTCACCTCTCATCTAGTGTGTACGCCGACTGTACTACTAAATTTCATAAGTCTATCTAACTTATTCCCCATAAAGTTTTATTTTGAGAATTAACAAGGCTATGATATTTAGTTTATAGATCAATCTCTTCATGATTACTTACGTTACTTAGAATATCTCAGTACCATTACAAAGTTCCCAAATACTTACTATAAAGTTTGGAGCATTTATTAAATACTTAACTACTCATACGCACAGTAGAAGGTTTCCATATATACGTATATATATTAATTACTCATATAATATATATACTATCGTCACCTAACATAAAATCTATGGTGTTGGCATAATCTTCTATCAAGTCCCCGTATCTCTCGTACTAAGGGAAATACTAGTACGGAATCACTCTCGAACTATATTAACACAATGCACACAAAATGGAGGCGAAGCATAGTTCCAAGTCACTAAGGGGTCAGCACATACCCCTCATGTCTCTTAGGACCGTCTGACTATCCTTCTCAGATAGCCTGTACCAAGGAATCCTATGTTCTGTGGTATAAGTCAATATCCCCCATAAAGGTCCCATCAAGATAAGACTGTCTCGACGTGGCAACCTCTGTGATAGCAAGTAGTGCGGGTATGAATATTCACAATTAAAATATTTAGTATATGCACACACTCATATGGCCATATATATATATATATAAATATTCACATTTTTCAATTAGGTTCGCCCACGACCCATAGTAATTATTATTAACCCTACATAGTACAATTTTACCCAATTATGTCGCATAAAGGATACATCTCTTTTATTCTTAATTACAATCATTCCATACTTACTTCTTGTCTCTCGAAGTATTCTCTCTTATTATACATAATTTCAGTAGATACACCCTCTCTAACATTCTGGTCTAAGTCTTTCACAAGTCTCTCAAATATTCAGCGACCATATGCACAATTTCCAATGTGTGATGACCCCCCCCCCCCCCCCCCTGTTAACCCACAATTTCATCCATATAAAATTTCACTTAACGAAGTCTATTTAGACACTAATGGTCCTCTTCATGACCCATTATGCTATTTAAATAATATTCAAGGGTTCCTACATATTTTCTCCGGATTAAACAAAAAGGGGAAAACATGCAGTTTTCCAGGAGGGATCGATCGATCGATCGACATTCTTGGGTCGATCGATCGATCAAGCAGTTCTTGCCCAGAAAACTGTGAATTTGTCCTACGGGTTTCATCCAAGAATTTCTTTCAAAACACCATTAATGATCCCCAAACTCCCAAACAAGTTTACTAATGTTTACATATACCTATATACATGATTTCCTATGTGAAGCATGTACAAATTCATCAAAGGTATCGAATTAAAAAGGATAGTTTATCATAATTATCAAGAGCCCTAATTTCACATTAAATTTCCAATCTTCAATTATTTTTCCAAATTTCTCACTTCTAAACCAATATAATTTCGTGGGTAATCCTCTACATATGTTGAGATTTCTAGAATATATTTATTTCCTCTAAAGCATGTGATTTAACTTCCCCAAATCAACAATTTTTTCCATAAAACTTATAATTAACAATCCTATTCTAACATGGGTAAAACATTAACTTGAAAAAGGAACAAGATATATACTTGCCTGGGATTTGAATGTCTGATTTGTTGGTGATAAGGATATGGTTGCGTTCCTCATCTTGCGATCTATGTTTTGGTGGTGGTGGTGGTGCAATTGAATTTGTTCTTAGCCTTGGATTTCTTGGAAAGCTTTTCCTTCCTTCCTCTGAGTGTCGTTCTATCTTTTTGAGAGTGTTAACCCTAGAAGACTCTTTTACTATCTGATAATAATTTCCCAATTTTCATCATTTAATTAAGACCTAATTTGAAAATGACTAAATTGCCCTCTGGGGTGCCAGTTAGGCCTAAAAATGCTGTGAGACACAAACTAAACCCCCGAGTACACTTTCGTGACTATCTCGACCCTTCCAAACACGTTAGCGCACTCGAAATGTCATATTATCCATAATTGTCATATTATCCACTCATGCCAATTGTCATATTATAATAATTTAGTCCCGACACGACACAGGCGCGTCCCAACTTAATTTCCACAATTCGCATATTATCCACTCATGCCAATTTTAATAAATTCAATTCTACGTGTTCCTTTACTCATTAAGTAATATTCAACAATTTCTCAATAATTACTAACTCTCATCACGCTAGTAGATATTTAAAATAAATTTCCGGATTAATATAAATTAATATCTCACTTTAAATGTAATAAATCCCCAAATTTAAAAGCCATAAAAATAGGATGTATTACATACTCTCCCCTAATAACGTAATTTCATCTCGAAATTTGAAAAATAAGGCATACCTGGTAAAAATAGATCTGGATATTTTTTGCGCATATCTGTCTCGCCCTCCCAGATGGACTTCTCCACATTATGATGCTCCCACTCAACCCGTACAACTGGAACTACCGTCGACCTCAATTTCCTCTCGCTATGGTCTAGGATAACCACTGGTCTCTCCTCATAAGAACTATCGGGCTGTAAGTCAATCTCCTCTATCACGATGTGGGTGTGGCCCATATCATCCCGAAGATATCGTCTCAATGACGAGATGTGGATTACATCGTGAATGCGGTGCAAGTGCTCTGGCAACCCCAATCTGTATGCCACCGGCTCAATCCTCTCGATAATGGTAAATGGTCCCACTGACCTTGGAGCCAACTTCCCCTTTTTCTCAAATCTCATTACTCCTCTCATAGGAGACACACGCAGTAATACTTGGTCCCCCATGCCAAACTCTCGAAAAGACCATTTTGCATCGACGTAGCTTTTCTGTCAGTCCTGGTCTACCCGGATGCAACTCCTGATAAGCTCAATCCTAGCTAAAGTCTCCTGAATCACCTCTGGTCTGAGAAATTTGTTATACCCCACCTATAGACAACAAGTGAGTGAACGACAAGGCCTGCCATACAATGCCTCGAATGGGGCCATCCCGATCGCGAACTGATAGGAGTTATTATAAGCGAACTCCACTAGTGGGAGGTACGTCTCCCAACCTCTTCAAAAATCAAGGAGACATGTGCGTAGCATATCCTCCATCATCTGATTGGTAAGATCTGTTTATCCATCCGTCCGTGGGTGGTAAGCTAAACTCAATCTCAACTCTATACCCACGGCCTCCTCGAAGCTCTCCCAGAAGCGCGACACAAAAATCTTGTCTCTATCCGACACAATATCTAGGGGCCCACCATGTTGCCTAATGATCTTGGCAATGAATAACTGTGGATACTGGCCCATCGTATAGTGTGTCCGTAGTGGCAGAAAATAAGCTACCTTAGTCAACCGATCCACTATAACCCAAATGTAATCGTGATCCCGCTGTGATGTAGGCAATCCAATAATAAAGTTCATGGAAATACTCTCCCATTTCCACGTAGGTATCTCTAATGGCTGAAGTAACCTTGGAGGTCTCTGGTGGTCCAACGTTATCATCTGACAGGTAGAGCATTTAGACACGAACTCAACAATGTCCTTCTTGATCTCACTCCACCAGTACTGTCGCCTCATATCTTGGTAGATCTTATCCCCTCCGGGATGTACCGCAAATCTTAACCCGTGCAACTATTTTATCACTACATGACGTACGTCTTCTCCTTTCTGGACCACTAATCTCACATTAAATCTCAAACTCCCATCAAAACTCACGGAATAGGACTCAACACCCTCAGCTAAGAGCCGTACAATCTTCTCCTGGAAAAATGTATATGCTGCTTGTGCCTGTATCACCCTCAAACCAATATCGGGTGTGACTGACATAACAAATATAAAGGAATAGGCTAGTGTGTCCTGGTGACCCAACTCTTTCCATACTTCCTGTACGTCATCTACCGGTCTACGGCTTAACGCATCAGCAACCACGTTAGCCTTCCCCTTATGGTACTGTATCTCGAACTGGTACTCTTTCATAAACTCCAACCACCTGCGCTGACACATGTTCAACTCTCACTGAGTGAAAAAGTATTGCAGTGACTTGTGCTCTATAAACAAGTGAAACTTCTCCCCTAGTAAATAATGTCTCCAAATTCGCAATGCAAATACGACCGCTGCAAGTTCCAGGTCTTGAATGGGGTAATTACTTTCGTGAGTATTAAGCTTGCAGGAGTCAAAAGAAATATCCTGCTCCTCCCACTGAAGTACTCTCCTGAGTCCCCATAAAGAGGCGTCAGTGTACACCAGGTACTCCACTCCCGACTTGGGCAAAGCAAGAACTAGCGCCTAAGTTAACTTATCTTTCATCTCATCAAAATCCAATAGACAAGCATCATCCCATACGTACGGTACTCCCTTGTGAGATAGATTCATCAACGGACCCTCTATCTTCGAAAAGCCTCAGATGAACCGCCTGTAGTACCGGATAACCCCAAGAAACTACGCACCTCTGTTGGTGTCGTGGGCTGTCCCCACTCTCTCACTGCTGACACTATGCTCGGGTCAATCAAAATCCCCAATTTTGACACAACATGGCCCAAAAACTGTACCTCCCATAACCAGAATCTGCACTTCTAATACTTAGCATACAGTTGATGCTCTCGTAGAGTCTGAAGAACCTACCTCAAATGCTCGGTATGCTCCTCCTCAGTCTGTGAATAAATCAGGATGTCATCTATGAAGACGATGACAAACTGATCCAAGAACTCTCTAAACACTCGGTTCACCAAGTCCATGAATACGGCTAGAGCATTTGTCAGCCCAAATAGCATGACTCTGAACTCATAGGACCCATATCTCGGCAAGAAAGCAGTCTTCGACACATTCTGTTCCCCAATCCGTAGCTGATCATATCCCGACCTCAAATCTATCTTCAAAAAGAAGGTTGCTCCTCTCAGCTGGTTGAACAGATCATCGATTCGAGGCAATGAATATTTATTCCGTATCGTGACCTTGTTTATCTCCCGATTATCTATGCATAACCTCATGAACCATCTCTTTTCTTCACAAACAACACCGGAGCGCCCCAAGGCGAGGTGCTCCTACGAAAGAAACCCTGGACCAACAGCTACTCTATCTGATCCTATAACTCCCTCATCTCCATAGGAGCCATACGGTATGGTGAATGTGCTATCGATCGAGTACCCGGCATCAAGTCTATGAAAAAATCTATCTCTCCATTGGGGGTAGGCTCGGTATCTCCTGGAATACATCCGAAAACTCACGAATGACTAGAATCGAATCTAGGGGAATCACAATCTCCTTATAGGTATCCTCCTCTGCGTAATACAAATGGGTGGAATATCCTCCCTCTGGGTGAGGCATCACCTCCAAAAATATCTCTTTCCCCGAAATGGAAAAGATAATACTCCTACGAAAACAATTATCACGAATCTGTATGCAGCGAGCCAATCCATGCCAATAATGGCATCGTGCTCATGCATATCTAAAACTAGAATGTGTGCATGTAAAATAAAGCTACCAATCTCTACACCTACACCCCAGCATATAAAGAAAATCAAAGACCCATTCCCCAGTGGTGAGTCTACACAAGTCACTGTACTCTCTACCGTGTCTAATAACCCTAAGGTCCGTGCAAAATAAGTATCTATAAAACAGTGTGATGCCCCCGTATCAAATAAAACTCGATCCATAGTGCCATGGATAGGAAACGTACCCTCAATCCCTATTGGCAGTTATCACCCCGCCACTGGCCCTATTGAAAAGGCTGTTTGCCCTGATGGCCATGTTGCTGACCCTAATGCTGACGGTGTTGGCCCTATTGAACATGCTGAATGGAATGGACTTACTGGTCCTGTCTAAATCCCATAAATCCCTTCCTTGAATCACCTAATCGGAATTGCTTGGTTGGGTCCCCCTGATGGGAACTCTGCTCACTGTGACGAGTCTGCCCTTGGGCTACTGGTGCCCCACAAGTACTACAGCCCCCTGTCCTGCCTACTGGCTGGACTCCCCTACTCGTTTTCTCCCATGTTGATGGAAGCGGTGATCCTGACAATGCAACAGAGTGGATTTAAGTATGTCAGTGTAAGTACCCAACGATAGATTGCCTATGAGGTGGTGACAAATCCTCCCGGCCAATCCATCTAAAAACATCAGTATCTTCTTCTCCTCAGTGGGTGCGTCATCCGACACTATAGTGAGAAGTCTAGTGAACTCCTCCTCATACTCAGCAACGATCATACTCTCCTGCTTAAGATTTAGTAACCTCTGCATCATCTCAGTCTGCACAGCGAATGGGAAATACTTGCAGTTAAATTGCGCTCAAAATGACTAAATCGATATGTTGTCCCTATCACCCAAGGTGCTGGTGGAATCCCACCACTGCAAAGCATCCCCCACTAGCTTGAAGGAAGCCAATAACTGTCTATGCACATCAGTGAACTCATACATGCGCAAGATGCCTCTGGATATCCTTCTTCCATTGGTTGGCGATCACGATGTCCGAACTACCTGTGACACCCCGCCTAATTAAATATCGGGCGATCACTCCTTTATTAAATTAAAATCAAGGTGAATAGTTGGTTCATTCTTAGCATCACTGTCGCAAAATGAAAATCTTTTCCAATTTAAACATCCTAATTAATTAAGCTAAGTGTCAAAACCATTTAAACCCTTATTCTCATTTTATTAAATCTGATTATAAAACCTTTAATCATTAACATTTTAAGAGTCACACATTTGGTATAAGAATAAAAATGAACATTCAAGAATTTAACCATCAATAATAAATCCCAATATTTAACACACTAAATGAAAGCATCTCGATAGTAATAAATCCCGAAATATAGATATTGAAAGTAAAAAGAATTACAATCTCTGACAAAACTAATTAAATAATGGAAAAGGGCGACATAAGCCCATTGGATAAAACTGAACTACAAGTAGAGTCAACAATGAGGTCGTCTAAGCAATGGCCTGCAACTCCCACAAAAGCTACAGCGCATTCCATCCAAAGAATCTTAATCATGATGCCCCTGTGGCTGGGCACCTGTAATACATATATATACGTTAGAGAGTAGAGATAACAACAAACGGGTCAGAGCCCGAATGTAAAACAACTTTAAAAACAGTTTAGGAAGTATTTAAAATGTTTACCGGCTAATGCAACAGTCATATTAGTATGCGACACTCTGTTGAGAATTATCACCTCTCATCTAGTGTGCACGTCTACCGTACTAATAAATCCCATATATCTCCCTAACTTATTCTCCATAAGTCTTAACACATGAAATTAAGGTTATGATATTCACTTTGGAAAAATCTATCTATTAAAGATTTCTTAAGTTATTCAGAAAAATTCCGTATCGTTATAATGTTTTCGAATACTTATATTGAAGTTGATGAATTTCATACTTTACTTGACTACTATTTTACTCAGTAGAAAGTTCATATATAGATACGCGTACATATATTAATTACACATATAATATATATACAAACGGCACCCCACAAAAAATCTATGGTGCAACGTTTCCATAAATAAGTATATATATACCAATCACTCATTTAATACATATATACTAACGGTACCCCACATAAAAACTATGGTGCTGGCATACTCTGCTATCCAGTCCCAGTATCACTCGTACTAAGGGAAATACAAGTTCGGAATCACTCTCGAACTGTATTAACACAAACACAAACAACATTGAGGCGAAGCATAGAGTCCCGGTCTCTAAGAGGTCAGCACATGCCCCCACGTCTCTTAGGCCGTCTGACTATCGATCCAATTAGCATGTACCAAAGGATCTCTATCTTCTAGGGTACGAGTCAATATCCCCCATAAAGGTCCCATCGAGATAAGACTGTCCCAGCGCGGTAACCTCCGAGGTAGCAAGTAGCGCGGGCATGATTTTTACATAGATATAATATATGCATAATCACACATTCATATATATATATATATATATATATATATATATATATATACACACACACATCCACATTGTTAAATTGGGTGCGCTCATGACCCATAATATTAATTATCCGTTATTACACATTTTACTCGATTATTTCATATAACGGACTCGTTTATTTTAATCTCGTAATAAAGTCATTTTAAACTCACTTCTCGTCTCTCGAAGTATTGCCTTTACTTAAGTACAATTTCAGTAGGCCCTCACTTGCCTTCTACTCCAACTTACTAGACATTTCAATTATTAAAATCAAAGCACATATGATTTTCTTAGTATGAATATCTCTCTATTTACCCCTTTATTTCGCTTCATATTAAAGTCCCACTTAACGGGGTTTATCTTGACCCTACTGGTCCTCTTTATGTTCCATTATGTTCTAGCAACCCCAATCAAGGTTTACAACGCATAAAATTGGATTAATCTAACATGAGCAAAAGTGCAAGTTTCCAGGAGGGGTCGATCGATCGATAAAAAGGGGGTCGATCGATCGATCAAGAAGTTTTGGCGAAACTGCAGAAAACCCACCTACGAAATTGTTATCCCAAACTCATCCAATTCATCATGTTTTAGTACCAAACTCCCAACCAATTATACTACATGTGTTGTATACCCATATAAACAATATCCTACATAACACATGTGAATTTTCATCATTTATAACAAGGTAAAATGGCAAAAATCTTTATAAGTCTCAAGAACCCTAATTTTTCTTTAACTTAGTTTCTTCCATTCTTTTCCAGATTTTTTATCACTAATACCATGGAAATTCGTGGTTCAACCTCTACATGTGAAATGGATTTCCAGAAATATGATCTCTACCTCTAAAACATGCATTTTTTGCCTCCAATTAACATTTCCTTTCAAGAACACTAATTCTAATCAACCCTTGACTAATATAAAAGAGAATTAACTTGATAAAAGCAAGATAGATACTTGTCTGGAAATTTAATCTCTTATTTGTGGAAGAAAAAGATGTGGTTGTGATCCCATTCGCGTGATCTACGATTTGGCAGTGACGGCGGTGCAACCGGAGGAGTTCTTGGCCTAGAACTCCTTGGAAAGCTCCTCCCCTTCCTCTCCAATGGCCGTCATTAGTTTTAGGTTGTGTTAACACTAGAAGATAACACTTTACATCTGATATACCCCTTGAAAATTCGTGGGTTTAATTACCCTTAATTACAAAATGTCCAAAACGCCCTCCCGGGGTACTAATTAAGCCTAAAAAGGCCCCGAGACCCAAACTAAACCCCCGGGTACACTTTTCGGACTATCTCGACCCTTCCAGACACTTTGGCGCACTCAAAATGACCATACGAGCAACTTATAATTTATTCACTTTATATATTAATAATTTAGTCCCGACACGACGCAGGCGTGTCCCGACCTAAATTTCAATAATTGACATTTTATTCACACGTGACAATTTTATAAAATAAATCTTATATATTACTATACTCAACTAGTAACATTCAACAAATTTCAATAATTACTAACTCTCGTCACGCTAGTAAATATTTAAAACAACATTCTGGATAAAAATTAAATTAATTTATCTCAATTAAATTTAATTAATCCCTAAATTTAAAAGCCATAAAAATACGGGTTATTACATAGTTCCCCCCTAATAACGGAATTTCGTCCCGAATTTCGGAAAATAAGGCTTACCGGGTAGAACAATTCTGAATATTCTTTCAGTACGCAAACTATCTACATAGAAAGACGTTTAAGCACTATAGCCCCTACCTCACGGAAAGCTTGATTAACATTCTCATTGGAGACACTTCACATGGTGCTGCCAACTGACAACATTCGCATAGGTCACGCCTATACATTATAAATTTCCATTATCTCACTATTATTGGGAGGCCGCACCTCACTACATGTCAACTACTTGGATTATTAGTATCCAAAACTCTCATTCTAAGAAAAACCATACGAACATTTGACTACTCTTGTTCGCCTAAAATAGTCGTGGAATTCCGCCATAGTTATCGGATTATTCTCGACCAATCCAAAAATTTGATTATCCACTCACCTCTAAACATACGGAAGGAGAATGGTCGAGTTTCTTCCACACCAAAACTTTAATAAGCACCTCATACGCGACAAACAGGTGCGAGTGCTTCTACAGAGCACTCCTGAAATCATCATACCAAGATTCCAAAATTTCCTTCACATGGCTCCACTAATTTTTAATCACCGTGCGCCTATTCCCTGGCTAAGGGTGATACATCCTACTCGAAATGAAACCTTCTCTTCGCTGTTACCTGAAATCCCATATCAAAGGTGGGATTCACAAATCTCAACCCGATTCAGAATTTAATACTGTGCCGGACTATGTACTGGCGCGATCCTTCCTTTCAAAGGAAGTCTGAGGCACACTAGTAAACATTGTAAATCACCCCAAAGGAATATCAATCACTTCCTTCTCGGGAGACTTAAATCACATGTTCGAATCAACCCTTGATTGTGTTTTGAGGATGGTAATCCGTCCAATAACTTTACCGACTTTATCGACCTCTTCCAATTTCAGGAATTTTTTATAAACACAGAATTCTCTAGTTGATTCTCCTCTTCAAACCGAACCTTACCTATGGGCAGTGCATGTAGAGACTACTCACTACGTCCTGCTAATTCTCGATTTTCCTTTGAAATGTCTCACATTAAGTGACACGGAATACTCCCCTTCCTTCCTCGGTATATGTCGAAAGTTCCGACCTGTGCTCTTTCCTCCGCGATGTGCACTTCTGGATCTTTTTGACAATGCAAACATCATCACTCTTTGTACGCTCAAGTCTCTCTCACACTTGACTACTAACAACTCCGCTCCGATTGTTCTTCATAATAATTTAATTCTGCTCCATTCAAGGAATACTCCTTCTTAAATGGCTTCCCACAGCCTTCCAATCAAATTAGGGTGTGCTATTCTAATTGCACACTTATGTATGGATTATCGCACCTTATGTGACGTTTAATCCACTCTATCACTTCCACTTCGTTATACTAGTCCCATAAACATATATTTCACACGTCCATTACCACGTCCTCTCAACATAGACTATTTTAACATCAGCTAACCCAGATGCCCACATATTTGCAACACCCTGACCGCCCTAGAAGAGCGAACGACGTTCTACTCATATGTAGAGCTAACTAAATCCAACGAAATATAAGGAATAGGGCATTCGAATTACATGACCATAAAAGAGGAATAACAAATCGTAACCTTCTTCAGATAAGTACAACAATTTTCCCAAATAGGTACAACAACCAAAATAAATCACTAATGCTTTATTCATCAAAATAATTACAGGTCATCTCTTTTTTATAATAATGTTCTTTCCAGTTAATCCATGCTAAAAATCATTCCAACTCCTTATTCACCTTGTGTTCAGAATGCGGTTACGACATTTGGGTACTCTCAATCACCCTAGAAATCAAAATTTTTAAATCCTCGTTATCATCGTTCCACCCCTCAACTCATGGGGATAACTTTCAATGCTTTCTTACCACAAAATCCGACTCCAGTGGCTTTAAAACAAAATTCAACTTCCAACTTACATACATAATTACTTGATCCCATTTCGATTGGGGTACCGAACTCATGTAATAGTGACCAAACGTCTCCCTATTTCCAACCTTACGCTAAGTTTCATGTGTGGGATGTCTCGCAAAGAGAAATCCAAATAAGGAACCCCCCGATACACTACTACCTATCATTGTCGGTTATTGAAATCCGTTAGGTCCTCCGTCCATAGCATGAACCCTTTTATTCCGTCTCCTGATGGAAAAATTATAATTCCTCCCGTAATTTCACTTACCAAAGAACGTTTCACCAATTTCACTATCATTTAGTATTGGTTGGCGGTAATTGCATTCCACAAACCTCGAATACATACAATTGGAATTCTCAAAATCCCTTTTATCTAATAATAGGGCTATAACTCTTAATTTTCACATCTCTAGAGCATAGATATAATAATGCACTCTTCCTATCACCAAGTCCTGAGTGCTCAACATAATACTAAATCAAATCTTTTCGCTCAACAGTAAACCCGATACATACTGAATCATACTAACAGAGTCTATACATACATTGGCATCGAATATCTCGAACCCACTATCCCCTCCGAAGTCTCTAGGATAGATAATATAAGTGCGAGTCCGACCTTCTTGCAGTTGAAGCCTCGCCAAAACAAAAATATGCTACACTAATGCAACCACTCATATAGCCTTGCAATAAATGCCCACTATCGTACTAACCATTTCTATAACATTTTAACAAAGATAATATCATACTCGCATATCACATCACTACAACGAGTAACCTCAATAAAGTACATAACACTGTTAATATACTAATTCATCCTCCGCGGATAGCACTGAAGAAAAATCTCGCTACACTAGGGAAAAATATCCACATAATAATAATGTTTATAATTATATGCATTATACTCGTCTCACATGCTAATCTAGCAATGAACAAAATATGGTGACTCGCTCGTGTCACATAAACACGCCACATCCTCTGAGGAAACAACTTATAATTCCACTTTGCCAATCGTCTTGACTGCACAAATGGTTTCCGGACGTAACACGTCTACTCAAACCAAACAAAATTACTTTAATCGTTGTCTTTTACAAGGCACCGTATTCTTGTCCTTTTTCTCACTTAGGAACATATTATCGTGATCGATCTCACTCCGCACAAAAATACCTCAACACATAATTCACTTATCACCTGTCCTACTAACCAGGTCAGGACTGTCCTTCTCTCGGACTTTAGTAGACTCTATTCCTTTTGGCTGCCTCGATTATACCTTTAGCCTTTTAGGCCCTAAAGATCATGTCACTGTCTATAATAGTACTTACTAAATTTACCATCACTTGGTAAGAATTCAACTATTCAAATCATTTAAATGGGTCCCCTGATGTGTATCCACATCCCTTTGTGGTGCTACACCACCACCGTTGTATTCAGTCTTATTCCCGACTAAATTCTTCGATTCTTTTAGTGTCCCCCACAAATAAGCGTTATCGTCTATATTGACAAAATACGACATTGTCAACCTCTGAATCGGTCGTCCATCAGAATTTCCTCCTTGAGTGTTATCAACTATTATTACGAGTTGGTCTCCCACTTGGAGTCATTTCCTCCACTTGTATCTACATCTCCCGATACAAAATTCGCTAACGGTTAAGATTCATATTCACAAATGGACCCCTGTCATGCACTCCCGTGATGAGTTCAAAACCACTTTTGCTTCTAATCTTGAACAGTTGAGGAAGGAACATACGGTCAACACTGTACCTAAGGTTCTCCTATAGGCATAGCATTCCACTTCTAAAATTGGTGGTTGACTCCCATCATTATAACTTCATCCCGAAAGCCAAGAAAAAATTTCTCTAAATTTTTACTTTCAGTTAGCCACACTTCGTTCTATATCTAAACCTTTGGATACTTTACCTCCTTTGATAAACACATATAATTTCCGCGTTTCTAGAATTTCCCACTGACAGCTCTCTACACGTTTCGTAATATGTTGGGTGAGTTTACCCATCGCACCTCATTCGACTCTAGATGTATTTTGGAAATCATGGCTACGCCTTAGTCACCTTTCTAGTCATGGCTTCTCGTGCCCTAATGGAGGTGACCTCGACTACGATCATCATCCTCGAATATATTTTACCACCTCAACTGAGCCCGACCTCCTGAGGTCCGCTTAACGGTCCTCTTCTGACATTCGTCATCGCTCGACACACGCACACATTCGAACGCAATAGAATTCACTAAGACACATACGTTATAGTAGGAGAACGAAAAATCATCAACAAAATAGACAACCATAAACATAGGTCTCTATATCAAACAAGCAGTGCTGAAAGCATAATAAGCCGTACAGATCCTAAAGGACACTAGAACCTGATGCTCTGATACCACCTGTGACACCCCGCCTAATTAAATATCGGGCGATCACTCCTTTATTAAATTAAAATCAAGGTGAATAGTTGGTTCATTCTTAGCATCACTATCGCAAATGAAAATCTTTTCCAATTTAAACACCCTAATTAATTAAGCTAAGTGTCAAAACCATTTAAACCCTTATTCTCATTTTATTAAATCTGATTATAAAACCTTTAATCATTAACATTTTAAGAGTCACACATTCAGTATAAGAATAAAAATGAACATTCAAGAATTTAACCATCAATAATAAATCCCAATATTTAACACACTAAAGGAAAGCATCCTGACAGTAATAAATCCCGAAATAAAGATACTGAAAGTAAAAGGAATTACAACCTCTGACAAAACCAACTAAATAATGGAAAAGGGCGACACATGCCCCACTGGATAAAACTGAACTAGAAGTAGAGTCAACAATGAGGTCGTCTAAGCAATGGCTTGCAACTCCTACAAAAGCTACAGCGCGTTCCATCTAAAGAATCCTAATCATGACGCCCTTGTGGCTGGGCACCTGTAATATATATATATATATATATATATATATATATATATATATATATACACAAGAGAGCAGAGATAATAGCAAACGGGTCAGAGCCCAAATGTAAAATAGCTTTAAAAATAGTTTAGCAAGTATTTAAAATGTTTACCAGCTAATGAAACAGTCATATTAGTATGCGACACTCTCTTGAGAATTCTCACCTCTCATCTAGTGTGCATGTCTACCGTAGTAATGAATCCCATATATCTCTCTAACTTATTCTGCATAAGTCTTAAGACGTGAAATTAAGATTATGATATTCACTTTGGAAAATCTATCTCTTCAAGATTTCTTACGTTATTCGGAAAATTTTCGTATCGTAATAATGTTTCCGAATACTTATATTGAAGTTGATTAATTTCATACTTTACTTGACTACAACTTTACTCAGTAGAAAGTTCTCATATAGATACACGTATATATATTAATTACACATATAATATACATACAAACGGCACCCCACATAAAATCTATGGTGCAATGTTTCCATAAATAAGTATATATATACCAATCACTCATATAATACATATATACTAACGGCACCCCACATAAAAACTATGGTGCTGGCATACTCTGCTATCCAGTCCCCGTATCACTCGTACGAAGGGAAATACAATTTCGGAATCACTCTCGAACTGTATCAACACAAACAGAAACAGCATTGAGGCGAAGTATAGAGTCCCGGTCTCTAAGAGGTCAGCACATGCCCCCACGTCTCTTAGGTCGTCTGACTATCGATCCGATTAGCCTGTACCAAAGGATCTCTATCTTCTAAGGTACGAGTCAATATCCCCCATAAAAGTCCCATCGAGATAAGACTGTCCCAGCGCGATAACCTCAGGGATAGAAAGTAGCAGGGGCATGATTTTTACAGAAATATAATATATGCATAATCACACAGTCATATATATATATATACACACATCCACATTGTTAAATTGTGTGCGCTCACGACCCATAATATTAATTATCCATTATTACACATTTTACTCAATTATTTCATATAACGGACTCTTTATTTTATTCTCGTAATTAAGTCATTTTAAACTCACTTCTCGTCTCTCGAAGTATTGCCTTTACTTAAGTACAATTTCAGTAGGCCCTCACTTGCCTTCTACTCCAACTTCCTAGACATTTAAATTATTAAAATCAACGCACGTATGATTTTCTAAGTATGAATATCTCCCCGGTTACCCCTTTATTTCGCTTCATATTAAAGTCCCACTTAACGGGGTTTATCTTGACCCTACTGGTCCTCTTTATGTTCCATTATGTTCTAGCAACCCTAATCAAGGTTTACAACGCATAAAATCGAATTAAGCTAACACGAGCAAAAGTGCAAGTTTCAAGGAGGGGTCAATCGATCGATGAAAAGGGGATCGATCGATCGATCTATCGATCGATCGATGATCTCGGCTCGATCGATCGATCAAGCAGTTATGGCAAAACTTCAGAAAACCCAGCTACAGAATTGTTACCCCAAACTCATCCAATTCATCATGTTTTAGTACCAAACTCCCAACCAATTATACTACATGTGTTGTATACCCATATAAACAATATCCTACGTAACACATGTGAATTTTCATCATCTATAAGAAGGTAAAATTGCTAAAATCTTTATAAGTCTCAAGAACCCTATTTTTTCTTTAGCTTAGTTTCTTCCATTATTTTCCAGATTTTCTATCACTAATACCATGGAAATCCGTGGTTCAACCTCTACATGTGAAATGGATTGCCAGAAATATGATCTCTACCTCTACAACATGCAATTTTTGTCTCCAATTAACATTTCCTTTCAAGAACACTAGTTCTAATCAACCCTAGACTAATATAAAAGAGAATTAACTTGATAAAAGCAAGATAGATACTTGACTAAAAATTTAATCTCTGATTTGTGGAAGAAAAGGGTGTGGTTGTGATCCCCTTCGCGTGATCTACGATTTGGCGGTGACGGCGGTGCAACTCGAGGAGTTCTTGCGGAGGAGTTCTTGGCCTAGAACTCCTTGGAAAGCTCCTCCCCTTCCTCTCTAATGGCCGTCATTAGTTTTAGGTTGTGTTAACCCTAGAAGATAACACTTTACATCTGATATACCCCTTGCAAATTCGTGGGTTTAATTACCCATAATTACAAAATGTCCAAAACTACTAATTAAGCCTAAAAAGGCCCTAAGACCCAAACTAAACCCCCGGGTACACTTTTCTGACTATCTCGGCCCTTTCGGACACTTTGGAGCACTCAAAATAACCATACGAGCAACTTATAATTTATTCACTTTATATAATAATAATTTAGTCCCGACACGACACAGGCGTGTCCCGACCTAAATTTCAATAATTGCCATTTTATTCACACGTGACAATTTTATAAAATAAATCTTATATATTACCACTCATCCAATAACAGACCATAAATTTCAATAATTATTAACTCTCGTCACGCTAGTAAATATTTAAAACAACATTCCAAATAAAAATTAAATTAATTTATCTCAATTAAATGTAATTAATCCCTAAATTTAAAATCCATAAAAATACAGGGTATTACACTACCCGAGAACTCTGGGGGATAAGCCTTCTGAAAGGATTCCCTGACCCGCTCCCATACAGTGGGAAGCTGTGCTGGTACTGGCTCTACTTCCTGAACATGGGGTGGAGCTTGCTGCACCACCCCTAATGCAGCATTCACTGGCTGAGCAACAATGGCGTCTACTTCAGTTGCATTCATCATTCCACGAGTCGGAGTTGTTGGTTACTCGGGTTGGGCATTCCAGTCTCGGGGTGCGCATCTTGGAGTCATAAAAAATGAGAAGAAAGTTTAGTAGTCTACAGTTATCAGCAAATCTCAAATATCTGAAAACGTAAGCATAAACATAAGAACACAACAATCCTACAAATAGGGCTCTACATCAAAGATGCTAAGCTGGAAGAGAAATAATCCGTACACATCCTAAAGGACATTAGAAGCTGATGCTCTGATACCACTTGTGACACCCCGCCTAATTAAATACCGGGTGATCAGTCCTTTCTTAAATTAAAATCAAGGTGAACAGTTAGTTCATTCTTAGCATCATTGTCGCAAAATAAATATTTCCAAATTAAACACACTAAATAATTAAGCTAACTGTCAAAACAATTTAAAGTCATTCCAATTTATTAAATTCCAACGTAAAAACCTTTTTAAATAATCATCAGTTTAAGAATCACATAAATGCTAAGGATGGCAATCAACATAAAAGAATTAACCCATCTAGATTAACCAAACCAAGTTAAAGAACCATAAATGAAATCATCCTGACAAGAGTTAACTCCCAATAAGTACTGAATACTGGAAATATAAATAAATACAAATCTCTGACAAATCCAAATGGAATAGGAAATCGGGCGACACATTCCCTAACAATGTAGAACTAAAACAAGAACTGAATCAATGAGATGTCGTCTAACGAAAGGGCCCGCAACTCCCACATAAGCTGCAGCACGTCCAATCCAAAGAACTTATGTCTGATGCCCCTGTGGCTGGGCACCTGTAATATATACATATATATACAAGAGAGAGAAAAATGAAAGAAAATGGGTCAGATCCCAAGTGTAAAATAATTTTAAAATAGTTTAGCAAGTATTTAAAATGCTTACCAGCATATGTAATAACCATGTTAGTATGCGACACTCTCTTGAGAGTCATCACCTCTCATCTAGTGTGCACGCCTACTGTACTACTAAATCTCATAAGTCTATCTAACTTATTCCCCATAAAGTTTTATTTTGAGAATTAACAAGGCTATGATATTTAGTTTAGAGATCAATCTCTTCATGATTAGTTGCGTTACTTAGAATATCTCAGTACCGTTACAAAGTTCCCAAACACTTACTATAAAGTTTAGAGCATTTATTAAATACTTAACTACTCATATGCACAATAGAAGGTTTTCATATATATATGTATATATATTAATCACTCATATAATATGTATACTATCGGCACCCCACATAAAATCTATGGTGTTGGCATACTCTGCTATTAAGTCCCCGTATCTCTCGTACTAAGGGAAATACTAGTTCGGAATCACTCTCGAACTATATTAACACAATATACACAAAATGGAGGCGAAGCATAGTTCCATGTTACTAAGAGGTCAGCACATACCTTTCACGTCTCTTAGGACTGTCTGACTATCATTCTCAGATATCCTGTACCAAGAAATCCTATATTCTAGGGTACAAGTCAGTGTCCCTCATAAAGGTCCCATTAAGATAAGACTGTCCCGGCGCGGCAACCTCCGTGATAGCAAGTAGTTCGGGTATGATTATTCACAATTATAATATTTAGTACATGCACACATTCACATGTCCATATATATAAATATTCACATTTTTCAATTAGGTTCGCCCACAACCCATAGTAATTATTATTAAACCTAAATAGTACAATTTTACGCAATTATCTCGCATAAAGGATGCATCTCTTTTATTCTCAATTACAATCATTCCATACTAATTTTTCATCTCTCGAAGTATTCTCTGTTAAAGATAATTTCAGTAGATACACCCTCTCTAGCATTCTGGTCTAAGTTTTTCACAAGTCTCTCAAATATTCAGCGATCGTATGCACAATTTCCAATGTCTGACGACCCCCCTCCCCCGGTTAACCCACAATTTCATCCATATAAAATTTTACTCAACGGAGTCTACTTAGACCCTACTGGTCCTCTTCATGACCCATTATGCTCCTTAAATAATATTCAAGGGTTCCTACGTATTTTCTTCAGATTAAACAAAAAAGGGGGAAAACGTACAGTTTTCTAGGAGGGGTCGATCGATGGAGGAAAGGGGGTCGATCGATCGATCAAGCAGTTCTTGCCCAGAAAACTATAAATTCGACCTACGAGTTTCATCCAAGAATTTCCTCAAAAACACCATTAATGATCCCCAAACTCCCAAACAAGTTTACTACTCATTACATATACCTATATACATGATTTCTTACGTAAAGCATGTACAAATTCATCAAAACTACCGAATTAAAGGGGTAATTTATCATAATTATCAAGAACCCTAATTTCACATTAAATTTCCAATATTCAATTATTTTTCTTGATTTCTCACTTCTAAACCAATATAATTTCGTGGGTAATCCTCTACATATGTTGAGATTTCCAAAATATATTTATTTCCTCTAGAGCAGGTGATGTAAATTCCCTAAATCATCAATTTTCTCCATAAACTTATAATTAACAATCATATTCTAAAATGGGTGAAACATTAACTAGAAAAAGGAGCAAGATGGATACTTGCGTGGGATTTGAATGTATGATTTATTGGTGATAAGGATATGGCTGCGTTCCTCATCTTACGAACTATGTTTTGGTGGTGGTGGTGGTGCAATTGAATTTATTCTTGGCCTTGGATTTATTGGAATGCTTTTCCTTCCCCTCACTGTCATTCTATCTTTTTTAGAGTGTTAACCCTAGAAGACTCTTTTAATATCTGATAATAATGTCCCAATTTTTGTCATTTAATTAAGGCCTAATTTGAAAATGACTAAATTGCCCCTACGGGGTTCCGGTTAGGCCTAAAAACGCTCCGAGACCCAAACTAAACCCCAAAGTACACTTTTCTCACTATCTCGACCCTTCTGTACACGTTGGAGCACTCTAAATGACCATACGACGACTTATAATTTATTTACTTTTTATAACAATAATTTAGTCCCGACACGACACAAGCGTGTCCCGACTTAATTTCCATAATTGTCATATTATCCACTCGTGCCAATTTTAATAAATTCAATTCGACATATTACTTTACTCGTTAAATAACATTCAAAAATTTCCCAATAATTACTAACTCTCATCATGCTAGTAAAGTTTAAAATAAATTTTCGGATTAATATAAAATTAATATCTCACTTTAAATCTAATAAATCCCCAAATTTAAAAGCCATAAAAATACGGGGTATTACATATACGCCACTTATAAACTTTGTACTAAAGATTTCATTAAAGTGAGTAGCTTCCCAATATCGAAAGTCTTCCTCTTCTGCTCAATCGTAAGAGGTTTATGATGATTTATCCCTTTTGTGTCACCCTTTATTATTTCCTGGTACATGTATTCGGTATCCGATCTTCATTACTGTTCATGTTTTATGCTTCAAATGAGTTGTATCAATGGGTACTCTAATAATATAGATAGATGAATTGGATTGAATACAAAGTGATAAAATCCCTAACATGCATAAATAAAAGAATATATATTGTAAGATAGTAATCAAAATAATGACATGAACCATACCTATCCTTTAACATCCACCAAAGTGATTCTAGTTAGATCAAATTTCCTCATTGGTGTTATACTTGAAAAAACAATGATAGATATACGATGAGAATTAATAGAATATAATTGATTAGTTATAATCTAAAGTGCACTGAACTAAGAAAACACACTAATTTATATCAATCATGTATAGGCACAAATTTTAAGATGAACATTTCATTGAGTTAGCAAGTGATTAAATATGATAAGTATCCTCCATGTGCTGATACTATAGAAGGATTATAATAAGTGACTGAACTTTTGGAGTAACTTTTCCATCAACTAGAGAGGCTCCTATATATACATCCACATGCTCCCCACTAGACACAACTATACCATACAAATACACAATCAAAAGGATTGTCAATTTATATCCCAACATAAGCTTAGTTTTCAATCTACCAAAGAAATTAGGAGCGTAAGGAAAAGGCAACAAACACACACACGCGAGCAACCTATCAAATGTAAATAAAAAAGAAATGGAAAATGGACTCATAATTTGGGATGAGATGAAGAATGTATATATTGTTCAAAGGGACCACAAAATAAAATTGAAATTTCAAAATTTTGGAAATAATCCCCTAAATACCTAATATCACGCCTATACTTTTAATTTAAAATAGTTCTAGGGTTTCTCACAAAAAAATAAATTTTAGCCTAGCAACAAAGCACTGTTTGTAAAGAGAAAATTTTCTATAGAGAAGAAAACAACAGTATCTTATAGTTATATAGTTATATAAAAACTGAAGAAAAACAAACACTAGGTTTGTGATTGAGCATTATATGTTACAAACACAAAAACATAGTTTATATTTATACAATTATATACAAACTAAAGAAAAGTAAACCCTAGAATTGAGCATTATACCGTACACAAAAACACGAAAACAACATTATCTTAATGTTATACTTTTATATGCAAATGGATCCCTAGGCTTGTGATTGATCCAAATTTACCTATTTTAAATTGTAGATCCAAACAAAACAAACATACCTAAATCAAGGGTTTTGATTTTATTATGATCCAAACAAAAATAAATAAAAAGGTTACCAGAATTAAAAAAAATTGGTGATCCGTTTGTTGCAAAATGGATCCGATTAGTGAAAATAGAGTAAAGAAAATGTCAATTGCTAAGAAACTCTTGCTCACCAAGTGAAAGATGAGATTTGATTTAAGATTTTGGGAATATTTGAGGGAGATGACGGAAGGAAAATTGCGGTAGCGGGGCTCAAATTTTCTTTACACTTTTTTACGACTATGTTACTCTTTAGTTTGGGAAATAATTAAACGACAAATATAGAAACGATTTCGAACGTTTATAAATTTTCTAAGTGTCAAAAAACATTGTTAATTTTTTAACGACTATAAACATGTACAAGTTAAATATTCTACTAGTTTTAAATTATCCATTGAGGTGTAGTGGCGATTGTCCAAAAATCTCGAAACTAGATTACTTAAATTTCAAAGAAGTTGTCTTTTATTATGACTTGGTGAAGGTGGAGGATACTACGAATGGTTGTAAAGTAGATCCTACCTCAAAACATATCATGGTATATTTATTTACGATGAAGAGTAAAGATCACTTGGTCAATAAGATTTTTTTTGCATTTCAAAATGTGAAGAAAGTATTGTGTTCAAAGTGCATAAATGATGATAATTGGTCTGTTATCATGCATGTACCAAAGGATTTGACTACTCAAGAAGCCACATTAAAGGTTCCTCCAAAGTTCCAATATGCTATTGATGTAATTTGAACATTATTTTAGTTAATTTATACGAAGATTAAGGTTTCAAAAAATTATTTTATTGTCATTTACTTAACTCTTGTGTGACAACCCTATTTGTATCGTATGTATTGGAACAACCCTTGCATTTATTTATATTTGTGCATCATTAACTCATATATATTTAGTTCTCTTGCACTAGCTTCCCCGTCGCTCATATTTTGTAATTTTTCTCTAGATCTTATTAAGTTTTGAATGCGACATTGATAGCAAACCGCCAATACCACACGAATGGTCACAATTTTCGTTGATGTTCACAATCTGCGTGGTTGCCTCAATTGGTGGTTTGTATTATGTGATGTTCACTAAGACACAAGGCATCAAATTCTCTTATTGGTAATACAAATCGTATATTATAATATCCATTTCGGAAAAAGAAATTTGAAATTCATTATAGCACATTAGTCGGATTAAGTAACGTGCATAAATGAAATAGTATGGCACTCTATACTGTGTATATTGTTTTCGGATTATGATGTTACTATATTGTTCATTTTGTGTTTTAGTGGTGATGGAATAATTTTTTACGTTGCTTTGCAAATACATGGATCGCAGAGTAGTTCGGATGATGTGGGAGACAACAATGATTTTTTTTAGTTGCATCTATACGAGCATTGTCGCAATGTCCATTAGATTGACTTTTTGGATGACTATATTGAGATGTTATTATCGTATTGCCACAAGCACAAGTTTTATTATTATTTGTGTTCAATAATTTGATGGCTTAATAGTTAGTTAATTTGTGTTGTATTATATTTTTTTATTTATGGATTAGTTAGTGGCTTAATAATTAGTTAATTTGTGTTGAAAAATGTGACAACCCATAAAATTTAATAATAGATTAATCAGTCCTAATACAAACTCATAGGAATAAAAAATTAAATATCATTATAATCATGACCGAAATAAAAACTAAATATATAAAATAAACAATTGAATCATAACATAGGTGAACCACATACACTGATACCAAACTAACCAACATTATAAGTACCATCGCATAAACACAACTGTATCAACATCAACCAAACTACTGAAAGGAACTACCATATACATTTGACTAAACTGGATACAAAGCGTAATAAAGAGAGTGAGCACGTAGGTTTGTCACCTATGTCCTTACTGATAAATGTTTGAAGGATATGACAATAAGAGATCAAGGTGAAGGTGACACAACCGCCTATGTCCTGAAAAGTAAGTCAACAATGACGTTAACACCAAGTCAACGAAGTCTAAGAATATAATGGAGTTTGGCACTACGATATAATTATGAATATTCTTCTCGTATTTTAATTTATGTTAAATTATCCCAAAACCAAAGTCCTAGATATCATAAGCATGTAATCTCATACCCAAGTGAACACCTTGATTACATATTATTCATATATCAATTGAATATCCATAAATAATTTTTCAAAACATCTCAAATCTATATATATTAAATAAGGAAACACGTCTCTACGTCTACACCTAAATATGTATGATTCATACATGTTAATTTATAACTACCTACAGGAGTATCAAAGTGGTGCTATCACACGACCCAGTGTAAGCACATCTCTATCTTTCAGGACACAGAAGTGGCGTTGTCGCCCAACCTAGGGTACCACCCATGTCGATCTACTGGAGTACTTAAGTAGCACCATCGCCCGATGCAGGGTAATATAATACTACAATGCTCGCCCTTATATGACCAAGAGTATAATCCGTCTGTATCTACCAAGATACCAAAGTGGAGCTATCGCACGGTCCATAAGAATGTCCCTTTAAGATGTATTCCATACGTATACATAATCAATATATCACACATAATGTAAAAGATAGTCATTCACATTTCAAGAAGGATATGAGTCATATTATCTCTCCAAGTAACTTCGCATATAAGATTATAGTTCATAGATCTATTGTTTAAAATGTCTATGTCTCCTCCTTCCATTCCAATGCTCCCTTTTACTAACTATGAGAAATCCAAAATTTTGCCCTGGAAGTGTGCACGATACTAAACCTAGCATGTTCACGCGGACCGTGCACAGGGACCACAATTATGATAATTCATATAGCTAAACCACGAAACACTTCAAAAATTTGACTTTCTTCAACCTTCGGCCCCTATCACGACCCCTGTGTCCAGAACCACCATGGACGATTTGTTGTAAGGTTTTAATACCTCTCATATACCATAAATTATCCTACAAACATTCCCAAATTAAACTTTATGTTATCCTT
Organism: Sambucus nigra; assembly: GCA_949130495.1. Taxonomy (NCBI): domain Eukaryota; kingdom Viridiplantae; phylum Streptophyta; class Magnoliopsida; order Dipsacales; family Adoxaceae; genus Sambucus; species Sambucus nigra. The sequence goes on along the minus strand of OX422213.1, from coordinate 415,777,259 downwards.
ACAAATTTATATATATTTATATAAGGTTTTAGAGGTATATTTTAGAATTAGAACCCTAATTTGACTTTCATCCCAAAGTCCCAAATTTCCAATTTATTCATATAGGGGATTTTACTCCATTTTTCAATTATACATAATTCGAAAATCAATTTGTTAAATATAACTCAAAATTCATGTCATGTTGAATGAAATTCCATTTATGGATAAAACCTAAAGTTTTTTTGAAAATAAAAATACAAAGTTATTTGTCTAATTTTATAAATCGAGTATTTCTATGTTTAGATTTAAAATCCAATTAATAACTATATTCTAATACCAAAACCAATTATATTAATCTACTAAGTAAACTTGACTTGATTGGAAAGATGAAGTTCCAATCCAATCGCTCCCAACTCTCTCCTTCTCCAAGTCCAATTGCTCCTAATTAGTTTTTTTTCCAAGTGTTTTCTCGCTCTAGAATATCTCTAGACTTAGTGTTATTCTTAAGTGTTTTAGAGTTATTTAGAATAAGTTTAATCCTCCTATTATTAAGTTAACGAAAAAAGATTTGGTCTCCATACGGGCCTTAACATATTAAGCCCAAAACTACATCTAATTAGTCTAGAACTCAACCCAACTTATATACTAAACTTTCTATATGTATCACACATCAACCCAAAATACCAAACCAACATTATAATATTCTAATTAATACGAGTCCCAAAAATCATTATTAAATTATTTATTCAATAATTATAAATTCATTACCGAGTAATAATTCATATTTTAATTTGGAATAAAAACATACATAACACAATACCTATAAAAATATAACTAGTGACATCACATGTCACTGCAGGCACATGTTCTAAAAAATAATAAATTTCCTATTTAATTAATGTAAAAAAATTATGGGGTAAAACATTCTACCCACCTAAAACTATGAATTTCATCCTCGAAATTATAATTCAATATACTTCTACACAAAATTCTAAGAATATCTCACTCATAGCATGCTCATACCCTATACACAATCTACTCATCTTATGCCCTAATACACACTAAGGTCTCTCGTCATAAATTATATTCGTCTAAAACATAACCCACTAGTCCAACTTTTGAAATATCAACTTATCCTACAAGAACTTCCTCCATTGTGTACCTGTATCAACATCCTATCCACACTAATAGTGATAAGGCGGGTCAAATTATATCGGCCCACCATATTTATGAATATAAAAAGGGCCTATACATAGGAATATCCACTCTTCTTTGATCTTTTACCGACTTCAAAAATCTCCATACACCCTATTATGAATGCAACTTCTTTCGAAGTTTCTCGAATACCTTCTCGTACAATAACTTATTAACTCTTGGATAACTTGATCAATCTTACTTAGATTGCCGATAAATCCTATTGAAAATCAATGGGTCTACTCTCCCCCTTTCACAATAGGATATCAAACCCTACAACTCTTTGAATATCTCTAGTTTTCTACCTTTTCTACTAACAAGAGACCATTCTCAGCAAAATTATACCAATAACTCATTTACCACCCAATTGTATAAATTCCCCCATTTACTCTACACCCACTTACTTCTGGAGCGTAAAGTAATCCCTAAAATATTCTCCTTGTCCAAAACCGCCTTTCGTACTTTGGTACCTTCAAATAAAAAAAAATCTCTTGGACTGTAACTTTCAATATTTTTTAATGTAGAAAAAGGACTATTCCTAATTACAATGTCCATAAATTCTCTTAGTAAAGTTCCACACTTGAATCTGAATCGTCTTGGACCAAAAATTGGGTTGTAACAGCCACTACTCTATAATTTCTTTATCTTCATTAAGATGTCATCATTAAAACTGATGACGAACTCATCACAACAATACATCTCTCTTCAAATGGTTCAAGAGGTAGATGATATGTGGTAATGATCAATTGTTCCACACCATGACCTTGTCAACTCCCTTTAAAGTTAAAGCTATATGCTTGAAGCATACTTTTTGAAGGATAAGATTATCGCTGCCAACTCCAATTCATGAGTGGGGTAATTATCCTTATGAGGCCTAAGCTTTTGGGAAGCGTAATCTATAGGTCTCTCATCCTGCATCATATTGTCTCCTAATCCCTGGAATGATTCATATGTATATATCAAGTACTCCATGTCGCCTCATGGTATTACGAGGAATGGAGAGGTGGTGAGCTTCTCTTTGATGTCCTTAAACTCTCTTTGATAACTTACGTTCCAAACAATGGTATGCCCTTTCGAGTGAGGTGAGTTCGAGTCCTGAAGATAAGCGAGAACTCTTAAATGAACGTCTTGTAGTTCCTCACTAAACCCTAGGAACTCCAACCCTCTATAGGTGTCGTGGGTTGTCCCCAATTCATAATAGACTCCTTACTTGGATTCCCTAAAATCTTAGTCTCATAAATGACATAGTCTAAGAACTTTACCTTTTGAAGACAAAACTCACACTTAGAGAACTTAGCGTACAACTCATGTTCCCACATCGTCTTCAAAACCAAGTACATTTCCTCCATATGCTCCTGATTCGATTGAGTACACACTTGAATGTTGTTAATAAGTATAATGATGAACCGATACAATAATGGTAAAAAAATCGTAATTTATCATGTCCATGAACACTGTTGGAACGTTAGTTAGACCAAATAGCATGATCGAGAATTCATATGACCCATATTGCGTCAAAAGATCCTTCTTCAGAATGTCCTTTTACTGAATAAGTAACCGAGGATACCTTGTGTGCAAGTCAATCTTGGGGGAGAATGAACTCTTCAACTGGTAGAATAGGTTATCAACACGTGGTAATAAATTATTTTCCCATGTTGTTGCCTTGTTTAGATCTCAATAGTTCACACATAATCAGAGCAACCCGTATTTATTCTTCATAAATAAAACTTAGTTTACCGCAGAGATATTCTCCTCCATATGAATCCCTGGATCAAAATAATTAATCCTGCCCACTTAGCTCCAGAAGTTCTAACAAAGTCATTTGGTACGATTCCTTTCTAATGGGACTACACCCGACACCAAATCTATACAAAAGTCTACCTCTCTAACTAGTGGTAGTCCTATTACCTCATAAATTACGTCGATAAACTACAAGACTATTATTATCAAGTCTAACAATACAATGACTTCCTCAAATGAAGTTACATTTATGTAATATAAGTGTGTTCTAGACCCTCACTAGGGACCATACACAGCTATAAGAAACATCGCCTGTCTAAAAATGGCAATCATAGCAACCTACCCTCGGTAATCGATATAAGAGTAATACATATAGATACTGTTCAAAGATAAATAATACAAGTCATAAGATTGCATGTCTAAATCAATGAAGCATCTGAAAATCTAAGCCGACAATTAAGCTATCATGTCTTTATAGTTACGACGTGAAACGGCCCCCACCTCCTGGAGTATCAAAATTAAATTATGTTGAAAACATCTATATATCTCATAATTACAATAAACACACTACTAATAAACAATGATAGCTCCTCGATGTCCAAGTCAGACTGATGCGCATGTCCCTTAAATATAGTTGTACACATTCCCCGATGGTTTCTTCAATCATACCAGTTGCTCTAAGCCATCTACTAATTAAGTGGACTTCTTCGCTAAAATTTTAATAATTTCCTCTAAGGAACTATCAAAATGGCATCTCTACATGTATCCCTATTGACCATTCCTCTAAGGTCTTCACTGCTAACTCTTGAGTCGTTAGGTTTACTCTCATTGGTTGTGACCACCTAGTCATAATTTCCCTTCGCTCTATTGGCCATAAAAGATTATATTTTTTACTCTTGGAAACTTCTTGGGGTTCACTCCCCTTATGTGATTCTTTTTGCTAGTAAGGCCTTTTCTACCCGGGTCGACGCTACATCGTTTGAAGTCATTGGGCCCATTTTGGCCTCGGTCTTCACAATTGTAGGAACTCTATACTTCAGATAGTTGTGGCGGTCCTACTGAGGTAGAAAGGTAACTACAACCATATGAACATAAGTGGTGATTAGCAATTTTCTCAATAAAACATGTCAAACCTTCCTCGTAAGGCATGTTCTAACTAAAAAAATATTATTTTACTAGAATGAATAGCATGAACATCCTTATTTGATTTTGTATTAATCTCTCTCGATGTAGAAACACAAAGATGTTTGAACTCCTCCTCATATCAGATACCACGCGGTCTCACAAATGAGGTCTTCAAACCATGCTTCTATTGATGTTACCAATAGTAATAAATATATTTCTCCTCGATCCATATGATAAGAAGTTGTTAAAGGTCTGACGTCAAAAACTACCTAACTTCTTATCGAAGTCAATCTCATGCGTGGGATGTCTCACAAAGGAAATCCAAATAAGGACCCTTCCTAATACACTCAGCCTTATATGAATTGTCCATCTCGAACAATGGCGTGAAACTCCCAGAGAGGTCATCATTATATAGAGTACAAATTTTAATCGGTAAATCTTTTGAGTAATTAGAGAACACAATGCAAAAAAGTGGCAGACATACTCAAGATCCCTATAACACTAAAACTTGGATTGATCTAATACAAACTGCAATATCATATATAATATAATAATACCAGGCCTAATACAAATTCATGGGAATCAAACAATTGAATATCATTATAAGGATGATTGTAATAAAAAGTAAATGGATAAAATAAATAACCTAAGCATAACATAGGTGAACCACATACGCTGATACCAAACCGACCAACAATACAAGTACCATCTGATTAATTTGATACAAAGAGTAATAAAGGGTGTAAGAACATAATTCTTGTCATGTACTTTTATTTTAATTGGCTTAATTTCGAAAAATAAATTAAGTCTAGGCTAGTTTTAATTATTGAGTTTAATTAAGCCTACGACAAAGTTCAAGTATAAGAATGTGCAATTTAAAGCTTTGAAGAAGATTTCAAGTCAAGAGGTGTCGCATATGTTTAAGATCACTCAGGTATGAATATTTATAAGCATTTGAGTAATTTTTTATATTGATTAAATGCTGGGTGATTTAAATAATTGGGAATTAAATCTTTTTATCTTTTAAAAATATTTTTGAGCTTCAAATAGTTTAAAGAAAATTCGATCATTTATTTAAAAGAAAAAATATTATTCTGATCAGTGTCGCTCGAACGAGAACTGTGGGTTGTTCAAACGACATCCCTATGTCGCGCGAACGAGGTCCACGTCTCTCTCGAATGACCTGCTACCTCGATTTTCATGTTTTTATTTTCGTGGACTCTATGCTGCTCAGTTATAAATAAAAAACGTATCTGCGAAAGTTTATAAGGAAGAGTAGTTTCGAAAACTCATTCCCATATAGTTTTTGTTATCCTCCGATGTTTATTCAAGATCGTATTACTCAATTCCAAAGTTAGTGGTCTTCAACGCATTTATCATAATATAATTCATTCACTACACCGTTTTGCACTTTGTGGGGAGAACTCTACAATCGGAGAGCATCATGCTATTGTGGAGGGAGTTCTTATGAAGTAACTTGTGGAGAATCCGTCTTCTTCTCTACTGCTGACCACCTAGAGTTCTTGTGGGAGATTCCATCCAAGACATCGAAACCGACACATGCGGGTATTTTGTATGTCACACAATTTCATTGTAATCCGTGTAAGTTATGTCTTACAAATTATAGTGAAATAAAAAAAAATCCCTTCGGGGATTTTTCCTGAAATTGTTTCTTTTACTACATGCTTTATTCTTCGAATGGTTTTAATCACTTAGATGCATGTTTAGGGTTTAAGAAGTTAAAATTGGATTTAACTAAAAATTGGAACAAAGTTGGTCTTACCTAAAGTACACACTAAAGGGCCTTTTCAAATTTGTATCAGAGCTTGTTGCACTATCTTATTGTGTTTGTGATCCCGTGTATTTAGGTACGCCTTTCGGTGGTTTTGATGATTTTATAATTCTCTTATTTGAATCATCTAATTATAAATAACACATGAAAACTGCTCTTAAAAAATTGGTTAATAAGGCTGATTGTGAAAAGTGCCTTTGCTGTGAAGGGGTTGGTCACAGAATAGATGAGTGTCCCACTAAACTTAGGGAGCATTTTAATAAACCGATAAATCGTGTTTCTACCCTTAGTGATAGTGACCCAGAAGAATAAAACTTTTATGATAGTAAGCGTGAACTTCACACCTATGTGGCTAGTCATGTAAGTGATAAAGACTTACATTTGCATGATTCTTCCGCAGCCACAAAAGTTTATACACCTGAGAGTGAGGGTGAGGTGAGTGAGGATGAGAGCAAAGATGAGAGAGATTTTCAAACTGCTTTCAAAGAATTGTATAGAGAAGATTTAAAAGCAAAGAAAGCAAATGTGAAATTAGGAGCTATGTTGAAATAATGTTCCATAGAAATAAATCATTACAATGCTTTAATTGAGGATCTTAGGGCAAAACAAAAGAAAATTCGAGAGAAGCAAGAATATGTCGAGGGTGAGAGAGATAGTCTTAGGGGGTTGATAGAGACTATGAAAAAGAAAATTCTGGAGTTTGAAAATTCTACGCGTTTACCTGAGTCAAGGATAGGTGATCTTGAGGAAAAACTGAGAGATTCGAGTAAATTTATGTTTGATTAGGAGGTAAGGTATGAAAAGTTAGACAAAATCTTAGGCACCATCAAAATCAAAGATAATAGGCGTGGTATTGCCTTCGATAATAATGTCGCACATGCTCCCAAATTCAAAACCATGCAAACAAGAGAACCACCTAGGGACTTTAGGAGAGAGCCATCTAGGAACGTGAGGTATAATCGGCCTATAGGACACGCTCCTCACCATATCTACATTTCCACTCATTCCAGTAGGAGAGGTGATCTTAGACGATTTTGCTACGATCTTAAGAACGCTCCTAGAAAGTCTAAAGCCATTCTGTTTCCCAATTTCCCTACTCGTCGGTTCACACCTACTTAGGTTAGGAAGTCATTTTTAGAAGCGTTAGGTATTAGGCTTGGTGATTCTCGTATCATTGCTCGTGGTTCTCCTCATCGTTCATCTTTCGATTGAGGTTGTTCGTTGGTTTCTCATACACTACTATTCACATCATGCATTATATTTTTCTAATGTTATGGCATGTTTCTAATTTTTGGTATGTATTTGAGTTTTATCAAAATATATAAAAAGATTTTATTTTTTCATAAAAAACTTTTGAAAATACAAAAAAGAATTTTCTTTTTATAAAAACTTTTGAAAATACAAAAAGATTTATGGTTTTTGAGTCATGAGGTTACATGTTTGATGTGGCTTATTGGTTTGCTTGATCCGCCCCTTCTTTCATTATTCATGTGGCTAGCACTTTTGGTCATTATTATTGATTCCTAGAATGATCTTAACCTTTGCACTATGGGGTTGTTTCAAAGTTGATATGCATTTTGATTCAACTTTGCTTATATGCCATCCTTGCACACATGCAAGAGTTTATATGAATGTTTGACTTCTCTCACATATTTGAGTCTGGTGAGACGTTCTTATCTCAATTTTGTCATCTATGAATAAGTAAACTTAAGGAGGAGGTGTGCTTTTAAGAACCGTTTTCCGTGAGAATTGATATTGAAAAAATGATGAGTGTTCATGGGAAAGGGCTGCGAAAGTATAAAATTGACTCGTCGTGAACGCCACCATTTAAAAGAGACCAAAAGAGAATTAAGGCAATAAAAATTCATATGCCAATAGGGCTTTCTATAAGTTGAGGTTGATAGATATTTCTAAAGATCTTAAAAAATTCATATATATGAGGGAGTTTGGTTGGAAATTAATTTAAACAGTTTTGCACCACAAATCCTATATTGAAACATCGTATCATGACGCCATTGTTTATAGAATCATCAACAATCCAGACTTGTATGCATGTTGATTAAGTTTAGTTCATTAAACTCACTTATTTTGTCACACGTGGCTTTGATGAGTTTGATGATTCATTGCTATCAATTAGAACTTTTGATCGATTCGGCGTACTTAAATGATGACTCATTTGTTGTAGTTCACTCTCAAACAATCCACATTCATGATTGAGCACATTGGTACCATGTTAACATGTATTTCCTTTTGGTCGCCTTTTACATTATTTTCTGTTTTACAGTCTGTTTATGTGTTCCAGGTATTGTTTTGGGATAATTTTTTCACTGGGAAAATTCTTAATGTTTTAGGGGTATTTCTAGAATTATCATAATCTCGTTCGAACGACATAACATGTCGCGCGAACACGTCGTTCAAGCAACATCATAAGTCATTTAAGTGACATTTCAAAGTCATTCGAGCGACATCAAGAGCGATCAGGGTTCCTTTTAACATCTTTCGTTCTCTCTTCTCTCTTTTCATTTTCTCATATCTCACTCCCTGCAAATAAAAAAATGGCGGCATCATCAGTTTTTTTAAAACTCGCCATTTTTGTTGCTTTTGAAGGTTTTATGGAATTTCATCGTAGTCTTGGGTGCGTTCTTCTGCCCATATTAGCCATTGTCACTCTTAAGTTTTTCGACAACAGAACAATTTCAAAAAGGGTTTGTCGATAGTGGTTTTTTCAAGATGTATTCCCCAATGTCTGTCCCTCCATAGTTTTTGTACCTCCGGTGACGGTTTCCCGTTTGCCAGTGATTTTGAGGTAATTCTATTCATGATTTGTTTTAGAAATCATCTGTTTGAAAATTTTGGTTGTTGTCTTTAGAATTGTATTTCTGATTTTGGTTGTCATTGTGGTTGGTGTTAGCGATGGTTCAGTTGGATTATTGTACGAAAATAGGTTCTTAGGTGTGTGTGTGTTCCTCGACGACTGTTCACACTCACACATCACACATTACACTTGTTCATCATGCCATCTAGACGTCGTGGTGCCTCGACAGTATAACTCGATGCGCCACCACCATCTGCTCGAGCTCAGAGAGCTCAGGCCAGTAAACCCCCGTACTCCCCAGTGAGGTGGGCCACTCGTGTTGATTATGATCATTACTGCTTATTGGGTCTCAACAATCGGTATGTTGTTCAGGAGAGGGTGTTTAATTATTCTAAGTTTTAGGGGTTAGGCATTCAGCACTGGTTGTCTGATAGGGAATGAACTATATTTGGTTTATATAAACTCCAATTAAATAAGTGGGCCAAAATAGAAATTTTCTAATTAATTTAAATCGGTATCACACACCGCGTTTATTCACGTTTTTCAAATTCATAGGATAGGGAATGGGATTATCTGTTTGAGGCTCGTGGGGTTGTCTATCCGGACATTGTTCGAGAGTTTTTCTTTCGCGCTCTTCCCCACGCTGAGGGGACCTTTTCTACTGTACGTGGCATTCCTATTCTCATCACAAAAGATCTCATAGCTGCTATTTTGCACCTTACCCATGTCCCTGATGCTATGTTTCCTCGTTATACCAATGATGGACCTACATATGATGATATTCTACATCATTGCTTCTGGGAGATTCCCCAGGCAGGTACTACTATGTACCATCGCTAGTTTTTTCCAACTTTCTATGTACTTAGTAGGTTTGTGTCAGCATCCATTTGTCTTAGGATAAATCATACTCAGATTGGATCTGACATTGTCTATTTCATGTATCACGTCTTTCAGAGGTGGGATATCGATCTATCGACGATCAGGCTTCGTGTTATATTGTGTGTTACCGTCAGTGGTACCATCCCAGTCTGCCCTGCTCTTCCGTATGGGATTCTCATCTCCATCATTTGCATTGTTGTCGGGGTTTCGGTTTTAGAGGGTGATCAGAGTCTCCCTTTGCCTGTCGTTATTGATCATAATACTTTCACTCATTTCGAGAGTCATTTTCCACCGGTGGCTAGAGCTTCTGCTCCACCCCCTGAGGGACCTTCTCCGATGCTGATCCCTGTCAGCCTAGTGATCACATCGTTTCGAGCACCTCTAAGTTTTCTTAGCCACCCCCCCCCCCCACTCCTGCTCCCACTCATCCTATTGAGTAGGAGGTTTTTACTTTACAAGCATAGGTAGCTGCTCAGTCCAGGATGTATGACTCTATCATGGCCAGATTTGATGTTGAGGCCAAAGCACGTGTTCTTAATGAATCCAGGATGACAACATTTTTTCATGAGATGCGACAGAGAGAGCAGCTGTGAGGCGCAGGATCTTCTGGAGTAGGTCATATTTCATCTACATACACTGATGATGCTGATGTTGATGATACTCCTAGTGATGCCTAGATGTATTTGTTTTGATATTGTATCTGAGACATTAAGATTCCTGTTGTATTTATTTATTCTCATATATGATGTACTTTTATGGACGGTGGTATCTCTCTTGGTTTATTTTATGACATGGATTTATAGTTTCGTTTGCAGTTTTAGTGATTCTCTCATTATGTGTCAGATATACTGTTATATTTTACTATCCATTGTCATATTGATATTGTTTATCTAGCCATGTTGTTCATTCTCATATATTCATGCTAGATTTGGTGTGCTTGTCCCACCTTTAGTTTATTACATGAAAAAGGGGGAGAGATATGTGATGTAGGGGGAATATTTATTATGATATTATATTTTCTTTATTCCTCCATACTTCACTTGGGTATTTGTTTATGTATTGTGTGTGTAGGTATTATTTTAAGAGATTTCGATATTTATTTATACATCACATTCAGAGACAGATTTAGATGATTGCCATTTAGAGACAGAATCATATTCATAGGCTTATTGTTTATTCAGTTTCACTATGTCCTGTATTTTTATATTTCTGAGTTTTGGGATAGGACATGTATTTGTTTACGGCATATAGCATTTTGTTTAGTTTTGTCCCACAATAGACAAAGGGGGAGATTTGTAAGAACATAATTCTTATCATGTACTTTTGTTTAACTGGCTTAATTCCGGACAAAATAAATTAAGTCTAGGCTAGATTTAATTATGGAGTTTAATTGATCCTACGACAAAGTTCAAGTCCAAGAATGTGTAATTTAAAGCTTTGAAGAAGATTTCAAGTCAATAGGTGTTGCATATGTTTAAGATCACTCGGGTATGAATACTTATAAGTATTTGAGTAATTTTTTATATTGATTAAATGCTGGGTGATTTAAATAATTGGGAATTAAATATTTTTATGATTTAAAAATATTTCTGAGCTTCAAATAGTTTAAAGAAAATTCGAGCACTTATTTAAAAGAAAAAAATATTATTTTAATCAGTTTCTCTCGAACGAGTACCGTGGGTCGTCCAAATACATCCATATGTTGCGCGAACGAGATCCGCATCTCGCTCGAACGACCTGCCTCTTTGATTTTCATGTTTTCATTTTCTTGGACTCTATGCTGCTCAGTTATAAATAAAAAACGTATATGCGAAAGTTTATAAGGCATAATAGTTTTGAATACTCATTCCCATACAGTTTTTGTTATCATCTGGTGTTTATTCAAGATCGTATTACTCAATTCCAAAGTTAGTGATCTTGAACGCGTTTACCAGAAGACAATTCATTCACTACACTGTTTTGCACTTTGTGTGGAGAAATCTACAATCGGAGAGTTGCGTGCTATTGTGGAGGGAGTCCTTATGAAGTAACTTTTGGAGGAGCCGTCTTCTTCTCTACTGCTGACCACCTGTAGTTCTTGCAGGAGATTCCAGCCGAGACATTAAAACCGACACCTACGGGTATTTCGTATGTCACCTAATTTTATTGTAATCCGTGTAGTTGTGTCTTACAAATTATAGTGAAATAAAAAGGTTTTTCCCTTTCGGGATTTTTCCTCAAATTGTTTATTTTACTGCATGCTTTATTCTTTGAATGGATTTAATGACTTAGATGCATGTTTAGGGTTTAAGAAGTTAAAATTGGGTTTAATTAAAAATTGGAACAAAGTTGGTCTTACCTAAAGTACACACTAAAGGGCCTTTTAAAAGAGAGTGAACACGCAGGCTTGACACCTATGTCCTAACTAAGCAGTATTTGATGGAGATGTTAATAAGAGATCGGGGGAGGTGACATAGCTGCCAATATCCTGAAAAGTAAAGTCAACACTGACATTAACAACAATTCTACAAAGTATTAGAAGATAATGGAGTTTGTGGCTACAATATACTTACGCATCATCCTCTCGCATTTTCATTTTATTAAGTTATCCCAAACCCAATAGTCTTATATATCATAAGACTTTATTCCAGGATCTAAGTAAGCAATATGATTAGGTATTATTCATCTCAATGCTTTATTCTGCAAGATAGATTGTTTTATATAATATCCTAACTCTATTATTTCGGATACAATAAGTTCCATGAGATACATATTACATCCATTATACAATTATAACAGTTTGCGCCACACGCCCGAATAAAGGACTGATCATAACTAGAAAACAACAATGAAAGCGGCTACACAAAAAGTCCCGTGATATCCGCAAACTGTCATGGCTCCTCAAAAGACACTGGAATAGGGAGGTAATTACGGGCGACCATGCGGAGGAACACCTGAGAGGATATAATATATATATGCACAACAAGAAAGAAGAACCGGTCAGGGCCCAATTTTATGTGATCACCAGATAAATGAAAAGTATGATAATAATGAAATATTTAATCGTGTGTGATAAAGGTGACATTCAAGCATGATAACATCATATAATGAACTAAGATAGTTGAATGATTAAAAAGTGAAATTCAATTATACAAGAGAATAAAAATAATCATAAGCCTTTTTCATCTTTCACCATATCATCTTATCTTTCCATTCCTTATCAGGAATACAATTATTATCATGTGCTCTTTATGGCACTTATCTCAATTGTATGATCTTTGTGGCATATACTTTGCTCTTTATGGAATTAATGTTCCATCGAGTCCAACTTGATAATCAGAATAGTTATAACTATATATATATATATATATATATAACGATTCTAAGACCGCCTGTCCGAGTTTCCCCACTGTGTGCGCCCCTAAATAATCATCATCTTCCAGGGTCTATCATAAGACAACCTGGGATCCTATCGAAACATCGGGAAGCGTCCATATGCCTACGGGATAGTCAAGACCACACCCGAAATCTCCCAACCATCGCAGAAAACATAAAAACAAGCGCTCATATGGCCTAGGACTATATCTACCCTGCATTCGTTAGCCAAGGAGCTTCACCTTATGCACGAACTTCCCTTAAGATGGTATTTAGAGAGGTGCGTTTAATCCATTTCATTAATTTCCATTTCATGATTTAGTAAATTATCCTTTACTTTGTCCATTTTACATTTTATCAAATGCATTATGGTTATGTACGTCACATCATCATAATAACCTCGAAGAATATTTAAACTCCTAAGTTATTTCTCCCAAATGTCCTTCTTGGACTTTATAATAGACCATCATACTTCAAATTAACTTCTAGATTCTCCAAGCACACTTAGTACTCTCCTAAAGACCTACCAATAATAAAAAAGAAAGTAATGCCTAAACATCACTTCACTCACCCCCGAAATAAGTCCCCAAATTTACCTATTTTTACCTAAGGTAATAACTAACCCACATAGAACTCTAGGACTCTAAGTTGACTTCATATAAGAAGGTTTTTATGTCCTAAAACTGTAACACCCCGTCCGCTCAGGGTGTTACAAATGGTATCAGAGCTTAGGTATACGACAACCCTCGGGGCTTGGGTTTTGGGTTCATTGCGTGGTTAGAAATTTTTGGAGATAGAAAATTTTAGGTGATATTCGTGTTAGGCATCTAGATTAGATATGAGGAAATTATTTTTGGAGAAAAAATTATTTTTGGAGATTGTTGGCCTGATGTTTTAGAGTTAGGCATTCGGCGAATTTCGAGGGCGAAATTCCATTGTTAGTGGGGAAGTGTAACAACCAGCGTAATTTTGGGCTATTTTAATTAACTTTTAGAAAATGGAGGAAAATAAAGTTTTAGATAAAATTATTTGTATTTCTCAAATATGTTGGTTATTATTTTTAAAGACGATAATTTCAAACGGTTTCAAAATCGGAGTTAAAACGGATTTTAAAATGATTTTTAAATGTTTTTAACTCATAGAGTTGTTTTGGCTTGCAACTTTTCATTTATTTGCCTTATTTAAAGGAGTCTTTTGGATTCCAACTATTCATTTCTTTGCATTATAAAAGGGAGTCATGGTCAAGCCTGTTAACATACTTTTGGCACAAATTTTGGCAGCAAATATATTTTATATTCCTCTTCTTTTTATATACACATTGTCCCTTGAGATTTGTGAGTTCAAATCTTAGATTAGAGGTGTTCTTGGGGATATTTTGTTGGAGGTTCTTAGAGAAGCTTTTGTAGATCTTTTGTGTTGATCTTGAGGATGTGATCATTGGTTTCTCATCATGGTTTGAGGTATGGGGTTTTACACAATATGCTCCTTAAATCTCGCGAGTGTCATTCTCTTTGGTTTCTTATTAATTGAACTCATATTTGAATTGTTAAATTCATTGAAATCTGGAAAATAATTATTGAAATTATTTTGATTCATGTGGTATAATTATATTGTTGATGATCCCGTTGTCATGAAATTTTAATATGGCACGAATATTGGGCACCCGCCAAAATTCCTGTTTCCCGGGATATGGCTTGATAAGGCATATACGGATGTGGTGAGGCCTGGTGACCCGGTTAAAGTGTTGTTGAGAAATTATATTGATAAATGATTTGATATTTGCATTTTGATTTGAATATTCATACTCGTGTTGTTACGTTTTATTCGTTGCTAATCCATATTTGTTGAGCATCTTTCTTGTCGTATTGTGTACTTCCCCATATTTTCCTTTAGTTGGCAGGTTAGCGCGGATTTTGGGGCGCTATGAAGATTGATTTTAGCGAGGATTGTTTGGGAAAGATTTGTATCATTTTGATGTATAGAGCTTTGGAGATTTGTATTTATTTTTTGAGTTAGATAGTTGTAATTTTAATTCAAGAGATTTGTTGTACTTAAAGAGATTGAGTTTAGTGGATTTATATTATTGTGGGTTTATTTAGATGCTCTATACCTTGTCACTTGTGGATTTGGATTTATTTTATCGCATTAGCGCTCCGTTCGCTCTCTCCAGGCGGGCGGGGTGTTACAAAAACTAGAGAAAATGAGTTAAAAAGAAAAATAAAATTTAAAATGTAGGATTTCAGAATCGATTCGGCCTAGCCGAATCGATTCGGCCAGAAATCATGGCATTCTGCATAATTGCCGAATCGATTCGGTCAGGGAAATGGCGTTTGCATAATTGTCGAATCGATTCGGACCAGGCCGAATCGATTTGGTTCACCTAATCCTGGAAACTATCTAGCAGCGAATCGATTCGGTCAGGCCAAATCGATTCGGTTCTGCAGAAATGTCTAGTTTTACCTATGGAGTCTTGGACTCCAAATTCATTCCCAACTCAAATCCATTCAAACCAACTCATTTATTTCCACCAAAACATCATAAATGCTACTAACTACCACCATAACCATCAATAATAATTCAAACCATTCTTCAATGATTCAAAACCAACAAATACACAAAAACCCTAAACTAGTTAAACCATGATCAATACACCATTATCACTAGTAATTATTTATCTTAAACCACATATAGCAAGTAGGAAACTTTACTCAATATAGAAAATGCAAATTTTCCTTGTATAGTAGCAAGAATTCCTCCTCAATCTTCAATCTCTTCTCCTTTCTCTACTCTTTCTCTTCCTCTCTCTAGTTCTCTCTAGGCTTAGGAATAATTAGAGGGGAAATGGAAGACTTAATTAAGACATAAATCGTGCCTTTAGTTCACAATTTACATCTTAAGTGGTAAATACCACATTAAATGGTTCGCAACTACACATATATGTTAAAACCAGTCAAAAGTGCCCAAAACCTCAAAATACAATATGGCACATAATTTGACTATCTCGCACGTTTCGGACTCAATTATGGCCTCCAAATTATCATTTGGATATTTTATAATTCATTTTAAGTTCCGGTCCCATTATTAAGACAAATGTCCTTTTAATTCATGGGACATTATAAAACACAACATGGCAATATTCACCTATAGTTACGGTAAATATGCAACCTCATAGTAAATATTAACTTTTCTTCATTAAATTAATATTCAATTCATATCACAACATTTTATATCTAATCACCATACCTAGTAAATAAATATAAAATATGTTCTCATAAGCGAGGGTTATTACATACTCCCCCCTTTATGAGGGAATTTTGTCCCCAAAATTCAAACGTACCTTGTAAGAAGAGATGTTGATACCTCTCCCGCATGTCGTCCTCACGTTCCCATGTTGATTCTTTAGCATTGTGATGACTCCATTGGACTCATACCAAGGGCACCACACGAGACCTCAACTTGCGTTCCCCATACTCAAGAATAGCAACCGGTTGTTCTTCATATGAAACGTCGGGTTGCAAGTCAATATCCTCGAAAGGGATGTTCCAAAGGGCACCTTCGCATCTCTTATACGTCTTCAAAGAGGAGACATGGAATACATCATGAATTTGTTGCAAAGGTTCCGGTAAGGCAAGTTGATATGCCACTGGACCGACTTTCGCAATGACTGGAAAAGGTCCAACAAAATGCGGTGCAAGCTTCCCTTTCTTCCCGAAATGCTTAAATGCCCTTCATTGGTGACACTCAAACCAAGACTTGGTCCCCAATTTCCAATTCCATGTGTCTTCTACCCGCATCGGCATAGCTCTTTTGACGGTCTTGGTCTATCCGAATGCGATTTCGAATGATTTTAATTTTTGAAGAAGTGTCTTGGATCATTTTAGGTCCAAGGAATTTGTTACCACCCACTTCCAACCAACAAGCGGACGACCTACATGGCCGGCGATAAATAGCTTCATAGGTCGCCATTCCAATAGTAAATTGGTATGAGTTGTTATAAGCAAACTCAACTAATGGGAGGTATTGTTCCCAACCGCCCTTGAAATCAAGCATGCACATACGGAGCATATCCTCCAACATCTGGTTTACCCTTTCTGTTTGGCCATCGGTTTGAGGATGATATGAAGAGCTTAACTTCAATTCGGTTCCCATGGCCTCTTTGAAACTTTGCCAAAAGTGGGAAACAAAGATCTTATCTCCATCAGAAACGATGTTTAAAGGTACCCCATGAAGTCTAACGACCTCCTCAATGAACAATTGGGCATAGCGAGCGGTATCAAAATCCGTACGCACGGGAAAGAAGTGTGCCGACTTAGTCAGGCGGTCGACAATCACACAAATCAAATCATAACCCCCCCTGTGATCTTGGTAAGCCCGTAATCAAGTCTATTGATATGCTCTCCCATTTCCACACTAGAATCTCCAACGGCTGCAACAAACCTGTCGGTCATTGATGGACAATCTTAACCAACTGACAAGTAGTACATTGGGATACAAACTCCGAAATATACCTCTTCATTTCGGGCCACCAATACTGGCGGCGCATGTCTTGGTACATCTTGTCTCCACTAGGATGTACCGTAAATTTCGACCCGTGAGATTCTGACATTACAGTCGTCTCAAATCCCCATCTTTCGGAATAATAAGTCTACCATGGAAGCGTAGTCCACCCTCAGAACTAATCGAGTACGACTCCGCTCCCTCAGAAAATAATCGATGTATATGGTCTTGACAACCCTTACCTCTTCCCTAGGCTTCTATAATTCTTGCCACAATTGTAGGAGTAACGGTCATTACTGACATGAATGCTCTCACCGCCGCATCCTCCTGACTGAGCTCCTTCCACTTAGCTTTCCATACATCAGCTAAGTCTCCTTCGGGCTTCCTACTCAAGGCATCCGCTACTACGTTCACCTTTCCCGGATGATAATGGATATCAAATTGGTAATCTTTCACAAATTCCAACCAGCGACGCTGACGCATATTCAAATCCTTCTGTGAGAATAAATATTGCAGCGATTTATGATCCGTGAAAAGACTAAACTTCTCCCCCAAGAGATAATGCCTCCATATCTTTAAGGAAAAGACAACCGCGATGAATTCTAAGTCATGCGCCGAATAATTTTTTTCATGAGGCTTTAGCTTACGGGAGGCATAAGAAATAGCCCGTCTTTCTTACTAAAGAACACCTCCTATCCCTTGAAGAGATGCATCGGTGAAGACTAGATATTCCAATCCCGATTTTTGCAATGCAAGGACTGAAGCCGACGTTAACCTATCTTTGATCTCATGAAAAGCAGCCTGACAAGAATTGTCCCAAACAAATCTCACTCCCTTCCGGGTCAAATTTATTAAAGGGCTAGCAATTTTAGAAAAAACCTTAATAAATCGACGGTAATAACCCGCTAAACCCAGAAAACTACAAACCTCTGCAGGTGTCGTGGGCTGACCCCACTCCCTCACCGCAATCACCTTACTAGGATACACTGATATACCCTGGGATGACACCACATAACCTAGAAACTGAACTTCCTTCAACCAAAAGCCACACTTCTCGAACTTTGCATACAATTGGTGATCCCTCAATCTTTGCAGGACCAACCGTAAGTGAGTAGCATGGTCAGATTCTGTCTGAGAATAGACTAAGATGTCATCAATGAAGACAATAAAAAATTGGTTAAGGAAGTCCCGAAACACTCTATTCATGAGATCCATAAATACAGCGGGGCATTGGTTAGTCCAAATGGCATAACCAAGAATTAATAGGATCCATATCAGGTCAGAAATGAAGTCTTGGATACATCTTGTTCCCGCATCCTCAATTGATGATACCACGTCCTCAAATCGATTTTAGAGAAGTATGATGCTCCCCTAAGTTGGTCAAACAAATCATCAATACGAGAAAAAGGGTATTTATTTCGAATGGTTACTTTATTCAATTCCCTATAGTCCACACATAACCGGAGAGAGCCATCTCTTTTCTTTACAAATAATACCGGAGCACCCCATGGCGACGTACTGCGCCTTATAAATCCCTTCTCCAATAACTACCGAATTTGATCTCTCAACTCCCTCATCTCCACAGGAGCCATACGATATGGAGCTTTCGCAATAGGTCAAGTCCCCGGTGCTAAATCAATCACAAACTCAATCTCCCGACTTGGAGGTAATCCCGGTATTTCTCAAAAAACAGCTTCAAAATCACTAACAATCGAAAGAGAATCCAGGGGAATAACTACATCCCTAGAAGTATCCTCTGCAATACAATATAAATTGGTACTCGTACTTCCTTCCATACAAGGCATAACAACCAAGAACATTTCTTGTCCCGGAACTACGAAGACTATACTCTTCCCGAAACAATTTACTATCGCACGGTATTTCACTAGCCAATCCATATCCAATATTACATCATACCCAACCATGTCAAGGACGAGTAAATCGGCCTCAAAGCACAGGTTACCGAGATTAATCCCTATGTTTTTACAAACAAAGAAAATCAATGAACCATCACCCATAGAGGATTCAACGCTAGTGAAAGTACTCTCAATAGACTTTATCAAATCTGTAGTTTGAGCAAAACTCCTAGAAATGAAAGAATGTGTAGTGCCCATATCAAATAGTACCCAACCCATATGCCCTTGGATGAGAAACTTACCCTCAATCACTGGTGGTTCCGGAAGGGCTGGAGGAAGCATAGCCTCCTAGATGTGATAGACCCATCCATACTGCAGTTGCCCCTGTTGTGGAGGAACAACCGAATTCGGTGCCTGCGGTGGAAATTGAACATATGGTTGTTGTGGAGCCCTAGGAAGATACCCTCCAATCAACTGAGGACACGACCTCTTATAATGGCCCAACTCTCCACACTGAAAACATTTGTTCACCACATTCTCCTGGTTCCTTCCTTGATTGTTTCGAAATTTCCCCGAACCTCGGCCCTGCTGGCCTCTGCCTCCATTCCCATCTCTGCCTCCTTGTTTTTGTGGCAGTCCACCTTGACCTGGCCTGTTGTTATTACCACACTCATTAACTCCACTAAATCATTGGAATTTAGACAAATCCCCTTGCTGGGGATCCCTCTCTATTGGCTTACTCCACGAAGATTGGGATGGAGAAGATGCTCCTCCTCTAATCCCATTACCTCCAGGTTTTCCCACTTGCCCCATCGCAGCAGCCTTCTTATTATTTTGCACAACCAATCTATGCTCTTGACAATAAAGTAGAGCAGCATTCATCACATCCCCAAAGGTTAATAAAGCCGGATTTCCCAACAAATGTTGTTTTATTCGCTAATGTAAACCTCCCACAAATTTGGAGATTCTCTTTGCTTCTGGAGTCACTTCACTCGGTACAAAACTTTCCAACTGGGTGAACTCCTCTTCATACTCTGCAACAGATCTCTCCTCCTGAACTACATCTTGAAGCTTCCTTTGCATCTCCCTTTGAACTGCGAGAGGGAAGTATTTTCCATCAAATAAGGCCCAAAAATCAGTGATTGACATCGTATCCCTCTGCTCGGGTGTAGTCATCGACTCCCACCAATGTAAGGCCGATCCGACAAGCTTGAAAGTAACAAGGATTTTCTTTTTCTCCTCACTACATTCTACCATTCGAAGATGGCGTTGCATGTCTTTCTTCAATTGATTTTCCCTTATAACGTCCAAGCCTCCATCGAATTCCGGGGGATGCCCTTTTAGGAAAGACTCTCTAACTCTTTCCCACGGAGAAGGTCCCGTAGGAACTTATGCCTCTTGCCCCCATGGTTGAGCTTATGGCATTTGTTGTACCACTTCAGTCATCGCTGCATTGACTTCTTGGGCCATTATGTTTGCCACATCCGTGACACTGATATTCCCCGATGGCGATGGTGGAGGACCAATATCGTCTTCCACAACTCTATTACGTCGAGCGGGACGTCCTCTCTTAGGAGGCATCTGAGATAGAGAAATAATAGAGTTAGGATATTATATAAAACAATCTATCTTGCAGAAGATCGCAAACATAAGCAACAAAACAGTCCTAACATTAAGTTCTATGTCAAAGAATGCTACGGTAGAACATGACAAGTCCACATAGATCCTAAAGACTCTAGAACCTGATGCTCTGATACCATCTGTGACAACCCGGTATCCAAAATAAGGGGTGGCCTGCCCAATACTCCAATAACAAAGGAGTCATGGATGGAAATCATTCTCAGCATCGTAACAACATAAAGAGTATACTAGATAACCACACAATATTCCAGAGAACGGGTTGTCAAAAATTTTGGCTTTGTAATTTAAGGAAAGCATTGTCAACAACCCATAACAGAAAAGAGGGTGGAGACCCCAACAATATATATATATATATATATATATATATATATATATATATATATAATGACGACAATAACAATAAAAGGACCGAATGAAATGTTGGTCAATAACATCCATAAAATGTACAATAAGTTCCATGAGATACATATTACATCCATTATACAATTATAACAGTTTGGGCCACACGTCCGAATAAAGGACTGATCATAACTAGAAAACAACAATGAAAGCGGTTACACAAAAAGTCCCGTTATATCCGCAAACTGTCACGGCTCCTCAAAAGACACTGGAATAGGGAGGTAATTACGGGCGACCTTACGGAGGAACACCTGAGCGGATATAATATATATATGCAAAACAAGAAAGAAGAACCGGTCAGGGCCCGATTTTATGTGATCACCAGATAAATGAAAAGTATGACAATAATGAAATATTTAATCATGTGTGATAAAGGTGACATTCTATCATGATAACATCATATAATGAACTAAGATAGTTGAATGATTATAAAGTGAAATTCAATTATACAAGAGAATAAAAATAATCATAAGCCTTTTTCATCTTTCACCATTTCATCTTATCTTTCCATTCCTTATCAGGAATACAATTATTATCATGTGCTCTTTATGGCACTTATCTCAATTGTATGCTCTTTGTGGCATATACTTTGCTCCTTATGGCATTAATGTTCCATCGAGTCCAACTCGATAATCAGAATAGTTATATATATATATATATATAGAACAATTCTAAGATCGCCCGTCCGGGTTTCCCCACTGCGTGCGCCCCTAAATAACCATCATCTTCCAGGGCCTATCATAAGACAACCTGGGATCCTATCGAAACGTCGGGAAGCGGCCATATGCCTGCGGGATAGTCAAGACCACACCAGGAATCTCCTATCCATCGCAGAAAACATAAAAACAAGCGCTCATATGGCCTAGGACTATATCCACCCTGCATTCATTAGCCAAGGGGCTTCACCTTACGCACGAACTTCCCTTAAGATGGTATTTAGAGAGGTGTGTTTAATCCATTTCATTAATTTCCATTTCATGATTTAGTAAATTATCCAGTACTTTGTCCATTTTACTATTTATCAAATGCATTATGGTTATGTACTTCACATCATCATAATAACCTCGAAGAATATTTAAAATCCTAAGTTATTTCTACCAAATGTCCTTCATGGACTTTATAATAGACCATCATACTTCAAATTAACTTCTAGATTCTCCAAGCACACTTAGTACTCTCCTAAAGACCTACGAATAATAAAAAAGAAAGTAATGCCTAAACATCACTTCACTCACCCCCGAAATAAGTCCCCAAATTTACCTATTTTTACCTAAGGTAATAACTAACCCACCTAAAACTCTAGGACTCTAAGTTGACTTCATATAAGAAGGTTCCTATGTCCTAAAACTAGAGAAAGGGGGTTAAAAAGAAAAAGAAAACAAAATTTAAAATGTAGGATTTCCGAATCGATTCGGCCCGAAATCATGGCATTCTGCATAATTGCCGAATCGATTCGGTCAGGGAAATAGGGTTTCTGCATAATTGCCGAATCGATTTGGACCAGGACGAATCGATTCGGTTCACTTAATCCTGGAAACTGTCTAGAAGCGAATCGATTCGGTCAGGCCGAATCGATTCGGTTCGGCAGAAATGTCTAGTTTTGTCTATGGAGTCTTGGACTCCAAATTCATCCCCAACTCAAATCCATTCAAACCAACTCATTTATTTCCACGAAAACATCATAAATGTTACTAACTACCACCATAACCATCAATAATCATTCAAACCATTCTTCAATGATTCAAAACCAACAAATACACAAAAACCCTAAACTAGTTAAACCATGATCAATACACCATTATCACTACTAATCATTTATCTTAAACCACATATAGCAAGTAGGAAACTTGCCTCAATCTAGAAAATGCAGATTTTCCTTGTATAGTAGCAAGAATTCCTCCTCAATCTTCAATCTCTTCTCCTTTCTCTACTCTTTCTCTTCCTCTCTCTAGTTCTCTCGTGGCTTAGGAATAATTAGGGGGAAAATGGAAGACTTAATTAAAACATAAATCGTGCCTTTAGTTCAAAATTTACAACTTAAGTGGTAAATACCACATTAAATGGTTCGCAACTACACATATATGTTAAAACTAGTCAAAAGTGCCCAAAACCTCAAAATACAATATGGCACATAATTTGACTATCTCGCACGTTCTGGACTCAATTATTGCCTCCAAATTATCATTTGGATATTTTATAATTCATTTTAAGTTTCGGTCCCATTATTAAGCAAAATGTCATTTTAATTCATGTGACATTATAAAACACAACATGGCAATATTCACCTATAGTTACGTTAAATATGCAACCTCATAGTAAATATTAACTTTTCTTCATTAAATTAATATTCAATCCATATCCCAACATTTTATATCTAATTACCATAAGTAGTAAATAAATATAAAATATGTTCTCATAAGCGAGGGTTATTACATTGAATATCCATATACAATAGTTATAAACATCTCAAATATATACATTAAATCAGGAAACATGTATCAACATCTATATACACATTTGTAAGGTTCAAAGCAATTCTTTTATAACTAAATACCGGAGTACCTAAGTGGTGTCATCGCACGTCCCAGGGCAAGTCCGCCTCTATGTTTCGGGATATATAAGTGGCGTCATCGCCCATCCCAGGGTACAACCCATGTCTATCTACCGGAGTACCAAGGTGGATACATCGCACAATCGAATGTAAGATTGTCTCTATCTTTTGAGTTATCGATGTGGTTCCATCACCTAACCTAGGGTACTATAATACTGCAGTGCTTGTCGTTGTACGATCTAGGGTATAATCGATCTTTATCTACTAGGATACCGAAGTGGTGTTGTCGCACGATCCATAAGAATGTACTTTTTAGTATGAATACCATACGTACACATAATTGATATATCACATATAATTTAAAAGCAATTATTCACATTTCAATAAGGATATGAGTTAAATTATATTTCCAAGTAATTTTAAATATAAGATTAAAGGTATTAGATCAGTAGTTTAAAATGTCTAAGTCTCTTACTTCCATTCCAATTTTCAGTTTTACTAAATATGAGAAATCCCATGTTCTTCCCTGGTCATGTGCACGACACGAAACCTAGCCCGTTCACACCACCCATGTGCCCGAACCACAATTATGACCATTTGCACGGTTAAATGACAAAACACTTCAAAATTCTCACTTTCTTTAACCTTTAGCCCCTGTCACTATCCCTATGTCCAGAACCACCATTAATGATTTTGACAATGGTAAAAATACTCTCACACCACTTGGACAGAGTTGAAGGCTTTAATACCAGTTTGTAAGTGCATAAATAAACATGCATTGTAAGGATGGTCAGAAATAAAAATTCTATTTTTGTAATTTTGAATTTAAATCCCAAAATCCAATTTTACCAAATTTTAATTTCTGATTAAATGAGATATGCATAAGCTAAAAGATCTGATCGCAGAAATTAAACAAAACATGCAAGCAAACACGACAAATAAGTAAAAAATTCATTTTAGGGAAAAACCTATATTTCAACATTTTAGAGAATTTTACAAGATAGTCGACTTACAAACTACTTGATGTCACCCACATGTATAATACGCAGTCTTCGTAGAACCTCTAAAGAATACTCCTCATTCCTAAGGAATCCAAAAGTGGCGATCCACCCTCGGTATCCACTGATTTATCATTCACCCTTCTTCTACCATGATCACTCGGGTCACAAGGTTATCCGTAGAGAATCCTCTCCTCAAATTTTATACAAATATATGAAACTATCTACGGTTTTAAAAAGATTCACAAAAACTATTTGGGAATGCGAAGTTGTGACTCAAAAGTGTTTTGGTAACACAAAAGGTGAAAACTTTTGGGATAGATATGCAGGAAACGTTTTGGCAAAAGTCTTACGAAATTTAGAGTCAAAACTGGTATTTATAAACGCTGCACAAAATTTGAGGTGACATTTAGTTCGAACGAAAATGAGGCCCGTTTGAACGAGAAAAGGCATTTTGTTTGAACGAAAACTGAGTTCATTTGAACAATAAGGCCATATTGTTTGAAATAGCTTCAAATGAAATTTAAACGACGGAAAATGGTACGTCCTCATTATATGCTCGTTGAATGTGGAGATCAGATGACACTTTGAAGGAGAATGTAAAGTCATTCGAATGAGAAACGAATCTCGTTGGAACGAGGTTAAAAAATAAAAAAATTATTTTTATAAACTTTAAAAATACCAGCCTCATTTTTCAATAAATAATAAACATCCCAAATAACTTTATGAATAATTTCAAACTCCTAAAAGTATTTATAATTTGTTGAGATGTAGAGCAGTCTTAAACTTAGAGATTTTGGTGTTCGGTTTGATGTGACGGCATGTGTCGGTTTCTAATGAGATACGCCAAATATGCCAAACTGTAAATAAAAAGATTAAGCAAAAATATTTGGTCTAACAAATCTCCCCTTTTGGCTATTCAAGTACAAAAACAAATCGAAACCCAAATTAAAAAAAAACTCCTTTTAAGACAAAAAGGTTTTAATACCCTTCCAAAACCCTAGAAATGGAATGACATAGAAAAATAATATTTGTCTTCAATCTCCACTTGTTCTTCTTTTTGACACTTTGTCTTCATCTGTCGCAATAAGATCTTATAAGTAACTACAAACATGAAGCAAAGAAAATACCCCGTTATGCATAATGATTAAAATTGAAAACAAAATCAAACACTTATAATACTATCTCCCCCATAAATCAAACTCATCAAATCTTCCCCGTAATTTGTTCTCCCCTTTTTGTTCAAAATAGGCAAAGGAGTAGAAGCTAAACAAAAAGAATAAAGCATCACATAGAATAAGTTATATATCATCACCATGATATATAAACAACGTACGTGTAATGATAATCTCAAACACCATTAACACCAAATATTTTCGAAATTTTCAATTTTTTTCAAAAAGTGTATATTTCATAAATACAACAAAATACCATATATAATATATGCAAAATATACTAAAAAAATCCGACACACATATATGGGTATAAACAATCCCAAAACACATAAGACTTACCCACTTGCATAGAATCGACGTATCTAAACATATGGGATAGAATGAATGGGAGTGAACTAGATACAAATGAATTATGACCCTAACACTCAAATATGTTCAAGAAGTTTTAATTGACCACAAAACTTTATCGAACTAAGATTTAGCCTCAAGTGATAATATAAAGTTAACTAAATGAAGAAATAATCACAATGCACACAAGCCTAGAATATTATTGAGTCTACAAATTAATAGCGTCATGAAAAAATAAGCATAACTAGGATTCATTGTGCAAACATGTTTATCTTCTCTTTTGAGGTGATTTATTTTTAACAATCAAACATACTAAACTAAATTGGCCCCTGTTTAACAGATTTTCTATTTTATTGCTTTTAATCTTTTATTGGGCTCTTGCCAAAGATTGCTTTCCTGCAAAGGAGATTTAACCCTTTCGTGTCCCTTTCCTACGGACAGTCATAATTTTTCAATACAATACAAACATTCTCACGGGTAACGATTATTACATGCACAAATACCCATAGTCATATAAACATGTAGATGAAAAAATTTATGGGAGACCATCTCACAAAGATGACATATACATGTGAATTTAACGCAAAAAAATGTCGTGCATGTGTGTGCGGAAGTATATACAATGTTGAATCCATAAAGCAAATCCAGTTTGAAAAAACTCTATGCAAACAAGGCTAAGAACAATATAATTATCTATAATCATAACCAAATGTCCTAGCCATATGAAAAGTACTGTGTGAATTGAATTCAAACACGCCAATATGCCATACCAAATGTGTAAAACTAAAATACATAATATCAAAAATCTTTTTGTATTTTTCAAAAATATTTATCAAAATAAAATATTTTTGTATTTTTCCAATTTGACGCAATAAGAGAAAAGTATAATACAAAGTATACACATGTCATAACACTAGAAAACATGTATCACGAAGCATAATTAAAGTATGACAAACAAAATCATGTAACCAATCATCCATAAAATTTATCATGTGAAGAGTCATGTTCAATCATGCGAGAATAAAGTAGCTTAACATCTAGCGCCTCTAAAATAGGTTTCCTAACCCAAAGAGATGTATACTTAAGACGTCGATTTTTGAGTTTCCAAGGGGACATTAGACTTCAACTTCCTAGAACCTCTTCCAAGATCATAACAAAGTTCCCTCGGGTGACCTTTCCTACCATAATGCGAACATGTGTAAATGCAAGGAATGTTACCTATGGGTTGACCTTTTCTAACGTTCTTGGATGCGATGGACCCTTTAAAATAAACAATATTCTTGGCTTTGACATTGGAGGCATTAGAAACATGGGAGCTAGTACTGTCACTACCAAAAAAACTAGAGTCTTTTACATCTTCTTTTAACTTCAAAATTTTAGGCTCAAGCAAAGAATTGGACTCTTCAAGTTTTAGGAATCCTTATTTAAATTTTTAACTATTCTTAGACGGTTATCTCTCTCCCCCTCAATACAAGCAAATTTATCTCTAAGAGTCTTCTCTCGTGCCTCTAAATCTAAAATCAATTTATCACAATCTTCATTAGCATGAAAACAAACCTTAGAAATTTTAGAGTCTTCTAATTCGTTCTCTGAAAAACAGGCTCTATCATCACTCTCTTTCTTCAACAATTTTAAAATTTTAAAATCATGGTCCATGTCCATAAGTTTCTTATGAAAGAAATCGTTTTGAGTTTGAATAATTTTCAAGAGATCCATAGTATCTTTAAAATGGTAAAAAAAAATCAAGAATTTTAATTCTTTTATCTAACTTCAAATTCAAATGATTTAAGTCGTCATCACTATGGTTGTCCATCGAGAGAGAAAAAATAACACAAGAGAGAGATACAAAAAGACCAGCCTAAACAACATTAAACAAGGATCTAACACAATAACTTGTTGCAACCAACTCTGATACCAATTTGACAATGGTAAAAATGCTCTAACACCACATTAAAAGAGTGGAAGGCTTTAATACAAATTTATAAGTGTAAAAATAAAAGTGCTCTGCAGGGACAGTCACAACCAAAAATTTTATTTTTGTAATTTTCAATTTAAATCTCGAAATTCAATTTTACCAAAATTTAATTTCTGATTAAATGAGATTTTCATAAGCTAAAAGATCCAATCACAGAAATTAAACTAAACATGCAATTAAACACAACAAATAAGGAAACATTCCTTTTCAGGGCAAAACCTATATTTCAGCACTTTAGAGAATTTTACAAGACATTTGACTTACAAACTACTTGATATCACCCACATATATAATGCATAGTCTTCGAAGAACCTCTAAAGAATACTCCTCAATCCTGAGCCATCCATAGGTGGGGGGTCCACCCTCGGTATCCACCGGTTCAACCTTTAGACTTCTTTTTCCGTGATCACCTGGGTCACAAGGTCTATAGAATCCTCTCCAAAAAGTGTATGCAAATATACAAAACTATATAGGGTTTCAAAATGTTTCAAAAAAACTATTTGGGGATTCAAAATTGTGAATCAAAAGTGTTTTGGTAACACAAAAAATGAAAACTTTTATAATAAAAATCCAAGAAACGTTTTGGCAAAAGTCTTATGAAATTTGGAGTAAAAATAGGTATTTATAAATGCTACACAAAATTGGAGGTAGCGGTTTGTTTAAACAAAAATGAGGATAGTTCGAACAAGAAAGGCATTTTGTTTGAACAAAAACTGAGTTCGTTCAAATAACAAGGCCATCTCAATTGAATCAGTTTTAAACAATGCAAAACAGTACGCCCTCATTAAATGTTCGTTAGATGTAGAGATCAAATAACACTTCGAACGAGAATATAAAAACGTATGAACGAGAAACAAATCTCGTTGGAACGAGGTTAAAAATAAAAAATATATTCTTAAAAACTTTAAAATACCAGCCTCATTTTTCAATATAAAATAAACATCCCAAATAACTTTATGAATAATTATAAGCTTCTAAAATTATTTATACCTTCTTGAGTTGTAGAGGAGTCTTAAACTTGGAGATGTCGGTATTCTATTTGACATGACAACATGTGTCAATTTGTAAGGGGATATGCCAAAGCGCAAATAAAATAAATAAAGAGCCTAAGCTAAAATATTTGTGCTTACAAATTTATGCTAAGGTTTTAACACCTCCCATATTCCCCAAACTATCCTACAAACTTCCCTGAACTGAACTCTATGCTATCTTTACAAGTTTAAATAGATTTATATAATGTTTTAGAGGTATATTTTAGAATTAGAACCCTAACTTGACATTCATCCTAAAGTCCCAAATTTCCAATTTATTCATATAATAATAAAGGGGATTTTACTCCATTCTTCAATTATACATAATTCGAAAATCAATTTGTTAAATATAACTCAAAATTCATGACAAATTGAATCAAATTCGATTTATGGATAAAACCTAAATTTTATATTCAAATAACAATCCAAAGTTATTTGTCTAATTTTATAAATCAAGTATTTATATGTTTAGATTTAAAATCCAATGAATAAATATATTCTAAAATAAAAAACAATTATATTAATCTACTGAGTAAAATTGACTTGATTGGAAAGATGAAGTTCCAATCCAATTTCTCCCAATTCTCTCCTTCTCTAAGTCTAATTGCTCCCAATTCTTCTTCTTCTCTAAATGCTTTCTCTCTCTAGACTTAGGGTTTATTCTTAAGTGTTTTAAAGTTATTTAGACTAATATTAATCCTCTTATTGTTATGTTAATCACGAGAATAGGTTTGGATCCCATATGGGCCTTAACATATTAAGCCAAAAACTACATGTAATTAGTCCAGAAGTCAACCCAATTTATATAATAACTCATAGGTCTTAGAACCCATTATTTTAAGTCCTAAATAAAGATTCTATATGTCCCAAACGTCAAGCCAAAATACGAAACCAACATTTTAATATTCTAATCGATACGATACCCAATAATTATCATTAAATTATTTATTAAAAAATTATTAATTCATTACTGTGTATTAAGTCATATTTTAATTTTGAATAAAAATACACATAACACAACACATATGAAAATATAAATAGGGACATCACTTGTCATTGTAGGTAAATATAATAATAAAAAAATCATTTAATTAATTCATTAAAATTACACGGTATTACAAACAATTTGATGGATCAATACTTATTTGTGAAAATATATACATGTTTGAAAACATGTACATATTTTTGGGGGGAGTAAAAAAATTGAAATTTATTTATTATAATTAAATTTGAAAATGGTCATGGTTCTGGGTTGTGACCAAACCAGTGACCATTTAAATTACATTAATATATGGCCACGGTTTTAGACCACGACCATATATTAATATAATTAAAATGGTCACAGTTTTGCTCACGGCTCAGAATCGTGACAAATTTTGTCATAACTGAGAGTCATGGTTTGAGGCTTTGTTAAATCCTAAAATTCCACCATTGATGGTCATGGTTAAGGTTCATGACCATAAAAAAACACGTTTTAGGTCACGATTATGAGCCATGACCACATAGTCATGGTCCTTGACAATGATCAACTCGGAATATTTATGTCACCTAAAAACCATGAACTCATTTTATGGTCATGGTTTTGGACCATGACCCCCCCGATATCATCACCCTTAAAATGGTCATGATCCACAATTGTGACCCTAAGACTTTGTCATACCCAAAACCATGCCCATTCTCGGTATATGGCATAGTAGTCCCGGGTACGAAGATTGGGGGAATGTGCTCGTGGAACTGAAGATAGTCGTTTGGAGCGCCCTAGAGGTATAAAAATAAAAAAAATTATGTTAAATATTTGACTTTCATATAGGATTTTCTCATAACGTTTTTAATGATAATTCACTAACATTCTTATATTAAATGTTTGTTGGACAACAACAATTCAACTTGTCCCCAGAAGCGTGTGATAGTGTATATGAGGGTGTAGGTGACCAAATGAAGACATGGAAGATGAACCAATGAACCTTCTATTTGAGGAGGGATCGAGAGCCCGTGCTGAATTATAGGGACACCATCTCGAAGTCGGAGCCAATAACATTGGACAACTAGCAAAAGTTTTCGAATAACTAGGCCTCCGAGAGATATTTGTCTTCACGTGGATCAAGGAGGACTTATCGGTCAAAGAAGGTGGATAAGCACTACTCCGAGCAAAAATATTACACAGAGGTGGAGTATAGGCATAGGAGCATAATTTCTATCATTTTCTCATAACTTAAGCTATCAGAGTTTTTGGCATATCCCGTTACCATTTGACTTGAGCCCTCATGAAGAACCAAATTTCCATCATCTCCAAATTCAATATGATGTCCACGTTACAAAGGTATAAAATAATATAGGATTTTTAATTTATTTACATTTATAATTGGGAGATGTTTTTTTGTAAATTGAGGCAATTTTCTTTATTTAAAATTTTTCAAAGTTTGCACATCTTGTTCAAATGAGATGGGATTCTCGTTCTCCTGAGATATTTTCTCGTTCAAAACAACGTTGGAAGTCTACTCCAAACGTGTATCTAACGATATTCAAGTCTCATTTGAACGAGACTTGTTTTCGTTCAAACAAATAATGCCTCCTCGAATTTTGTGCCATTTTATAAATACCTTCTTCGTAAAGATTTTAATAGATACTTTTACAAAAATGATTTCGGCATACCTGGTGCATAAATTCTCACTTTATTTAGGTCTATAACACCTTTTCATTCAAAAATCATCACTCCCAAATATATACATGAATCCATTTGAAACCCTAAATTGTTACTCTTGTGGAGAGATCTTCTTCACTGTTGGTCTTGTGGTTCTCAAGGGAATCACTTCTAAAGAAAAATAAAGGATGAACGGTCGATACTGAGGGTGTATCCCCACTTGTGGATGACTCAGGAGAGAGCCATATTCTTTAGAGGTTTTGTAAGTTGTGTCAAGTAAAACTCTAAATTATTTATTAGAAAAAAGGTTTCACCCGCAAAGGATTTTTTTCTCAAATTGCCTTATTAATTTGCATGTTATAATTAGTCTATTTTATCACCTAAAAGTTTTTCTTAGGATAAAAAGATGAAATTTTGAGTTGTGTGTGATGGAACCTTAATTATATAAATAATCCAATAAGATTGCAAGTGTAATCTCAATAGGATCGTAAGTAAATTGTTTTAAATTACATTTTATTTAGTAGTAAGTAAATTACTTTAATTTGGTCTCATTTTGAAGATGTATGAGAGTGGGCCGGGGGAAACAAAACATATGGTCGAATCCTATATAAAGATTCATATGAACAAGGGAGGGCCGACTAATCCGCAGGTAGGAGAGATCATCAGAAGTTATAATTAAAATTATATTATCAATTTTAGAATGTTAATTAATATTCTTTTTCAAATTTAATAATCTATTTTTATATTGTTTTAGGATAAGCAAAAGATGGTGAACAACACCCTGAGTGATGCTAACAAGTCATCTCTGAGTACGAAAGCACTGATCCAACTTTGGGTGTCAACTCCTGGATGGTAAAGTCAAAGCACATGGTCGTTGCATGTAGTAAAAGTGTGTTGTACTCAAAGGTCAACATGTATAAAAAAAACACAGACTCGAAATTAGAAAATCTCCAATAAATAATGAAACATATGTTCATATGGGTCAAATGCGCAGTCACAGATAAGTTGTGTCTCGTTAAACTCTAAGGTGATGATTAAAAAAAAGGTTTTACCCGCAAGGTTTTTTTCCCTCAAATTGCTTTGCCTATTTGCATGCTTTAATTATTTGTTTTATCACCTAGATGTTTGTCTTAGGATAAAAAGATAAAATTTTGAATTTTGTGTGATGGACACTTAATTATATAAATAATTCATTAAGATCGCAAGCGCACTCTTAAATTGGCATTAGAGCCTGTTGCACAAAATCACTGTGTGATCTTTTCCACAAAATGATTTTTTCTTTGATGTCATTTTTTTAAAAATTGTTGATCGTGAAAAATCGGATTTTAATAGGGATTTGTATAATCGAGTTCGCATCTTTGATGGTACTAATTATGGATATTTGAAGGCTAGGATGAGGTTTGCTTTAAAGGACATAGATTAACATGCTTGTGTAGTTTGTGAAAGAGGGTGGACACATACCACTGTCAAAGTTGATAAAGTCGTCGGCCCTAAACCTATCTCACAATGGATAGAGGAAGAATTAAAGGGGAATAATTCTAATTTCCACAGTTTGAGTGCCATCTCGAGACTCCTCACCCCTAACGAGTTTCACCACATTATAATGTGGACCACGTCTAAAGCATCTTGGGATACCCACCAGCTCATTTAGGAGGGTACCAATGCTGTTAAAGATTCTAAGTTGCAGAATCTCACCACACAATTTGAAACAATCACAATGGTTGAATTTTAATGTTTCGACGAGTTTTATTCACGACTTTTCGACATAGTTAACTCGAGTTTCAATTTAGGTGAGAAAATACCCGAGACGCATGTAGTTAAGAAAATCTTGAGATCTCTTCCTGCCTGTTTTATTCCTAAGGTCACCATTCTTAATTCTCTAGGGATCTTAAACACTCTTAGGTTAGAAAAACTTATAGAAGATATTCAAATATACGAGATAGATATGTTCCCTAAAATAGTTGGGCCTAAGGATAATGGGGTTTCACCTAAAGCCCAATCTAGAAAGAGAGAGGAAGTGTCTAAAAAGAGAGAGAAAGCATCATCCGATTCGGAGTTTGATTATGATTTAGATGATTTGACCCTTTTTGCTAAAAATTTCAACAAATTTCTCAAACTCAAAAAAGCAAAATACTTCCAAAGAAAATAAAAGTTTTGAGAGAGATAAAAAATTTAAATTGAGCAAGAAAAATTTTGAAAAATAAAAGATATACTTCCCAAAGAAAGATAAGGAGAGATGTTATGAGTGTGAGGGAAAGGTTCACAAAGCTCACGAGTGTCTGAATAGGTTGAAACATCAAGGGAAAGACAAAGCTGCCTTAAACATCACACTTAGAGATAGCGAGGTCGAGTCGGTGAGTTCAAGAGAAGAATCATCGCATGGATATAACTTCACCGTATTCATGGATAATCATGTTGGTACATCTATTTCTCTTTACAAAGATGAGGAACCTACTAAACAAGAACAACTCAATAGTGAGTTTAGTCATTTTGAGGAGAGTGAGTGAGATAATGCCTTAAGTGAGAGCGAGAGTGTAATACCCCGTATTTCTGAATATTCCAAATATTCCATTTAATTAGATTGGAGAATTAAATGAGAAAATATCATCTTGATTTAAATTACGTAAGAGTAGTAATTTAAAGAGCTTTATTTAAAATTTGTAATTATGGTATATTAATCGGAAGAAAGATACCGGTATATATTGCATCATTTTTATTTACTTAGTGCGAGTGGTAAACAGTTACTCAACGCGTGTAGACCGTGTTGGGGTGAGAACGAGTAATATTTTTAAGTGACTCAAATGATAATTCAGAGGTCACCAATGAGTCCGGAAGGGTCAAATTAGTCAAAATAGTATACCCGGGGGTACTAGTTGAGTCCCGGGCAATTTTGGACTAAACCGAGATCATTCGGGGGCATTTTGGTCTTTTAACATAAGAGGGTATCGAGACCTACGAAATTTAGAGTTTTATATCAGCCGTATGATAGAGGAATTAGGGTTAGAACACCCATGACAAACACCAATACCATTAGAGAGAAGAGAGGCCCAACTTTTTAAAGCAAAAAGAAGATTTGGGAAGGATTGAAAGGGATTTCTACCATCTACTTGTTGGGGAAGAAGGATTGAAGGATGAAGATCATCAATCATCAACAAGAACCACGAAATCAGACCCTACTGATCATAAGGCAAGTTGTTTATTGCAAAAATTATAAAGTTATAATACCCATGTGTAGGGTTTTTGAATAGTTTTGTTTAAATCATTATTTTAATTGGAGAAAGATGATATTTATACATGTTGGGATAGGAATCACATGTAGAATGATTTACCTTATGTAGAGGATTAAGATTCAGATTAGACTTGATGATTTTTCGGATTAAAATCTGGATTTTGAATGATAATATGGGAAGAACACCATAACTAGGGTTTTCAAGAAATTCTGGGTTTAATTCATTATTTCTTTAAAGGAATTGGAGTTTTGATGTATTTGATACGTTAGGAACTGTCCTAGTATATGTGGAAACATGTTAGGATCATTGGGTCAAAGTTTGGTGGACAATAATGGAGTTTGGAAATTTGTTAATGGAGGAGAGGATCAACGAAGAAGACAGACTGCGTCTGTCCCTGTTTGATCGATCGATCAATCGATCTTGAACTATCGATCGATCGACTATGTCGATCGATCGAACCCAGCCATCGATCGATCGATGCAAGTTGTATTCCCGAAAATTTTATGTTTAATCCTTCGTTGAGTTCGGGAATGAATGAGTATTTTAGGATTTACATTATACTTATATGGGAGTTAGAATAAGATCAGTAGGTATATTGTTGAGGTCCAATAAAGCCATTGGGTGTAGGGCTTGGATTATGGACCGAGGAGAATAATCCGATTTAGTAGGGTATCGGGGACTTAGGAAATTGAGTTACGGGGCGAAGTAAATTCAATTTAAGTAATAGACCAGTAGGGTAAGAAATAACTACTGAAATTATATGTAAGGGGTAACTAGGACCCATAGAGTTGTGTGTATACTCAAATAAATACGATTAATGAGATAAATCGTAAAGCAAATATTGTACGGTAAATATATGAGATTAAAATATTACGTACGTATATGATTAATAGGTCGGGCGTGTACCTACTGAATTATGTGATCTTTTAGGTAGAGGGATTATACCTAAATTAACTATGTTAGGGTCGATGAGACATTCTGAACTAACATAAAGTTATTATATGTTTGGGGTCTATGAGAAATACCGAACCAAACTTTGAACTGGTGTCGCGATGAGAGAGTCTCGAACCAGAATATGTGTATATATATATTTTTTAAAATAGTTGGGGTCGATGGAAAAATTCCGAACCAAGTCTCACTTGGGGTCGATGAATCATTCCGAACCAAGAGTCCTTTACGTGTATAAAAAGGACAAAATAGAAATGACTGGTATTTAGAATATATTATGTGTGAAATATATATATATATATATATATATATACTGGATGATATTCTACTTCCGTGTGTTAGTAGATTGATATATTTGATGTATTTGAAGATACATACTGAATCGGTAAGTTAAGTAGTGAAACTTAATTACGAAATGAACCTTTAGATTGAGAAATATATTTAGTAATTCAAGTAGCGAAACTTAATTACATAAGTGGGAAAGTTAACAATTGTGAGAATTATAGTAATTTTAGTAGTAAAAACTAAATGGGAAGTCTTGAAAAATAACATAGATGAAATGTTACTTGAGAATTAATTAACATACGCGAGATGTTAGTGAAAAGGTTGTACGGTATGGGCGGTACTGGAACTTGGGTATAGATAAGTTCAGTTGACTACTTTGGTTTTAATTAGCTTGGGAAGTATGGCTAGATAAACTGAGTGTAGAACGTTAGGTGTGCACGAAACATGAGGGGTGAGTTAACTCAAGAGAGTGTACGAGAACCTAACATGTGTAATCAATAACCGCATTTTATATTGTGATAAACGCTTGCTAAATATTTTCAAAATGTTTTGAGTACTAACTCTTGCTATAAAAATATTTTTAAAACCTTTTAGGTGTCCAGCCACAGGGACGCCATGTGTGATGATTCCATTCCAGACTCGGAGCTGTAGTACAGTGGATGCTTACAGGATTTGACTAGATGATATCTCTCATTCAGATATAGCACAGGATCTCGCACTCTTCTATGTATGGACTTGTTGTCCGGTATTAGTCTCAGATGTTTGATTCAGACTAGTGGTTATTCTATTGATTGTTTGGGATTTTTTTTGCCGATGGTTTCTTCGGTAATACTTTTGTTCTGTTGTACTTTTACTTTGTTGTTTGAATTACAGTACATGATTATTTGTACTTTGTTCCATTTGGTTGATTTATCTGTTTTAATGAAAGATAAAATTTGGCACCGGTCTAATTTTACTTAGGGGATTAGTAATTAAAAAGTTTTCGACAGTGATGTTAAGAATGAACCATTTGAGAAACCTGTTTTAATTTAATGAAGGCCTAATCACCCGATGTTTAATTAGGCGGGGTGTCACAGATGGTATCAGAGCATCAGGTTCTAGTGTCCATAGGATCTGTACGGCTTACTACGTTTTTAGCGTATCGTTTGATTGATATAGAGCCCTATCTTTGGATGATTGTACTCTTCTACGTACGTAATTTACGTTCTCCTTCTATTTGGTAGACGTAGTGTTATATATACGAGTCTGATTGGGCACGGTACATCGAATATGGTGGTAGGACCGGCATTGGCGTTAGAAGGACTACAGGAGGGAGGAGGGAGGATGGAGGCATAGAGCATGGGGTGTTCAGAGATGGCAATCATAGGAGAGATGATCGTGGTCGAGGTCACTCCTAGCGTGTAATGGAAGTAAATGCAGCAAGGGTTGTTGAGGCATAGCAGGCATTTTCCAAATGTCACGACGGCAAGAGAGATGCTAGTCTAGACCACCCAATGCAGTGATAGTGGGAGTAGGTCTGAAGAAAATTTGATGAGAACGTGCCGTAAATGTGATAAAATGGCGACTGTGCATGTTAACCAATGGAAGTAGTATGTACAGAGGTTTTGGCATTTAGGACTGACTAGAAATACTCAGAAGTGAAAAATTTGAGTAAATTTTCAGGCAACGTGGCGGGGATACCAGTCACTACATTCGGACCGAGGGTCCGTATATATAAATAGAAGGACTTTACGTATAGTTTAACCGCAAAGTTCTCCAATGATAATTCGGAAGCGTAGTGAAGGGGAATATATGAACCCCCACGTGAAAGCCTGGTAGAGGCCAATCGTGAGAGAGAAATCATCCGTTGAGGGAACTTGTATCGATGAGATGGGTACGAGGGAAAAGAGCCCTTGAGAGAATAGATTCTCGAGTTATGATTCGCAATTTTGGTAAAACTCTTCTTGGACGACTTATGTATATGAAGGAAGTATGGTACTTCTTACAAGGTTGGGGTAAATGCTCCTAGGGGGCGAAGTTAAGAGAGTTTAAAGATTTAGTCAAAGAGTAAGACTGAATGTAATGGGGCTGGTGCAAGCTATAAGTGGAAACCCACTAGAGGATTTAATGATTAGATCCTAAGTCGGAACTATTACGCCCCATAGTGCGTTCCTCTTGGTCGCAGAACTAAGGGAACCAGGATGGTAGTGCGCAGAATCGAGGCTACCAAGTCCGAGAGGAGGGAGACCCCAAAACGGTCAGGGTGGCCTGGAGTAAGGGGATTTTTGTAAAGATGTCTAGTATGGCTGGTAGAGCCACGCCTTCTAATTTAGCTTGCAGTTATTTGAAGAAATAATAACTCTAATAAGTTTTGCATTCCGGAGAGGACAAGCGTGTTATGTCCGGGAACCATCTAAATCACCAGAGCTATGGATAAGGAAGTATATGAGTTTTAGCCTCGAGTGAATGGGGTATATGACGACTCCTCACCTGAAAAAGGGTCGAGTTGTCATTATTCATCAAAATGTGAGAAACTTTGGAGATTATGAACATCTCTTAGTAATTGATTTCGGTGTGTGGGAACCTAAATGATGTGAGTCAATGTTTGTCGTATCACTGCTGAGCGGATAGATCGAGCTCACTGTTGTAGTTAGTGCTTAAGACTTAGTGATAGTATAAGCGCAGTGCCACTTGACTCCGTTAGAAATATTGGAGTATGGTTGCACATATTGTCGAGGAATCGAATTTGAGTATCTTGACTATGTGTTGTTCCGACAATGCTCAGTAAGAATACATGGGGAGAAGTCCCTTGTTTAAGTTCGGTTGCGAAAGGGAATACGACTGAATTTTTGCACGTCAGGAGAAGTGACATTGTTAGATGCTAGGACATCAGTGGAGCCGGTAGTGTTGTGGAGAAACACTGAAAGGCTTACCTCACCACGAAGGGATGAGTGGGACTTTGTGGGCAAAGATTTGATTCTTTGTCTCTAGGGTATTAAGAATACCCACAAGATTTTAGTCACGTCGTGTAGACTAGGCTAGAGTTAAAGAAAAGCATGTTACGGGTGAGACATTTGCAATGTTTTTGCAAATGTACCCGGAGAAAAGGGTGTATGGGCACCCTAGTCAATTGGATTCCTTAGACATCCGAGATAGAGGGATGCGGAATATTTTGTACGACGTTGGAGAAATTAGGAAACAATTCGTATCGATGAAATGGGTTGAACGTCATGTGAGATTGACGATGATCCAAGATTATATGTGTTGAGAAATCCAGCACACCCTATGGGATGAAAGTCGGTGGGAAACCGTTCAAAGGTTATCTCTTGTTATGGGAGACCTGACTGTGGTGAAGAAGTGGCACAAGGTGCTACTTGACTGAGTGTTGTGAGTGACTTACGTGTTACTAAAATGTTGATCCTTATAAAGTAACCAACCCAAAAAGTGCGCCAATTGCGAAGAGTGCACGGATT
Organism: Sambucus nigra; assembly: GCA_949130495.1. Taxonomy (NCBI): domain Eukaryota; kingdom Viridiplantae; phylum Streptophyta; class Magnoliopsida; order Dipsacales; family Adoxaceae; genus Sambucus; species Sambucus nigra. Next base: position 415,737,354 of record OX422213.1, on the reverse strand, counting down.
GTAAAGTATAAGAAACCCGGAGAGAAAGGGGAATAGAGTACCACATCAGGAAAGATGACGTAAGTGGGAAGCGATGTTGAGGAGAGATGTAGTGAGATTGTCTCCAGATACACCTCTAGTTAATAGACAAGATAGACTCGAAATGAACAACCGGAATGTGGTAGTGAACCCACATTCCCAATGATGGAATGAGGAGACAGACTTATAAATTATTGATGGGTTGTGAACATCATAATTAAGCCAACATTTCGTTGGGGGTAGCGAAATGGGGTGACCGGGATGGATTAGTATGTAGTTGATAAGGGAGAGGGCACAGTGCCGTTCTACATGATTGTGAATCAGGATGAAATCCTAAAATTCCACCCTGTGAGAGAAGGTCAGGAAGGAATAGAGATAAAGTTTTATTTTGAGTACGTTGTGCTACCTACGACTCAATGTTAGTGAGAAAGAATGATGATACGCCCTTATGATAGTGGAATTTTGGAGAAGCCCACTGATCAATTCATAGGTTAAATGTATGCCTATAAGAGCATATGTATAGGTAGAGTAAGCACCTATATGGACTGTATATGAGGATTAGGTTCGTGGGTACCGATTACGAACAATACATGTACTTTGGGTGTGGTTCGAGGAGACATTTCAAATTTTTAGTCCTTAACGCGTGATATGAGGACATTCTATTGGAGTGTGACATTTTAAGGTATATGAAATGTGAAATATATGGCTCACAAATTGTCTACTCATGTGCGATGAGATATATATACATATATTAGTGGTCGAGATGTGATCCCGAGACAAGTGATTAATAACTATTGGTGATCGAGGTGGAATTCCGAGCCAATAACCCCAAAAGTGTTATAGAAGGGGGGTGATTATAAAATAAGTGTTGGTAGTATATGTTATGTGTAAGATATATATACCTATTGATTTTTCCTACTTATGTGCGATAGTAAGTGTGCTTAATCTCTGTATTGGGGTCGATGATGTTCCGGACCAATACATGGGGGATCGAGTTGGGATCGATGATTTTCAGAACCAAATCGATGATAAATATTGGGATCGACAGAAGTTCTGAACCGACATGTGAATTACATTTACCTTGGGATCGAGGAATTTCCGGACCAATGTAAATGATAGGATTATTCGGGCAGATGATTTTTGCCGGACCAATTTTCCTTAAAGTATATATAGTGTGTGAAATATATACCTTATAATATTCTACTTATAAGTGATAGTAGACACTTAGATGTTATATAGAGATATACGTCAAATGGGTAAATTAAGTAGGGAGAAACTTAATTTCAAGAATCAACGTTGGAATGGGAAAAATCTATGGAGAAATTAAGTAGTGAGACTTAAATATGTTATGCGGCATGGGCAAAGTGCGATAAGGATTTATAATGAAGCAAGGCATGTACTTGGGGGCGACCGTTAGGATATTATGATTTGGTATTGGGTATTAGAGGATACAATTTTATTTAAGGTCCTTAGCCTTAATACCATCCATATCCTAATTTCGAGGACGAAATTCCTTTTTCAAGGGGGGAAGTATGTAATACCCCGTATTTCTAAATATTCCATTTAATTAGATTGGAGAATTAAATGAGAAAATATCGTCTTGATTTAAATTACGTAAGAGTAGTAATTTAAAGAGTTTTATTTAAAATTTGTAATTATGGTATATTAATCGGAAGATAGATACCGGTATATATTGCATCATTTTTATTGACTTAGTGCGAGTGGTAAATAGTTACTTAACGCGTGTAGACCGTGTTGGGGTGAGAACGAGTAATATTTTTAAGTGACTCAAATGATAATTTAGAGGTCACCAATGAGTCCGGAAGGGTCAAATTAGTCAAAATAGTATACCCGGGGGTACTAGTTGAGTCCCGGGGCAATTTTGGACTAAACCGAGACCGTTCGGGGGCATTTTGGTCTTTTAACATAAGAGGGTATGGAGACCTACGAAATTTAGAGTTTTATATCAGCTGTATGATAGAGGAATTAGGGTTAGAACACCCGTGACAAACACCAATACCATTAGAGAGAAGAGAGGCCCAACTTTCTAAAGTAAAAAGAAGATTTGGGAAGGATTGAAATGGATTTCTACCATCTACTTGTTAGGGAAGAAGGATTGAAGGATGAAGATCATCAATCATCAACAAGAACCACGAAATCAGACCCTACTGATCATAAGGCAAGTTGTTTATTGCAAAAATTATAAAGTTATAATACCCATGTGTAGAGTTTTTGAATAGATTTGTTTAAATCATTATTTTAATTGGAGAAAGATGATATTTATACATGTTGGGATAGGAATCGCATGTAGAATGATTTACCTTATGTAGAGGATTAAGATTCAAATTAGACTTGATGATTTTTCGGATTAAAATCTGGATTTTGAATGATAATATGGGAAGAACACCATAACTAGGGTTTTCAAGAAATTCTGGGTTTAATTCATTATTTCTTTAAAGGAATTGGAGTTTTGATGTATTTGATACGTTAGGAACTGTCCTAGTATATGTGGAAACATGTTAGGATCATTGGGTCGAAGTTTGGTGGACAATAATGGAGTTTGGAAATTTGTTAATGGAGGAGAGGATCAACGAAGAAGACAGACTGCGTCTGTCCCTGTTCGATCGATCGATAGATCTTGAACTATCGATCGATCGACTATGTCGATCGATCGAACCCAGCCATCGATCGATCGATGCAAGTTGTATTCCCGAAAATTTTATGTTTAATCCTTCGTTGAGTTCGGGAATGAATGAGTATTCTAGGATTTACATTATACTTATATGGGAGTAAGAATAAGACCAGTAGGTATATTGTTGAGGTCCAATATATCCATTGGGTGTAGGGCTTGGATTATGGACCGAGGAGAATAATCCGATTTAGTAGGGTATCGGGGACTTAGGAAATTGAGTTACGAGGCGAAGTAAATTCAATTTAAGTAATAGACCAGTAGGGTAAGAAATAACTACTGAAATTATATGTAAGGGGTAACTAGGACCCATAGAGTTGTGTGTATACTCAAATAAATACGATTAATGAGATAAATCGTAAAGCAAATATTGTACGGTAAATATATGAGATTAAAATATTACGTACATATATGATTAATAGGTCGGGCGTGTACCTACTAAATTATGTGATCTTTTAGGTAGAGCGATTATACCTAAATTAACTATGTTAGGGTCGATGAGACATTCCGAACTAACATAAAGTTATTATATGTTTGGGGTCGATGAGAAATACCAAACCAAACTTTGAACTGGTGTCTCGATGAGAGAGTCTCGAACCAGAATATGTGTATATATATATTTTTTAAAATAGTTGGGGTCGATGGAAAAATTCCGAACCAACTCTCACTTGGGGTCGATGAATCATTCCGAACCAAGAGTCATTTACGTGTATAAAAAGGACAAAATAGAAGTGGCTGATATTTAGTATATATTATGTGTGAAATATATATATATATATATATACTGGATGATATTCTACTTCCGTGTGTTAGTAGATTGATATATTTGATGTATTTGAAGATACATACTGAATCGGTAAGTTAAGTAGTGAAACTTAATTACGAAATGAACCTTTAGATAGAGAAATCTATTTAGTAATTCAAGCAGCGAAACTTAATTACATAAGTGGGAAAGTTAACAATTGTGAGAATTATAGTAATTTTAGTAGTAAAAACTAAATGGGAAGTCTTGAAAAATAACATAGATGAAATGTTACTTGAGAATTAATTAACATACGCGAGATGTTAGTGAAAAGGTTGTACGGTATGGGTGGTACTGGAACTTGGGTATAGATAAGTTCAGTTGAATACTTTGGTTTTAATTAGCTTGGGAAGTATGGCTAGATAAACTAAGTGTAGAACGTTAGGTGTGCACGAAAGATAAGGGGTGAGTTAACTCAAGAGAGTGTACGAGAACCTAACATGTGTAATCAATAACCGCATTTTATATTGTGATAAACGCTTGCTAAATATTTTCAAAATGTTTTGAGTACTAACTCTTGCTATAAAAATATTTTTAAAACCTTTTAGGTGTCCAGCCACAGGGACGCCATGTGTGATGATTCCATTCCAGACTCGGAGCTGTAGTACAGTGGATGCTTACAGGATTTGACTAGACGATATCTCTCATTCAGATCTAGCATAGGATCTCGCACTCTTCTATGTATGGACTTATTGTCCGGTATTAGTCTCAGATGTTAGATTCAGACTAGTGGATATTCTATTGATTGTTTGGGATTTTTTTTGCCGATGGTTTCTTCGGTAATACTTTTGTTCTGTTGTACTTTTACTTTGTTGTTTGAATTACAGTACATGATTATTTGTACTTTGTTCCATTTGGTTGATTTATCTGTTTTAATGAAAGATAAAATTTGGCACCGGTCTAATTTTACTTAGGGATTAGTAATTAAAAAGTTTTCGACAGTGATGCTAAGAATGAACCATTTGAGAAACCTGTTTTAATTTAATGAAGGCCTGATCACCCGATGTTTAATTTGGCGGGGTGTCACAGAGAGTGACCTTCAGCGTACCTATGATGATCTTTATTCCAAGTCCTTTAAAATGAAGAAACAAAATTAAAAGGTTAACTATAAGAGTTTTAGCGCTAGAAAAAGAGTTGAGGGAGGCAATATATAGTGATTCCTCTGTGAAATAATCTTTTGAAAAAAGAGTTTGATTTAGTTGAAAGAGTTAGTTTAGGTAAGATGATCCTCGACCCTGCTTTAGGAAACGCTGAGAGGCAAAGAATAGGTTATGAAGGTGCATCAACTTCCCATGTCACACCCGATTGGGTTCCCTAGTTTGTGATGGACCCTTATGGCCCTCGATCAAATCCACCTAGGCAGCCTAACCCACCTAGAAGATTTCAACCTAGAAATGCAAATTGAGGTAGACCCAAACCTATTTATGTTTGCACCTTTTGCAAAAGAAGAGGTCACCTTAGAGAGTTTTGCTATAAATTAGGTATAACTTTTTATACACATACTTCCGTATATTACTTTAGAAACTTTTCTAGTCTTAGGGAGCAAGTTGAATTTCTAGTCGCGATTTCACATTGTTTAATGGAAAATGTTCAATGGATGTCTTTGCCATTTTATATTCTGACTAAAATCAACAATAATAAGGGCAAACAAAATGTTACCGCCAATTAGTTACCTAAGCGAGACAAGAAAAATGTTGTTGTTCATGTTATTCTCAAGGTTCAATATACTTCCCAATGGTATTTTGATAGTGGGTGGTCTAGGCACATAACCGGTGAAGTATCATTTTTTACCCACCTCGAGGATCACAAGGAAGGTAAAGTCAGCTTCGAAGATGGGAGTAGATTTAGGATTTTAGGATGAGGAGGTGTTGAAATACTAAGATTTTCTAAGCTAGAGGATGTATTATACATGAAGGGGTTGAAACCAAACTTATTAGCATAAGCCAAATATGCAACACAAATTTTATGGTAAAGTTTGATCGGTCTAAATGCAATGTTTATGATCACTCTGGTAAGATTTTAGTACAAGGTGTGAGGATGGAAGATAATTATTGTGGGATTGTGCCCATGTCCTTTTTATGTGCAATAATTTTGGCATCAACGTCTAGGTCATGTGAACTTTAGAGATCTTGAGAGATTAGTAAAAAAGGACCTAGCTCGTGGGTTGCCATCACTTGGGAAACCAACTTACCTTATTTGTGGACCTTGCCAATAAGGTAAAAAAATTCGAAGTCCCCATTGAAAGTTGAATACCATTACTACCTACCGTGTTTTGGAGTTGATTCACATGGATCTTATGGGTCCTACTCATTCGAAGATCTTAGGTGGTAAGAGATATATTCTCGTGATGGTCGGTGACTTTTCTAGATACTCTATTATAGGATTCCTTATAGAGAGGTACAATGTGATTGAGTTCCTTACAACCAAGTGTGGTGTACGAAAAAACCAACACAATGTCATTATTTATCGGATGCGTAGTGACGAAGACATTGAATTTAATAAGACAAAGTGGATAGATATTGTGATGAAGTGGGCATCAAACATGTGTTTTCGGACGTTTGTACTCCTAAGCAAAGTGGGATTATTGAGAGGAAGAACTGGATGATACAAGAAATTACTAGATCTATGCTTCTTGGAAGAAATATGCCAAGAAATTTTTAGGAAAAGGGGGTGACACTACACCAAATCCTACGAATAGTCACGTCCAGTGGGTCACGGCCAAAGTTCGCGACTAGCTGGTCGTGAACTTAGGCCGTGACCCACTCAATATTTGGTGTGACCATATTTATTACCACACTAAATTATTGATGCTCTGGAAGTGGTCACGGCCCAAATCCGTGACCACAGTGGTCACGAACTTGGGTCGTGACCAGGTCGTGACCATCTTGGCGCCAAACTCGCTCCAAAATTACCTCTAAGCTTGGTCGCTGATGGGTCATGGCCCAAGTCCGTGACCCATGGCACGAGGAAGAAGTGAGTACACACATTGAGGGTCACGACTTAGGGCCGTGACCATTTCTGGGCATGGGTCACGGCTATGGGCCGTGACCATACCTCATTCAAGCACATGCTTCACACACCTTATGAGTTGTGAACATTGAAGAAGCCCAGCCTATAATATTTTCGTGTCTTTAGGACCTTTGACTTACATACAACTTCCCTCAAGAGTAATGCACGATGTGTATGTCAAACCTTCAAAGCTTCATCTAGAAGTCAATAGTGGCTCACTCGCAGCCATACTAATTTGGACACGCAACCCAAACACGCAGTCTCGATTCCTTGTAGTATCTCCCTCCATAATAGCTCTTGGCTCTCCAATTATAGAGTTCTTCTCACAGGGGTTTAACTTTAGGCAAAGTATGGTTTGGGTTCCACAAAACAAATCACACAAAAAACTCTCTGGGATTTGTGAATTGTGAAAACAAGTTTGAAGCCTCAAAATTTTGTTGGAGAAAAGGTAAACTCTCAAAAACTTATTTTGATCAAAATAAAATTTTCTCCACATGAAATACAGAACCCTAACATCTTATTTATAATATCTTTTAAGATGGTGACGTGTCAGGTAAAATGACTTCTCGTTGAAATGAACTGAGCTGTCGTTCGAACGACGTCTGGTCTCATTCGAACGAGATAGGATATCATTTGAACGACCAGGCACAAATCTTTAGATTCAATTTATAGATTTTTAAAATATTTGGAGACTTAGAAAACAACACTCTTACGAATCTGAGAACAGTTATTAAAAAGCTTTTATGATAAAAATATTTTTTTGAAAAGATAAAAATCGATTTAAAATAATTCAAAAATCATTTTCCATAAAAAATATTTTAATCTTTTATAAAAAATCCCAACATTTTTATTTAAAAAGTAAATGGAACTTAACCAATTTACCAAGTTCGTCCTTGTTGGGCATAATTGTTGAAGATGACTTGAATTTTGGATCGTCGATTGTAGATGTGGGCTTTCCAATGCTTCGACAAACTTGTAGCGGTATACGACATACTAAATATGATGGACAATGTCCTTACACCTATGCAAGAAGAGTTAATTCAGTTTAAAAAGAACAATGTCTAGGAGTTGGTCCCCCCAACCTAGAGATACTAACGTGATATGTACCAAGTGAATTTTTAAGAATAAGGTAGATGAAAATGGTACCATAGTTTACAACAATGCTAAGTTGGTTAATTAAGGCTACACACATATAAAGGGTGTAGACTTTAAGGAGATATCCTCTCCTATTGTTAGGCTTGATTATCCCCGCATACTACTCACCATAACATGCCATATGTGATTCAAGTTATATCATATGGATGTTAAGAGTGACTTTCTGAATGAAATTCTATAGGACGAGGTTTACATGGAAAACACGAAAGGGTTTGAAGACCCTAATAATCCATGACACATCTACTATATTAGGAAAGCCTTTTATGGTTTGAAGAAAGCATCACGTTCTTGGTACAAGATGATTACTTCCCATATCTTAGCTTGCGACTTCAAGAGAGGGGGAGTATATAAGATATTGTTTGTGAGGAGAGAGAGTTGTGCTAGTTTGGTTTACCAAGTCTATATGCATGACATGGTCTTTGGATCCACATGCTCTCTATGCTCACACTTTTAAGGAGGAGATGAAGAGTGAGTTTGAGATGAGCATGGTAGGTGAGATTACATTCTTCCTAGGTCTCTAGGTTCCTTAACTTGAGGATGAGATATTCATATCTCAATCCAAATATTCAAGAAGCCTTATGAAAAAATTCAATCTAGACATCGCTAAGCACGCTTTCACCCCTATGAGTTCATCAACAAAGCTTAATAAAGACGCTTTAGGACACAACATATAGCATAATTTATATCGTTGTATAATAGATAGTCTTCTTTACCTTAATGCTAGTCGACCCGTTATTTCCTTTGGTGTTGGAGTTGTACGTGATACCAGGCGTTCCTGAAAAAGTCACACTTGCACGCTCTTAAATCTATTATCAAATATGTGTGATATCGATGACCTTTTGTATGCCTATTCGGATGTCGATTAGGCTGAGGATGTCGATGGTAGTAGAAACACTATGGGTGGGTGTTTCTACTTTGGGAGTGACCTTGTCTCGTGGATGAGCAAAAGGCATAACTCCAAATCTTTGTCCACGGCGGAGGTTGAGTCTATAGCCATCGAGAGTTGTTGCATGAAATCCTTATGGATGAAGCAAATGTTGGAGGATTACGACATTTCACAAGGCACGATAACTATTTATTGTAACAATTCAAGTGCTAGTCACCTTTCACGTAATCTAGTCTGGCATTCACGCAAAAATCACATTAGGATATGCGAGCACTTTTATTTGAGACCTACTTGAGAAGAAGGTCATTTGCTTAAGCTTTGTGAGCACCGATCATCAGTTAGTCGACCTTTTCACGAAATCATTAGATGCACTTCAATTTGAGGATCTTAGGAGGACTTTAGGTATTTGCACCAATGACTAAGATTGGATATGTTATCTAGTGTAGGATGATTTTCACGTTTATTCATATTTATTCCTATTGCAAGATTGTACTACCATTGTATTTACATTTTTCATTTTGATATATTTTTTTTTAAATCCAATTATTGTTTCTCTTGGAAAATTTTTTAAAAATATAAAAAAGATTTTAGATTTCTTTTTAAGAAAAGTGAAAAGATAAAAAGATTTTTATTTTTGATAAAATTTTTGAAATATCCAGAAAGAGTTTTGTATTTTTTTCACCATACGTGATTGAAAATTAAAGATATCTGAGTCACCCATTCATTTCATATCCACGTGACTATTTTGTATTGTTTTGAGACGTGACGTCATTTCATTTATGTCCTTTATAATGTGTGGAGTCATTAAGATGTGATATGAGGATAACTTGATACAAGCTTGAATCCTTGTCACTTTTAATGCACATAAGCATGGACTTATTTTATTATTGTACTTTCCTTTCACAAGTCAATTGTAGTATTTTCATCTTAATCCTACTTTTAAAATGAACCAAATGTGAAAACAAGATAATAAAAGTAGTGCATGTAAGAACCATTGCCCAAATTTAAAAAATAAAAAATCATTGTTCTAGTAAATTTGGCATATTATAAGCAATGGAACTGGGCCACAAAAGATAGGTTGACTTTACGTGAATAGCCACCATTTGCAAAGAAAAGAATCAAAAAGATTAAATTAACATAAAAACGGAAGTGCCCGACCAATTTCTCGAACATTGATGCTTTGGTATATATGATCATTAATTTCTTCAAAAAGAATTGAGAGAAAAAATGCAACATGTTATATTTTGAGGGAGTTAAGTCAAAGATCAATGGGTTGCACGTCCTATAAAAATTTCATAAAGCATTACATAGTTCTGAGCGTTATTGGTGTAAAAATCAGTTACAGTATTCGTTAGATGATTAGGCTAAGTAAATTTCACTTGAGTTCAACATTTTTACACCTAAGGTATACTTTAAGATCTTTCGTTAGTGGTGTCTCATTCCTTCATGCACATGTGTTATGTTTGTCTACATTGATTGACCTATGAAATATATTCACACCCCTACATTCCGTTTCCATGTTTTGGGTATTTTTGTATTTCTCCACAGTGTGTTGTATTTGTAAAATTCCCATACGTGAAAAATTTTAAAAATTTCAAAAATAGTTTGTGGGGGCCTTTGAGATTATCATTGCATCTTTATAATTTACATATCTTTGTGTGATGATTTTTTATTCATATTTGTGATGCTTTATATTTTCATGATTAGTTTATACTCATTGTCTATTTTGGACAAAATAAAAGGGGGAGAACAAATTACGAGGGAGTTTGATTTTGGGGGGAGAATTTTATGAATTTTATTTTATATCTCAAATCTGATGCATCACGGGGTATTTGCTTTGTTTCATGTGTGTAGTAACGTTTGGAAGATCATATTCACATTACACTCAACGAAGATAAAGTGTCCAAGAGAAGACGAAGAAGAAGTGGAGATTTTATAGACATCGTTATTCTTGTACCTATCCGTTTTAGAGTTTAGGAGGGTATGAGTATATTGTTTTTATCTTAGGGGATTTCATTATAATTTGAACTTCGTTTTTATGTTTGTACTGGAATTGCCAAAAAACGGGAAGATATGTAAGAGCATAATTTATATCATTTGCTCATAGCTTAGGCTATCATAGTTTTTGGTATATCCCATTACCATTGACTCAACCCATCATGAAGAATCGAATTTCCATCTTCTCCAAAATGAAGTTTATCTTCCCATTATAAAGTTATAAAATAAGTTAGGATTTTTAATTTATTTATGTTTATGACTGGGAGATGTTTTTATTTAAAAAACCAAGGCAATTTTCTTTATTTAAAAATTTTCAAAGTTCGCGCAGCTCGTTCAAATGAGATATTTTCTCGTTCGAAGCATCTTTTGAAGTATACTTCAAATGTGTATTTAGCAAGATTCCATTCTCATTAGAACAAGGCCTATTTTCATTCGAGCAAATGATTCCTCCTTGAAGTTTGTGTCATCTTATAAAGACCTGCTTTATACTGACCTTAAAAGAAACTTTTGCAAAAATGATTTTTGCATATTTGGTGCAAAAATTCTCACTTTATTTAGGTATATAACACCTTATGACTCACAAATAATCACTTCTAACTATATATGTGAATCCATTTGAAACCCTAAATAGTTTCATATCTATGTTACTCTTGTGGAGAGATCTTCTTCATTGTTTACCTTGTGGTTCTCAAGGGGATCACTACTGAAGGAAGACAAAGGCTGATCGGTGGATACTGAGGGTGGACCTTCACTTGTGGACGACTCAAGATAGAGCCGTATTCTTTAGAGGTTTTATAAGTTGTGTCTTGTAAAACTCTAAAGTGATGATTAAAAAAAACGTTTTACCAGTATGGTTTTTTTCCTCAAATTGCATTGTCTATTTGCATGCAGTAATTTATCTATTTTATCACAGAGATGTTTGTCTTTGGATAAAAAGATAAATTTGGAATTGTGTGTTCTGGACACTTAATTATATAAATAATCCATTAAGATCGCAAGTGCACTCTTAATAGGATGGTAAGTAAATTTCTTTAAATTACATTTTATTTAGTAGTAATTAAATTACTTTAATTTGTTCACATTTTGCTTTACTTTGGTCCCATTTTGAAGGATTACAAGAGTGGCCTGTGGGGAAACAAACATATGATCAAATCCTGTATAAAGATTCAGATGAAGAAGGGCGAGCCGACTAATTCCCAGGTTGGGAAGATCATTGTAAGTTATAATTAAAATTATACTATCAATTTGATACTCTTAATTAATAGTCTTTTTCAAATTTAATAATATGTTTTTATATCATTTCAGGATAAGAAAAATGAGGTGCAAAACTCCCAGAGTGATGGTAACCAGGCATCTCTGAGTATGGACGCACTGAGCCAAGTGGCACTAGATTGGAAAGGACATACTTGAGGTGTCAGCTCCTGGATAGGAAAGTTAAATCTCATGGTCGTTGCTTGTAGTAAAAGTGCGTTGTCGTCCAAGGTCAACATGTACAAAGTAGACATTGACTCAAAATTATAAAGTCTCCAACAAATAATGAACCATATGTTCGAATAGGTCAAATGCGCAGTCACGAATTTAGGTAATGTGAGTCACTCTATTAAACAATCATTTGACAATATCGTTCCTAATCCCTACTAAGTAAGGGGGAAGTGTTTAGTCCCAAGAATACGTGTCCAATACTTTGTTTACCCCCCATTAGAGTGTTAAGGTCCACCCTTTAACTTTCCACCCATCCGCGGGGGGTTTCTATATCCGTCTCTGTGGAGATCTCCAAACTGTAAGACATTATCACCTTCGCAGCATTGGAGTATATTTTCGTCATTTACGAAAAGTGCACGAATGTATAAACATTGTGAAGCGTATAATGTTGATGGGTTTGAGTAATTAATCAAGCTATGATCTAAAAACTGATTTTCGATGAATGAAAAATGAAATTTTTAGACTCAGATTTGAGTTTACCCCTTTGTTGATTGGTGCAATGGTTTTTATAACGGCGTATATAATTCAGGCTTCGTGTTAATTTTTTATCAGGACAAAGCATAGGCGTCAACATTCTTTATCATTACCATTCGCCCATCTAATCATGTGAAGAGAAAACCCTTTTGTTTGATATGATGACTTGAAAAGAATAAATAGTTTGGACAAAACTATGGCCATTCATGAGAGTTTTTGCTTATGTAAGGATTGCATATTTTTGGATATCCATTATGAAATTCTCGCAGAGGGTTCCAAACCTCCTCTATCCCACGTTGAGATTTTAAAAAAAATGGGCTTGGGCACAAGCTCAACTTCTTCGATTAGGGTACCACCTGGGGATTGGAATTGCTACCCGATTAGTCTCCTACGTGATGGGAACACTACTCCACCGACTTCACCGTATCCGACCGACTTATCATGCATGTACAACATGTACTCTACCCCCAATCCAATTATCCGAACTAAATTTGAGGCACTTGGAGAGAAATTATATATCTTTGACACGCGTGGAGGATACCGAATTGATAAGGGAGTGAAGGACATGATCATCGTTCTGGGTACCATGGTGCATAATCATCCATTGCAACATTTTGAATCCCGAGTCTATGTTACTGGGATATTGTTGGGGAAAGAGATGAGGTATTGTGTTTGTACGAGTAAGACGGTGTCTTTCATATTGGTGACACATTAGTGGCATAAATCATTTGGATAATGTTTTTCCTCAAGCCGTATTAAGATTTTATAGGATGTTCCATTTGATAAAACTTGGTTGATACAATTAAACTTGCGATATTTTGATGGACTTAACTTAAAACATATTTAATTTGGTTTGATATATGGACTTATGTATTTTGGTTTTGATTTCATTGCTATGTCGTATTATATTGTTGATCGTATTGATGTTGGTTTGAAAAAAATAGGATATTTTTAAAACAGGTTTACTGGTAGGCAATAGTACTGCCCATCTAAATTTTGTTTATTTTCTACAGTTGTGTCACTCTCAAGGATTGTGACAAAATCATAACAACAATAGGGTCCATGCACATTACCTTAATTTGTACTTGTGCGCGCAAATGGTCTAACATTTCTCCCTAGTGGAAGTTGTGCAAACGAAAAAGTGTCCCTGTGCGCATGAACAAGTACTTGTCACAGTCAAGGTTCATGATAAGATCGTGAAAAATCAAGTGCTATCACAGTAAAGAACCATGATAAGGCTAGGGAACCACTCTTTTATCCCGATTCCTTTGTGTAAAAATGAATATGACAAAGGGGTGTTATCAGAGTCCTTAACCATGACACAATATATTATCTTGCCTAGAGTTGTCACTGTCAAGGACCGTGGCAATCCAGGTGAAACGGTGTAGTGGGTGTATCTTTAAACTTAATATTCTTAGAGATTTTATCACCACATTTGTCCATTTCTCATGAGAATCTCTCCACAGAAAAGTCGCAAAATGTAAGAGTGTAGTCGAAGGGTGTCTATTAATACTATAAAGCTTAGAGACATGACATGTGATAATGGATATAATACAAAACAAGAAAAATAAATTCTATCAGAAATGAACTAAAACCACTTCTCTATAACAAAAATAAGTTCTATAGGAGTACAATAAAGAATATAAATGCTAATAATAACTTATCCCTTCTAATAACTATAACTTTTAAAGGACCTCGAAGGTTCGACTAGGAGGGTGAAGAAGTAAAAACTTATATAATGAGAGAGAAAGAGAGTGGGAACACTTTAACTATTACTATATTAATGGCGGTGTGGTGAATGCATTAACTATGATAAGGGTATTCGACTCTACAACATAATGACTCTAGGGTTATGCTTCATCCCTAAATGTGAATGGTTCCTTCAAGTGACTCGAAATTCCTCTTAGGCTTGATAATATACCTCATGTTCGAGGGAATTAAATGGTTCCTCATTACCTTATGACTTAGTGCCTCCGAGGGACCCGACCTCACTCATAGGTAAATAAATCTCAATAGTATTATTATTGGAGTGGTTGAGGTTTAGGTTCCTTAAAATGTCTTACTTCAAGTGATGCTATGATTGGTGAACTTGTCCTCTAAGCTTTACTTTCTTAACCAAAGCATCCCCAAATAGCCTAACCTTAAAACAAAATAACTCTAATTATAAAATTACCATAAGTTACTCGAGGATCCCTCTACACTAATTTATTTACAAATTTATTTTCCAATCAAATAACAATATAATTATTCAATAAAATTAAGGAATTTTATAGTTTAGGTGGAAGTAAGAGGTGGTGATTGCTTCTTTCTCAAGTATGCAGGCCATTGACCCCCTATCAAAAAATGCATGGACCAAATAATTATTTGGAAGTACAAAAATTCTCATGTTTTTAAGGTAAACTTAGGTTCCTTATGGTCACATGCACTTATTTTTTAAGGCTACAAATGATTTCATGGAAGCTTCAGATGGGGTCATATTTCCTATCTCACATGCCTCTTAAGTTAACTCATCATCTTCGTGTCCCCCTCTTCATGGTCCTTTTTATTTTAACTACGATGGAGCCTTCTCCGGGAGCTCCTGGAGGCTTGTAAGGAATGGTTTCGTTTGTGATCAAGGTTATTTGGTATACAATTTTACTATCTCCATTTTTTGACAACCCATTTTTTCCATATTTATGGTATCGAACCTTAAGGATAGAGAATATAAACGTCAAGTAATTAAATACCATTTTAATTATGTGAACAAAAACAACATAATGTATAAGAATATACAAAATAATATGAAATTGATAAATTCAATCAGAGTCAAACATTGAAATGAAACAACTTGCGTGAAACCTCCACCACAACTTCGTAATCCCTACGCCTACTGGGACCCATAGTTTAATAATATTAAAATTTTCTACATCAAGTAGAAAAGTAATAAAAATCCCTCTTGACTGCCTCACCGCAACTGCTCTTTGTGCTCAATCCAATGGAGGTGCACCATGATAACTGGGCATAAACAACGAAACTGGGGCCGGCCCACAAATAGATATGGTACTACGCATCCCAAATAGTAGATATACACAATTGTTAATGTCTTAACCAACTTTTATCCCATACGCATACAACTACACACCCACATATATATTAAAGTGATTCTATACGTACAGATGATTCGTACAGAATCATCTTTATAGATTGACGTATCATATTTATATTGATCCGTGTTTGAATTCACTTAAGGCACGAATTAATACAGACAAGACACGACATGACACGTTAATCTGTACAGATTATTACAAATAGAATTTTTGTATATATTATTATTAAAATATATATTATTATAAAAATGACGATTTGTAATGTTTTAGTTTGTACTATAAATATGAACGACACCCCTATAGTATTCACACAATGAAATGAAAAGTTCACTCCTCTAAATTCTTTTTGTCATTTTATTTTCGTAACATGCTATCAAGACGAGCTCTCAAACCATTATAAGATCATCGATTCTCTCCCCAATTTTTTAAAGGAGCATATACCAAATAATCCGTCGAACATATTTTATTACATGTTTAGTCCAAATCTTTTGATTTTGCTCTAAAAAGTCTTTCACCATGCCGATGACGCGAATCTTTAAAAATAAAAAAATATTAGTTAAATAGGAGTTTGAAGGACTTTTTAGTACAAAATAAAAAGCTTAAACTAAATGTGTATTAAAAAATATTTAAAAAACTTTTTAATATTCGATCCTTCTCCAAAAAGTAAACTGAAAGTTTAATTGAGTTAAATGACGTATTGTATAACCAAGCCTCTTGGCCCAGTGGTATCAGGCTGCCACTGGGACACTGTTTGGGGGTGGATTGAGTTTGGTTCCCAGTTCGATCCCTGGCAGCGTCAAAATAATGCTCTGCAAGCGGGGATTAGTCGAGGTGCGCGTAAACGGCCCGAACACCTCGTGGTATGAAAAATTACTAACCAAAAAAAAAATGACGTATTGTATGGTTTCTTTCTGAAAAATTATGAACTTCTTAATACCATAAAGCATGTCTACGAATGAATATATTTTCAGTGTAATTTCTATGTGGAATGAATAATAACTTTCAGATCTATATTATTATTAACCTTGTACATATAGTTCTTGATATGGGTGACGAGCTTGGCACTTCGTATCACCTTGATTTCCAGCAAGGAGGCCATTAAATAATGTGTCTAATCAATAATTCATGATTTTACACTTAGATTGTTAATTTTTTTCTATAGATACTTTTAAGATCATGTCATATATTTATATACATACAACTTCTAAACACTTAATATATATATATATATATATATATATATATATATATATATATATATATATATAGTGAGAGTCTACTATACAATTTTTTAAAATAGTAACAAAATTACTTTTGAGATGAATTTTTTTATACGATATTTAGACATTTCAATAGACCCATATAAAAAAATCAGGACAAAAAAATATTTTTTGCTATTTTAAAAAAATTGATCCAACTTTTGCAGTAAAAGTTGTGAAAGTTTGACCGATTTTTTTAAAATAGCAAAAACGTTATTTTGAGTTGATTTTTTTTATATGGCTCTCCCGAAATGTTTACACACCACATAAAAAAACTCAATTCAAAATCATTTATAAAATAGGTCCACGCCAGCAGTATGTACCGTTTGATATGTATAAGAGCCATGATAAATCTGGGCAGAATTTAAAAAAAAACTGCAGGGCATTTTGGCCATTTCAACTGCCCAGCAGTATATTTATACATGTTATAGCAAAATTGTACATGTCAAAATAGCATATATCCAAATAAAATAGAAATAATTCACCAAATCATTCCATATATAATTCAATATCAAAATAAAATAATAATAATACAATTCATATACAAACGAAAATGTAAGAACATAAAACAATTGAAATGTAATGCTAGTGTCTAAATAAAAATAAATACAAATAATGTCACGCCATAGTGTTTGGGGTAGGTTCGAGGATGAAGGAAGGCCACACGATATACGCATTGAGACACCCCTTAATATGCGTCATGCTGCGTTGTTCGCGCAACTGCAATGTGGAGTTTTCCATTGTGGTTATCGCATGTGTCGAGAACCTTGGCCTCGATGTTTCGAAGGATACGTCCATGAAATGGCATACCCGGGACGGTATTCGGGTCCCTCAACCCCCTCGTTAACCACTGGACATCATATATGTCACGTAAAAGCACGCTCGACCAACCGATTGTTGACATAGGCCGTTGAACGGGAGCCAAGTAGGGGACTGGATCACCAAGGAGTGAGTCCGCGCGTATTGGCGATGAAGAAGCGATGCCCATGTCCTCATCCCCCTCCCCCACCGTCACCTTCACCTTCCCCTTGACCTTTCCCTTTTCGCCCAACTGACGCTTCATGAATGCGTACATATCTAGGATCGTCACCTCCAACCTTGATGGCTTTGGGTCTAGCGTGTCCACTTGATGAGCATACCTGGTGTTGCTCATCTCCATTCCGGTGATCCTAGATTTCCCTACCCGTGAGCTCACCCCTAGTCGTCCATTTGCAATCAACGCAATGCACTTGGCTGACTGGTCCATGGATAAAGATGCCTTATCGGCATCATACTGGGACTCATGCACTTCCTTAAGCTTTGCCTGAAACGACAAAAAGCACACGATTAGTTAAATAAGTAAATAAAAAAATATAACGTAATTCACAAAAATTAAACTATCGGATTACTTACAATCATGACCGCGACACTCGGCGACACCTCCTTATCCTTGCCCTTCTTCGTTCGAATTGCCACATAGGCATCGAGCCTATGTGGCCTACCCCCAGGTCCACTCCCCGTCCCCTGAAATAAAAAATGCAAAATTAGTAAGTAACGCAAAGTAAAATAATGCAGAATAACATATTTCTATAATTATAGAAAATTAAAAGCTTACCATCCTATGTTCCACTTCGGTGTAAGACATCCAGCCGGAGTAGTACACGTTCGTCTTTTTTGCCCGGTTTCCCCTCCTCGATTGGCAAGATGCCAATTGTTGCTCCTCGATCACCTTGCCAATGAACTTTTGCCACTGTGCTAATGTGATCGGATCTTTCGGTGGGATGGACTCACACATTCTGATAATGGAGTCACAGGTCTTCCTAAAGTACTGGGCCCGCAAATTTTTCTTACATATCTGGTGTTGCTCCCTCAATAGCTCCAACACAGAATTGCAGAGTTCTGGGGGCAGACTGAATTGTTCCTGTCAAACAAATACGAAACAAAAATAATGTAAGTGTTGGTTGAGAATAAATATAAATATAAATTGAAATTGAAATTAAAATTGAAATACATCACCTGTAGTGCCTCCCAAATAGCTAACTTAAGCTCATTTGGCACCTCCCTCCAACTGGTTTACCCTGGTCTGATAATCATCTTCACCAGGTCGATGGATCTAGTCAATAAGACTGTCTTGTTCTCAATGGACATTCCCAATTTGCACCATTGGGGGAGCCTAGGGACCGAAGAGCCCTCGTCGCCTCCGCTACCGACGAGCCCTGAAGAAGACACCATCATTATCATCATCATCATCATACTTGCCTTAATCCCCTAAGGAGACATTTTCTATAAAAATTATTATTAGTAGTACAAATCGAAATGAATTAGAAGAATACAAACACACATGCACACACCTGCGCACACACACATGAAGAAGACATTCAAACATTTTACGTGGTCATGCCACTATCGAATGGGTCGTGAAATGAAGTAATTTTAGAAAATAGTTGAAAACTACCCCCCAACACACACCTTCACACACACACGCACGCACATATATATACATAGTAAAGAGATAAAGAGAGAAAATGATCAAGTATAAATGAATTAAAAATAGTAAACTGATGTCCGATAAAGGCATTAAACTATGGACCGATAATTAGAATACTTATTATAAATCTAAAAAATGTTTCAAATTCGAGTTATCATAAAAAATGGATTAATATTCGGTAGGTTTTTATCTTTTTCACTTGCTCAAAAGAAAGTAAGAGCCTTGTATGAAATGCACGAGTTCTGTATATTTTCACTTTCCTCATACACTCTTGCGCCGAATACGTAACTGTCCAATCGATACTTTTTGTACTCTTGTGCTATGAACAAGGGTCCAGTGGCTAGACGAGAAAGCCTTGATGTCACATCAACCGTCTTTAAGATCTGAGAATATAGATAAATATTTTACGTTAGTTATAAAGTTTTATTGTTATGTAACGTTATATAAAAACCATTTTCATTATAATTACCTCGTGTGACAACCACAACCTAAATTCCCTGTCTGATTGCGTCGTTGTTTTTCGTCTTTTATTGTTCTTACATGCTTCATACTTTCTGCATAAAATTAATGTGACGAACATATTACAAAATTAATCATGTATAAAATAATCTAAAATAATGTAAAACTTAATATAATTTAAACTTACTTTTTCCATTCTTCGACATCTTCATGTGTGTCAAATCGAGAACGATCTACTTGTTCATGTTGAAAACTTATTAATTTGCCTCGTTTGCCCATCATATGACCACCATTATCGACGAACTCATCAATGTGATGCATATATTACCGAGTATAGATTGATGATTCCACGGTGATGTATTCCTTTGCAATTGATCCTGTAATGTATCATGTATTCTTGACGTAATCTTTAAAAACTTTGATCAATCTATCAAATGGATACATCCACCGATATTTAACTGGACCGTAAAGAAGTTCCTTATAGCATAGGTGTACCAAAAAGTGAAAACTTATGTCAAAGAATGATGGGGTAAAGTACTTTGCCAACACACAAATTGCTTCGGTCACCGCTAATTTTGCGGTCACTTTGTGTTTTTGATTAACTACCTTCTCACACAAAGGTGAGAAGTAGATACTAATTTCCATAATAGACTTCCGCAAATCATTGTGCTTGGAGAAACGGTGCTTAAATAATAGAGGAACCAATTTTATGATCACATGCCAATCGTGGGACTTACATTTATTTAAGTCATGGGTAGCATAATTCACAATCCTTTGCAAGTTGGAAAAAAAATTAGATGGAACCTTCAAATTATATATTGCGTCTAAAAGCACCTTCTGTTCCCCACTCGTCAAAGTAAACGTACTAGGGGGAATTATTGTCCCTCCCATACTATTTTCTTTCAACCATAGTTGTGTCTTAAGTTTCAACGATTTAAGGTCTTTTCGTGCATTTTCTCCGTCCTTTGAATGAGTCCCCCCAAGACATGTGCCTACAATCTGTTCAACGATGTTCTTTTCTGCATGCATCAAATCCGATACAAGGTCCATCGGTTATTCTTCCAATAAGGCAAGTCAAATAAAATTTAACTCCTAGACCATTACTTTCTTGTCTCAGTTTCATTCCCAGTTGGGGTCTTCTTATGCTTGACATTCTTAAATTTAGGATTCTTACCTGGCATATTAGGGACACAATCAGAAGATTTATTTTCAATTTCTGAACCTGGAAGTTTTCTCGGCGGTAGCCTATGTTCAACCTAGCCCCATAAAAAATTAGAACCTTTCTCAAATCTAAAACTATGAGAGGAGGGTAAAAACCTCCTATGGCAATGGTATACATTTTTTGAGCTAGCAGGGAGACGAAGATATTCAGTCTTCTCTCCACAAATAGGACACCCCAATTAACCATGTACTACACAACCTTATATTTTCCCATAAGATGGAAAATCTTGAATTACCCACATCAACATAGCTTTCAGCATAAACTATTCTTTTCTGAAAGAATCAAATGCTTTCACACCCTCTTCCCACAACTCATTTAACTTTTCTACAAAAGGATCCAGGTAGATATCGATGTCATCACTTGGTGCCTTTGGACCGGGTATCAACAAAGACAACATAAAAAATTTAGGTCTCATACACTGTGAATGGGGGAGGTTGAGTGGGCCTAGGATCACTAGCCATACACTCTGATTGGTTCTTAGATTTCCAAATGGATTGTAACCAACTGTTGATATAGCCAAACCGAATGTTACATTGTCCTTGAGCAAAATCGGGATACTCATAACTTATCCCCCTCCAAGTTATAGAATCAATAGGATGACACTGGAGATTATCCCATAATTTAGCGCTATCATGCCAAGTCATTGCCACCTTTATCCATGGTACTCTGAAAAACCTCTTTAATCTAGACCCAACTGGAAAATATTTCAAAACTTTTTTAGGCACTTTTGATCTTATGCCTTCCTTGCCAATAGATTGGACATATCTAGGCTCATCGCATACCGAACACCGATTGATATTTTCATGCTCCTTTCGGTATACCATGCAGTCATACACACAAGCATGAATCGATTTATACTTCATTCCCAAACCTTTCAAACTGTTCTTCATGACATGATAGCTATTTGGAAGCATATTCTCCTTGGGTAGAAATCCCTTCACCCAATTCAGAATTCCTATCACGCTATTGCTAGACAAACCGTATTGGGTCTTCAAACTATACAAACCAACCATGGAATGTAAAGTTATTTGATCTTCCTCATAGCCCTAACGGTTGGGTCGCCTTAAATTTTAAACTTTTGTAGTTATCATCAAGGTTTATCCTGATATCTTCATGAGCACCTGAACCTTGTACATCATCAGTGACCTCATTCTCTTCCACTTCATGAACTGCATACGTGTCATCAACTAAATCCTCTAACATATTATGGTCTATATCATCCCCTTCTACATCTATCCTACTTGTTGAAGGTGGTTTTGAAGGTTCCTCAGGGACAAAAGGAACTTTTAATTCCCTATGAAAACTCTAAAATCGATAATTATCTTGCATACCCCATCTTAACAAATGTATCTCAACTGTTTTCCACTCAAACACCTTAATATTCTCACACCTAGCACACGGACACAGAAAATCTTCATCATTATGACATTTCTTTGCATATTTCACAAATTCATTAGCACCTCTGCAAAACACATCTCCTAATCTATTTATCTCACCCATCCACTCTTTGTATTTACTATATCCCATCACAGCTACTACAAGCAATCACTTATTAAAGGTATGAAGCGTATATTCATGGATTAGTATAAAGAAAACATAGATTTATAGTATGTTTCATTTAATTATGTCTTATTTATATTCGATTTTTAAATTTCAAATTCAAATTTAATTTACAATATTAATTCCTATTTCCTTCATCTCCTATAAAGGGTGAGTGGTCCTATCCTATTAAAGATCGCATATTTCTGTAATATACTTAATAACTCATGCACATTGTTACGATTTGAGCAAAATTCAGCAGCATATCCCCATATTTCTCCAAGTACACGACGTAGATTCGCAAGTGTGAGTGTTATTTCAATTTATCAATTGAAATAACACTCACACTTGCCAATGTATTATGTACCCATAGAACATTAGGATATGACTGCATAAATTCCTTCAAAAGTAACAAGTTTAAGCCATTAAGAATATTATTATACATAAATTATGCAGTCCAAAACTGTCCAAACGGGACAATTCGAGAGATCTCATTATAGGGGTAATAACTTTCGAACGGGTCTAAGGGCTATTTAATGCGTATGTATAAGAACTAGAAGGCTAGTATCTATGCGCACTATATGTAATTTCAATTATGTTTCATTTAATTATCATAAATGAAACATACTATATATATGAATTAATGATATATTGTTCGTGACACAAAGTAATTTTAGAAAAAGTTGAAAACTCCCCCCCCCCCCCCCCCCCCCCCCCCCATTTAGACAATAATCTAGTGGTCATGTCACTTCCAAAATTAACCAATCCAACATTGGTCCACTATAATCCAACAACAACAACAAAAACAAACCAACAAATGTGTATCATGTACTCCTTCTCATTCATCTACTAAATTAATTCATTTCATCACGTGATAGAAATATATCATCATTAAAGCTATACAATTAAAGTTACAATTAAAGCTATATTTTATTAATCAATTTGTTTGTTTCAACTATCACGGTGTAATATTATTGTTTAACAACTTAATTTTTAATTCCAAAACAACATCATCTAACCCATAATATGTACAATTACTAAAAATCCTAAACATCAATTCAAACTAACTACTTACTAATTGAAAACCAATAATTAATAAGGGGAATCTAAAGGCTCCTAACTCATTTATATCCAATTAAAGTCTTAATTATATTAACAATAATAATTATAAGTCCCAATTCTAATTCCTATTATAACTATTCCGTGAGAAAAATATCAAATTGAACTTTAAGCGTCTTAAACATGGGGAGAATCATCATTTACACATTAGCGTATAAAATGAAGGGTTAATTACTTATCATTATGTATTAGCCAACAATATTTGGGTATTTATACTTAAGGGTAAAACATATATTTGGGTATTTACACATTTACCTATGAAACCCTAATTGTTTAATTACCCACACACACGTACACACACGCACACTACACACACACACACCCTGCCTCCACCCCTACTGCCCACACACACATACACTACACACACACTGCCCCCACCCCCACCCCTACTACCCCCAGCCCCTCCACACCCTACTTACCCCCTCTACCCCCCCCCCCCCCACCCCCACACACACACTGACCCCCCCCCACCCCCTCCATCCCCCCCCCCACACACACATGCGTACACACCTGCACACACACACACAGGCAAAACACCCACCCACACATGCAGCACACCACACACACACACGCACACGTATTCATATACACACAAAGGAGAGAGAAAGAGAGATAGAGAGAGAGAGATACCTGAAAGTAGAGAGAAATATAGCAGCACCGTAGAGAGAGATAGAGAGAGATAGATAGAGAGAGAGACAATGGGGAAAACAAAATGGTGGAAAAAAATAGGGAAGGATTTATTTTACTGAGAAAGTTGTCATGGACCTGCCAAGGTCTTTGACTGAGACAACTTTCTAACATTGTCACGATCATTGACCGTACCAAGTTCGTGACAAATGTACTTATCATGGACTTGTCACTGTTATTGACCGTGACAAGGGTGGACGTCTCAAATGTGACAATTTGGACTTTTTAGTATAGTGTTCATAACCTTCGTGGTCGGTGACTAATGTGTCCCATTCCTCCTCAGAAGTAGAATATATAGTTATTCTTTTGAATTCGTGTTTCTTAATGGACATAAAGATAGCGTTCTTGCCCTTATTATTATCTAGAGACATCTTTTTTTCTGCGGTAGTAAATTCGCTAAGAAGTTTCTTAACCCTTTAGGATCAGTTTCAGACAAAGACTTAGTTGAATGTTTATACCCTTTTCCAATCAAACCCCAGACATCATCACCAAGAGTTAGTTGAAGGAAATAAACCATTCGTAGGTTCCACTAACAAAAGTTATTTCCATCAAAGAGAGGTGGTCGAGAAAGGTTACCTAATTTCTCAAATCTTTCATCCATATTCAGAACTAACAGATTTCAAAAACAGTTTCTAGAGTTTTAGGATAAAAAAATATATGATAAACCATCTCTAATACCACTTGAAAAACTTATTTACTAAGTTAATAACAAAATGTTATAGATTAAGTAAGCTCCAAAAATAAACTCCTTGAACAAAACTCTTTTTGAAATATAACACAAGATGTGTTGAACAATAATATGTTTTCCAGATTTGTTAGTTTGATTAAATTAGTTTTTTTTTTAAAAACAAATTAAAACCTATCAATAAGTCTTAAGTGAGAAACTATTCACACAAGAAATTAAGAACATTCAATCAAAAGAACACAGGATTTTTAAGGTGGTAAAACCCTAAAGTAAGGGAAACATCCACGATCCCCTCTACGGAACAAAACAAAAAATCCACTAGAAACAATCACAATACAAGTTACATCACTAAGCATGCAAGTCAAGATCCTAAATCTAAGTCAAGAAAATATACCTACATGAGTTACTCCACTCTCAAATACTTCTAACTTGATTTGATCTCCTACAGCTTCCTTACTTTGTCCTTGTCCACTGATTATAGCAGCTCTTACAATACCCAGTTTCTCAAAAAGAATCATTATACTATGTGTTCGTGTGATAGTGTAGGTGGTTGTTAAGTGAACTAAATGCATACATGAAAGTCATACCTCTCAGAATAGTAATACAGACAAGATCCCATTAATCATAAATTTCTATATGACATGCAAGAACAATTTCTGAAATTTAGACTTCTTTTTCAAATTAGATCAGAAAAATAATCTTGCTATAAAAAACATCCAAGATCCTATATGTCTCAACTTTTGTTTCTATAAAACTTTATTTCCCAAAATGTGAAATATAATCATAGAGACATAAATGTTCTTCAGATCTCTTTGAAAAATCAGAAGTCAATTTTTCAAAAAACAGTTTGAAAAATAAAGAAGAATTATTTTAGAAAATAACAACAGTTATAAAGATCCATGAGAGACAAAAACCTATAAATGGTCGTGTGATATTCTCTTTTGAAAAACTCAAAATGTCTATAGAGAAACTCAAGTTTTTCTTAGAGATAGGTTCTAAGAGAGACAACTGGTTTTGAAGAGTTCTTCAAATGCCAAAATAATCCAACACCCTTACTCACAGAAACCCTAAATCTAACACTCAAGTTAGGGTATCTGGTATATAAAACAAGAAGGTTTGGATGTATGGTGTTTAGGAAACACAGTGGATTTTAACTTTGGACAAATAGGGTTTCCTTAGTTCTGTTTATTTCTTCTCTCTTTTGTCTCTCTTTTGTCTCTTCTCTATTTTTTCTCTCAATTTATACGAATTATCAAAAGGTCCCAAATCAAGACTAAAGGCATCCTTTTATACTAGTCATGGAAGGATCGAGAGCACTGACTCAAATAAATGGCTAAGATTAAGGCTGACTATTTGACTCTTAATCTAACGGATAAACACATGCGATGATTAAACGATTGATGATTGGTCCATTTAGGTTCACTAGGATTAGCTAAGGGCGCATGAAAAATGTTGATCAATATGATCCAAATGCTACGATTACTTCTACAAATTAAGCCTTAAAAGAAACACAAATCTAACCGTTATAAAGACGACACATGTATGACTGAGATGCAACAGCAAATGCGTGGTTTTGTGTTATTAAAAAAATATGATTTTGACTCCCAAATGTCTCTAGCACTTTCGGATTCTACCCTGATAAAGTTTTTAGGAAAAATACTAATTGCAAATTAACCCCAGACATTTAAAATCACAAATTAATTATTTTTGAAAAATCATTTTTAATTTTCTAAAAAGTAGTTCAAGTGATTTAAAAATGTTTAAAAAAGTCCTAAAAATTAATATGACCCTTGTGCACACATAATATCAATAGTATGCAATGTAGATGTCCTAAAGTGGTCATGAGGTAGAAATAACTTCCCTTCTAGGTGGATCATGAGGTTCTTGGTCTGGTTTCTTCTTTAATACTTGTATACTTTGAGAGAGAGAGCAACTCTTAAAAATCTAACCTACTTTGTCTCAATATACAAACTAGTTGGAACTCATATATTATATAGACTCAAGTAAGTCAATCGTATAGTGTTTTCTCAATACTTGATCACCCCATAGTAATCTGAAGCAAGTAAGGGTCTTAAGTACCTGAATCTAATTAGTGGGACATAAGATCTTTCTTCCTTAACATCTTTCTCCCACTACACCATATTAGGCGAATGGTCACGCCCAAAAACCCTGACCAGGACTGTGGGTCGCGGCCAATGGTCGTGACCATTTTTGGCGTGACTATTTTCATGGGTCACGACCTAAATCCCTGGCCAAATGACGGGTAACTAACCTAAGGGGTCATGATGAAAGAGATAGAAAGAGTTTGACACGGGAATAACTAAAATGAAGACATTTTTTTTATTATATGGGCCCTGATCACGGCCTAAAGTCCTGACCCATTGCTATGACCCTTAAAGTTTTTCCACATCAGCGTGTAGGCAACCATGTGGTCATGGACCCCCACCGCGACCCACATATGTGAAAAAATTGAGATGGTCAAGGCCCAAAGCTGTGACCCATTATGTGTGAATTGTGGCCTTAGTCATGACCTTTATCCGTGACTCTACCGTGACCAAACTTGGAGGGAACATTGGTATGAATTTGGTTCCATGATGGTCACGACCTAAGGTCGTGACCCATACGGGTTAGGGATTTGGTCCGTGACCACTTCCAAGAGAATCCATGAACACACTGGATCATGGGTATATTCATGCCAAATTTTATATGGGCATGGCTTTGGTCCATGACCCCTTAGGAGTGACAATTCACAGGATTTGGTGTAGTGTCCTTCTCTTTACTCTGAGTGTCTGAAATATTCCTCATCTTAGTAATATGAGTCTCTACATAAGTTTCTAAAATAGTCACATTTATGGAGCAGCCTCCTTGGCAACCTTATTCTCATCTCTCTCCCTCAGAGAACTTACTAAGTCATCATCCACGTCAGTGTTTCCTTTTTTAAGAGTATCTAGCTCTGCCTTCAGTACTAGGATCTCCCTCGTCTAGTCCCTTATGCTCTGTCGTATTTGGGACATAAAAACCCATGATAGCTCACCGATGAACAAATCATAAAATTTTAATTTAGAATAGCAGACGAGTCAAAATTATGTCCAAAAAAATTAAGATGAACCCTTACTTTAGTCCCCAGATGAATCAAATTTTTGGCACTATAAATCGGTTCCACACATAATTGACTGAGTTCATTGGGAAGATAGGCATTCTGGAATGCTAGGTAGATCTCATTTGGGTTGTCATACCTCAAACAGTGGGCCCTTGCGCTATTTTATTCTCAAGGAATCGTGTCCCTTTCAATGTCATCCCTATCCTAGTCAATGATCATCCTCTAATGAGTGGGGGTGGGGGTAATCCCACCTTTCATAGGCCTTTTTTCTTGCCTCCTTTGTAAATAACCTTCCTCTATCAGCCGAATGAATGAAGTTTCTTCCTCAACTGTATTGAGAGGAAGGGTTGGTTCATAGACTCTAACCCCATCAGCTTGGTGATTAACATCGTCTACTTAAAGTATCGATTGGGGATGAGTATATTAATTAACGAATGGGTTTTGGGACAGCCTTTGAAGCACAACTCGGTAGCCTCAATGAGCCATAACATTAGAATATACAAGAGAAAAAGTAGATTAGTCATGAACATGGAAACAATTGAGAGTCAGATTAATCGACATGATAAAAGTATACCTGACGAACGAGGGAAATACACATGCTAAAAATGGATGCAAAGTAGGAAAGCTTCTTGGGTGTCTGTGTTAAGCTAAAGGATATCGTGATCACGTAACTCCTCCCCTATGGCAATAAAACCCAGATCCTTCAAGCACCTCAAAAATTAAAGCTCTTTGAAAGGGAAAGCTTTACTTATAGATTCCTCTATTATCCTCCTCCGATCTTCAAGAATATTTGGAATATTATTGAAGATCCTTGCAAGTTGATAATGAGAAACAAATCAATATCAGTAAGAAAGGAAAGTCATCAGTTTACTATGGGAAGAAAAATCTCACTAAAGCCTAGCTTAGTTTAGGTCAGGGGGACCATAAACAGATGCCATGTAAGGTCATTCTGCTCGTCTCATTCCCACCCCTCCCCTAGGATGTAAAAAAATGATGTCTCTAGTTGTGATTATATGAAGGAAGGGAAATAACAAAGCCCTCGAATTTGTGTCTACATGCAAAGGTATACCAACCCCCTTGAAGGGTTGCAGGTCTATAAATGGTCAACAATTCACAAACTAGCTGAGGGTGTTCAACTTTGAACAGATAATAGAACTGAAACACAGAGTTGATCATGATATTCCATTCATTGAGGATCAATTGGGATATGTCAATGTTAATGAAAGCAAGGACATCACGAATGGGCCTCGGTGGGGAATACCCAGTCCATCCTGAAAAGATTGTTCATAGAAATAAACTTCGCCTTCATGTATGATCGAATCCTGATTAATCTCATCAGTAACACAGATGGACAAGGCCCTTGAAAGGGATTGTCTCTCCACCTATTCATTATCCATTTCTTCAGTTAGATAGCTAACAACATCAAAGGTTCCCAATGGATTAGCCATGGTAGGAGCGATCGAAGAAAGACTAGGTGAATTATCTGTTGATACCAAAATTAGTATGCTGATATGGACGAATAATAAGAAGACACGTGTCAATCTACGTGGCACAATAGCAACGAGGAAGATTGTTTCCCCGACCAACATACTCACTCCGAGCAACAAGTATACTCCGAGGAACGCCAGTCTTCCGAGGAACTCCAATGCTCCGAGGAACTCTTGGACGACGAGCAACTAAGGCGGTTCGAGCTGCATCTCGACCACAGCATTAATTTCCAGATAATCAACAGTTCAACTATTCATTGAATGCTTATCATCTTGACGCGCACGTTTGAAGAACATTAAGTGAATTACCCTTTCATATGTGTATCATTTAATGTAGCACCCTTTCGTGTACAGCCTAAAGGGCTATAAATACCTTGTATCACCCTCATTCAAGGGGACCGGAATTTCTTGATAGCACTTGTAATCGAGAATTCCCAAACACTCAGCAATAACATAACAGTGGACGTAGGCCATTCATATAAGGCCGAACCACTTTAAAATCTTTTGTCTTATTTATTTATCTGTGATTAAATAATTAGAGTAATCTAGTTTTTTACATCAACAAATTGGTGCCGTCTGTGGGAATCGATTGTTATTATCGTTTTTCACCAAAAATCATTCATCATCAATGGCGGATAATCCAGAATCTAGCAATCGAAACGCTGGAAATGCTGGAAATCCTCCAAATCCCTCTGCACCTCCAGATCTGGCCGGGATTATGACGAATCTGGCTCAAGGACAAACCGCCATACAAGAAACAATGAGGCAACTCATACAAACCCTTCATGGCGGTCACCTTCACGTTCAGGACAACGAAGTGGTCAGAGGCAAACTTATTTACATTCTTCACGATCCAGACGTACTGAGTCATATCGTAATGAGGAGTCTGATGATTTATCTTATCAACCTGGGCGAACTTCGTCAATAAGGGCTACAAATACTGATCAACGTATCACTCTCTCTCTAGAAAGACCCAGTGCCTTAGAAAGACTGAGTAGGGTGTCTCCTTTCAGTCGATTAGGCCCCAGGAGGAATAGGAGTCCACCTAAGATCATATCGAGGAGTTTTCGACAACCATCAGATCTAAGAGAAGGATCATCACAATCACGACCAGTTGCTCGTCAAGATAAATCTCAAGAGGCTACTTCAGAATGATCTATTGCTCGAACCAATAGGCCCGAGGAAGGAAATGAAGCGTGGAAAGGGTCCCTTCAGCGATTGGAGGATAGATTGGGAGAAATGGCTAGGGCGAAGAATCCCCTACAACGAACTTTTATTCAAGGGACACCTTTTGTACAGGCCATTGTGAATTTTCCTACACCGTCAAAGTTTAAAGCACCAGTAGTGACCCCTAAATATGATGGAAAGACAGATCCTGTTCTTCATATAGAGCAATATCAAGCTGCCGCCGATATCTATGTTGTCCCCGACGAGATGAGATGCAGAGCGTTCTCAGGAACTCAACTGGAGCTGCCCAGATATGGTACAACAATCTTCCTCGGGGTAAGATTTCAACTTTCTTTCAGTTGGCCGAGTTGTTCATCAGCAATTTCTGTTTCAGAGCAAAGCCAGTAAAACGAGTAGCACACTTGTTAAGTGTTAGACAAAAACCTGGTGAGAGTACTAGAGATTACATAACTCGTTTCAATAACGAGAAGCTGGAAGTCATAGATTATGAGGAGAAGACAGCAATCACTGCCTTGATGAGTGGGTTGTTGCCTAATAAGTTGTATTACACCTTGGCGAAAGATCCACCTAAAACTATGTCAGAGTTGATGGCAAAAGCGGCCAAAATCATGAATGCCGAGGAAGCTATGGCTGCAAAGAAGAATATAGATAAAGACACCAAGGTGGACGTCGACAAGTCTAACAATAAAGAGCATAAGGTCAATGGCGGTGACAAGCGTTCCAGAAATAATAAGTCATCATGGGAAGTCCTGAAGAAATTCGATAATTATACTCCCTTGAAAATGGGTAATAATCATGTCTTGGAAGAAATCAAGAATAGCGAGGAAGTAAAGTGGCCGAAGAAACTGAGGTCAGATCCTGATGCGAGGAACAGGGAAAAATATTACGAGTTCCACAAAGATCATGGCCATATGACTAAAAATTGCATAGCTCTTCGGAACGAGATTTAAACACTCATCCGAAGAGGAAAGCTAGCAAAGTATGTTGATCGGGGAGGTGAAAGAAGAAATAATGATCGAACTAGAGAGAGATCTAGATCTCCTCGTCGAGCAGAGGAGAAAAATAAGAGAGCTCATGAAGATGATGCCGAGGATGACCCCGATCTTCCCAAGAAACCAAGGCAGCCAGAATGAGAGGTATTTTCCATACGTTTTGGGTCATTTGATTGTAATGTTATTACAGGAGGAGATGCAGGAGGAGGAGATCTTACTGCTGAAAGAAAATCTTACCTCAGAGAGGCACAAGCTTGATCGTACATTCAGCGAATAAATTTGGATGAGGAGGATCGTCCGAGGAAGGTAAACAAAGAGAAGCTGGTTATTGGCTTTTCAAAAAATGACCTGGCAGGTGTTCTTTACCCTCACGACGACCCTTTGGTGATCAAAATGAGGATGAAAGAAGTGGTGATTTCAAGGGTGCTGGTAGACAATGGCAGTTCGGCAAACATCATGTACTATTCGTGCTTTGACAGTTTAAATTTGAAGTTATCTCAATTGGAGCCTTATCACAGACCTCTTCTGGGTTTCGCTGGCAAGAAAGTTTTTCCACTTCGGACGATAAAGTTGGATATATTCATTGGAACTTGGTCTGCTTGTCGAACAGAGAGAATACGCTTCTTTGTGATGGATAAGAATGTGCAGTCAGCCTATAACATCATCATGGGAAGAGTTAGTTTGAAGAAGTTCGAAGCAGTCCCATCTACAGTACATCAATGTTTAAAATTCCCAACAAATTTCGGAATGGGAGTGGTGAAAGGTGATCAAAAAGTAGCTCGAGAATGCTATTATTCATCTGCCAAGCAAGAGGAGCTTGAAGAATCAAGGAAAAAGACTACTACTTACCATGTGGAGGAAAGTACGGAAATTGAAACACTTGATCCAAGAGATGAATCCCAACTTGTAAAAGGACAAGTGGTAGAATCTACAGAAAATGTTATTCTGGACGACGAACACCCTGAACGAGTAACCCAGATAGGTTCATCGTTGGATGCTTCAATAAAACAGGAGTTGATAACTTTCTTGAGAAACAAAAAGAAAACTTTTGCGTGGAGTCATGAAGACATGCCAGGAATAGATCCAAACTTCTTGTGTCATGAGCTCAATGTGAATAAGGAGATCAAGCCTGTAAAGCAGAGAAGAAGGGTATTTAGCCCCGAGAAGAATCAAGCTATTCAAGAGGAGGTCGACAAGCTCCAGAAAGCCCAATTCATTGAAGATGTGAAGTATCCGGACTGGTTGGCAAATGTGGTGATGGTAAAGAAGAAAAATAATAAATGGAGAATGTGTGTTGATTTCACTGATCTCAACAAAGCCTGCCCAAAGGATCACTTCCCATTGCCCAGAATTGACCAATTAGTGGATGCTACCTCGGGGCACGAGTTGCTCAGCTTCATGGATGCTTACTCTGGTTACAACCAGATCAAAATGAAACCTGAAGACAGGGAAAGCACTTCTTTTATTACCCCTAGGGGAACTTATTGTTATAATGTTATGCCTTTTGGTTTGCAAAATGCAGGAGCGACGTATCAACGGCTAATGAATAAGGTTTTTGCAGAACAAATCAGTAGCAACATGGAAGTCTATGTCGACGATATGCTGACAAAGAGCAAGAAAGCTGCTGAGCATCTAGTTGACTTAGGTCAGACCTTTGATCAACTGGATAAATACCAGATGAAGCTCAATCCGACGAAGTGCACCTTTGGAGTACGAGAAGGAATGTTCCTCGGGTACATCGTCAACCAGCGAGGCATTGAGGCAAATCCAGCAAAGATCAAAGCTCTTTTAGGGTTGCGATCTCCAACGACACAGAAATAAATTCAGAGTCTTATAGGACGAGTTGCAGCGCTCAATAGATTTGTGTCTCGAGCAACTGATAGGTGCCTTCCATTCTTCAAAACACTCCGAAAAACTTTCGAGTGGAATGATGAATGTGAAAAAGCCTTTCAAGACTTGAAGAAATATCTGGGAACTCCTCCATTGCTGTCCAGACCAGTGATGGGAGAAAAGTTGTACTTATACCTGGCAGTATCAAAAAATGCGATCAGCTCGGCATTGATCAGATTGGAGAATAGAGTCCAGAAGCCAATTTATTACACAAGTAAGGCTTTCCGAGGTGCAAAGATTAGGTACCCAAAGTTGGAAAAATTGGCATTGGCATTAATTGAAGCAAGTAGAAGAATGAGGCCATATTTCCAGGCCCATACCATCATCGTGTATACCGACATGCCATTAAGACAAGCCCTTTATAAGCCAGAAAAGTCAGGGAGACTGATGTACTGGGCAATAGAGCTCGGTGAATATGATATTGTGTATGAACCCAGATCATCCTTAAAAGGGCAAGCTGTAGCAGACTTTATAGCAGAGTTTACATATCCTGATACCCCCGAGGAACAAAAGTTGCTCACTGACCAACCTGTGGATGTTACAGGATCAATAGACGTAAGTCCAGACCAACTCCGGTTGGTAAAAGGGCTTGTGGATGTAGAAAGATCATCAAATTCAAACCCAGGCCAACTACGGTTGGTAAAAGGGCGAGAAGAGATGGTCGACGAGGAGCGAAAGATACCAGGGGAGGATGAAACAAAACATCAAATATTTCATCGAGGAACGCTGTCAGATAAGAATTTTGAAGACGAGTTACCTACGTGGAGATTGTATGTAGATGGGTCATCTTGTACAACAGGTTGTGGACCAGGGATTGTTTTGAACACTCTAGACGAGATTGACGTGGAATATGCCTTACGATTCCAATTCAAAGCTTCCAATAATGAGGCTGAGTATGAAGCCTTGATAGCAGGTCTTAATTTAGCAAAGATTATGGAAGCGCAACAAGTGATGATATTCAGTGATTCTCAATTAATTGTGAATCAGATGATGGGAACATATGCAGTTAAAGGAGAATTAATGGTCAAGTATCATGCAAAGGAAATGGAGTTGTTGGCAGAAATTGATGCCATTCAGTTGATTAGAATACCAAGAATGGAGAATGCACAAGCAGACGCACTGGCCCGACTAGCATCAGCTACTCGTACAGAGTTGCGAAGAAAGATACCAATTGAGGTGTTAGAGAGTCGAAGCATAGATGAAATCTTGACGATGAATGTTATTTCCCTTGATTTAGGACTAACTCCGGTTGGTAAAATAACTAGTGGACACTGATAGTTCGAGCGTGATCAACTTCGGTTGGTAAAATAGCGAGAACAAACTATATGTGACACCCCAACTAATTAAATACCTGGTAGCTACTCCTTTATTAAATTAATACAAAATGTCAAGTTGATCCAGTTAATAGCATCACTGTCGAAAACATTTAAATGATTACTAACCACCTAGTATTTAAAAAGTAAGTTGCCAAATTTTAAGTTATCTGATTAACATGCAAAAAGAATAATGGAAGTACAACATAAAATCATTCACCATAACGAAGTAATGAAATAACCAACAATAGTAATAAGTCCGGAGGAAAAATCCTCACAACAATCCCACAACTAAAAATAATAAGACAGGTCTGAAATCTGAATTAAGTACATGCCCGAATTATGAATAACTGAAATAAACGAAATGCCTCTAAAAGAAATGGGCAACATGCCCTACAACTGATAAATACTGAGTACAGAGTCAAGATAGATAAAGCGTCTATAGTCAATGTCCTGTAACTCCCACAAACCACTACAGCTCGTCACCTGAATGAGGATCCTAAGCATGGTGTCCTTGTGGCTGGGCACCTAAAAATGGTTTTTTATAAAAAGATAGATTTGAAAGCAAACGGGTCAGAGCCCGAATGTGGAGAGTATTTTAAAAACAACAAGTGTTTTAATAATAATTAAAACAATGAATGCAAGATACATGTTAGGACGTGCTCTCACATGAAATGCTCACCTCTCGTCTAACTGTGCACTCCTAACGTTCCTGTACCCATTCATGTGTTTTCTCATAACTATCTAATTTCAAAGAATTTCTAACACTCCTACTCGGTTCACGTTTAATTTCCAACCTAACAATTAAATAGAGAGTTCTACTTTAATTCTCGGATTCCCAATTATTAACAAAACCATTTATTGATACATGTCCCCTTTTATCTTTTCCTAATATTACAATTACTATACCCACAATTAACATAGCAATTTCCTTTACATTTAACCGTATATTATTCACATCATAAATATACTATACAAGCACCCAAAGGCTAAGCTGCGGTGCACACATACTCTGCTATCCATCCCGGTACATCATGTACATAAGGATTACAAATTCTGAATCTCCCAGGAATTGTTGGAATAAACACCACACACAAAAATGGAGGTGAACATAATTCAAAATATCCATGGTCACGTACATACCTACGCTCCATAGTCAGCTGGCTTATTAACTCACAAATAAGTCGTTCTCTTGAACTATGTCCCCGAGGTACCAATCTAAATCCGGGCAACACAAGGATAAGAAGGCCCTAAGCGAACGTAACCTCCCGTGATAGCAAGTATGGTAGGTATTTCATACATATAGAAATCATATACTAAGCATCACACATCTTAGATAATTCAATATCAATAAAGGTATACTCTACATCTTTATACCATTATTCCAAATTTGTATATTTTACGTCTCCCGATAATATAAAAGTTAAACTGTCGACACGTCTCACGTCGTAGTTTCTTATACTTAACACCTATGTAAAATAGATTATTAAGTTCCTATTAATCCCACGTATAGCATCTTTAATTCTAAGGTCCTTACTTCTGCCCCAAACTTCATTTCATCAAAGTATTCAAATTTACACTATTAACCCAAATATTTACTCACTTATCGAATCTCATTAGTTTTAGAATAATTCCTCAAATTGAATTCTAATTAAGGTCCAAATCTCATAACCAAGCCTACTGGTCTTCCTTAAGGTTAAGGGTATTCATATGGTCTCCAACAATATTAATCAAGGGTTAACATCATTAAAATTTAAATAGGGAAAAACTTTACTCATTCTAGGAAGGTCGATCGATCGACCTTTTCCTTCGATCGATCTATGGTGGTCGATCGATCGACTGATGAATGTCTATTGATCGATTACACCAGGTGTGGTTACGGACTGCTTCGTTTTGCAGTTTTCAAATCAACCCAAAACATACTTTTAATGAATGAATCTCTAATATAATGTTATAGCATCATCATATAACCATCCTACAACATTAATAACGTTCTAAAACCAATAATTCATCATTCAAGGGCTTTGTATGGATCAAATCTTCATCAAGAATTCCAGATTACTATTTCTTTCAAGAACATTAATAAACTTCTTCAAAAATCCGTTTTTAAATCATCAAGGGTCATAATTCTGAGTTCAAAATTCGTCCAGATTGTTACTACATGCAGTCCCTAACATAATTCATAGTTTTAAACTTCCAATTCATGGGTCTATATCATCTTCCAAGATAAATTCGATAATTCCTAAACATGGAAAAGCATAGCTTTGAATCAATTGTAATTAAACCACTTGCCTTAATCTTTCTCTGAATTTGATGTTGAGTCTTGAAGGCTAAGTTGTTCTCCCTCTCTCTTTCTGCAGAATTCTCTTCTCTCTCTCTCTCTCTACAAGTTTCTCTAAGGAAGATGACAATGGAGGTGTGGTTGGTTTTTGGTAAGTTGGGATTATAACTTAACTTCTCCCGTAGCCCATTAAGTCCCTTAGTGTAAGTAGTGGGTTTAGTGGATAAAGAAAGAGTCAGATTTTTATCTCCTATTTTCGTGGGTTTTAATTCCCAGATTTTTGAAATTACCAAAATGCCCTTATAAGTTACCGGTATGGCCCAATAATGCCCCGGAACCCAAACTTAACCCCCGGCTAGTGTTTTCTGACTATTTCGACCCTTCCGGACGCGTTGGCGCACTCAAAATGACCATACGGGTGATAAAAATAAAATTCACTTTTTAATTCAAATAATTATATTCCTAACGCAACTGTCACGCGCGTCCCAACAAAGTTTCCCAAATTACCATATTTCAATCTCGCGACAATTTCAATATTTCCAATATTCATATATTGCCAAGTATACACATTATAATCAAATACTAACTCACATCTCGTTAATATTTTTATCCGGTTTAATTTCCAAGTAATACACATTTAATTCAATTAATCCCCAACAATAAATATCATGAAAATACGGGGTATTACATACTTTCCCCTAATAACTGAATTTCGTCCCGAAATTCAAACTAGAAAGTACCTGGTAAGAACAACTCCGGATAACGTTCGCGCATCTCATCCTCGCGCTCCCATGTGGACTCCTCGACATTATGATGTCGCCACTGAACACGCACTAACGGAACTATCTTTGACCGCAGTTTCCGCTCACTTTGGTCCAAAATAGCAATCGGTCCCTCCTCGTAGGAGTTATCCGGCTGGAGATCGATGTCCTCCAAAGCAATGTTAGAATGAGCCAAATCGTCTCTAAGATATTTCCTTAGCGAGGAAATATAAAATACATCGTGAATCCGATGTAAATGCTCCGGTAATCCAAGCCTATACGCAACCGGTCCAACCCGCTCAATAATAGGAAATGGTCCCACATATCTCGGTGCCAACTTCCCTTTCTTCCCGAAACGCATGATCCCCTTCATAGGAGATACTCTGAGCAAAACTTGGTCCCCCACTTGGAACTCCCTGAAGAATCTCTTCGGATCAGCATAACTCTTCTGCCGATCCTGAGCTATTCGAATGCGATTCCGTATCAATTCTATCCTTGCCGAAGTATCATGAATCACTTCCAGACCAAGTAGTTCGTTGTCCCCCACCTCCAACCAACATGCTAGGGAACGACATGGTCTATCGTACAATGTCTCAAATGGAGCCATGCCAATGGTGAACTGGTAGGATTTGTTGTAAGAAAACTCCACCAGTGGAAGATACTGCTCCCATCCACCCCCAAAGTCAATGATACTCATACGTAGCATGTCCTCCAACATCTGGTTTGTACGCTCAGTTTGCCCATCGGTCTGCGGGTGATACGCCATACTCAACCGCAGTTCTGTGCCCATGGCCTCCTGAAAACTCTCCCAAAACCGTGAAACAAATATCTTGTCTCGGTCAGACACGATATTTAGGGGTACAGCGTGAAGTCTCACTATCTCTGAAATGAAGAGCTGGGCATACTGTCCCGCAGTGTAGTCTGTCCTTACGGGTAGAAAATGGGCGAATTTGGTCAACCTGTCCACAATTACCCAAATGGAGTCATGACCTCTCTGTGACGTAGGCAACCCCGTTATAAAGTCCATGGAGATGCTCTCCCACATCCACATCGGGACCTCTAATGGCTGTAGAAGTCCTGCTGGTCTCTGATGATCCACTTTAACTAGCTGACAAGTGGCGCATCTTGAAACAAACACGGCAATATCTCTCTTCATCCCGCTCCACCAATACTATCGCCTCATGTCTTGGTACATTTTGTCCCCTCTGGGGATGTACCGCGAACCGTGAGACGTGTGACTCTGCCATCACCTCGTGCCGCAATTCCTCCCCTTCTGGAACTACCAATCTCCCATTGAAGCGTAATCCCCCGTCAGAGCTAACGGTATAGGACTCTGCTCCCTCTTCTAGTAATCGAACTATCTGCTCCTGACAGAACGAATCTTTTGCCTGTGCCTTTACCACCTTCGTGACAATTTGCGGTGTAACGGTCATCACAGACATGAATGATCGGGCCACTGCATCCTGGTGTCCCAACTCCTTCCACTTGGCCTTCCACACCCCTGCCACCTCATCTACTGGCCTACGGCTCAACGCGTCTGCCACCACGTTAGCCTTCCCCGGGTGATACAGGATATCGAACTGATAATCTTACACGAATTCAAGCCACCTCCGTTGCCGCATATTCAACTCCTTCTGCGTGAATAGGTACTGTAGGGACTTGTGATCCGTGAACAATCAAAACTTCTCCCCCAAAAGGTAATGTCTCCAAATACGAAGGGTAAATACGACTGCCGCTAACTCCAAGTCATGGGTAGGGTAATTCTTCTCGTGAGGCTTAAGCTTACGAGAAGCATAAGCTATGGCCTGACTCTCCTGCTGCAGTACACCTCCAAGTCCTTGTAAGGACGCATCGGTGTAAATAAGATACTCAACTCCCAGTCTCGGCAATGCTAACACAGGTGCTGAGGTTAACTTGTCCTTCAACTCATCGAATGCCAACTGAAAGGCGTCACTCAAAATGAACGGCACACCTTTACGAGTTAGATATGTCATGGGACCCGCTATCGTGGATAAACCCCGAATAAACCTCCTGTAGTATCCTGCTAAGCCCAAGAAACTATGGATCTCAGTCGGTGTTGTGGGCTGTCCCCACTCCCTCACCGCGGATACCTTACCCGGATCAACAGATATTCCCCTGTCGGAAATAATATGTCCCAAAAACTGGACCTCCTTCAGCCAAAACCCGTACTTCTCATATTTTGCATACAGCTCGTTCTGACGTAGCGTCTGCAAAACTTGTCTCAAATGCTCGGCGTGCTCCTCCTCTGTCTGGGAGTAGACCAGAATATCATTGATGAAGACAATGACAAACTGATCTAGGAAATCCTTGAACACCCTATTCATCAAGTCCATAAATGCTGCTGGAGCGTTGGTCAAACCAAATGGCATAACCCGAAACTCGTAAGAACCATATCTCGATAAAAACGCAGTCTTCGAGACGTCCTCCTCCCTGATACGCAGCTGATGGTATCCATATCGCAAATCAATCTTTGAGAAGCAAGAAGCTCCTCTCCACTGGTCGAATAGGTCATCGATTCGAGGCAACGGATACTTATTCCATATCGTGACCTTGTTTAACTCCCGGTAGTCCACACACAATCTCAGTGAACCATCTCTCTTCTTCACGAACAACACAGGGGCACCCCATGGTGAAGTACTCCTCCGAATAAACCCCTGACCCAACAACTGCTCAATCTGATCCCGTAACTCCCTCATCTCAGCTGGAGCCATACGGTACGGTGCGCGTGATATAGGTCTCGTATCTGGCAATAAGTCTATAACAAAGTCTATCTCTCGACTGGGTGGTAGGCCTGGTATCTCCTGAAACACATCGGAATACTCCCTGACAACTGGGATTGAATCTAAAGGAATCACAACCTCCTTAGAGGTATCCTCCTCTAAGTAGTACAAATGAGCGGTCGAACCTCCTTCTGGGCGAGGCATCGCCACTACAAACATCTCTTGCCCCGGAATGGCAAAAACAATGCTCCCACCGAAACAATCAATCATGGCTCTATAATCAGCGAGCCAATCCATACCGATAATCACATCGTGAACATGCATATCTAATACCAACATATCTGCAGGTAATACCAGACTACCAATCTCTACCCCCACTCCCCGGCATATAAAGAAAATAAGTGACCCACTCCCCAAAGGTGAGTCTACACACGTTATTGTGCTCTTTACCGTAGCTAATAACCCTAAGGCTTTCGCAAAATGTGTAGCTATAAAATAATGCGTTGCCCCCGTATCAAACAAAACCCGACCCATAGTACCATGGATAGGAAACATACCCTCAATCGCGGGTGGTGCCTGTGGAGCTGCTACCTGGTGGACGTTATAAACACGTTCATACTGTAACTGCCCCTGCTGCACAGGAACTGCTAGAATGGCTGGTAGTGCTGGCACCTGGGCTGGAGCTGGAAGAGCAGGTGGAAAAATTGGCATCTGTGACTGATGTCGAGCACCATACTGCTGCTGCGGGGCCCTGCCCTTATCAGGACAATCCTGACATTTGTGTCCAATCTTACCACAAATGAAACACTTCCCCGGGAAGTTTCCCCCTCGCTGTCCCTGCTTCCCTCGGCCCTGGTGGCCGTTACCATTTCTGCCCTGGCCTTGCT
The DNA here is from genome assembly GCA_949130495.1 of Sambucus nigra. NCBI lineage: Eukaryota > Viridiplantae > Streptophyta > Magnoliopsida > Dipsacales > Adoxaceae > Sambucus > Sambucus nigra. The sequence continues at coordinate 415,695,678 of OX422213.1, read as the reverse complement.
GGCCCTGGTGAAACTGCTGATGTTGACCATTTTGACCCTGCTGGCCCTGATGGCCGTTATGACCCTGCTGGCCATTCCGGAATCCTCCCTGTCCGTTCCTAAAACCCCCTGATCGAAACGTCTTATGATCTCCCTGCTGGGAACCCTGATCGCTTTGCCTATACTGACCCTGAGCTGACTGTGCCCCGCTGGCACCATTTCCCCCTGTCCTGCCCTGATGGCTAGACTCTCCCGATCTCTTGCCCTCAGCCATATGAAAGCGGTGATCCTGGTAGTGTAACAAAGCAGCGTTAACCACATCAGAATAAGTGGCTAACGAAAGGTTCCCTAACAGATGCTGACGGATCCTCCATGTCAACCCGTCGGTGAATTTCTCAATCTTCTTCTTTTCTGTCGGTATCTCATCCGGAACGATATTCAACAGATTCGTGAACTCAGCCTCATACTCGGCCATAATCTTACCCTCTTATTGAAGGTTCATCAATTTCCTCCTCATTTCCGTGTGAACAGCAGACGGAAAGTACTTGCGGTCGAACCGCATCCAGAACTCCTGAATCGTGAGAGTATCTCTCTCCTCTGCGGTGGTAATAGACTCCCACCACTGTAATGCATATCCCACTAGCTTAAAAGTAGTCAGTACCTGCATCTGAACGTCAGTGCACTCATACATCCTCAAGTGCCTCTGTATATCCTTTCTCCACTGACTCGAAACAACAACATCGGAGCTGCCAGCAAACTCCGGTGGATGCGCTTTCTCAAAAGCATCACGTACACGTTCCCAGGCAGACGGGAATGCATATGGCTGAACTGGTGCGGCAACTGGTGCCAGGGGTGGTGCCTGCTGAACTACGGCTAATGCAGCATTTACCGCTTGGGCTACTATGGCTGCAACCTCAGCGGCGTTCATCGTGCCCTGAACTGGTGAGGGCTGTGGTTCAGGCGTTGCATTCCTGGGAATCCGTGGTGCACGTCGTGGAGGCATTCTGAAATAAGAATAAAGTCTATAAGTTCGCAGTTATAAACTTAAAATAGCTGAAGAACGTAGCATATACAAAAGAATACAACAGTCATAAAATATAGGGCTCTACATCAAAGAAAGCTCAGCAGAAACATAACAAGCCGTTCAGATCCTAAAGGACACTAGAACCTGATGCTCTGATACCACATGTGACACCCCAACTAATTAAATACAGGGTAGCTACTCCTTTATTAAATTAATACAAAATGTCAAGTTGATCCAGTTAATAGCATCACTGTCGAAAATATTTAAATGATTACTAACCACCTAGTATTTAAAAAGTAAGTTGCCAAATTTTAAGTTATCTGATTAACATGCAAAAAGAATAATGGAAGTACAAAATAAAACCATTCACCATAACGAAGTAATGAAATAACCAACAATAGTAATAAGTCAGGAGGAAAACTCCTCACAACAATCCCACAACTAAAAATAATAAGACAGGTCTAAATTCTGAATTAAGTACATGCTCGAATTCTGAATAACTGAAATAAATGAAATGCCTCTAAAAGAAATGGGCGACATGCCCTACAACTGATAAATACTGAGTATAGAGTCAAGATAGATGAAGCGTCTATAATCAATGTCCTGTTACTCCCACAAACCGCTACAGCTCGTCACCTGAATGAGGATCCTAAGCATGGTGTCCTTGTGGCTGGGCACCTAAAAATGGTTTTTTACAAAAAGATAGATTTGAAAGCAAACGGGTCAGAGCCCGAATGTGGAGAGTATTTTAAAAACAGCAAGTGTTTTAATAATAATTAAAACAATGAATGCAAGATACATGTTAGGACGTGCTCTCACATGAAATGCTCACCTCTCGTCTAACTGTGCACTCCTAACGTTCCTGTACCCATTCATGTGTTTTCTCATAACTATCTAATTCCAAAGAGTTTCTAACACTCCTACTCGGTTCACGTTTAATTTCCAACCTAACAATTAAATAGAGAGTTCTACTTTAATTCTCGAATTCCCAATTATTAACAAAACCATTTATTGATACATGTCCCCTTTTATCTTTTCCTAATATTACAATTACTATACCCACAATTAACATAGCAATTTCCTTTACATTTAACCGTATATTATTCACATCATAAATATACTATACAAGCACCCAAAGGCTAAGCTGCGGTGCACACATACTTTGCTATCCATCCCGGTACATCACGTACATAAGGATTACAAATTCCGAATCTCTCAGGAATTGTTGGAATAAACACCACACACAAAAATGGAGGCGAACATAATTCAACATATCCATGGTCACGTACATACCTACGCTCCATAGTCAGCTGGCTTATTAACTCACAAATAAGTCGTTCTATTGAACTATGTCCTCGAGGTACCAATCTAAATCCGGGCAACACAAGGATAAGAAGGCCCTAAGCGAACGTAACCTCCCGTGATAGCAAGTATGGTAGGTATGTCATACATATAGAAATCATATACTAAGCATCACACATCTTAGATAATTCAATATTAATAAAGGTATACTCTACAGCTTTATACCATTATTCCAAATTTGTATATTTTACGTCTCCCGATAATATAAAAGTTAAACTGTCGACACGTCTCACGTTGTAGTTTCTTATACTTAAAACCTATGTAAAATAGATTATTAAGTTCCTATTATTCCCACGTATAGCATCTTTAATTCTAAGGTCCTTACTTCTGCCCCAAACCTCATTTCATCAAAGTATTCAAATTTACACTATTAACCCAAATATTTACTCACTTATCGAATCTCATTAGTTTTAGAATAATTCCTCAAATTGAATTCTAATTAAGGTCCAAATCTCATAACCAAGCCTACTGGTCTTCCTTAAGGTTAAGGGTATTAATATGGTCTCCAACAATATTAATCAAGGGTTAACATCATTAAAAGTTAAATAGGGAAAAACTTTACTCATTCTGGGAAGGTCGATCGATCGACCTTTTCCTTCGATCGATCTATGGTGGTCGATCGATCGACTGATGAATGTCGATCGATTGATTGCACCAGGTGTGGTTACAGATTGCTTCGTTTTGCAGTTTTCAAATCAACCCAAAACATACTTTTAATGCATGAATCTCTAATATAACGTTATAGCATCATCATATAACCATCCTACAACATTAATAACGTTCTAAAACTAATAATTCATCATTCAAGGGCTTTGTATGGATCAAATCTTCATCAAGAATTCCAGATTACTATTTCTTTCAAGAACATTAATAAACTTCTTCAAAAATCCATTTTTAAATCATCACGGGTCATAATTCTAAGTTCATAATTTGTCCAGATGGTTACTACATGTAGTCGCTAACATAATTCATAGTTTTAAACTTCCAATTCATGGGTCTATATCATCTTCCAAGATAAATTCGATAATTCCTAAACATGGAAAATCATAGCTTTGAATCAATTGTAATTAAACCACTTGCCTTAATCTTTCTCTGAATTTGATGTTGAGTCTTGAAGGCTAAGTTGTTCTCCTTCTCTCTTTCTGCAGAATTCTCTTCTCTCTCTCTCTCTCTACAAATTTCTCTAAGGAAGATGACAATGGAGGTGTGGTTGGTTTTTGGTAAGTTGGGATTATAACTTAACTTCTCCCGTAGCCCATTAAGTCCCTTAGTGTAAGTAGTGGGTTTAGTGGATAAAGAAAGAGTCAGGTTTTTATCTCTTATTTTCGTGGGTTTTAATTCCCAGATTTTTGAAATTACCAAAATGTCCCTATAAGTTACCGGTATGGCCCAATAACGCCCCGGAACCCAAACTTAACCCCCGGCTAGTGTTTTCTGACTATTTCGACCCTTCCGGATGCGTTGGCGCACTCAAAATGACCATACAGGTGATAAAAATAAAATTCACTTTTTAATTCAAATAATTATATTCCTGACGCGACTGTCACGCGCGTCCCAACAAAGTTTCCCAAATTACCGTATTTCAATCTCGCGATAATTTCAATATTTCCAATATTCATATATTGACAAGTATACACATTATAATAAAATACTAACTCACATCTCGTTAATATTTTTATCCGGATTAATTTCCAATTAATACACATTTAATTCAATTAATCCTCAATAATAAATATCATGAAAATACGGGGTATTACACTATACTCCTTTGGTTAGGAGGCATACACTAGCGTGATCAACTCCGATTGGTAAAATAACTAGTGGAAATGATAGTTCAAACCCATGACCAACTCCGGTTGGTAAAAGGGCAAGAACAACATTCTTAAAAATGCGAATTTCGGTTGGTTAAGAAACAAAATATGCCAACTTATGTTGGTCGGAATGTAAAACTATTCTAGAAAATACAAAATATTCCAAACTGAACCAAGTATGGTTGGTCGGGGATAAAAATCCACTAACTGTATTTGGTCGATGAGGATAAAATGATCGACCTTGGTTGGTCGGACACATTTTATAAAAAAAATTGCCAAGTATGGTTAGTCGGGGATAAAAACTCTCACTAATTATAATTGGTCGACGAGTACAATTTAACAACCTTGGTTGGTTGGAAAAATTTTAAACATTTTTTATACTCATTACTTTGTTATTAAGTGGTCGAGCAACATTTTTGATACTTGTAATCTTTTATTACTAGATTGGTCGATGAACCACAAAGAATTGTTATGCAATCACAAATATAAAAGTGTTAGACAAGTACAAAACAATAGCAATACAGATTTGCAAACAGAAATGAAAGTCTTTCATTAAAATTCAAAACGAATTACAAATTACATGTGTGCTAACCATTACATTGAGATTCCTGCTCTATTGGTTTCTTTCCCTTAGCTTTTGAAACAGGCTCCTCGCCAGCAAGAGGATCCTCCAGGCAAAGAGGAGAATTAATGAAGTTAATATCTCTGAGCATTCTGACGTTCATCACAGAAGGTGTATCCAGTAGATGCTCGGGACGAGATACCTCGATTTGTGAATGAAGATTATAGTCGCCGAGGTATTTTGCAATCAAGCTCCGAGGGATGGCACGAGCTGGGATTCATTCCATGTCCAATTTATAAGGTGGCACAGGCAAATCTAGTAGCCCAGGAGTATGATAATCCCATAAATAATGCCCTTGCTCCAGTTTTAATACACCCAGGGCGTTCAACCATCCCTGCTTATAACCTTCATTATTGGCATTTTCAATGCGAGCATCCAAGTGATAAAGGGCTTCATTGTATCCTGCCATCCAGAACTCACGAGGTTGTTTGTGGAATTGGAAAGTTAATTTCTCTAACTTCTCATGAAAGTTCTTGGCAAGAGCATCTTTATTATCCAGAGAAGATTTGGTCGATGAAAGTTGATCCTCCAGAGTTAGGATTTTCTTGGACATTTTAGACAAAGCCCGATCTTTCGCATTCAATTGGAACGCTTGAGTTTCCAATGTTTATTGAGTACGAGCTTCTTCAACATTACGACTTAGAGCCCTTGATCCTCCTCGAGCTGGTCGAGAACCTCTTCCTCATCCCCGAGCAGTAGCATAAATACCAGACCTTCTTAAGGTATCCAATTCTTGCCTTAATTTGGCATTCTCAACCTCTAAGAATGAGAACCCTTCGTCGGAGACTGGTACCAAGGCAGTGGAAGATGAAGCTGCAGACTTATAATGTGCCAACTCTCTCTGCAAATTGTTGTTCTCTTGTTCCAGCAGCTCGGCGATCTGTCTGCAGGCCTCAACTTCACCTTTTAGGGTTCTCTCCCTGACATCGTACCCAGCAATGATCTTTTTGTGGCCTGTCTCGAAAGAAAGATGTTGATATCTATTCTCATACTCCTCGTGCAACAGGGCAGTTGATTCATTGTGTTGATTTTGAAGATCTTCAAGGGTACAATGAAGCTCCTCGATTAATTCGTAGTATGCCACATTATTGGCCACAGCTCGATCAAGTAAATCCTTCAGGTACCGATAAGCCTCAACTGCTTGCTCCGAAGCATCATGGCCAAGGATGTCAGTAATTTCTGATACACTCAGGTCTGTGTGACCAGCCTTATAATATTCATGGCATTGCTGCATCAGCTTTGTATCATGGGTAGATATCAATTCCATTCTAGCCATAAACTAATAAAGGAGAGAAGGCAAGAGTCAATAAAAAAAGCAAACAGAGCATCAACAATGTAGAGGAACAAAAAGAGGAGATTTATTTAGATCATAAGGCAAAGTTACAAAGATCTGAGATACAAAGTACAAGTAAGAAGAAAAACAGAAAGATAGTACCGAACAACTTCACACCTTTTCCTTGTCTCCCAAGACTTTCTCGGGAGGCTGGGACGAGGAGCTTGGTTGCTCGGTGGGAACATTGATTTGATAGGCTGAAGTTGGGATTTGTTCAAGGGAAGTAGTCAATGAAGAAATCTCCTCAACAGATGTCTGGTTGGGTTAAGGAGCAAGGATTTGATCACCCATAATCATTGAAGATTCTTCAGATGTAGCTTCGTCTTCATCTTCGTCTTCAATAACTGGAGGAGAACCAGGGAGATGTTGTCGAAATAGCTCGGAGTCCTTGCTCACCTTCAATTCCTGCAAGGCAGCAACCCAACCATCATGGAAGTATTTCAAACTTCCATACTTCACATGGGTCATCATTGCTACTACCCCCATATCCTATCCTTTATCCCAACCAGTTAGAAAGGATTTCTTCACAGCTGTTTTTCTCTTCATCTTCTCCGAGGAGAGCTTCTCGGATAAAAGGTCCTCGGAGGCTTTCAGCTTGGCCTCCAACTCCTCCTTCTGATGATTTGCTTCGCGCAGAAGTGTCAGCTCTTCCTCAGCTGATTTCAACTTATTTTCAAGCTCCCCGAAAGTAGTGAGCTTCTTGGAGTATTTCTAGTTCTCCCTCTCCAAGTCCTTCACTTTGTTTCCCAACTGCACCTTCTCTGCTTTAGATGCAGCCAGTTTCTTCTCCCATTCACCTTTATCCTCATCGTACTTCGGACGAGATTCCTTCAGAGATTGGGCCAAACCCTGGAATGCATCCTCTACTCCAGACGAGGAGCTTGAAACCTTGAGCGCTTAATCTTTCTTCAGAATGGTGTTAAAATAACTCACCAGCTGAAAAAAGAAGGTAGTGATGAGTTAGTGCCGAGATACATATATTGATAGAAGGAAAAATTCAAGATAAAAAGAAAGTTACTGAAGCAATGTGACGAGTAGCTAGGGATGTCAGCATATCCCTAGGCATGCTTTCCTCGATGCCTTGGACTTCAGGAATAATCCAAGTCTTTACCGAGATCATTGCAGAGCTCGGGGGAATGATGGTTGGAACACCAGCTCCACTAGTTTGGAGCTGGGGAATGGCTTCAGAAAAACTAACCGAGGAGGATTTCCTCAATCTCCTCAGTGGAACTTTAGCAGTTTCAGCCAAAGAACCTTTGGTGGGGGAAATAGTGACCACTTCCATAGAAGTACTTATCTTGCTCGGAGCCATTGGAGGCTTCTCGGCAACCTTCTGAATAGCAACAGAAGGAACAACATCAATTTTCTTGGTCCCCTTTGGGACTTCAGCCTTGTTCCTCTTTCCATCCCCAGCATAGGAAGTCTCCTCGAAGATAGCAGGAACTCTTCTCTTGCCCATCTTCTGACTTAGAGGAATGTGAGATTCTGGTGAAGATTCCTCGGAAGCTGGCAATGGGTCACTAATGCTGACCACAGGACGAGCAGTAAAGGATGATGTGTAGCTCCTGTACTGCAACAAATATGAAGCAGACCTGATGTGCTCGTCTGCAACCCTTTGATGCAAACTCCAGATATGTTTCAATTGCTTTATATTAACTTCTGACTCTTTTGGAGTTTTTCTCTTGCTGTCAACTGCAAACAAGAACATATTGAAATATCAGTCATACATTTTATCAAATACAGTGAAATCATAATTTCAAAAACAAAATAAGATGAAAATGACCTATCCCATTGCCATATGGGGGGCATCTGGGACCCTCATATACTGTATCTCCAACCAAAGGGGCATGTTGCCAATTTTTTATAACTACCCCGTGTTCAAAATAATCCCTCTTGGCATCAGGGAGGTTGACTACTAAGGCCCTATTGAAAAACCTAGTTTTTAAATAAAAAACATTGTCTAAAACAGCCCATCTGTAACAGTACATAATCTCAGGAATTCCTATACGAGTTCCATGAGTTTGATTTAACCTATGTACCCCATTAACTATTCTCCATGTGTTGGGGGCTATTTTTGCAGGGACAACGTCGAAATATTGACAGAAATCTAAGCATAAAGGGTTTGGTGGAAAAGAAAATCCACATTCAGCAATAAAGAGGCTAGGGAACCAATGTCCCTCAGCCAAATCAAAGTAACTTGAAGGCTCAGAAAGAACCTCCAAAATTACCCAAGAAGGAATAGAGAAATCAGAACGGAACTTCTCAAGAGACTCAATAATGTAAACCATGATGAGTAAAAGAAGAAGGAAGAAGAGCTTATAGGGAAAAAGGAGATCCGTTGACAAACAAACGAAGAAAAGGATGGATGCAGAGGAGAGAGTAAAGCTATAGAAAACTTGAAAGCAGAAATTGAAAAGGTAGAAGATGATGGGATTGCCTCTGAAGTTTAAATACTTTGCCTTGGGAAACGGCGAAAGAAATGATTATAAAAAAGAAAACTATTACGCTACCGGCGGCTAAAAGGACAAAAAGGGCACGAAGATCGAAGCGCCTATAAAAATGCAAAAAGGCAGATTCTGCGAATTTGGAAGGAAATTCAAATATGAGGAAAAAGCTCCTAAAACCCAGGAAGGTCATTTAATATAGCCATATACCGAGAAAGAATGTTCCATACTCCTCAAAGTTCGAAATATGAAACATTGGGGGCTTCTGTTGATACCAAATTTAGTATGCTGGTATGGACGAATAATAAGAAGACACGTGTCAATCTACGTGGCACAATAGCAACGAGGAAGATTGTTTCCCCGACCAACATACTCACTCCGAGCAACAAGTATACTCCGAGGAACGCCAGTCTTCCGAGGAACTCCAATGCTCTGAGGAACTCTTGGACGATGAGCAACTAAGGCGGTTCGAGCTCCATCTCGACCACATCATTAATTGCCAGATAATCAACAGTTCAACTATTCATTGAATGCTTATCATCTTGACGCGCACGTTTGAAGAACATTAAGTGAATTACCCTTTCATATGTGTATCATTTAATGTAGCACCCTTTCATGTACAGCCTAAAGGGCTATAAATACCTTGTATCACCCTCATTCAAGGGGACCGGAATTTCTTGATAGCACTTGTAATCGAGAATTCCCAAACACTCAGCAATAACATAACAGTGGACGTAGGCCATTCATATAAGGCTGAACCACTTTAAAATCTTTTGTCTGATTTATTTATCTGTGATTAAATAATTAGAGTAATCTAGTTTTTTACATCAACACCATCATTATGAGCTCTACAAGGGGAAGGGTTAACTATAAGAAAACTAATTTTTTCCGGCACTTTTCTCTCGGTATTATTTACAAATGTTGAGAATTTTTTTTTTACCAGCATATATTTATAAGTATTGAAAATTCATGGAATTTATATTGATGTGCCGCATGAATACAACATTTATTAATTAATGCTAAAATAAATGTGGTATTTTTTAGGCATTTCATAACTAATGCCACTAAAATTGAAAAAAAAAAACCACTTCCTTAAGTTTTGGCGGGTTTTTTTTTGTTAAAAAAAATACCCACGAGCTTCAACCTCAATACTCTCTTCCATCCGGAAGAATGTCCACAATTCTAATCCTTTCTAGACCTTTCTGCCCTCAATTAGTTTGACCTAATAATCCTCAATCCTCTCTACAAGTGTGTCACTTTCTTAATTGGGACCATTGGTCTTGCGTTTTGTTCTTTGAAGAGTATATTGGACCTATTCGTCTCAGATAAGTTGCGTTTTTTTTCGCTGTTTTTTTATTTCCTCTTAGGTAACTCTCTACAAGTGCGTTTTTTATGTCTTCGATCATCGCTGTTTTTTTTAAATTTATTTCAGTCAATATGATGGGTTTTGATATGCTTCTCTCTCTCTCTCTCTCTCTCTCTCTCTCTCTCTCTCTCTCGCTCGCTCTCGCTCTCGCTCTCTCGCTCTCTCTCTGTGTGTGTGTGTGTGTGTGTGTGTGTGTGTGTGTGTGTGTGTGTGTGTGTGCGTGTGTATCATGAATCAATAATATTTAGACATCTTTTTCTTCTGTTATTTTTTATTATTTAAAAATTAAACCGTGTTGATGCCAAATATATATATCACGATTCTGAAACACAAATAAATTGATATGTGTGTGAGTGAGAGATTTTTTTTATACACCATTCTTTAATTGATATGTGTGTGAACGAGATATTTTTTTTTTTAGAGTTTTCTACTGAATTTTTCGTTTAGTTTTTAAAGAATTTCATTTGGGTAGTTTCAAATCAATCTATATATCTCATATGCTTGGATATAACCTCCTAATAAATAATTGTTATTATTTAAGTGTATCTGTGTTTCAACCTTTGATGGCTTATTTTAGATTTATTTTTCGGTAAATAGCTCAAATATCATTAAATGCATTTTTTTTTCTTTTTTTGTTATCAATTCAAATTAGTCAATTCACTACTGTTTTGGTTCAAGTTGGTAAAATTTATACTCAATTTTAATGACCACTTTTATGGAGTTTTTGTAGTTTTTATAAAATATCTAGAATTATTTCTTTGAATCTTGAGAATGTCGAAGTACAAAATTTGTAGGAAAATTGAATTCATTGTTATATTAATATTATTGTTTACATTGGTCTTGTTTATTGGTCGTTGCTGTTATTTTTGCTTCTATTTATATAATTAGATAAAGTATAGACAAGATGAGATTTATCCACGACGTATCATATTTAGTTGAATTCTCTCATCTATTTTTGGCAACTACCAAATTTTTTTTCACTATTTCATTATTTCAATTGATTAAAAAAGTCCAGCTAAATGTAAACTTAAATCACTCCCTACGATATCATCTTTGTGTAACTCTTATGCCCTTATTTTAATTGATTAGTATTATTTTAATCATCTAAATCGATATGTTTTTTTACAATAGGGGGTTGTATACAAATTTTCCCATGTTTATGTATGTGTGCAATCATGTGTGGGTATGTATGTATCACATTAGCCTTTTAGTCTGATACATACATATTATTTCTCATGTATATGTATGTGTGTATTCATGTGTGCAGGTATATATGTATCCCATTAGCCTTTTAGTTTGATATTACAAAACTTACTAGCTCTAAATCAAAATTAGATGTGTCTACATGTCTTTATTCGTCTTGATTTAAACTATTTTAGAATTACTAGTTTATCTTACTTTTATGATAATGTCCAGGCTGCAAGTTAGAGCTAATCGCCGGAGTTCGACAATGTACTTGTTGTCCCAAACAGATGTAACAACTTTTTTTACAATGTTTAAGTCACTCAACTTAGTTTGTATATGTTCTGTTTTGTAATTAATGTTGTTGTGATGGTATGTTTACAAAATTAGTTTTTTACATTGTAGTTGAATTTAATAAGCCCTCTTATTCATTCAATATGTGTTGAAGTTTAAGATAACAAACAAGTTTTAATATTACTTTGTAATTTGGACAATTTGATTTACTAACGTTTTCATCTAGATTCTATGATTTAAATCTGCTATCTCATTATTGACAAGGAAATTTATTTTTCGTAATGTTTATTTTTCACTAAAGTTATTTTTTTAAGCGAGGGCCTTATGCATTATTTTGTGTTTTATCTTTTTAGCTTTTAGAAAATTAAGTGTTGATGTGAGTTTTTCTGTTGGGGTATTCATTAGTTGTACATTTTTGTTGTTTAAACGAAAATGTTTATGCATTAGACGTAGTCTTTTTCTTAATCTATCATGATTCAATGCTGAAGCCGATGACAAGTCAAGTTCAATAGGTCGTACATTAAGTAAAGGAGTAGCATTTATGATTGATGACACTTTGTTTTCACAAGCACATCGGTATGTGTTATTCGACTCCACCGCAATGAAGCCTTTTTGCGAGTAAGATAACATTTGAATGAATTTTAAACTTTATGTAATTAAATATCCCTCCACGTTATTCAATTTATAGATACATGTTTTACAGGAAACATATAACAATGCTAAAATGGGAGAGACCTCGTGTAGGACACTATGAAATTAACCGCATTCATAATAAAGTATTTCACTAGTGGTTTGGGGATCATGTAAGTCATCTATGTATTTATATGTAACCATATTTTAAAGTCTTAATTACACGTTTAATTTTTAGATATCTAATTTTTATTACTGAAAAAATTTAGGTACGGAATCAAAATGAGGGTGTGGTGTCAAAGGAAGTTGAAATTTTGGCTTCAGGCCCCTCCCAGTGGGATAGGAGATACATGGGATATATTGTAAATTGGTTTAGGTTTCGCACAAACCAGCAAGAGAGAAGATTGAATACTCAATTTTGTTTAATGCCGCTATATTTATTCTCGGTATTTTTTTAGTGCCTCCAAAAGTGTGTTGAACATTTAATAGGTGTTGCAAAAGGTTATTATCAATATTTTTTTAATGTCGTTAAAAGGTTATTACCAGCATTAATATAAATACTTAAAAATGCTGCTAAATTTTTGCGGCATTTTTTAAAATTCCGTTTTTCTTTTACCACATTGGCTACCGCACTTGTGGAAATTCCGCCATAAGTGCCGCTAACTTTTTGCGGTATTTTTTAAAATGCCATTGTTCTTTTACCACATTGGCTACCGCACATGTGCAAATGCAGCCAAAAGTGTCGCTAACTTTTCGCGGCATTTTTTAAAATTCCATTGTTCTTTTACCACATTGGCTATTACCGCACTTGTGGAAATGCCGCCGAAAGTGACACAAAAAGTGTTACCGGAATTTTTAGTGCTTTTTGCGGCATTTAATTTATGCCGGAAAAAATCAATATTCCTGTAGTGTAGTGTGACATTGAGGGTAGATTGGGCCCAGGGAAATGCGATAAGGAATCCCCTCGGATAGAGCCCATTCGCTTTTTATAATCATGCCCAAAGGCCTCCATAATTCCCCCCATATTTTCTAGACCTCTTTTGCATTGAAGCCTTTCTTGCAAGGCCATGAATAAGGATTGACCTAATTGCTGAAGCCACTCCAAATACTAGAATAATGGTGAACGAGGATATACAAAGTCTGGAATATGAGGATTACGCTCTAGGAATTGGGAGACAAAATTACTAACCCTAGTTAAGTGGAAAGTGAAATCAACACTGAGATAAGCCCAAATGAAAAATTAAAAGAAATAATAGGAAAGGAGAAGAGTACTAGTTGAAAACGAATATTGAAGTGGAAGGAATTCTTAATAGTAATAGAGAAAAATGGAGAAGTGGAGAGCTTTAGTTGAATGTTGCAGGAAATGAAATAAACCAAGAAAAAATACTTTTATACCGGGGATTTGAAACCATTTGAGTTCACTGATCGAATCTTTATATATCAAGTAACCCTTAAGCATCGGGTTAAATTAACATACCATGGGGGCACGTGAGGTGGATAAGAACGCCTAGTGCCTTGAAAACATACGCGTCGCCACACATTGATGATTCTAAGCTCTCTGTTACATGAAATTTTTCTTAGAAATATAGTCCACGCTGACTCAACCATAAAAATATCATAATTAGGTCTAAGAATCCATGCAGCTATCACAATCACCTTGGGATGATACCAATTGGTGATCAGGTGGCACGAGCAGAGTTTAGCTATTAACAAGAATTTTTTCCTAGGACTATTAAGTGAAAATTGTATTTTCGAATGACATTTAAAGGACAAAGGACATGATGCGTTTACCACCCACTAATTAGTTGAGCAAAGACGTCTCGTATACGAGTACTACTTTCCAATCATAGCTGAGGGCCTCTAACCTCAGGATGGATGATGAATGGTCTATCCTGATCAGTCCTTGATTGTGAACCATTAGTCAAATGATTGATTTTCTTTGACACATGATCCTTCGTGATTAGCTAAAGATCCATCATTGATAATTCTGGTATATTTGAATCTTTGAAGACTTAATTAAATTATGTTCTCTCAAAGTCTAGCATGACCCCTATTGAATATGATGAATCCTATAACAAGGAAATGTCAATTTTCAAGGATTGTCGCTAGATCAACCCAGACTATCGATCAATCGATAGTAGCAGTTTTATCATATTTTGGGCATTTGTCTATTTGGTTGGAGATTTTCGTTTTGGGACTTTGGTTAAGAATTTATTGTAATATTTTTTTCATATACTTATGGAATAGAGATACATTCTCGTGGTTTGAAATGCTGGAGATTGATATTTAGGGCATTTGGATATTAGGGAAATCTTCGGTTTAAAGGGATTAAATTGAGGATTCTCCATTTGATGGTAAACCCGTGTGTAGAATGGGTTTGTTTATTGTGAATTTATAAGTTAGGGAATTGGTCTTGTTGGACGGAATTAATTTGAATCATTGTGATGTACGACTGGGTGACTATCCTTTACGTGAGATTATGTTTGGGCTATAACTTCCTAAAGTGAGGTAGTTACTATATCTTGTGATGTAATTTAAATGAGGCGTGGGATCATACCAAGATGTAATTCCATGGGAGAATGGAATAGGGATATTGATATTTAATATATTTGATGCGCGTGTTTTAGTGTATGGTAGAGTGAGACTATACCTAGATTAGGGAACCTGAAGTGTTAGGATTATTGCATCATGGAATGAGTACAAGGTTATAGATTTTTGTATGTGATGACCTGGTAGTGGTAGGGTCGATATGTGTATGTGATTTTAGCTTAACCAATTAATGAGGGTTATGTATGGGTTTAATTTAGTTCATTAGTGAGGGTTATAATTTCTTAGTTGTTTTATGTGATATGCGTACCATGGGTGGGTGATCGTACTCAACGTACAAGGAGGGATTCCATGGGACATGTGCGACGCGAACCTCGCTGGTACCCCGATCCCGTTCCTTGATCATATTTACCCCAGTGTCATATGTCTAGGTATTTGTATATGGAGAGGGTTTACAGATATATTTCCTTTTGTAATCTTGTGTATTGTAGATTATATGAGGGATAGGCAGGCATATGATTTATCCCTTAACCGTGTTGAGGTCTTAAGTTTGGGATGACCTAAGACTATACCTAGTATGCGCGAGTGATCCCTGAAGGTAATAGGGGGTTGTACCTTTGTATGAAGGTTAAACGTGAGGAGAGTCTTTATCCTACATATGTGATTATTGTGTAGCAATACCATGGATAGTTTTACCAATTTATATGATATACTACTGATGCATATAACTTATAGTAGGGATGCCCACGTACATACTTATCTTTCATATTTGTGTATTACCTATACTATAAATGTGTATATTGCATTGCATTATTGGCATGAGAAGCCAAATGAGGATATATTAGAGATATGAGGCCATTATTGGTATCGTGATTTTTTTGGAGAAGTACCTTAGGATTTGAGACATTATTACGTCATGTTATTGTAATTGAAAGAGATTAACATCGTACAGTTAATGATAAATATCAAAGAAGGATGTTCTTTGACTTAAATCACATAGGCTACATATGGGTTCGGGATTTACATATGCATGATATTTTAGTTTGTTGGGTTTGGTAAGTAATAACTTAAAATATATTAAAACATAAGAGGAAGATGTGCAATTACAATGTGGCCCAAATTTAATCATAATCCTATTCTACATAGACTTGTTGTTTATGTTTTCTTTTAAAAACTACTTTTACAGGTCTTTTTATGGTAGTTCCCATAGACGCTAGTTTGTTGGAGGAGCATTTTTAGCGACCCCCATTTCTTAATCCTAGGATTGTTGGAGTCGATAAAGTGTAACTCACTTTTTTTACTGTACTATTTTATTTTCAATTAGGTTATACATGTATACTATATTTAGAGTTGGAATTTTGTATGGACACGTTTTATATTCAGGGATGATGTCGTATTGCCAGTGATTGGTATCAAAGTTGGTTTTGTGTTGATTCAATGTTATATTATCTTGGCATTGATCATTTAATTTTGATTATTTCTTATTCTGAGAATGTTACAAAAAGTTTTTTATTCCCAAGATTTTTATATTAAACCTAATTAATCAATTTATAAATTTTGCGAGGGGTCAAAAGTGGAAAGCTATAATCTTTTGTCAGGTAATAGGAAAGAGATAGAAACTTAGAGACACTGTTCTAAAAAACCCGCCTAGGCACGCCTAGGCTTAAGGCTTGGGAGAAACGCCTCGCCTTACACTTTTCACGCCATATTCTTGGAAATACCCTTAAGGCACACTTTTTTCTAAAAATAGCAATGCTTTAGTGAAACGATGTCGCCTTTTGAAGAATTTCTTTACAAACCGGACCATTATCTCATCCAAAATAATCAAATAGTATTTTAATTTGCATATATTCAGACATATTTTTATGATATGTGCAATTTTTGTATTTTAATATCCTTGTTATGGTTAAAAAATATTAAAATATATTAAGAAGGCCTAAACGCATTTTCATGCCTTTTTATGCCTAGGCCCGCCTAGGGTTCTAAGGCTTAAGGCTTGGCCTCCATGCCTCAATCACGCCCCGCATTTTTTAGAACCTTTAAAGAAGATAAATAATTTGCTCAAAGTGGGTACCTGTTAGAAGAAGTTTTGAAAATGAGCCACATATTTAGAAATTGTTTATTAACATCTCATCACGTGTGAAGGGTAGTAGTGTCAGACTAATTATCGCAACATCTAATGGGGCATACATGGGATACACTCTCAAGTTTAATTTCGAAGCCTCTAATAACGAGGCAACATATGAAGATCTTGTTAGAGTCTTCGGACTAACTTCATCACTTTGTGTTCAACAATTATCGGCCCATAATGATTCTCAACTGGTTGCAAATCATGTGCTGGGAGTCTATGAGGCGAGAAAATAGACCATGTCAAAGTATTTGGAAAAAGTAAAATTATTATTCCCAAGATTTGCTGTTGTTTATGTGGCCAATATCCCAAAGACACATAATTCCTGAGATGTTGTGTTAGCTCATCTAGAATTAGCTAGTCGACCCGAGGTCAAGAGAATCGTCCTAGTGGAGATTTTTCTACTGTGTAGAATTGAAGATCAGGGTATGCAAATGATGGAATTGAGTATGGGTCCATTATAAATGGATCCCATCAAATCATACTTAGAGACCAACGCAATCCCAGAAGACCATAAAGAGGCACGAACTCCATTATAAAGCATCCAATGTGTGATAGAAGGTGGGGTTTGATTCAAAAGTGTTTTTATTATGTCCTTGCTGCAACGTGTACATCCCAGAGAGGTGAACAATTTGATAAAAGAATTCCACAAAGGATATTACAGGGCACATTCAGCAGGTAGATCACTGGTGAAGAGGTTTTTAACCCATGGATATTAACTGTTATTTATGAAAGAAGATTGTGCGAACTATCTTAGGATACATGACAAGTGTCAGCGATACGAAGTTATCAATAAGAAACATGGGTAAGTTTTAGAACCAATCACATCCCCCATGGCCTTTCTACATGTGGGGGATGGATCTAGTTTGACCACTACCAAAGGCCAAAGGCAAGTTCAGTATTTGGCCGTTGTTGTGGACTATTTTACGAAGTGGGTTTAAAACATGTCATTAGTGGTGATGGCATATGCAAAGGCATTCCACTTCATTTGTAAGAACTTAATTTGTCTATATGGGATGCTCGATGCATTCATTGCATACCACAAGACACAGTTCGACAATGATGAATTTTTTGCCTATTTTGTTGGATCTAAAATCAGGAAGTTTCATTAAACACCTAGTCATAACTCTTTTGATGGCATTAATAGAATGTTATATTCTTCCATTGAGAAATGGATAAATGAATTGAAGATTGTACTATGGGCCTACAGGAAAACTCCGAGGATGACAATGGGTGAAACCCCCTTTATGTCGGCGTTCGGCATAGAAGTAGTGGTAACTAGTGAAATTGGTTTACAAAGTCATAAGGTGTTAAGTTTAAACTCGTCGATGAGTGGTTTCATGCGACAAATAAGTATGGATCTATTGGAAGAAGTCAGAGAGAAGGCCTCCCTTTAAGTGGTAACTTATTATCATAGTATATCTATGTTTTACAATAGGAGAATCATATCAATCACTTTGAAGGAGGGTAACTATATTTTAAAAAAGGTAATCCAAACGGATAACAAGCTCAATTTGAATGTCAGGATGCCTACATAGTCTCAACTGTAGTGCGACCAGGAACATATATAATGGAAACACTAGAGGGTGAATAATTTTAGAACCCCTGCAATGATTAAAACATTAGAAAGTATTATCATTTAAACTGGTAGAATCATTTCCTAATCTTATTATATGTAATCAATTTCATGTTGTTGTAATCGGTTCTAAGTTATGAATGAAAGTCAATAGTTCCCCTCCAATGTGTTGTTATTTCAAATACTTCTATTATTTAATGCAAAGATCCTTAGTGCAATAGATATGAAAGAAGCTTTGGCTGAAGACATCTCAAAGTTGAATGAATCAGGTTGACTACGACCATATAAAACTTCATGAGGGGCCTCATCATACACAGGTCATGATCAAGAAGTTAATCAATTTTTGAAACTTCTTATTTCATTTGGTCACATTGGCTAAAAAAACCCACCCTGTTAACCATTATGTTGGCTTAAACAATTGTAAAATCCCAGTACAAATGAGCATATCACTAGAAAAGACCAAACTAATACACGCACAAAATTAAGGGAACTTAAGTTTTTACTTATAACAACCATATCAGGAGAACTCAGGCTCGTCCAACTAGTAGCTAGTAAGTCTGGTCAGGTCGACAATATCCGACCGCAAGACTATAAGTCAAAAAATACTCGCAGACATATTCTAATTAAAGCATTGTTTAAAAAATAAGAGATAAATTTGATTATTTTTTAAAATATTTAACATGTTAAGCTATATGCAAAAAACACTTAATCATAGGTGAGGTGCTAATAGCTCGGTCGAACAAAATAACTTGGGAAAAAATCAAATATGCGAAACAATGTATACACATAAATAAATAAAGGAAAATGGAAATCATTCTCATTCGAACAAAACATTTGTTCAAGTGGGTCATAAAAACCATTACAAATATATTCTTAAAAAATAATGGGCAAAATTGAAATAAGGCATTAAAAGTGAAGAAAAAGAGATCAGACATTTTTAGTGGTTAGAGGATCCTAGGTAGCATTTCCATTAACGACCTCAACCATCATTGTGTTATGAGGATCTAATAGAACACACTTATGGGGAATGGTTAGGGTTAGCTCAGTGAGATGAACTAACTCTGTTTATGCAGTAGTTTGATCGTATGAAGCCTGGTCGTACACCTCCATTGCAGATTCATCATTAGCCAAGACGATGTCCTCGTGATCATCTTCTTTCCTTTTGCTGAAGACATCAATAATGTTTGGGTAATTTTTCATGATCCCCTTTTCATCTCGTCATAGCCTTCAGCGAACAAAATCATTATTCTTATAGTAAAGTCCGAGGAGGCCTTGTAATTCTTAATAGAATTTTCATCATCTCTATCCAGTGCTTCATTGGCCTTAGTCAATGCTTCCTCTAAATTTGGAATCTTGGTTGTATCAGTGCTAACCTCATCTTTAAGCTTCCTTACCTCCTCCTCGTCCACATTAAGGGACATAGTCTTCTCCACTAACTGGTCATCTTTCTCTTTCATCTCATCACAAGTCTTGTTCAACTCCTCTTTAACTTTCTTGGGTTCCTCCTAAATATCGATCAATTTCTATCCCTAAGCATTGTATTTATCTCAAAGATCTAGGTTTGCTTCTTTTTCTTGACCAATGATATGAGCATGGGTTATAGCTGCATGAGCTTTATCTCGAAGAATTATGTCTGACATACCAATCTGAAAAATATTGAACTAAACAACATGAGATGATAATAATAACCTTATAAATAAAATAAAGATTTTAAACCTACCACACATTTTTTTGATAGTAAAGTGTCCAAAAACATCATGACTCAAGCTCCCAAGATACTCAAAATTAGGGTTGTAACTGTGATAGCCGAGCAAATCTAAAGTTTTTCTTATGCGATGAATAATGGACTTGGTATCCTTCTTCAGGGACTTTATGCTAATAGGGTTTTCGAAATCAAACTTATATTCCTACGCATAGAATATTGTAAGTTGAATTTAATTTCCATTTACAACCATTGAGCTGGCTTACCTTCAATAGCCCATGCCTCATTAACCTTCGCTCATCTGGCCTTCGATGCTTTGGGTCATGTTAGGGGTTCCTTCTTACTATCAGCAATAAGAGGATCAGTGGTATCGGTAGGATAAACAATAACTTTTAATTTCCTTTTGTATTTGGCTTCTACCTTCTTCTTGGACTTAGCATTATCCTTCTTCTTAGCCTTAACATCAACTTTCTTCTTAGCCTTATCATCATCTTGCTTTCTGGCCTCAACATCAGCCTTCTTCTTAGCCTCATTTTCGACCTTTTTTCGCGAATGAGGTCAAGGGCTTCATGATCAGTTTACTTAGGGGCCATCCCATCAAAAGTTTCCATATAAAAAACTAAAGAAAATGAAGTAGAATATTCACAAAAAAATATTGTAGTCAGTAAAAATGCGAAGGAATGATGACCTAACACTTGAAGAAAATTTCCTGACATTTTTTACCCTATTGTTTAGCCTTAACTTGGGCCTTAGTTATAGTGGTACTTAGGTTACTTCTTGAACTTGAGCCAGACCGAGAGTTTAATAATTTCCAAGCTCTGTGAACTTGTTCAATATGAAGGTACCTTAAAAAATAAATGGTCTGCCACACAAACTTTATTCACCAGACTCTTGAGAGTGCTAGATAAACTATGAGATTTCTTCACTGCAAAGGAACAAACACGAGTTATAACACAGTTCATTCAAGTAAAAAAGAAAAATAAGGGAAAGTTATATACCAATATGTTTTAGTCTACTCGAATCACGAGGAACAGTGTCAGTTTTGTTCCTCATAGTTGGGTCAAACTCCCAATTATTTGTCAAAAATACAAATTTGGTTTTCCAACTGTGAGCTCTCATTTGGTTCACATTCACCAAATTTTAGTGGAATTTCTTAGGGGTTATATAGTAATACCATGGGGCTTTAGCATTATCTTTTATTCCATAAATGACCTTGAAGATATCTCTCGTAATATCATACCGATAATGTTATCTCAAATATACCATAACCCCCAGGATCATCCTATAAGTGTTAAGGGAAATTAGTTTAGAAGTATGCCATAACCTCTCAATAGTCACCTAATAATAGGATGGAGATAAAGATGAACGCCAACCAATAAAGCCAACAATTGGAAGAAGATCTTATTAGACGAAATATGACTATGGATCCTCTCATTAGGATAAGAAAACTTCATTTTACAATTGGGGATGGTGTAAATTCTTTCAAGTTAGGTAGACATTATCGATAATGTCACAAGCATTACGAATGGACTCTTGCTTCGGTATTTACATCATCGTACAAGCTACTAGAATCGGAGGAACTATCCTTGTCTCCAAGGAAAATAACTAGAGAATTGGAAGGCTGGGGGGGAAGTTCAGAAATGGACTCTTCATTAGATGTCCTAAGGGCACTTATAGTCATCTTGGAGGACATATTTGCATAATTTATACCACTAGACTAACGATGGGCACTATTAGATCTTTTGGAGCCCAGGAATACAGACCTACTATACACTATACTCGAGGGATGAGGAGCCAACCCAAGTGGAGATGGAACACAAAGAATGAAATTAGGATGATCTCGATCGTCTTCAGGCTAAATGATTTGTAAAGAAACTGGACATCTCGTCTCAATGAAAACAGGATCAATGTCATTTAAATAGTGAACTTGGGCTAATACCCTATCAACTAATGAGGATTCACTCATAAAAGGGTAGTTCTAGGAAAAAGGAAAAGGCTTCGGTGTGTTTTATTTTGAAAGTTGTAAATTTGGGCAATAAAACTATAAAAATCTTAGAAACCCTAGGATAACCAACTAAATGGCCACCTAAATTCCAAAATCCATCAACCGAACACGAGTTCAGTAATAATTACAATAATATTAAGCAAATGACAACTCAAAAATTGAATCAATTGTTAAAAACCCTGAAGAACGGGGGCAAATTCATACCTGGAACCCCCAAATGATGAAGAATGACTCAGTAAAGCGCTCAAAACATAATGCAAATGCTGAGGAAGAATAACCCTCAACATCAGAAAACTTTTTAGGTAAGAACACAATCGAAGATTGAATAAAATCATAAGAGAATGGCCAGAAATAAGAGAGGTTTGAAGAATAGGGAAGGTTTATCTCGCTCTAAGCTTGTGTGTGAATGATTTGGGTAGTAGAAAGTTTAAAATGACTTAAACGGTAATGATTAACAGTTTTTAAAAATTGGCATGATTTCACACCTCGAAAAGATAACTGATGCTTTGAAACTGTATGTGTGCTACCTCAAGCACATGTGCATTAAATATGCATGACACCATTTCTAGAGCTTGACACGTGGCAGCCTCAATCCCAAATAGTTTCCCAAAAATCCCCAAGTAAATGTGCTCAGTCGTGGACGATTTGATGTCCTACCAAGCCAATAAGAACATGAGGTGATGTCATCATGCTCTAAAAACTTCACCCACTCAATTTCCTTAGCAACTACCTAGAAGGTTCAACACCTATGATAATCTACTATAAGCCACAATCTTGAGCAAAGTCTTGTGGAATATTATTATACCATAAATATGGGATGACTCGTGGACCAATTAAAATAGGATACTTGAAGTAAAAACTAGCATAAATGAGATCGCCCTCATCAAGAAACATGGTGGGTTAAATAGAGTCATGCTCGACCATTGTTGGTAGACCAGTTAACCCTTTCAGTTAGCACCATCATATAACACTGTTAGTTAACTCTGTTATAGCAAGAATGTATTACGTATATGGATGACATCAATCACCTTTTCAGGCACTTGCACATGGGAAAAAATACTTAAATATCCTCCCCCATATGCCTAATGATTAATTTCTGACCATGTATACAAAATGTGTACTCACCTCGCCTATAAGGGTGGGGCATGTGGAACTCTCTTCTCTCTCTCTCTCTCTCTCTCTCTCTCTCTCTCCATCCAATAGCATATAAATAGCACACAACAACCCTACTTAAGCAGTCCGAGGCTGTTCTTAATGTTATGATGTTCAATTCTATAAATAACTTTAGAGGTTCATTATTGTGATTCTCAATGGCTTTTGCCTAGTAAATTAATACCAACAACACTGCACCTATGGACATAGGCACTATTTTGGGTCGAAACACATATACTTGGTTCTTATTCTATCTCTCTCATCTCTCTACTATTTTCTTTTATTTTAATAGTTTAGATCTCTTACCTATTATTTGCTGATATATCTTAATTAAGATAATCAGTATACCAAATTTAGGTGAAAATAATGGATATAGTATACATCCAAGGGAGAGTGTTGTAAAATTTGTATTCTAGTGGATGTCAACTAGTGTTTCACATTTATGAATGGGTCTTTTGGGATGCCTTATTTTATTCATTAAATAGGGGTGATACCCATTTAGTCTTCATACAATGAAGTGAAATTTTCACTCTCTCTCTACATTCTCTCTATGTCCCTTTATTATATATATCTATATAATAAAGTATAAAACTTATATATGTCATAAGCTTAAAGTATGATGTCATCAAGATGAATTTTTTTTGCACTTCCTATTTTACCCTTGCAAATTTTGGATTCCCCATCTTTTTCATCTCACTAATTGATTCTACCTCTTTCACTTTAATTCAAACACAAGGTCATTACGATAAACACACATCAAACTCACTTTAAACCCTCCCCACATTCTGAAAATCACCCGTCCCCTCTTTCTCTCCCTCTCCAAACCTACCCCGGAACCCAAATGAAAATTCCCCAACCTATGAACACACCCACAACCCCTTTTTCTTATCAACCTCGATTTTGATGGTCCAGAGATGCTTATTTAGATCTTCCAATTTCTGTTAATGAGAGGCTTAGTTACACTGGGCACCGTTTTGTCGAGATTGAAACTCGACCCCTTATAAACATTCCCGCTCTCTCTAATTTGGTACTTTGTAGGTTTTTTTGTTCAACTTTAACTTTTTCCAGAGCCAATTTTTTCCATATCTAACTTTTTCCAGGTCTGATTGTAACGTTGGGGGTTTTTTCTTTGTGTTTTTGACCACCGATCTCTCTCTCTAGCACACACAGGTATAAATTCTCCTTCTTCTTAGGTTTTAACCCTAAAGCTTTAGGTATTTTGCGTTATTTTTATTTAGAGAAATATGTAGTTTTGAGATTTTTTTTTATTTTTTAGATTTGTATTACTATCTGTTTGGTTAAATCAGTTAGTGTTTAAATCTTTTTTTGGACTTATTTGCAATTCTACTTTTTTATATTCATTATGTGTTTGGTTTTTGTTGATTTAGGGGAGCGGTTCTGAGTTGATTTCTTCAACTTCCAGTAAGAATAATTTATTCTGAGTTTTTATTCCTGCCGTGTGAAACTCTGTTAATTATTTTTCTCATATTTAGTTTTGGTTTATGGACATAAACACCGGGGGTGAATGAATTTCTTGACCTTCATTTTTTAGATATTCAACTGTTGATTTTTGTGTTAAAGTTCATGCTAACATGGGTTTATGTGTGTGTTTTTCACAGAGCAATACTTCTTGATGATGCCAACTAGAGTAAACAACCAACCAATATTTGGTAACAACTGCTTACTCACATTATCATGTTTATATTATGGATTTACTTTGCTTTCTCCACATGTGAATATTGTAAATTTTGACCTGACTTTTTTCTCACATTCTTTTCTAAAGAAAATTAGAGTATATTTAATGGACAAAAATGGAAAGATGGTAATCTGATACTGTTAAAGTGTGTTTGTTTGAAGATTCTTAATTTCCCAAATATGGGTTGTTGGGCTATGTAAGTATGACTGGATGTTGGTCATTCGATATGAAACTTAGTAGTATGACTGGAGTTCTCTTATATGTTACTCTGTTTTATGAGATTTTAATATTATAATTACTTTTAGTGTTATCAATTTTTTTTTATTCTGATTAGATTTTGTTATCGATATGTTTTGGAGTTACATAAATATTTTTACTTCAAAATGTGAAATATATTATATGTAGATCTTTCTAGAAATGTTCAAATGTTGACATGTGATTGAAATTATGGTATCCCTAATTTTCTTTCTTTCCTTTTGTTTATAATTATTCAATCTTATGTTATTGTAGGTACAATATAGGGAAACAAATGACTCTACTACAGTTAAAGATGTGGTTGCCACTACACACCAAAACAATAAATACCAAAATTCATTAGAGTTCAACATTGCTACCCATCCATAGTGTAATCGAATATCATTTCTTGACTACCCATAAGACAGGTGTCACTTCTCTCCATCCATTGAAGTATGCATGAAAGGTGAAAATAATGCTAGAGTTTTGTGCTAATATCTGGATTTTCTTCTTCGTATTCTTCAAGACAGGAAGGACAAACACCCTCCTCTTCCAGTGCTGAAAAAATAGGTTCACCGGACTTCTTAAGTTCAACGGAGTTATTAAATTCATCTTCCCCTACTTTTGATTTGACAAATTAAATAGTCTATGTGGCAGTGGATTCAACAAGTTCATTTTCCATTTCAATACAGTTTTCATTTCATTGAATCATTGATCACTGAGCCACATCAGGTAGCCTCTCTCTCAAGGTCTCTCTTAAAATTTTATTTTAGGATTGTTTTGTTTTTGGATGATGATTTAATAGAGTTTCGAAGCCTTAAAAGAGTGTTTATATTTTTTTTGCAGAAATTACATCACGTATGTTCCATTCAAATCAGTGATTTAACCATAATGTGGTACTTATTCTGTATTTCCATTTTACTATAATGCATTTAGGGAAAATGTATGGCGAAGAGCAGTAGGTGACTGAATGTAGTGGAATCAGAAAATTACAAACTGAGGGTCAAACTAACAAGCTCCTAAGACTAATCAGGTGGACAAAAGGGGAAGGTCAAAAACTAGAGAACCATCTAAGCTGCCTTAATATCACAGGGTATCCAAAACCAACTTAAATGGGTAAGGATCAGCTAACCCTATAAATGAAGTAGAACATGTTCCAATCTTTCCTATTACTAATGTGGTCGTAGAAGAAGTTAAGGATATCTCTCAAGTTTGTGAGGTGGGAGTTGAAGCAGCAGTTGTTGAGACAACTGTTGCGATGGATGAAACCTTAGAAGTTGATATAGATGAAGTCATTTCTCTTACTAATGATATGCCTCTTTCAGAAAACCTCCACTATATTCAAGGCTAAGAACTGATTATGCACAACCAGTAGCATTTAGGGAAAATGTATGGCGAAGAGCGTGCTTCAAAGTTGTATGATTAATTTTTATGATAAACTACCAGATATGTGTAGCCACTTCTGCATTCTTGGGAAGTAGGTGATTGAATGCAGAGTAATCAGAGAATTCCAAACTCATGGTCAAAATAACAAGCTCATAAGACTAATCAGGTTGACAAAAGGGGAAGGTAAAAAAACTAGAGAACCATCTAAGCTACCTTAATATCACAAGGTATCCAAACCCAACATTAATGGGTAAGTATCAGCTAACCCCATAAATGAAGTAGAACATGTTCCAATCATTCCTATTACTAATGTGGTCATTGAATAAGTTGAGGATATCTCTCAAGTTTGTGAGGTGGAAGTTGAACCGGCAGTTATTGAGACAACTATTGAGATGAATGCAGTCTTAGAAGTTGATGTAGATGAAGTAATTTCTCTTACTAATGATATGTCTTTTTCAAAAAAACACCAATATATTCAAGGCCAAGAACTGATTATGCACAACCAGTAGCATCAACTCATATGCCAGCGCACCAACCTGCTTCAGTTACTCCTCAGGGTTATCACGGAACTACCTATTGAGTTGGCAATCATAATCAATATTACTCTTCTTCAGAACAGGTATTTATGAAGTTTATCACATATATTTATGTGTATATTCATTTATGTTGATTCAGAATGCATCATGTTTTGTATTTAGTGTTTGGTTTACAAATGGCAGATGCTCTGCTACCCACTGTTTCTAAGGTATGTGTAATATTGTACAATTTTATTACGTATTTAAAGAGGTCGATGTAATTCATTGATTAATCAGTTAAAAATCTCCAAGAAGAATAGTATTGATGGTTTTAAAATAAAGATGCTTACATTGTGTGAAACAGTAATAAAGGTTTGTGGCACAGATGGGACAATCTCTTGCTTCGTTCAGATTTTTTATTTTTATTTTTATTTTAGTTAAGATATTTTGTTCTGTTCATTTTTAACACCTTTGATTTGGTTCAATTTTACCACCAGGTAGGTGATGACGAGGAAGATAAAGGTGATGGTGAAAATTAACCTTCTGTCCTAGGTTTGGAGGCTTGATGACTCATATGAAGAATGGCATCGGCGTGTACCTCATTTCTTAATAATCTTTCCCTTTTCATATATTTATAATCAGTTGCGGTGCTTTGTAGTCATTCATCAACTGTCGAATAGTCTCGATAATTCATCATTAGTGTTTTATCAACTTCTAGGTAAAAGCAAAGAACTTTATGTCTAGAAGTATTAAGGTTAGAGAAGTGCTTAAGCTCTACTTAATGATTGCAGTATATACATGAACATAGAGTCATGGGAAATTTCATATGTTTAAGTTAAATGTGATTTTATAGGCTTATTTGAGGATGTAGATCAGAGAGTTGGAATAATACACCGAGCTTCCTCGCAACAAAGTTGTGTATTCAGTTCATGGCATTTAAAAAAAATATATTATATCACTGTTGGTACCTTTTCCACTTCAATATTCATATCATAAAAATAACTACGTTATCATTAGATGCCATATATAAACCATTGCTACTACCTATTAAAACTCCTGAAGAATATGTTGCGTTGATTTGGTTAAAGTTTCTCCTTATAGTTCTCAATATACAAAACATACCGCTTTAACAATGAGCTTCTCCTGCAGGTTTTTAAAATGAACCTATAAGAGCCAATTCTAGGGAGTAACTTCACTAACATCTTGGCATGTCGAATTTGTGAAGAATGTTAACGTGGCAAGGAGAGGATGATACTAAAGGTTCGGCTTCTCTCAATATATTTTGTGCATTCACTAATTCTTAACTTTATTTTGAAGCAACAAGCATCATCTTTTGTGTTGCTCATGAATAACAAAGCTGCTAATTCCATTGTGCTGTGCTTTGGTTATTATTCCTCTATTAATTTAATTTAATTAATTCTAATATGTTTTTTGGGTGAAACTGTAGCAACCTGAGCCTACAAGCCCTGAACTATGTACACTTCATCCACTCAAGCACTCATGGAGGTTTCTTTGTTGTTATTTGGAAGCATGCCAATGAATGCTGACCTCCATTGGTAAAGTTCCTCAATTTCTCCACCCCCTCTTTTGTTGTGGGCAAATATTATTATGGAATAAGATAATTTGAATAAGAAAACTGTAATTTTTTTGCAGGGCTATATGTATTTGATGAATCCACAACCGTACATTGAACTAGAATGGAGCAAACGATACTATTATGGATAAATCAAAGCACAATAGCATTCCACTTACAACCAATGACCATCAGAACCACCATGAAGAGTGAAAGAAACCAGTGTGAGAAGCATACATTCACCGGGATCAACACGAGATCAATGGATCAACCAAAATGATAAAAAAATTGCAGACAAAATTCACCGTTGAAATCGCAACGCAAATCACCAAAAAACCAAAGAAAATTGAGGAAACAACTGGCATCCCCAAAGAAAATTTCCATGGTCAAATTGCCAAACCATTAAATCAGCGTCAATAAACTACTGAACCCACCGAACATCGAAGAATACGAATGCTTTTGGCATAAAACAAGAAGAACGTGAATGCTTTTGGCATAAAACAAGAAAAATACAATTGTGTGATTTTTTTATTATTTTCTTATAGTTTGTCATTTCTGGGGTGGATACATTGATGAACTGTTATAACTATTGATACTTCATTAATTTATATTAATTTTTTTGTATCTTTGTCAAGTTCAAGTGGAAGATTTGTTTGTATCTTTATATGGACGATTTGTTTATATTAATGGACGAACTATTTATATTAATGGACGATTTGTTTGTTATAACTACTTTCATATTAATTTTATTTTGTACGTAACATGAATCTGAGGCACTTGCTTATGTGTCTTGCAATTTGTAGTCCACTGTGAGACAATGGGGTTAATAAGTTAAGTTGCAGTTGATAATTATTTATTTATTTATAGTTGTTTATATACCCATTATTGAATTATATGTTATAAAATTTTAAATATATGATTGTGTGCTATTTGATTTTAGAAAGAATTTTTCTTTTAACTTAATTACTACGTGTTATTCAATTTTGCCAATCACGTTGCATATAGTAGGTACGAAGCATCCTAAAAGCAAAAGGACACCAAAAAAGAAAATTAGTGTCGTGCCTTTAGGCGTCGCCGGTTGACCCATTAACTCCATTGTGTTTAGTAACATGGGCCGGGATTTGAGGGGTGGGTGATGTGCTTATTTCTTACCAACCCACCCCTTAATTCTTTGATTTCCCCCTCTTTTATACTCACCAAAATTACACTTTCATTCAAAAATGAGGGTATTTTTGTAACACTCTCTCCCTCATACTCTTTCACATGAAAACCCTCACCCGTCTCCCTCATTCTATCGCTCCCAATCGACCTCATTCTCTTGTCCTCACTCCGAACCAACAAGCCCTAGTCTCCGTAAAAATCCACTTCCCTTTCGCTGCCCTCCGTCTCCCTTCGTCATTGCAGTCAGGTAGTCTCTCTCTCTCTCTCTCTCTCTCTCTCTCTCTCTCTCTCTCACACACACACACACACACATCTCTACCTTCCTGCCTATGCCTCACATGCACACCCACACTAATTTGAAATCAATATTTCAATTTCTTTATTATTTTAGGGCTATCATTGTTTTTTTTGTGATTTTGATTCAAATGTTACATTGTTTGTGCTCAGGAGCTGTGTGAAATTAATGTTTTTTTTGTGATTTTGTGATTCAGATGTTATATTTTTTTTTTGTTGTTGAAATCAATTTTTGGGTTCAAGAGCCGGGTGTTCAATATTTGGGTTCAATGTTTGGATGTTACATTATGATTTTGGGTTCAGGAGCTGTGTGATTTTGGGTCCAATATTTGGGCTCAATATTTGGAATACAGAATTGGATTTCTTCATGAATTTATTTTTATTTGAAAATAATGGCAACAGGTATTTTTTTTAGTTTGATGTTTCATATGTACAGATCATTGAGGTGTCTTTTACTTTGATGTTTGGTTTTACTTTGAAATTAAGGTGTTCATTGCTACAATTTTCATGTTGCACTGACAACTTCAAATATCATCTGAATCACTGTTTAAGTAGATTCAAAGTTTGTTGACCTTCTTCATAATAAAATAAAATAGGTTAGATCTTTATTATGTAAACAATACTCCTGTAGGTTTATAATGTTGTGATTTGTGCATTTTATTCTAATTCTATACATCTTTCCTATTTTGCAGATCTAATACATTTGTTTTGGGTATACGGTTTTTCAAATAAAAGTTGGTTCCAACTGTTAACTTTTCTTGTACTAGCCAATTTGTCAGAGTTCTGAATCATAATATTAAGTTACTGTTTGTACTTATCCGAGATCACTGGTGGTGATTTTTTTCTGTATTTACTTATTCACTTATTGTTATGGGTCACATTTGTAGGTTTACTTTCTGATTCACTTATTGTGGAGGTATCTGATTTGGGTTTTTATAGGTATTTACATTATGGAGGTTTTGTGAAGCTTGGCTTTAATTATTTTCATTGGGTATTTACATCGGGTATTTACATCCGATTCACTTATTGGAGGTGTATTTACAAATTTAAGTTATTTAAATTCTTAGGTTTACTTATTCACTTATTGTTATGGGTCACATTTGTAGGTTTACTTATTCACATTTGATTTGGGTATTTACTTATTTATAGGTATTTACATTATGGAGGTTTAGCCAAGCTTGGCTAAAGTATTTACTTATTAAGGTATTTACTTCATTTTTGTATTAATAGGTTGCCTTTTGTGAAGCTTGCCTTTACGTATTTACATTCTTAGATTTGGGCTTGTACATTCTTATGTATTTACATTTTTTTAATAAGTTGGGTTTCATGGGTTCTGCTTATTTTGTTCAGAGAACTAAAGTCTGGAAGTGTTCTGACATGTTAAAAGATGTAAGGATACGTATATTCCTTTCTTAGATGTATAATGTTACATGTATATTTTGGTTATTGATACTAATTGTTTTTGTCATCATAGGTTGAATTTACCCGACGTGGACACCTTGGTGTTATTATTCGAGATGAATCTGAGATAAATACTATTCGAATTGAAGCCCCAAATCAAAACATTTTAACGGCAAGTTCCGATATAGGTATAGGTAAGCGAAAAGGAAAAGAAAAAGTTATTTCAGATGGGGTATGTTTGAAAAGTCCTTTTCACTTTTTATAAACTGTACTTCAAAAGGCAAAACATTGTTTCACTTTTAATACATTTTCCCTTTCTTGGCATAGTTTGAAAGTGGAATCTCAAAAGCTGCATTTGCTCAGCGGCGGCGACGTAAATGAGAGAAGATTGAACGTGTTCTATCTGCACATTCTAATCTTGTTCAATCATGTCAAACACCTACCCTTGCTGATCACATTCGTAGTAATGTATGTCTCTTTACATCACATCTTTCTAAATTTCTATCGTTATAAATCACATCTTTCTGACATGTTGAAAGATGTAAGGATACATCTATTCCTTTCTTAGATGTATAATCTGACAAGTATATTTTCGTTATTGATACTAATTGTTTTTTTTCATCATAGGTTGAATTTACACGACGTAGACACCTTGGTGTTATTATTCGAGATGAATCTGAGATAAATACTTTTCAAATTGAGGCCCAAAATCAAAACATCATGGCAAGTTCCGATTTAGGTATAGGAAGGCGAAAAGGAAAAGAAAAGGTTATTTCATATGGGGTATGTTCGAAAATGCCTTTTCACTTTTTATAAACTGTACTTTAAAAAGGAAAAACATTGTTTCACTTTTAATGCATTTTCCATTTCTTGGCACAGTTTGAAAGTGGAATCTCAAAGGGTGCATTTGCTCAGTGGAGGCGACGTGAACGAGAGCAGATTGAACGTGTTATATCTGCACATTCTTCTCTTGCTTAATCATGTCAAACACCTACCCTTGATGATCACTTTCGTAGTAATGTAACTCCACTTACATTACATCTATACGGGGTACGTGAAACACCCAGCCTTGCTGATCGCATTCTATCTCCACATTTTACTCTTACTCAAGCATGTCATACACCTCGGCCTGCTGATCACGTTCGTAGTAATGTATGTCTCTTTACATCACATATTTCTAAATTTCAATCGTTATAAATCACATCGTTCTAAAAACATATTGCTATAGGAGCAATCTGAAATTAGAATCTCAAATGCTACATTTGCGCAGCGCCGGAGACGTGAACGTGAGCTTATTGAATGTGGAACCATGCCTTATAGCTTCCCTATTGGGGTGTGTCTCTTTCGTTATTATGCAATACGTATTTACTTCTATTGTATTTATTTATTTCATTTTTATGAAATACTTATTTCATCATTCTGCAATACGTATAAGAACAATTTGAAATTGAAATCTCAATGGCTAAAGTTGCGCAGCGCCTACGCCGTGAACATGAAGTCCATTTAGAGGAAGACCATTTACATTTGTATCTTCAAGATGAAGAAGATGAAGAAGTTCCTCAAATTAATCGATCCGTTCGACCCCTCTCTATGAATGACCCATAGTAATTGAAATGAGCCATATCTTCAATTAGTTTGCATCATTTGAATCTGTTATAATCACTATTTTAACTAATTTCAAGTATGCATTTACATCAGTATGCATTTCAAGTATGCATTTCAAGTTTTCATCATTAGTTATAACTATTATAATCAATATGCATTTCAAGTATACATTTACATCAGTTAGATGCATTTACATCAGTTGAATGAATTTACATCATATGCATATGCATTTACATCAGTTATATGCATTTCAACTATGCATATGCATATATATGCATTTACATCAGTTGAATATATGCATATATATATGCATATATATGGATATATGCTGCATATATATGCATATGCATTGCATACATGTTGAATATATATGCAATCTAAGTTCACGTTCAGTATGCATTTCAGTTATAATCAGTTATAGCTGTTTTAACTAATTTCAGCAGCATGCATTTACATCAGATGAATTTCTATGTTCACGTTCACTTAGTCCTATGAAAATAATTTCAGTTTTAACATTGCAAGTATGCATTTCAGTTAGAATCATTGCAAGTATGCAAGTATGCATTTATGCCGTTATAACTGTTTTAACTAATTTCAAGTATGCATTTACATCAATATGCATTTTAGCAGTATGCATTTCAAGTTTGTATTTTACATCAGTTGTAGCTGTTATAATCTGTATGCATTTGAAGTATGCATTTACATCAGTTACAATTGTTATAATCAGTATTCATTTAGCGACTACATCAATATGCATTTCAGCAGTATGCATTTAAGTTATAATCAGTTATAGCTATTTCAACTAATTTCAGCAGTATGCATTAAATTACATGCTGCATTTTTTTTCACGTTCACATAGTCATCAAATTACATCGCATACTACATTATATTCCATGCTGTATTTTTTTTTGCTTGAAATACCACCTTATTTCACTTTTTAAAATAAATTTATTGTTATTGTACAGGGTACATGGTATTGGACTGGGTAGACATTTTCTTGGAATGATGAATGTTGAGTGTCCTCGTTGTTCAGCCTTACATTGGCTTGGGGAAAAGTTAAGAAAATCTTCAATTCTACACCCGTTGTTTGGTAAATGTTGTTTGCAAGGTAAAATAAGGTTACCATCCTTGAATGAACCTCCGTCCGAGATCAAATCTCTATACAATGGTAACAATGTTCGGTCAGAGTCATTTCGGAGATTTTGTAGACAATATAACGCTGCTAATGCCTTTATCAGTCTTGGAGTATAGATGGATGATAGAGTACTTACTGGATGGGGTCCTACATCTTTCACCATTCATGGCGAATTATGTCATCAATCTGGAACCTTATTACCAGAAGAAGGGCAAGAAGGAAGTTATGCTCAACTTTATATTTACGATCCTGATGCTTCTTTGGATATTCGGGAGCGCCGAAATCCACAAATAATAAGGGATGTTCTTGAAATTATCCAAAATTCTTTGTTGACCAGTAATCCCTTCTCATCAAAATTTCGGCAGGCATGTGCTATTTTAGAGCAAGTAAATACAACAAATGTGAATATACCAGCTTATTTGCATTATAGCAAGTCAAGAGATAGACGACGGTATAATTTACCATCAAGTGAGGTGATTGCGGTTGTATTACCTGGAGATGGATCTCAATTGAGTGCGATGAGAGATATCATTATTCGTTTAAAGGGAGATAATCAATTGATGCGAATTAGTGAGTGTCACCTGGCGTACTTACCGTTGCACTATGTTCTATTGTTCCCTCTCGGTGAGATCGTATGGGAACCTGATATGACACGTTAGGATGTAGTCAGTGGGCAACCTGATTTACGTAATCAGTTGACTCAACTTAACTGTTATGGTTATCGTATCTTCGAACGAGCAAATGAATACTCCATAATTCTTAGAGCGAGAAAATTGCTTCAAGAATTCATTGTGATGCTTGGGCTTCAACTGAGCAGAACCGGTTGACCTACTTCTGTCTTAATCAAGCCAACTTGCGTGTTGATTTGTATACTGAAATTACTGAAGTGTAATACCCCGTACTTTTGACTATAATTATTTTTGGGATTAATTATCTAAATACGTATTAATTGATAATTAATCCGGGTTATAAATACTAATGAGATACGAATTCGTATTTGATTATGTGCATATATGATTATATATGTATTTGGTATTATAAAATTTGTCGTGAGATTTATATACGGCATTTTAGAAATTTTGTTGAGACGCGTGGGACCGCTGCGTCACGGTATAATATTTTGATAATAAAAAGTGAATTTAAAATCTATAATCCGTATGGTCGTTTTGAGTGCGCCAACGCGTCCGGAAGGGTCGAGATAGTCAGAAAACACTAGCCGGGGGTATAGTTTGGGTCCCGGGGTATTTTTAGGCCATACCGGTAACTTAAAGGGTATTTTGGTAATTTTACATTTTAAGGAATTAAAAGTGACGAAAATTGGTTAATTAAATCTTATGTGGATATTGACCCACTAAGCCCATAACCAACCCATATTAACCCTTTAAGCTACGGAGGCTAACATTAGGTTTACAATCTTCCCCAAATCAAACCCTAGCCACCTTAAGCCACCATTGGAGAAGGAGCTTAGAGAGAGAGGAAACTCTGCAGAATCTTCACCAAACCTACACCAAAATTAGAAATCAAACCAAGGCAAGTGTTTTAATCATATTTAAATTCGTAGAATGTTTCCCCATGTTAGAAAATTGATAAATTACAACTGTTCTTGAAAGATAATGAAAACCCATGTAGTTTGAAGTTTAGAACTTGAAAATTGTGAAGAGAATTGCATGTAGTATGATAGGTAGATGATTTCCTTTATATAAATTGTGATTTGAAGGAATTAAAATGAAATAAATTCTGGGATTTGATGATGATATAAACCTAGGGTTCATGTTCTAGAGAAATTGGGAAAAGTGTAGAGATTTGTAAATTTAGTTGATGTTATGATGATTCAATCCTTGAAAACATGTTAGGAGATGATGTAAATATGTTTAGGACGAATTAGAGACCCTAAAACGTTATTGGGATGAACCTTGGAAGAGATTAGAAGTGATAAAATGGTGAAAAACGAATTGGGGAAAATCTGGGCCGAATCTGGTAGCTCGTTAGAAGCAGTCCCCGGGTCGTTCGAACGAACTCGTTCGAACGAGCTTCTAACGAGTTGACCAGTCGTTGCTAACGAGTAGGAATTTCGTTCGATATCTCGTTCGAACGAGATATCGTTAGAAGGGACAGTTCGTTCGAACGAACTGGATCTCGTTCGAAGAGTCTCGTTCGAACGAGACTTCTAACGAGCTGACAGTCCAAACTCGTTCGAACACTCGTTCGAACGAGACTTCTAACGAGTTGACAGTTTGGTCCTTTTTGGACTGTTTCGATTTTTGGAGAACCATAAACTTGTTCGAGGATATAGATAGCATTTCTTTGATGATATAGTGATAGACTTGGGACATTTGGGTAGTTATGAGGAGGAATTTACATACGAGAGTTGTATTACATGTACGGTTTGGGTTGAGACGTGAGTGGTTACTACGACGTGAGAAACTATAGCGCGTATGATTATAAATCGGATTAGTATAAATTGTGATAATTATAGTTAGTGCGAGAATGCGATACGTACTACGATTAAAATACGGTATTACTAAGATGTGTGTTTACTTAGTATATGGATTGTGTGTATGACATACCTACCATACTTGCTATCACGGGAGGTTGCGTTCACTTAGGACCCTCTAATCCTTGTGTGCCTACGGAGGGGGATATAGACTGGTACCTCGATGAACATAGGTCATAGAAGGACTTATTGTGATATTAATAAGTCTGCTGATCATGGGAGCGTAGGTATGTGCGTGACCCATGTGATGGTGACTGTGTTCGCCTCCACTATTTGTGATTTGTGTTATCTGAACTATTCCTGAGAGATTCGGAATATTTGATCCTTATGTACGTGATGTACCGGGATGGATAGCAGAGTATGTGTGCACCGCAGCTTAGTTCTCGGGGTGCTTATATTGTATATTTACGATGTGATAATATACATTTAAATTAATGGGAATCCTCATCTTAATGTCATATATATATTACGGTGTTGTTTCGAGAAATATAACGAGTTAACTGATAGTTATATATATTGCATATTGAGTATCTGAGTTTACGTTAAATCCCTATATAATTACGAGCGTTATATGTTAATGGAACCGAGTAATACGGGTAGGACCTTTGGCAGTCTAGCTAGTTATGTTGTCACTTAGCTAGTAGTATGGGTCGTTATAGATTAGTACTTACGTTAGGAGTGCACAGTTAGACGAGAGGTGAGAATATCATGCGAGTGTACGTCCTAACATGTACTTTGCATTTAATGTTTTAAATGTTTTTAAAGCACTTGCAGGTTTTTAAAATATAACTCCACATTCGGGCTCTGACCCGTTTGCTTTTCAAATCTCTTTTTCTTTGTAAAACCATTTTAGGTGCCCAGCCACAAGGACACCAAGCATAGGATACTCATTCAGGTGACGAGTTGTAGCTGCTTGTGGAAGCTACAGGGATTTTCATGTACACGCTTCTATCTTTTGGATTCCAGAGTCACCCTCTATCAGTTGTAGGGCATGTTGCCCATTTCTTTAGAGACATCTTTTACATTTCAGTTTTCAGACTTTAGCATGTATTGTTTCAGTTTATTTATTTCAGTTGTGGGATTGTAGTGAGGAGTTTTTCCTCCAGACTTTATTTACTGTTATGTGATGGTTATTCATTTTACTTCAGTATGGGGAATGGTGTTGTTTATTTCTTCATTACAATTGTTGCATGTTAATCAGACTTAAATTAAAATTTGGCAACTTGCTTTTTAAATACTAGGTGGTTAGTAATATTAAAATGTTTTCGACAGTGATGCTATTAACTGAGCCAACTTGGCATTTTGAATTAATTTAATAAAGGAGTAGCTACCCGGTATTTAATTAGTCGGGGTGTCACAGGTGGTATCAGAGCATCAGGTTCTAGTGTC
This sequence comes from Sambucus nigra, assembly GCA_949130495.1. Taxonomy (NCBI): domain Eukaryota; kingdom Viridiplantae; phylum Streptophyta; class Magnoliopsida; order Dipsacales; family Adoxaceae; genus Sambucus; species Sambucus nigra. The sequence goes on along the minus strand of OX422213.1, from coordinate 415,657,638 downwards.
CTTTAGGATCTGTACGGCTATTATGTTTCCGCTACGTTTCTTTGATATAGAGCCCTATATTTTAGGACTGTTGTACTCTTTTTGTGTATGCTTCGTTCTTCAGCTATTTTAAGTTTATAAACTGCGAACTTATAAACTTTGTTCTTATTTCAGATGCCTCCACGACGTGCACGACGAGTTCCCAGGAATGCAATGCCCGAACCCCAGCCCGCTCCAGTTCAGGGCATGATGAACGCCGCTGAGGTTGCTGCTATAGTAGCCCAAGCGGTAAATGCCGCGATTGCCGTGATTCAGCAGGCACCACCTCAGGCGCCGGTTGCCGCACAAGTACAGGATAATGCATTTTTGTCTGCTTGGGAGCGTGTACGTGACGCTTTTCAGAAAGCGCATCCGCCAGAGTTTGCAGGTAGCTGAGATGTGGTAGTCTCGAGCCAATGGAGGAAGGACATACAGAGGCATTTGAGGATGCATGAGTGCACTGATGTTCAAAAACAGGTGCTAGCTACTTTCAAGCTAGTGGGATCTGCACTACAGTGGTGGGAGTCTATTACCACCGCAGAGGAGAGGGATACTCTCATGATTCAGGAGTTCTGGGTGCGGTTCGACCGCAAGTACTTTCCATCCGCAGTTCATACAGAGATGAGGAGGAAGCTGATGAGTTTGAAGCAGGAGGGCAAGACAGTGGCCGAGTATGAGGCCGAGTTCACTAACCTGTTGAATATCGTTCCAGACGAGATTCCAATAGAGAAGAAGAAGATAGAGAAGTTCACCGATGGGTTGAATTGGAGGATCCGTCAGCATCTGCTAGGGAACCTATCGTTGGCCACGTATTCTGATGTGGTTAACGCTGCATTATTGCACTGCCAGGACCACCGTTTTCATATGGCCGAGGGCAAGCGGTCGAGGGAGTCTGGCCATCAGGGCAGGACTGGAGGACATGGTGCCAGCGGGGCACAATCTGGTCAGGGGCAGAGACAGAATGAGCAGGGTACCCAGCAGGGGGATAATAAGAGGTTCCGGTCAGGGAACTATAGGCAGGGACAGGGAGGTTTCCGTCAGGGCCATCAGGGTCCAAACGGCCATCAGGACCAACAGGGGCAAAATGGGCAGCAGTTTCATCAGGGCCAGCAGGGCCAAGGGAGGAATGGTAACGGCCACCAGGGCCGGGGACAGCAGGGGCAGAGGGGAGGGAACTTCCCGCGGAAGTGCTTTGTTTGTGGCAAGACTGGCCATAAGAAGCAGGATTGTCCTGATAGGGGCAGGGCCCCACAGCAGCAGCAGCAGGGTGCTCGCCAGGACCCACAGAGACCTATGTTTCCCGCCGCTCTTCCCGCACCGCCACAGATAGCAGCATTGCCACCCATTCCAGCAGTCCCAGCTCAGCAGGGGCAGCTACAGTATGGACGTGTCTACAACGTCCACCAGGCTGCAGTTCCACAGGCACCGCCCGTGATCGAGGGTACGTTTCCTATCAATGGCACTATGGGTCGGGTGTTATTTGATACGGGTGCTACACACTGTTTTATAGCTACACACTTCGCGAAAGCTTTAGGATTGTTAGCTACGGCAGAGAGCACAGTGACGTGTGTCGACTCACCATTAGGGAGTGGGTCACTTATTTTCTTTATATGCCGGGGAGTGGGGGTAGAGATTGGTGGTTTGGTATTGCCTGCAGACATGTTAGTGTTAGACATGCATGTTCACGATGTGATCATCGGTATGGATTGGCTCGTAGCATATAGGTCCATGATTGATTGCTTCAGCGGGAGCATTGTTTTTACCATTCCGAGGCAAGAGATGTTTATAGTGGCGATGCCTCGCCCAGAGGGAGGATCGACCGCTCATCTGTATTACATAGAGGAGGATACCTCTAAGGAGGTTGTTATTCCTTTAGATTCGATCCCGGTTGTCAGGGAGTATTCGGAGGTGTTTCAGGAGATACCAGGCCTACCACCCAGTCGAGAGATAGACTTCGTTATAGATTTGCTACCGGGCACGAGACCTATAGCACGCGCATCGTACCGTATGGCTCCAGCTGAGATGAGAGAGCTACGGGATCAGATAGAGCAGCTGTTGGGACAAGGCTTTATTCGCAGGAGTACCTCACCTTGGGGCGCTCCAGTTTTGTTTGTGAAGAAGAGGGACGGTTCACTGAGATTGTGTGTGGACTACCGAGAGTTGAATAAGGTCACGATACGGAATAAGTATCCGTTGCCTCGAATCGATGACTTATTCGACCAGTTGAGAGGAGCTTCCTTCTTCTCGAAGATTGACTTGAGGTCGGGATACCATCAGTTGCGTATCAAGGAGGAGGATGTCTCGAAGACCGCGTTCTTGTCGAGATATGGTTCTTACGAGTTTCGGGTTATGCCTTTCGGCTTGACCAACGCTCCAGCAGTGTTTATGGACTTGATGAACAGAGTGTTCAGGGATTTCCTAGACCAGTTTGTCATTGTCTTCATTGATGACATTCTGGTTTACTCTCAGACAGAGGAGGAGCACGCCGAGCATTTGGGGAAAGTTTTGCAGACACTTCGTCAGAACGAGCTGTATGCAAAATATGAGAAGTGCGGGTTTTGGCTGAAGGAAGTCCAGTTCTTGGGTCACATTATTTCCGACCAGGGAATATCTGTCGATCCGGGGAAGGTATCAGCGGTGAGGGAGTGGGGACAGCCCACGACACCAACGGAGATTCGTAGTTTCTTGGGTTTAGCAGGATACTACAGGAGGTTTATTCGAGGTTTCTCAGAGATAGCAGGTCCTTTGACACATCTTACTCGTAAGGGTGTGCCGTACATTTAGAGTGATGCCTGTCAGTTGGCATTCGATGAATTGAAGGACAAGTTGACCTCAGCACCTGTGTTAGCATTGCCGAGACCGGGAGTTGAGTATTTGGTTTACACCGATGCGTCTTTGTAAGGACTGGGAGGTGTATTGCAGCAGGAGAGACAGGCCATAGCTTATGCTTCCCGTAAGCTTAAGCCTCATGAGAAGAATTACCCCACACATGATTTGGAGTTGGCAGCAGTGGTATTTGCCCTACGGATTTGGAGGCACTATCTTTTAGGGGAGAAGTTTCAGCTGTTCACGGACCACAAGTCACTACAGTATCTGTTCACGCAGAAGGAATTGAATATGTGGCAGCGTAGGTGGCTTGAGTTTGTGAAGGACTACCAGTTCCACATCCAGTACCACCCGGGTAAGGCTAACGTGGTAGCAGACGCGTTGAGCCGCAGGCCAGCAGATGAGGTGGCAGAGGTGTGGAAAGCTAAGGGGAAGGAATTGGGACACCAGGATGCAGTGGCCCGATCTTTCATGTATGTGATGACCGTTACACCGCAGATTGTCACAAAGGTAGTACGGGCACAGGCTAATGACTCGTTCTGTCAGGAGCAGATAGTTCGATTACTTGCAGAGGGAGCCGAGTCCTATACTGTTAGCTCAGACGGGGGATTACGCTTCAATGGGAGATTGGTAGTTCCGGAAGGGGAAGAATTACGGCACGATGTGATGGCAGAGTCACACGGCTCACGGTTCGCAATACATCCCGGAGGGGACAAAATGTACCAAGACATGAGATGACAGTATTGGTGGAGCGGTATGAAGAGAGATATCGCTGAGTTTGTCTCGAAATGCGCCACTTGTCAGCTCGTAAAAGTGGATCATCAGAGACCGGCAGGATTGCTACAGCCATTGGAGGTCCCGGTGTGGATGTGGGAGAGCATATCCATGGACTTTATCACGGGGTTGCCTACGTCGCAGAGGGGTCACGACTCCGTTTGGGTAATTGTGGACAGGTTGTCCAAGGTCGCTCACTTTTTACCCGTAAGGACTGACTACACTACGGGACAGTATGCCCAGCTCTTCATTTCAGAGATTGTGAGACTTCACGGTGTGCCCCTAAATATCGTGTCTGACAGAGACAAGATATTTGTTTCGAGGTTTTGGGAGAGTTTCCAGGAGGCAATGGGCACGGAATTGCGGTTGAGTACGGCTTATCATCCGCAGACCGATGGGCAGACGGAGCGCACCAACTAGATGTTGGAGGACATGCTACGCATGTGCATTATTGACTTCGGGGGTGGATGGGAGCAGTACCTTCCACTAGTGGAGTTTGCTTACAACAACTCCTATCAATTCACGATTGGCATGGCTCCGTTTGAGGCGTTGTACGGTAGGCCTTGTCGTTCCCCAGTATGTTGGTTAGAAGTGGGGGACAACAAACTACTTGGGCCGGAAGTGATTCAGGATACTTCGGCAAGGATTGAGTTGATTCGGAGTCGCATTCGGGTAGCTCAAGACAGGCAGAAGAGTTATGCTGATGCGAAGAGGTTTTTCAGGGAATTCCAAGTGGGGGACCAAGTTTTGCTCAGGGTATCTCCAATGAAGGGGATTATGCGATTCGGGAAGAAGGGGAAGTTGGCACCGAGGTATGTGGGGTCATTTCCTATTATTGAGCGGATCGGACCGGTTGTGTATAGACTTGGACTACCGGAGCACTTGCATCGGATTCACGACGTGTTCCATATTTCCTCGCTGAGGAAATACCTTAGAGATAATTTGGCTCATTCTCACATTGCTGTGGAGGACATCGATCTCCATCCGGATAGCTCCTACGAGGAGGGGCCAATTGCTATTTTGGACCGAAGCGAGAGGAAACTGCGGTCAAAGATAGTCCCGTTAGTGCGTATTCAGTGGCGACATCACAATGTCGAGGAGTCCACATGGGAGCGCGAGGATGAGATGCGCGAACGTTATCCAGAGCTGTTTTTAGTAGGTACTTTCTAGTTTCGAATTTCGGGACGAAATTCAGTTATTAGGGGGGAAGTATGTAATACCCCGTACTTTTGACTATAATTATTTTTGGGATTAATTAATTAAATACGTATTAATTGATAATTAATCCAGGTTATAAATACTAATGAGATGCGAATTGGTATTTGATTATGTGCATATATGATTATATATGTATTTGGTATTATAAAATTTGTCGTGAGATTTATATACGGCATTTTAGAAATTTTGTTGAGACGCGTGGGACCGCCGCGTCACGGTATAATATTTTGATAATAAAAAGTGAATTTAAAATCTATAATCCGTATGGTCGTTTTGAGTGCGCCAACGCGTCCGGAAGGGTCGAGATAGTCAGAAAACACTAGCCGGGGGTATAGTTTGAGTCCCGGGGTATTTTTAGGCCATACCGGTAACTTAAAGGGTATTTTGGTAATTTTACATTTTGAGGAATTAAAAGTGACGAAAATTGGTTAATTAAATCTTATGTGGATATTGACCCACTAAGCCCATAACCAACCCATATTAACCCTTTAAGCTACGGAGGCTAACATTAGGTTTACAATCTTCCCCAAATCAAACCCTAGCCACCTTAAGCCAACATTGGAGAAGGAGCTTAGAGAGAGAGGAAACTCTGCAGAATCTTCACCAAACCTACACCAAAATCAGAAATCAAACCAAGGCAAGTGTTTTAATCATATTTAAATTCATAGAATGTTTCCCCATGTTAGAAAATTGATAAATTACAACTGTTCCTGAAAGATAATGAAAACCCATGTAGTTTGAAGTTTAGAACTTGAAAATTGTGAAGAGAATTGCATGTAGTATGATAGGTAGATGATTTCCCTTATATAAATTGTGATTTGAAGGAATTAAAACGAAATAAATTCTGGGATTTGATAAATATATAAACCTAGGGTTCATGTTCTAGAGAAATTGGGAAAAGTGTAGAGATTTGTAAATTTAGTTGATGTTATGATGATTCAATCCTTGAAAACATGTTAGGAGATGATGTAAATATGTTTAGGACGAATTAGAGACCCTAAAACGTTATTGGGATGAACCTTGGAAGAGATTAGAAGTGATAAAAATGGTGAAAAACGAATTGGGGAAAATCTGGGCCGAATCTGGTAGCTCGTTAGAAGCAGTCCCCAGATCGTTCGAACGAACTCGTTCGAACGAGCTTCTAACGAGTTGACCAGTCGTTGCTAACGAGTAGGAATTTCGTTCGATATCTCGTTCGAACGAGATATCGTTAGAAGGGACAGTTCGTTCGAACGAACTGGATCTCGTTCGAAGAGTCTCGTTCGAACGAGACTTCTAACGAGCTGACAGTCCAAACTCGTTCGAACACTCGTTCGAACGAGACTTCTAACGAGTTGACAGTTTGGTCCTTTTTGGACTGTTTCGATTTTTGGAGAACCGTAAACTTGTTCGAGGATATAGATAGCATTTCTTTGATGATATAGTGATAGACTTGGGACATTTGGGTAGTTATGAGGAGGAATTTACATACGAGAGTTGTATTACATGTACGGTTTGGGTTGAGACGTGAGTGGTTACTATGACGTGAGAAACTATAGCGCGTATGATTATAAATCGGATTAGTATAAATTGTGATAATTATAGTTAGTGCGAGAATGCGATACGTACTACGATTAAAATACGGTATTACTAAGATGTGTGTTTACTTAGTATATGGATTGTGTGTATGACATACCTGCCATACTTGCTATCACGGGAGGTTGCGTTCGCTTAGGACCCTCTAATCCTTGTGTGCCTACGGGGGGGGGGGGGGGGGGGGGATATAGACGGGTACCTCGATGAACATAGGTCATAGAAGGACTTATTGTGATATTAATAAGTCTGCTGATCATGGGAGCGTAGGTATGTGCGTGACCCGTGTGATGGTGACTGTGTTCGCCTCCACTATTTGTGATTTGTGTTATCTGAACTATTCCTGAGAGATTCGGAATATGTGATCCTTATGTACGTGATGTACCGGGATGGATAGCAGAGTATGTGTGCACCGCAGCTTAGTTCTCGGGGTGCTTATATTGTATATTTACGATGTGATAATATACATTTAAATTAATGGGAATCCTCATGTTAATGTCGTATATATATTACGGTGTTGTTTCGAGAAATATAACGAGTTAACTGATAGTTATATATATTGCATATTGAGTATCTGAGTTTACGTTAAATCCCTATATAATTACGAGCGTTATATGTTAATGGAACCGAGTAATACGGGTAGGACCTTTGGCAGTCTAGCTAGTTATGTTGTCACTTAGCTAGTAGTATGGGTCGTTATAGATGGGTACTTACGTTAGGAGTGCACAGTTAGACGAGAGGTGAGAATATCATGCGAGTGTACGTCCTAACATGTACTTTGCATTTAATGTTTTAAATGTTTTTAAAGCACTTGCAGGTTTTTAAAATATAACTCCACATTCGGGCTCTGACCCGTTTGCTTTTCAAATCTCTTTTTCTTTGTAAAACCATTTTAGGTGCCCAGCCACAAGGACACCAAGCATAGGATACTCATTCAGGTGACGAGTTGTAGCTGCTTGTGGAAGCTACAGGGATTTTCATGTACACGCTTCTATCTTTTGGATTCCAGAGTCACCCTCTATCAGTTGTAGGGCATGTTGCCCATTTCTTTAGAGACATCTTTTACATTTCAGTTTTCAGACTTTAGCATGTATTGTTTCAGTTTATTTATTTCAGTTGTGGGATTGTAGTGAGGAGTTTTTCCTCCAGACTTTATTTACTGTTATGTGATGGTTATTCATTTTACTTCAGTATGGGGAATGGTGTTGTTTATTTCTTCATTAAAATTGTTGCATGTTAATCAGACTTAAATTAAAATTTGGCAACTTGCTTTTTAAATACTAGGTGGTTAGTAATATTAAAATGTTTTCGACAGTGATGCTATTAACTGAGCCAACTTGGCATTTTGAATTAATTTAATAAAGGAGTAGCTACCCGGTATTTAATTAGTCGGGGTGTCACATGAAGGTATAATAGATGGGTTTAATGCAAATGAAATTGGTAAACGTAGCATTTTACCACCTTCCTTCACTGGTAGTGCTAGGCATATGTTTGAAATTTTTCAAGATTCAATGGCCATCACACGATATAATCAACATCCAGATATATTCCTTACTATAATTGCAAATCCTAGTTGGCCTGAAATTTTTGGAGGTTTATTGGCACATAAACATTCTTCAGATCAGCCCGACATCGTAGCTTATGTGTTTGAGATGAAAAGAAAAGAGATGATGGATGACGTGAGAAGTAATAATGTTTTCGATAGGAAAGTCGCGCACATTTTTACTACTGAATTTCAAAAGAGGGGTTTGCCACATGTTCATGTTCTTTTTTTTGGAAAGTAGAAGTAAAATTAAGACATGTGATCGGGTGGATAGAATTGTATGTGCTAAATTGCCTGATCCGAAGGAAGATCCTATTTTATTCGAGACAATCTTGGGTTGAATGGTACATGGCCCTTGCGGTCCCCAAAACCCCAATGCCCCGTGCATGGAAAATGTTAGATGTACAAAGAAATATCCTCAAACTTGGTCAGAATACACGACTATGGATCAAGATGGATATCCAATATATCGTCGACGCAATGATGGTCGAAAGTACATTGTTGCTAGAGGGAAAGTAGTATGTAACAAAGAACTTTCGATTGTCATATTAATGTGGAAGTTTATGCGGGGTTGAGATGTGTTAAATATATTAACAAGTATATATATAAGGGTTTTGATTGGGCTATAATAGTTTAAGAGGATTAGATGAGATCCAACAATACCTTGATGCGAGATATATTGGACCGCCTGAAGCTGCTTGGCGATTATTTGGTCATCCAATGCATGAAGAAATTCCCAATGTTATTCGATTAATGCTTCATTTATCGGGAATGCATCGAGTTTCATTCAATCCTAATGATTATGTGGAGATAATTATGTCTAGAGCTGCTAATCAAAAGACCACTTTTACTGAATTCTTTGCCACATGTGCATCAAATTCTTCTGCACGTGCTTTCACATATCCGGAGTTTCCATAACAATTTGTTTTGAATAAAGAACCGAAGATGTGGACTGCAAGATTTCCAAGATTGTAGGGTTATACAATTGGTCGAATGTATTTTTCTACCCCGAATACAAGTGATCTTTTTTATTTACGACTCCTTGTAATAGTGGTAAAAGGACCTCCATCGTATGAAGAGCTTAATACTGTCAATGACATAACTTATGGTTCATTCAAGTTAGCATGTATTGCTTTGGGTCTTTTAAAAGATGACGGCGAATGGGTCCAATGTTTGCAAGATATTGCGGTCCTTAAAATCGGGTATCAATTGAGAAGGTTATTCGTTGTTATCCTTACTCAACGTGCGCCTCTACATCCTGATATATTATGGAATCAATTTGCGATGCCTATATGTGATGATTTGGCTCATAATATACGGACTTTGTACGACATTTAGACTCCTACTGAGATTCAAATTGAAGACTATGGTTTGTATCTGATCAATGAGTTATTGCAAGACTTAGGAAAAAGCTTATCTGATTTTCCTCCGATCTATCTTTCTGTTGGTAATTGGTGTACAACTATAGACAATAGGCTTATTCGTGAGCATCATCAATTTCAAAGTGAAGTTGAACAAGGGGAGCCTCAAACTAATGTTAATTGTCTAAATAATGGACAACGGGCTTCATATGAATCCATAACCACTTCGAAACTAAAAAATAATGGAACTACATTCTTTTTGAATGGTGGTGCGGGCACCGAAAAAACATTTTTGTACAATACAATTGCTACAAAACTTCGCAGCCTCGGACATATTGTTATTACTGTTGCTTCTTCTGGAATTGCATCATTGTTGATGGCGGGGGGTCGAATTACACATTCCACCTTTTGTATTCCTTTGGACATTCTTGAAAGTTTGTGGGTTTGAAAAGCAGTCGATTCATTCAAAGTTATTTAAGTTGGCAAAATTAATTATATGGGATGAAGTTCCAATGCAACATCGTTTTTGTGTGGAGTCCGTAGATAGGACTTTGAAAGATATTTGTAATTATAATAAGACTTTTGGGGGTATCACTGTTGTCTTGGGTGGTGACTTTCGTCGTAAAATTCTATCCGTCATACCAAGGGGCCTTCATGAGCAAATTATTTCTGCATCATTGAGGCATTCATTGTTATGGAAAGATATTCACGTTTTGACTTTGGTTTCCAATATGCGTCTTAATAACGCAGAAACTGAAAGTTTTCCATTTTCCAACTTCGTATTTGAGGTATAATTTGAATTTTGTAATCCATTTATGTTTTCACATATTCCTATACCATTAATAATGTTACTAATTTTAATTTACATATTTATAGATTGGGTCCAACCCCTAAGAAGATGTAGAACTACCTTTAACAATACGCAAGTGCAGTGGTCTTAATGATTTATTGAGGGAGATTTATCCATCGCTGAATGCAGTCGGTACTACCCCTCCTAACTACCTTAAAGAATGAAAATTTCTTTCTGCGAGAAATGACGATGTCAATATTATAAACAGTTATGCATTAAATATTCATCCTGGTGAAACAATAACATACTTGGCTACAGATAAGTTGTGCCTGGACGAAACAAGTAGTGACGTAGTTAATCAATATCCAAACGAATATTTGAACTCCCTAAGTCCCTCGAGGTTGCCTTTGTCAAGTTAGAACTTAAAGTTAGTTGTCCTATTATGTTGCTAAGAAATATTTCTCCTAAGGATGGTCTTTGTAATGGCACTAGGTTGATCATTATTAATTGTGTTGAACATGTAATTGAAGTTCAGATTTTAACGGGAGATCATAGCGGTAATTTCGATTTCATTCCAAGAATATCTTTAACACCCTCTTTAGCAGAAATGCCAATTTAGATGACAAGATGCCAATTCCCGGTTAGAGTAGTATATACAATAACGATGAACAAATCCTAAGGCCAGTCTGCTAAATTTGTTGGAATTGGCTTACGAACACCGGTTTTTAGTCACTGTCAAGGATATCTCTGATTTTCGAGATGTACAAGTGAAAATTGTTTAAGTATCCTTCTACCTCGAGATGGTACAAACTCAACGACAAATATTGTGTATCCAGAAGTTTTGTTATAGTAGGTTATTTTGATGTTGCATTTTCTGACTTTTGTTCAATCTTTTTGTTGCTAACTTGTCTACTAATTCTTTATGTGTATGTGTAGCAGCAGTAGGATTTTGTTTGAGGAAAACATTTTGCTTAGTCCGTTCATTTACTATGAATTACCTTCTTCAGTAAGTTTTTTTAGAACTATCTCATTTTCTCTTAAGAATATTAGGTAACTTTTTAGAGTTTGGTTATTTTCTGATTCATTGTTTTCTATATACAGGCTATATGGGAGGATTCATCATTTTTAGGACTGAGGGTAGGTTTCATCTATTTGTTTATATTTGGCATCAATTGTAGATTGAGCTTCCAAAGGTTCCTTTGCAGTTTGAATAGATCATTTGCAGTTTGAATTGATAGTTCCTAATTACTTTAATTTTTTCTTTTTATTATAATGAAGATTAGGACAGCTGCATATATATGCATATACAGCAGCATATGCATATATATGCATATGCATATATATATGCATATGCTGCATATATATACACTGCATATATATGCACTGCATATATGTTAGTTGCATATATATGCACTGTATATATATGCATATGCTGTATATATATGCAGTTGCATATATATGCATATGCTGCATATATATGCAGTTGCATATGCATATATATGTAGCTGCATATATATGCAGTTGCATATGCATATATATGTAGATGCATATATATGCATACGCATATATATCGCTGATATTTATGTAGAGGCAGATGACATCATGTATTGAACATCTTATAAAGCACGAGCATACGCACTACGTTTAGAACTCTGGTGAATTGCGAGTAGACTTACGAGCAGACGCGCTAAGTGGTGATCGTTCAATTAAGAGAGGTATGAATAAGTTAGGCATCAAAGTAGTTGAATTAATGTTTCACCCTTATATCAAAGTAGTTGAACGGATGATAGTTTCATGTGTTAGAATTCATGATATACCATTAATTTTTAATCATCACATCAATAAAGAATTATCCTTATCATCCAAATGCAACTGTCCTATGTACAGTTACTTAGGCATTCAGTCGTTCCAACATTGAACCCAATTTTCTCGCAACTGTCCTACATATAGGTAATTGTAAATATTTATAACTCACCGATTTCATTTAAAAGGGAAGATATGTCTGTACTGGAGGTCCATATGTTATGGATGAAGTCATGTGTGCCTATTTTTTATTATGGATGAAGCCATAGCTTCTATATAGCTTCTACATAACTGCTATATAGCTTCTATTTATCATCTTTACATTTTTACCGGGATCTGTGTATTGCCTATATGTATTGAGTTTCCATAGAGGATTTCCATGTTGTTTGGGTACATTGAAATCGAGTGACTAGAGTACGCTTAGTTAAACATTGTATGTGGTTTTTATATGTGGTTAAACATCGTATATGCTTTGTTAAACATCGTATGTATCATCGTATGGGGTTTTCGACTGTTAAACCAACACAATGTAAGGCAGTCACCATTTATGTATCATTTCTACTCCCAGTAATGTTACTCTAAGGCCGTCACCATTACTCTAAGGCAGTGACCACTGTGTAAACGTCTAATTTTGATGTTCCCTTACTTATTGATAAGTGATTGTTTTGGATCCTATTTTTTATGTTCGCTTACTCATTGAGCCCTCACTATAGTAAAATATAATGTATGTGAGTTAGTTATTCAAAATTGTACATTTTACACGCAAATTAAAGTTTTTTTTAGCTAATGGACTATATGAATAATACAACCAACATACCTATGTGATTATTTTTTACCCAAGACCCTCTCTAATAGTTAGTTATTTAAGATAATATGTTTTTATTTTTATGTCTTTACTTTTTATTGTTATGCTACTACTTGCTTAAAATGAATGTTATGTGAGTACTCAACTATGTAATTAACATGGTCTTTTCGGTTTACAGTTTGAACAACAACTTTGTTCTCTAATTTAGCATATCATATTTACTTTCATCTATTTTTTGTAGACTATCACTTTGGCAGTGATTCTGTGGGCTCACGATTCCCGTTAGTGGAAGCTAACTATGTCAATGGGCATAGAGAAAGAAAAAGGGTCCATGACAATCAGAAATGGAAAGATATAGGCAAAATCAACCAGCTAAATAAAGTCTGTTTGTGGACAACGTTGTTTTAGTCAAAGCCAAGAAGCTAAATGATGCCTCTGGATAGATGATAGAGTTGTTATAGGCATAATCAACCGGTTAAATGAAGTCCCAGTGGTGCAGTTACTAAGCACTGGAAAAAGTCTTCCACCCCTCAGTTTACATGATACCCCCCAAAGTCTTTCCTGGCCTTCTAGCTCTCATCTCCGAATTTGGGATTTTTTTTATATTTTTGGATTTTTTGTTACCCCTTAAATAGGGTGGATAGTCCAATAAACAAAGGAGACTATGCCCAATTTTTTAAAAAAATTAACACTTTATTTTTTTTAAGCACAGTGAATTTGATTGATGAATATTGTACATTTCATTTTATATGTAAATTTGTTTGATGAATTTAGACAATTTGGATGTTGGACTATTTGTTATTTGTTAAGGAGGGTGATAGTTCCATAAACAAAGGAGACTATGCCTAACTTTTTTAAAAATTTGACACTTTTTTTAGACACAATGTGAATTCGATGGATGAATATTGTATATTTCGTATTATATGTGAATTTATTTGATGAATTTAGACTATTTGAATGTTATCGGACTATTTTTTGTTTGTTAGGCATGGTGAATAGTCATATAAATAAAGGATATTATGGCCAATTGTTTTAAAATTACACTTCGAAATTTTTGCGTTTCGCTATTATGTACTTTGAAAAATTGTCACCGTTTCGTGATTACGTACTTTGGAAAATTTCATCGTGCCTTTAGACACGGGCATATGCTATATATATATATATATATATATATATATATATATATATATAGAGAGAGAGAGAGAGAGAGAGAGAGAGAGAGAGAGAGAGAGTACCACATCCCGTTAATGCAATTAGACTATGACTAAGGGTTAACACAGTAATGCACTACATGCAATGCACGTATAAATCTTATAACCACAACCATGAGTTAGTACCTCTTTGAGACTCACATGCAGATGTGACACCCGTATAATCCATCTTTAACCAATATTTAATACCCACATCGAAATTCACAAGTATACGTTATGTCCACATCGTACCTGCACCATAATCATACTATAACTTTGAGTTAATGCTAATTATTGCACTACACACACACACACACACACACACACACACACACATATATATATATATATATATATATATATATATATATTCTGTATATTTGTGATGCGTACCAAATAGTATGTAGGTAAAATGTGACAATATTATTTACTATATATTATGTTAATCATCACAATCTAGTTCTAGCACCATATGCTAAAGTCTTGTTCCTAAGACATGGGATTAATTTCCACGTACCTCTTACATTACCCCAAGCATGTTGTCCCAAAATAATATCATTCGTTATTCGTTAGAAATCCTAGAATTTATTTTAAACTATTTATTTCTTTATTTTATATAATTATCAACCAAGAAATTCTAGCATGTTGATATGATCATTATCAATTTATTAAAATATCAATACTACTTATGATTTATCAACTTTTAGATAATTATAACAATCAAAATCATCACGGTTACTAATCTCATTTATCATAAAAATATCTAAAATGTTCATTAATTTAATACTCTATGCATGATTATCAGTTGTCTTTCTTGACTAGTTACCCGAATTTCATTTCTCAACCAACCCCATATATCAAATATATTTTCTAACATGATATTTAACATATTACAGTGAATAAAAATTAATGACCATCTTCATAGCTATTAATTAACTAAACATGTTAATGAGTTACTACGTTTTGTCTAACAAGGAAATTTCATATTTTGATGGTTAATAAATTTTCTAATTTAATCTCATTCTAGTCATACGTCAATAATATGAAAATTATATTCATAGGCATAAGGGATGAAACATTTTAAATCAACACGAATATCTAAAAAATAAGGGCTCTATTATCTATTGGGCATTTTAATCTAACATGTATGTTTTCCAAAAACAAACAACTAAGGTAATCAACCTAATTATATTCTAATTGATTTTAAATTTCAAAATGATGTTTAGATGAATAATTTATACTAAAAATGCTAAAGGGATAAATCAGGGTTCATTTTGCCTTGTGAGGGAGATTCCAATTATAAAATGTAGACGTTTTCTTATCATTATAAATCTCAACATTCCCTATTTATCTTCAATCTAAATTACCATATAAATATTTGAATTAGGTTTTACTGTCATGATTTAAGTGAGTTAGATATTTGGGGAGTGTACTAAATTGTTTGGGTGTAAACTTATGGAGGAAATGTGAAAATTTCGTGCAAAATGATTCCACAAAGAAGTTTCTACCAAAGTCCAAGAGTTTGCACTGCTAAAGCAACCCCGTAGCCCTTATATATCATATAACCATCACGAGCCTTGTATTATATTGACATGTCTCCCCGTAATATCATTCTGGCTCACTATGACGGGTCTGAAACTCTATTATGTCGATTCTCTACCTACATAACCCCTCATTTTTATTCTTAATTCAATTTAAATCACAATAACTATCAAATTAAAGAATTTCAACTATTTATCCTCATAAAACAAAATTTTTAATCTTTTAATTTCCTTAACTTGCTCTCAATGTTACCAAAAAACCCTATATAAACTCTAGGGTTCCAAACTAGCACGAGCCCATCTTAATTCCAAGATCAAAATCCAATTAAAATAAATTCCACTAATTTAAAGTCTAATAATAAATCTAAAACAAATTATATTTATTTAAAGTCCAACACTACCTAGTTGTAGTTATCATTAAGTCTCAATTTTATTCAAAATCAAATTTTAATTCCTTTCACCAATTCGGTTAATTTAATCTATTTACACTAATTAAATTATTAATATAGGCAATTAAATTATTTAAAAAAATATGGAGTACTACAATTTTGGCCAATTCTCTTGCTTGCGCTGACTTGTTTATATCTTATGGATATTAGTTTTTAGAATAAAATTGTAGAAAGTTCTTCTAAGATGATTTGGGATTTATGTTTATTGGATTTAAAACCTCCCTGAGAGGTGGAAAAGATTATTAGTGATATTGTATATTTAAATTCTTGTTGCAATGTATCGTTTTTGGACACTAATAGGCACCAACAAGGTTGCCAACTAGGTGGCAGTTAAAGAAAAATGTTCAAAATTTGTCCCTTTTGATTGACTCTCAGTTTTAACTCGGCCTGTCATTTCTTATTTTACTCAGATGTGGCTCCTTAATATATGATGATTTTCTTATGTTAAAAATGACCCAAAGTATTCAAATTTATAAATAAAAGTCATTTTGTTTTTTCATGTCGGTGTCATAGAGTGATTCGAATTTGTCGATATACTAGAAGATTCAAGGCATTAAGAGTACTCTAGGAAAAATTTACAGGAGGAGGAAAAGTAGCCCCATGACTCTCTTCACCAAGTATTTATCCTCGTTCATATCGCCTATAACATTCGTAAAGGTATCATTATCCAAACCCTAGATTCATTCTTTTAATACAGTTATTTTTGTTTACTTTCTAAATCGTGATAAATTGAATTTCTTAGGACAATAATGCTTGTATTATGTCAACCCCCCAACACAAAGATCCCCTCTCATTCTCATCCCGCTAAGTGTCTTAATTGAGCTGCATGTATACGAACACCAACGTTAGGGGCTAGTGCTTTGGACGATGAAATGTGATTTGATCTTGGTGCACATTCTAGCAGGCCATGTCAGTCCACGATAGAAATAGTAAAATATTAAACCCATGTTGTTCATTCCAAAAATGGTCGCCCACATGTGGATACTGTCTCCAATTGTCAAAATATTTTTCAATCCCGTAATGATGGAGGATTGTACCACATCCTCCAACTTGATGTGTTGGATCCCGTCCCCTGTTTTCCACTGAATGTATAGTGATGTCCTCATCTCAATTTTATTGTGAGCCATAAGGTTGTGGTAGTTTTTCCCCATACCATTTTCTCTATCATGTCTATCTATGACGAGAATATGGGGGAAATGAATCAGGATTTCCTTGCTAAACATCCATCATTGGATGGAGGTACGAGGTTTAATCGTACCCCCATATTGTAAATCCTCATAATAAATGGAGTTTTATGATTGGCAAATGAAAAATGAATAAAATAAATATAATTTTCAATGTATATAATTTTAAATATACCTGTAGGATCCAATTGTTGATTTGACACAATTAATTCGGTGGTCTCCTACACATTGTCAATGGTAACAAGGGACATACAACCCTCTATAGAAATGGGCTAAAAGAGGTATATATCATTAAAATTGTTGTCATTCCCCCACATCAATGAGTGGGACGAGTTCGCCCATTCGGACTATGTTGTTTCCAGATGTGTCGAACATTTAACCCTATACATAAAAAACAAAGTCTTCAGGTATCCCATCTAACCTTCAGGGGCACCCTCATTATTTTCTTCACTTCTTCCAATTCGTGTGAGTATCCAACCATTAATGATTTCTAACTTACATGTTTTCACAATAGGTTAGGGAGATACTGTCACGCATACTTAAAGTTCTCATGCTCTGTTTCAAAGGGTACATTTTCACCTTAGCTAACCTCAACCCCCATCAGTGTGGTGAAATGTTAATTAGGAGAACCTCAACCCCCACACGAGAGGTAAGATATGTGGGTCGTGTCCCACCACCTCTCTAGTAGGGAAATAAAATACTTTTGCCTGGGTATAAGACCTAATAATGATGCATCCGAAAATGTAGGCCACAACCTTCCCTACAATCCACACTTAGTCAGCCTGAGCCCTTGCCTTATCTATAATCGCCCACCAAGAATATACAAAATTTCTGACACATCTCATCCTGAATGAGAAGTTCAGAATGTCCTACAAGATTAACATATTAAATGATGCCGTCTTATCTGTTATTTGTTGTAATTAGTATGGAATAGGTAATACAATTTGTATACCAGTTTTAAGCGATATTAAATGACACCGTTTATGCGAAACGACTTACCATCGTCGTTTCGACCATTTTCAATTCCAAGGGATCAAGGACATCCAATTTTAGTGAACAATGGAACTACTTGTGGATTTACTTGGATTTCATAGAGTTAGAGATCTATTAAACGAAATTCCAATTTGATTCGTTGTAATTCCTTGATTCTTTATTTAAATCTTCGCAATTCTACTTTTGATTTACATTCCCACCAATCCGACTGATCTTTTGTCGAGATACTTTATTTTCTACATAAACTTTGTTAAGAATGTCAGAAAACCCAGAGAGAAGTAGAGACAGATATGGAATTCCGCATTCAATCCGATTTGAAAGACGCATTCCCAAAGGATTCATATCATCTCTTGAGAATTGATTCCCTTACGGACTCTACATCAGGCCATGAAACACTCTCCTTTATGGATGCATACTCCGGATACAAGTAGATTAGGATCTACCTAGAGTATGAGGCAAACACCTTACTCTTGACCAATCGGAGGACCTATTACTATAACGTAATGTCATTCGGATTGTAAAATATTTGGGTAACTTACCAATAGTTGGTCAAATGGATGTTTAAAGATAAAATAGGCAAGAAAATGGAGGTCTACATCGATGACAAGTTAATAAAAATTCTGAATGTGGAAGACACAAGGTAGCTCTAGAGGGGATATTCAAGTTCCTCGACCGCTACGGGATAAAGCTGAACTCCGAGAAATGTAAAAGAACACATGGCAAATTTAGGTTTCATAATGCAGAGGGGGATATAGGTAAGTCCTAAAAATATACAGGAAGTTTTGAACATGAGGACCACAAGAACAGTGAAGGACGTGCAATCCTTGATAGGAAGGGTGACCGGGAAAAATTGATTTACGAGAAAGGCCATTGATAAGTGAATACCATTCTTAAGGAAAACAAAAAAGGCATTCATCTCGATGGACGAGTGCGAACATTTTTTTTAGGACCTAAAAACCTACCTAACGAATGTTCCTCTACTCTTAAAACCTAAGTAGAGAGATGAGGTGTAAATCTATCTCATCATTTCCTCATTGATGTCCAACTAAATTTTGATTAAAGAAGACGAAGGGACCCAAATTTTGGTATACTATGTAAATAAGTTATTCCCGGGGCTGAGGTGAGATACCCAATTTTGGAAATTTTGGCATTTTCCTTGATCATAACAGCTTTATGATCATATTTTCAAGCTCACACGATAGAGGTTCTGAAAAATTTCCCTCCAATGAAGGTTTTCAACAAACTAGAATTATCCGAAAAGATATTAAATGGTCAATGGAATTGGGGGAATTTGATGTATGACACAAACTGAAGCTGGCAGTAAAGGGATAGGTCGTTGTTGACTTTGTCATAAAATTATTGGATGAAGAAAGTGAGGACGCAAACAAATAAATCAAAAAAGGCAAACCAATCTAGACGATGCATGTGGACAAATCATCAAAGAAGGAAGGATATGGGGCATAACTGATTAGCAAAACATCATAGGGTGCTAACGTGGAGTACACACTGCGATTTAACTTCATGGCTTCTAAGAATAAATCTGAGTATGAAGCACTAATAGCAAGGGTACATCTCTCCCTCTCCATTAATTTCGATCAGGTGTAATTTTTAATGATTTGAACATGGTTTTTTATATGTTATATGGCGAAGGGAAATAATATGATATCATATTTGAAGAAATTCAAACAGATAGTAAAATAATACAAGGCGTTCAACATCAAGCCCATCCCTAGGGAAGAGAATACAAAAGCCGACCACCTTGCAAAACTGGTTTTAACCGATCAAGGGCATCCACTAGTGGAAATACAATATAATCCAGGTATCCATAATAAAGAGGTAAGCGTCATCAGTCTCATACAGCTGGGCCCTAGCTAGATGGATACATACATGTTGTTGATTAAGGATGGTACACTCCCAAATGATCCAATAGTGATGTGAAAGTTGAACATCAAGACCATAAAGTTTCTAATGTATAAGAGAGTATTTTAACACACGGGATACTTGAGGCTGACTCTGCGATGTATCAAACCCATCGAAATAAGAATTGTCCTAACCACGTTACATAAAGGAGCCTCTGGGGGATCCTGTGGGAAAGAGCCTGGACAAAGAGCCCTCACACATGGATTCTAGTGGATAATGATGAAAAAGGATTCTAAAGTTTATGTGAGATCTTGTGAAAGATCCTAAATAACTTCCAACAATATTCATTAACTGATTGGAGAATTGGAAACAATCATTTCCTCCTGGCCATTAGTGTTATAGGGGATGAACATACTCAACCCATTTCTATCCGATAAATGTCAATGAATGTTTTTGCTTGTAGCAATCAACTATTTCATAAAGTCGGTGGAAGTAAAGCCTTTGGCTAGGATCAATGACCAGAAAGTTCATTCATTATTATGGAAATTCATAATCAATCAGTTCGATGTACCCAACACTACCATCACAGATGATAGAAGATTATTTATTAACATTCACATCAATAAGTTCTTCAACCCATTCAGAATTAAACACTACTACTTGGTACCATGACACCCCATATGCAATTGTCAGGTCAAAGTCACGAACTAACGCTGCTTCATCTGATCAAAACGGAGCTAAGCAACTCCAAAAGCCTTTAAGTGGGCAAACTGGTATCGGCATTAGGGGCGTACCGAATGACAATGAGGGTACCAATAGGGTCTAGCCCATATGCCCTAACTTTTGAAATTGAGGCCTAGTCCTAATAGAATTGAAAGTCCCAAGTTTAAGGGTTCAATGTTTCCAAGAAGAGAAAAATGAAGAACAACTCTGGGAAAATTTAGATATCTTGAATGAATGAAGAGAGGAGCCAATAATGAGGGTTGAAGCAACATAGAAGAAATCAACCCGGTACTATAACTAGATATTCAAGAATAGGAAGTTCCAAGTCGGAGACCTAGTGCTCCGAAAAATGATACAGTCGACCAGGAATCCCAGTCATCGAAAGTTAATAGACAAGTGGGAAGGGAAATAAGTAGTGGCTGGAATCTTCAAACCAGGGATATGGGCTAAGAGATCATGAAGGTCGAGACCTTCTGCGCCAATATAATGTTGAGAATTTAAAGTGGTACTATCAGTAGAGGAAGGTTAGAAGGTGAAGGTAAACACCACCCAACAATTTAGATCTATCTTTCATTCCTTGTTTCTTTCAAATTATAATTATAGTGTTTGGACTTTATTACGAATCTCCTTTTTTCTCTTGTGTTATTCCAAATGTAGCTTTAAATAATAAAATTGTAATTAAAGGAATATTTCTCGAATGATTGTGTCTCCACATGTTCAAACCTCTAGTGAATTACTTTTTTCCTACCAACCTAAGGATTTAATTCGTACTACATTACGCACTAGCCACTAAGAGGAAGAAGACTAACACTAGATGGAATTCTAATATGACTATCCCAGTCTCCTAGCCTCTAGAAAAGAAACTTGGTTGATCCTCAAGTTAATCGCGAGCCCCCAGATTCAATCCAATCTACAAAGCGTTGCCGTTAGAGTATAATAGGGTTAATTATGAGTCAATAAGAGTTATCGTTGATCACGCAGTTAATTTTAAAATTAAAAATAAGGGGTATAATGGGGTGAATATGGAGGGAAATAAGGCTAGAGTGTTGTTATATGGTGAAAATTATCACTTATTTTTTTATTTTTAAAAACTAGTGATCGAAACATAAATGGTCATTCATACCACCCTTCTCCAATTGATTCTCGGAGTATAGATAACAGGGTGTCCATCCTTGGGGGGCTCCCCCTTCTTCTTCCTCTTTTTCGAGATTTCCAGCACGCACTCAGGATTGTTTCCTTTCTTGGGGTACTGACCATCGTCAATATGGGATAATGTATACACATAGAGTCGCCAATGTATTTTGCACAAAACTGGTAAAAAAATATTGTCGCTTCGAGAGAACGACATCATGGACAATACTGATGCTTGAAAAACGATGTACTTCAAAGTACGAGGACTAAGTTACGGACTTGGAAGGTGTTAGGAACCTATTCCACCCTTTCGATCTCTCATGGGAATGTGTTAATCTTCTCATGTTAGACTTCGTGAAGTGTGTACTTATGTGCATAGTATAGACGAATGATGGAATTATTCAATTCGCGTCATGGAAAAGGGCGGAGTTAATTCATCCTTAGTAGTGTTCTTAAAAATAATAATTCAAAATATTATATGAGTGTTTTCCAAATAACAATTCGTTATAGATGAACGAATGTATATATAGAATGAAACACAAGCAATCACTAACATGGCAATCATTTATAATATATATATATATTATTAAATCAATATTATAACTGTGCATAAGAGAGGACTTGAGTCTCAGGATTTACCCAAGATGCCTATGTAGCCAAAGGGGCATCAAAGTCCATGTAGTTCGAATATAACATGGGGTTGGGTTCAATCCATAAATCCAAACTGGGGATTTCTCTTATGTGTGTGTAGAGAATATATGTTTTAAGAGTCAGAATGTGAGATGAGACGCCCTCTTTTGGAATTTATAAATATACCCCCTTTTTTTGTTTTTGGTTTTTGATGAAAATAAAGAATGTGCAAATACTATTAATTAAGGTTTGAGTTTAATATATGTGATGTAATGAAATATAATGCTAATGTAGAAATAAAGAAACTAATACTAAAATAAGATAATTTGAGAAACGGATGGAGAATTAGAACTCCTTATGAATACTGGATGTTGATCTTAAGTGTAGATATGTTGATATTGCAATGCAATGAAAGTGGTATGAATAGATGGGGAGAATTTACTAAACGACATAAGAAAGTGGCGAAATGGAATGTGGGAAATGGGCTTTTTAGGAAGGGAACAACTCTGAATTCGAGAGAATGGTCTTTGAATTACTGAGAGGGATGTTCATTAGTGATTTTCAAAGTGAGGTCATGGACTCTATTTATAGGGATAAGGGGGTGCCAATCGACATGGTCCTGGACCTGCCTATTGGCATGGAACCTCAGGCACACTGCCAATAGGTAAGGTCCTGAGGGTGCCATCCGACAGCCTGGAATAATTTTTTTAAAAATAATTATAAAATGCTACCCATAGGTTTGAATTGCATACGGGGTGGAACATTGAAAAGATTATTCAGATCCCTTTAAGAATCCATGTAGCCACTAATGAATTCAGGAGTTAACCGAGGCCGAATAGGGCTCGAAAGCGCCTATTAGTCTTGAGATAGGAAATCATCGGAGAAAAATAAATCATTCGTCCGAACCGTATGGCCAATTTTCACATGGGATAGACCATTGGAAAGGTTATTAAGTGACCTTTGATATTTCATTCAACTTTGTTCAATTTAGAGAGTTAACCAAGGTCAAACAGGGTGTGGAAGTTCTCGGTGATCCGCTTGGTAAAAATGGGTTGTTCTTCCTTATAGTAAGGCGAATTCATGCATGGTGCAGACCGTTGGAAAGGGGGATTAGAGCCTTTGAAATATTCATTGAGCTTCACTCAAGATGGAGTGTTGACCAATGTCAAACAGGGTCTGGCAGCGCCTAGTGGCATCCAAATCAGTTTTCGAGATAAAATGGATTGTTCGTCCATATCGTGAGAATGATTCACATATGGGGTAGACCATTGAAAAGGAATTTTAGAGCCCTTCAAAAATTAATTGAGCTTCTTCTCAGGCAAGAAAGTTAACTAGAATGCAATAGGCCTTAGTGTCTTCCAGATCGATACTCGGAGTATACCCTAGGGTTTACGATGAATGAGTGAGTGATAGGGATGTAAGTAGGTACTTTGGGGGTCCTAGGATTGGACGTATACAGAGAGCCCCTTGAAGGGAGAGCTTAGAACAAGTGAAGGGCGTCGAATGATAGACACCACATATAGGATGGTGGTTATCGATTTAAAGGCATGGCCACTTCAAAGGAGATGAGGAAGATCGGTTCAGTGGGTTGAAGTTCATTCTATGTACCTAAGGGGATGAGCGTAATAGATTTAACGAGCCTAGGTTAATTTTTAGGACCTAAAGAGATGAAGATGACCGATTTGGTGAGTTGAGGTTAATTTTGAGGACCTAAGAATGAGCGATTTAGGTTGTCGAAGATGTGTTAAGGTTAATTATAAGGGGATAGAGTGGCCAATTTAATGGCTTGAGGTCAATTATAAAGTTGTGTCAGGGATGTCCAATTTTGAGGGCCGAGATCAATCCTGTGGACCTAAAGGTTTGATGACCAATTCTGCAGGCCGAGGTCGATTATGAGTACCATGAGTTATGGCGACCAATTATGAGGGTCGAGGTCAATTCTGAGGACCTTAAATTGTGATGACCAATTTTGAGGGCCGAGTTCATTTCTAAGGATCGTAAGTTATGACAACCGATTCTGAGGGTCGAGGTTAATTCTGAGGAGCAAAAGGTTTGACGACCAATTTTGTAGGTCGGGGTCAATTATGAGGACCTTAAGTTTTTGTAACCGATTCTGTGAGCCGAGGTCAATTTCGAGGTCCTAAAGTTGTGACGACCAATTCTGAGGGTCAAGGTCAATTCTGAGAACCTAAAGTTATGATGACCAATTATGTGGACCGAGGTCAATTCTTAAGACCTAAAGGTATGGTGACTAGATTTACGAGTCGAGGGCAATTTCAAGAGCCTAAAGTTGGGATGGCTAATTTTGCAAGCCGAGGTTAATTATGAGCACCTTGAGTTTGGGATGACCAATTCTGAGGGCCGAGGTCAATTCTGAGGGCCTTGAGTTTGGAAGAACAAATGTTGAGGGCTAAGGTCAATTTTGAGGAACTTAAGTTGTGATAATAAATTTTGTGGGTCAAGGTCAATTCTGAGGACGTAAATATTTGACGACCAATTATGCAGGTCCAGGTCAATTATGAGGGCCTTATATTGTGGCGACCAATTCTGTGGTTCGAGGTCAATTATGAGGACCTTAAGTTATGGCAACCAATTCTATGAGCCGGGGTAAATTCTAAGGATGTAAAGTTGGGGATACCAATTATGTGGGTCGAAGTTAATTCTGCGGACCTTAAGTTGGGCTGACCAATTTTGAGAGTTAAGGTCAATTATGACGACTTGATGTTGTAGCGCGGGGAATAACTCTCCTGGTGAATTTTAAATTATCTTGGGGGTGAATATGCACTTGTGTTGCGCTGGGGATTGTGTTGTTTTAAAACTCCACTAGGGGATGTTTAGTTCTAAGGTTGTAACAGGGGAATTGTAGTGGTCTTGGATGCAGGAACATAATTGGTTCCGTTGTGGAGTATGCTGGGGATAAGAGTGGAAGATTAATCTAGCAGGGGATTTTGAGAGTTTGTAAAGGGCATATTGCTTAAAAATGATTTTCTTGGGAGAGAATAAGGTTCTGTATTTTTCAATGATTTTTGCGATTTTTACGTGAAATTTTTGGATTTTGTTTTCAGAATTTTCTGGTATTTTCTTATACAAAATCTTATATACTGCCAATAGGCAGGCTTGAGGGGATGCCAATTGAAAAAGAAATGGATTATTGGGGTTCTATGGGAAGAGAAAAAGGTGGTTGTCGATCGGTATGGGCTGGAGGTTGCTAATCGGAAGTCCCTTTAACCTTATATAAAGAGGGGGCGATCCCTCTCCATTTATCTCACCTTCAAGTGTTTGAATTTCCTATTTTCTCTCTCTAAAAATCGTTCTTAAGTCCTTAATTCTTCAAGATTTCAAACGGTTGGCTATTCAAGGATGATATGTTGCCCTTTTCATTCGGTAATGAGAATTATTTTGATTTTTTTGAGCCTATTACTAATGAGCGGGTCTTACTATGCGCGCTCGCATATCATCGTTCATCAAGGGTGAAGAACCCTAGTGGCTATGTAAATATGGTGACTTTTTATCTTCAAATTTCTTTTTCTCTTTATTTCTTGTGATAATGAATATTTTTTCTTCCATTTTCTTGTGGAATGACATAGCTCTTCCGATCATTTCGTCATAGGGGACGACAGGGTTAGAGAAGATTTAGGAGACACTCCTTGTTGTTGTGCACTGGATGATATCGTATGCTGTGTTTGGCCCATTAGCTAAGGTGCTTGTTGAGACACCGCATTCCATTGCAGTGATATGTGCTATTGGGGATACGTGGTGGGAAATGACCCACCCATTCCATTTTGGATTCGGGGAGATTAACATTACTCCCATTGATGTCCAAAAACTAATGGGGCTAGATTGTGAGGGGTTCCAAATAGTGATGGACCTCACTTTAAGGGTTATGTCGGAGGCGGTGCAGGATGCTCTAGGGGTAGTGCGTAGAATCGTGTCAGGGGATTCTATTTTAATATCTTCTTTGAGGGAGGCATTTTTTAGGAAGAGGTTGGATGTGACTAGTTGGAGGCAGGTGAGATAGAGAACCCATATATTTCTTTTTCTTGGGGGTTTCTTAGTGGCGAGGAGCGGTGACGTAGTCTATTTTTTATTTTTTTCCATATTTAAGGACAATTTCTGACGTCCAGTTGTATAATTATGGGAGCCTGGGTTTGGCATCCCTATATTCTTCCTTGGATTCTTTCAGCCGATGCTTTCGGTAAAATTTTATGGTAGCCATGTATCTTTTGGAGGTAAATTTGGATTTATTTGTTCTTTTTATGATTTTTTTTGTATTCTTCTTTTATTCTCTTGGTTAATTTTTTTCTTTTATAGAAGTGGTTCTATGAGGTGATTGGGCCTAATTCAGGGTTGATGGCCCTGAAGGATGAGGATTTGGCGTACTTCTTCTGGATGTTTTGGTGATGAAAATCCAATTGGTGGTAAAATTTGTCCTTAGTTTTAGCAAACGTGTGACGGGTCTTGAAATC
The DNA here is from genome assembly GCA_949130495.1 of Sambucus nigra. Classification (NCBI taxonomy): domain Eukaryota; kingdom Viridiplantae; phylum Streptophyta; class Magnoliopsida; order Dipsacales; family Adoxaceae; genus Sambucus; species Sambucus nigra. Next base: position 415,630,761 of record OX422213.1, on the reverse strand, counting down.
CCTAACGAGTAATCAGGTTATCTTTTGTTCTTTATGAGTTATTCTTGGTATCATTTTTTCTTGAGTAGATTCTTATTCCTTTCTTGGGATTTCGAGTTACCTTCTACCCCTGGGGGTGACTCTACGAGATACGGGGGTTAAGGGCATGCATGCACAGATGCGGCGGCTGATTACGCATGAGGTTAGGTACATATACTACCTGGGACAGAGAGGTAGTGCGGAAGATTATGAAGGAGGAGGTGGCGATCCCACCATCAGTTCCCCTATGTATATGGGGAAGGTGAGATAGATTTCAAATGATGCCAGGGTGACAATATCGATAGGAGAGCCCTATATGCACTACACGGATAAAGTGGTGAGCTATTATTAATTGGACTTGATGATGAGCTAGTTGATGACCTCCTGTATCTATTACCTGGAGACCATGACTTCGGGTTAGGGCACCACTATACCCGTAGGGTCGATCCACAACACGAGTGGTGGAACATCGACAGCGATAATAGTAGATGAGGCTCCAAGTATCTACTTGACTCCCCATTATTATAATTTCAGGTTGGATAATGGGGACACTGAGTGTGCCGCACCATCCTCATGTAGTGGTGTCTGGGTTAATGGGGCTTATGGATGAGTCCTTCCAGCCTGAGGTATATTCCTTCTCTTTCTCTTAACTGTTTTCATTTATTCTTTTTTCTCTTTACTGACTTATTTATCTGTTGTTACTCATTTTGTTTGCAATATGTTCGGGTGTTGACCAACTGGATGCGGGATATCAAGGATTGGATGTCCTCCAAATCTAAGTATATCAAGAAGTCGACTCCTTCCTGCTTTGTTCCACCTTCCACTTCAGATGAGGGTTCTTGTTATAGGAGTGGAGGATCCACTACTCGTCGTTGGGAAAAACGTTTTTGTCGCAGAGGTTGAGGGTTTGCGGGGAAGGTTGAGGGTTCGGGCACAGTCCCGTCCTGTATTTTTTTTTCTCTATAAAATGTAATCATGTAAAGCAAGAATATTTATGAAAAATATTTAGTTTTTATTTCATATTTTCCTTAATTTAGTGACCTATCCTATATGCGCTTTTGATTTTCTTCTGAGATTGTTTATTTTATGAAAAGATAAAGATAAACATGGAAATGATTAAAACATAAAGATGTTTATTTTATGGGAAAATATGGAGAAAATGCCAAATGTGTATGAAAAATGGAGTAATAAAAGGGAATGACCTGGGGGGGTAACTTTTCAAAATAAGGATTTTGGAAATTGATTTTGGTGAAAGGAGGGAAAATAAAAAATTTCAAAAGTAGGGGGTTGCCGATCGGCATACCCCTTGACCTGCTTACCAACATATGGGTCAAGTCAAATGACTCCTAGGATTTGATTGCACTTTCCTGTATACCCATGTACTTCTGTAGGGCTAAGAATTAAACAGGTTCTGGGAATTTTGTTTTTTTTCCAAGGATTTTGTGTATAAAAGGAGGGGAATGGGGTGTGTTTTAGTTATCATCACCCACATTTATTTTCTTGCTTCTCATTTTCTATTACCTAAAATGGTTGTTCCAATGTACGAAAAATTCTCTTCCTATCTTGAAGATTTAAAGTCCACATGCCTTTAGAATGTTGACTATGATACTTTTGGCTTGCACCAAGTTTCTGTGGCATAATCGATCCATATACTGAAACTTTCTTGCAACGACAGTACAATTCTAGTATCGTGAGGACCATCTCTTCTATTTTGTCCTGAACGAGGTCTGTCCTACCTATGCGGAATTCTTAGTAATATTGGGGGTTAGTCCCAGTGTTGCGGTGGCTATGCCTAACTTTTCTCGTTCTCCATGAGCATTTTTGGCTCAATTGTTGCATATTTCACCTTTAACGGCTCGATCGTTAGTTAAGGGATGAACTATCTCTTTTTTAGCAGTGATGTTTTCGGTGCGCTAGAGGGGTTTTGATGATGTTGTCTTTTTCAGAGCTAGTTGCTTTGGGCCTTTCTGCGAGGCCTTTACTGACAGCTGATCCCCAATGGCTGCAATATCGACATGGATGTCTTATCGCCATAATCCTTCGACGATGGTGCTAGCGGAGCCCCTGAACGATCTTGATGCTTAGAAAAAGGGTCGTTCCAATTTTCTTATGGGGAGATCGATAATGTATTTCATATGTCTTGTAGAGAGGTTTCATCTCACTACCCTTCTTGAGTATCCCTTGGTGGGTGTGACTAATTTCTCTGTCTGATCTTTCTTCAGTTTCATCCCATCGGTAGAGAACTAGGTCAACTATTTTTGGATAATGGAGCCTGGTGTCTTTTTTGGTCGGTGCCATTGTGGGGAGACTAGCAGCCTATTTTACAGCTTGGAGAGTACCAGTATGTGAAGTTGGTTAGACTTCACCAGACTTCTTTTAATTTCCATCGATGACTTATGTGCCATGTTGAATGGGATCAAATTGTACCTCCTCATATAATGGACTTCTTCTCAATGTAGTACCTAACTGAATCATTGCAAATGATGTTGGGCTCCTTATGACAGTGTCGTCAGCCGTCTACCCATCTCTTATAATATTTAGAAGTGGCATGGCATGTATCTTGGGACTAACTGAAGTAGTTAGGGAAAAGGGTAGTGGAGAAGATCATGGAGGAAGAGACTAGGCAAAGGTGGCTCATCGCCTTTCACACCATGGAGGAGGGTGTCATTGTTTCATCTATGCTTGTCAGGGCATATCGCTCGATGGAACTCACATGGGGTGTTAACCAGGAGTGGAAGAGTTGGGGACCTCCAGGGGTAGGGAATCATAATGAAGTGGGGACATCTGGTACTTGAGGACAATGTATGTGCAGCTGGAGTAACCTTTTATAAACCAAGGTAATTTGTGTTTTGAAGTTTTGGGGTTTTTTTTGTGTCGGTCAGGGACAATTTTTGTGAAGTTTGTAGGGTTAAGTTTGTTTTAAGATGGTTTTGGTGAGTTAAAAGGAGGTGGTCTGTTTGACTCCCTTCACTAATGTTTCATGTAACGGTGATGTATTCCCTTATTCGAAATATAAAATGTGAATGATGAATGGACCGCCGTTCTCGAGGATTAGCAAAGAATAACATTTTGTGAACAAGAAGAGGACCGTGCCCTTATATGGCGTATGGGCTTCCAAAGTACCTCTGGGGGTTAGAAATTTTTTTTAGATGATTAAGTCCCATATAATTCTAGGTAAGGGAAATGAGGATTTTTTTAATTTTTAGAATAAAAGCAGGTCGAGAAGAGTCGTAGTTCACCAAGATTTTAATATAGGGATAAAATTTCTTGAGATGGTCCAAGTTGACTGGACGTGCTATTTCTTCTCCGTCAAGGTCTGTGATCATAGCGGCACTGCCTGGTAGAATTTTCTTCATGATGTAGGGGACTCTCCAGTTCGGTTTGAATTTCCCTTTGAGATCCCAAAAAGGTATATGATCTCCTTAAGGGTAAGGTCTTTTTCTTGGATCTTGACTATTCGGTTGAATGATTTCACTATCCGACGATGATACCCATGTATGTGGTATAGAGCCTTTAGTCTATTTTCATCCTAGAGTGATACTTCGTGAAATTGCCTCTTATGTCAGTCTTCTTCACTGACCCTGCTTTCGAGCATGAGGTGTAGGGAAAGTATTTCTAGGTTAGCGGGTAGGACTTCTTCCTTATGGTACTTCAGAGAGTAAGGTTTAGCCCCATTAGGTGTTCTGATTAAAGTGAGGTATCCCTAGAGGGCATATGGGATTCAGTGGGCCCAATCTCTATAACTCTCAGTCATCTTGATGATGATAGTTTTGAGGATTTTATTGTGGATTCAACAGACCTTTGTTTTGGGGTCGGTAGGGAGAAAATTTATGTCTTTGAATATCGTACTCGTCGACCAGTTCTATGACCTTGACTTCAAAGTGGAGTTCATTATCTGGTATTAACTCACGAGGAACCCAATATCAGTAGATGATGTTCTTTCTCATGAACATGGCCACCTTCTTGGCATTTAACACTATTTATTAGTTGGCGTTGACCTATTTGGTGAAGTAATTAAAACCAAACAGGATGAATTTATGACCGTTAAAAGATTTGGGAGTTATTTTCCTATTATGTCTATGCCCCATGTGGAGAAAGGACAGGGAGATGTCACTTCGTACGATTCCCAAGGACGTAAGTGTTGGATATTGGTAAACTGTTAGCACTTGAGGGATCTTTGAATGTAGGGATTGCAATCTTGAAATGTAGTGGTCCAATAGTACCCTTAACGGATGATCTTCTTTGTAAGAACATGACCATTCATGTGGGACCCTCATTCCTTACTGTGCATTTTGAGCATCATTTCTTAAATAGCAGACCCTTCTATGGAATGCAAATGGGTTCCATCAATATTTCTCCTCAAAAGCACTTTGTCATAGATGATGTACTCGATAGTTAGATTGCGAAGGGTCACACGGTCTTTCTTATCTGTGTCTTGGGGATATCTACCATATTTGAGGACGCACCAACTGTCATAGTACTATAACCCGACCATGTTGGAATCTTCGTTGGCGATGAGCTCGATGTGGTAGAAGTAGGCATAGCCTATTTCTGAATTAGGAGAGGGTCCACTATTAATCCCCCAATCATATCGACTATAGAGATCAGGGTAGCAAGGTCGTCAGCTAGGTTGTTCTTTACACGACGCATGTGGTAGAAGTTGATATCTTTGAGCTGGGAGATCATCTCTTCTAGGTGGACATGGAAGGGTAGGGTCTTCTTCTCTTTGAGTTTCAATTTTCTGAGAATTTATCTGACAATTAAGGTAGAGTCCCCATAAATGTGTAGGTTCTTGATACCTTTCTTGAGGAAAATTTGAGGCCTACAGTGCATGACTTATACTCAGTCATACTGTTGGTTCAAGGCAAATATAATTTGATGGCATTGGAGGTGTAAGAGTCATTAGGGGAGATCAGGAGTATCCTAATCTCATATACTTTTTTTGGTAGCTTCAATGAAGAACATTATCCTTTTAAGGTCCTTTTAAGAGGTGCAAAGAATATCTGTATTTTGGAATTTAGAGATCCAAACATCGGTTTCTTCCATGGGGTAAAATTAGCAAGTTAGTCGAAAATGTCTCTCCCTTACGTGGATTTTTATGAGACATACACGATGTCAAAATCAACTAAGAGCATCAACCAACGGGCCATTCGTCTCGACATAAAGGCATTATCTAGAAATTATTTGATGGTATGCATTTGAAATACTATTATGATGGGGAAGGTAAGATTGTAGTGCATAATTTTTACGTGACCCAGACCAGGGCAACATATACTTTCACCAAATCCATGTAGTAAACTTCTCATTCTATCAATTTTTTATTTGAGTACTAAATGTCTCTTTTCTTATGAGATTCTCTAATGTATTGGTCTAGTAAGGCCCCTCTTGTGGTATCTGGGATGGTCAATTATACAGGAGAGGTAGACTTGAATCCGAATGCATGAGCACTGGAGGTCGAGTGAGGTATCGCTTGATTTTGTCAAAAGCTTATTGGCATGACTAATTCTAAACTTTAGTTGAATCCTTTTGGAGAAGTTTGAAAATGGGTTCTCAGATCGAGGTCAGTTAACTGATGAACTGACTGGTGTACATTAGTTTACTCCGAAATCCTCAGACTTCCTTCTCCTTCCGTGGTGGTGGCATCTCAAGTATGGCCTTCAGTTTAGAAGGGTCCACTTCGATTTCCTTCTCACTGATCATGAATCCCAAGAGTTTTCCTTTTGTGATGCCGAAAATTATTTAAAGGGTTTAGGTGCATCTGGTATTATCGTAATCACTCAAAGACCTTTTGGAGGGAGGGAACATGACCTTATGGATTCACAGAATTAATTATCATGCCGTCTACATAGACTTTGACCTCCTTGAGAATAAGGTCATGAAGGATGGTTGTGGAAGCCCTTTGGTAGGTATCCCCGACATTATTGAGTCTGAATGGCATGACAGTATAACAGAAAGTTCCCAATGGGATGATAAAAGAGGTTTTCTCCTAATGATCAGGGTGCATATTGATCTGGTTATATCTAGTAAATCCATCGATAAATCACTTAAGGGTGTGACTAGATGTGTTGTGATCATATTGATGTTTGGTAATGGGTAATCTTCCCTTGGGATGATTTATTCAAATCGCGATAGTTGATGTACATGAAAAATATTCCTCCTAATTTTGGTATGGGGACAATGTTGGCGAGACATGTAGGATATTCGACGACGCGAATTAAACCCATGTTCAATTTCTTGACCACTTATTCTTTAACCTTGAGTGACCATTTGGTATGGAGTTTCCTTAGCCACTGTTTGGCCGAGTTGCATACTGGGAATGTAGGGATCTTATACTGAGCAATTTCTAGGCCAATACCTGGTATATCATCCTAGGACCATGCGAAGACGTCTAAAAATGATTTCATTAGTTCTTCAAATTGCGCACACTCATGCTCGTTAAGGGTGGACCCTATCCTAATCTCATGTTTATGGCTACTAGAACGAAATTATTAACAACATTCTCATCATCATTATTTTGAACGCAATTATTTTGTTCGTTATTCTCCCTATTAAGATCAACTAAGAATTTTTCATTTGTAAAATAAAAATCATCAAAAGTTTGATCAAAATTAAGACAATTAATATAAGGAACATCATGATACTTAAAATCCTCGTTTATTATATTTTTGAGAAAAAAACATTGAGAACCTCGTTAAAGGAGGAATGAAAAACAATAATAGGTAAGGAGACTTAGATACAGTAAATAGCAGGGTTAGGTTGAATCTGAGTAGGTTGGACTGGTATAGCATTCCAATTGATGAGAAGGATCTCAGTAGTTTTGATTTGAGTGTATGGGTTTGACGATGCGACATTTGAATGGATCATGCAGAGACTTAGCCCTAGTGTCTAGGGGTCAAACGTCGAAATCGCTTTCTTCATAGTCCTTAATAATTGTCACGACTTTCTTGGTGAGATGTTAAACTTCATGTTTGTAATCTCCGGCCCAAGAGTTACTCTGTTGAAAGAATATTTATAGTGTCTATTTCATTTTCTTATCAGAATGGTTGTACCAAGATTCAGAGAATCCACAAAAGGGGAAGTATTCGCCTTTCTTGAAAAATATTCCATTCAAAGTTTCCTGAAACGGTTTTCCCATATTCCAAGCTTCTTTTCGATCTTGGTCTATGGAGCACTTTGAGTTCATCCGGTGAAGGTTGGCAACCTATGCCATATGAGGGAAAGGATTTTTCAGTATTATGGGCGCAAGAATTCCTTAACGCTGTCACCCTAGCCCTATTCTAGGAATGAAATGCATGTTCTTGAACATTTGAATCACTTTGACGTTCCCATGAGTGTTGTGTTCTGGAAAGACTCAGTCTTTGAAGTTACCCCCTGCTGGGAGGAGGAGTGGATCAATTTTGAAACTAAAAAGGAGAATGCCATTGGCCCCATGTTAGATCTCCAATACTGGACTTCTAGTGCTGGAATTATTTGTACTATTGTGGTCCCTCAAAATGGTAATAACTTGACCTTTGGGGAAGAACTTTAGTTTTCGATGAAGGGAATAGGATAATCCTCCAATGTTGTGAAGCTATGGATGACCAAAGAGTAGATTGAAGCAAACATATATGTTGATGACTTAAAACTCCGTGACATGGTTGATTGGTCCAACCCCTAGTGTGAGTTTAATGGACCCCATTACTTCTAGGAGAGTGTTGTTATAAGATCGTATAGATGCACAGGTAAGAGTGAGATCATCGACTTTCAGTAGCAAATAATTGAAGATTTTGAGCGGACATACATTGGAAGAAAACCAGTTTTCCACAAGTGATAGTGGTACTTTCTTTCCCAAGTCTTCGACGTAGATATTAAGGGCATAATTGTGATCAGGGATGAACTTCGATATTTCCTCTCCACAAAATGAGAGGAGTATAGAAAAGGTCGGGGCCTAGCCATATGTACGTCTTCTTTGGGAGAAGTGGAAGGAGAGACACTAGGTACTATGAGGAGTTTATCAAGGCATTTTGGTGTAACTGAGAGGGCATGAAAATCCCCCATAGGGTGATATTGGATTGGGTCTTCTTGTGCTACTCATGGACTTTACTTTCTTCAATGGTCATTTCTCGAATTGGAAGTTCTTTGACAACTCCCTTTCCTTCATCAATCCCTGGTGACTGGGGATTCATATATTTTTAGTGTCTCCCTGACCTGGTCACATGATTCACAGAAGCGGGAAGAACAAGAATCTTATGGCTTCATCTACCTTGGACTGAATGGACACCTTATCGATTTCTCCCAACAGATCTTCGAAGGATATTATTCCACATAGGCTGGCTTTTAGACTGGTTTTTTCTTACTTAGTTCATTATTTGAGCTGTCAAAATCACCCCCCCCCCCCCCATTTAATGGCGACTATGTCCTATTTCCAAGAGTAATCAATACATTCGACAACCTCAATGGCTTCATCATATAAATCTTCCCACTCAACGGGGAAGTGCAAGAGTGAAGGGACCAACCATTCCTAAAGCTTCAAAGTGCTGAGAAATTCAGAGATGTTGCTGATTTCACTTGTCCGTTGAAACATATGGGTCATAGTCTCTACCACACAATCTAGACTGACTTCTTAAATCTTTATTACCCATTCAGATGATTCCTTATCCCACATCCAGGATTTTATGAATAATTCGCTGAAGTTTTGATAATCGACGATCGTCTCGGTTTAAAAAATTAATCCCAAACTCTAAGATTTGATTCAATACTCCTGGTAAATCCATGCCTCCCCTTCAGATCGAGTGCGAACGGCGATACATGCCTTTATAAGGAGTGATAAAACTTGATCGATGAAGTAGGTAAGGTGTAGGACAAAGGATGATCAAACCTTGATCGATTTGGGTGAGACTATAGTGGTGGTGGATGTTTTATTGGGCATGATTTGAGTAGATGGGTCATTTTCTATGTCACTTTCTGAAAAGATGGTGTTTGTATGTATTGGAAGTGGGTTATGAGTGGTCGTTGGTTTAGGACTAGCTGGTGGGGCGCTAGGGGTGTTCGCGGTCCGGTCCGATTCGGTTTTGAGGCTTTTTTTGGACCGGACCGACTTGGTCAGTCCTCTAAAAAAATGGACCGAGACCGGACCGATAATGTCGGTTAACCGAACCTAGTCGATTCGGTTTTTTACAGGGTCGGTTAGGTCTAACCATTCGGTCCTCACATTAATGAATTACATCATTTATAATAATAAAAATATATCTGTGTCTAATTTTTCCAAACATTAAAAACTAAAAACTATCAAAATCTGCAATTAAAACAAACCTACTATTGGATTAAACTATAATTTAAACTAGTAAACTATTAAAATATATACTTTTACTATTTGTTTATGTTATATATATACATATATATGTAGAAATATATTATTTTATATAGAGTCGGTCCGGGTCGGTCCTACAAGGGTTTTTGAAACTGTAAACCATGGACCAGACCGATTAGGTCGGTCCACCAAAAAAATAAACCGAGACCGAACCGATTAAGAAAAAAGACCGAAAAAAGGGTCGGTTCGATTCGGTCCAGTCGGTTTTTTGAACACCCCTATGGGGCGCTGATACCCGATCAAGTAGGCCTTGGACCATATTTTTAAGGTGGAAGCATTGGTCGATGGTGTGACATGTGGATTGGTGGAAATCCCAATGGGCATCGGGTTTGAAGGTCTTAGGGAGTGAATTTGGTAATGGCCGGGGATCTAAGGGTTTGATGAGATTTTAGCTTAACAAGTCCTAGTAGACTTTGGACAGTGGAGCATGGAGCTCAATGTAATTTTTCTTGGTGAGATTGCGATGACTTTTCGGTGCCCAAAAGGTAGCAGGTTTTGAAATAATGTTGATTGTTGATACCATAGCACTAGCAGGCCTCTCATACTATCGGGTAGGGAACTGTCGGGTCACTTTCTTTGGTTCAGGATCCATTTTGGAGATGCCTTCCCCAATCGCTACACCATATTCTCAAAGGTCTCGAAAGTGTGGGTAATACTATCGTCCCATAGATGCTCGAATATGAGGGAAAAACTTCCTCTTCACAATACTGACTTGTTCCTCCTCGGAGAGCAAATTGGTCATGTTTGCATCTTTCTCTCTTCAACTTCCTATAAATCTACTGACTATTTTCCCAAAGTTTTTCTTAAGAATCTCTATATCTTGATGTGTAACCTCTAGTTCCTCATTATGTTTCTATTGAGACATGAATTCTCAGGAGACATCCTCCCAATTACGGATCCTAGATTCTTCGAGGGACAAAAATCATCGAAGGGCGCTTTTTTTAAGGTCTGCTAAAACATCTGGGCCATTGTCTCTTAAAAGTCACCAAGGAGGTTTATGGACCGATGATAGATTTTAAGGTGAACAATTAGGGTTCCACTTCCCCCGAATATCTCAATGTCTGGCATCTTAAACTTCTCTGGCAGTCCAGCTTTGGGATAAGGAGATGTATAGGTGTAATCCACGTAGCTCTCAGATATCTTAACATGGTGAAACTTTTTCGACAGTAGTTTGAGGTCTTCATTGACCTTATTAAGTTACTCTGCTTTGATATCCACGGGTACTATCAGATTAGCCCCTAACTAGGCAAGTTTCAAAATCGGGAGTTAAGTCGGTGGCTAACCATTAGTAAGTGGGGCACACAAGTCATTCTAATACTCTTCTAGGACCCAGATAGGCTTGAGAGCAAGTGGACTCATGTCATGAGGAAAGAGAACCTAGACTTCTTTTAGGCATCTGGGCCTACTATCGCTACATGTAATGAACCTTAGTTCCAAGGCTGTCAATCTTGGCACTAAGTTAGGATAGGACGACCATCAGATATGGATCAAGATTCATTGCTTGGTTAGTGTTCTCCATGTAGAGCAAGTGGAGGTAGATCCTAAACTTGTAGAAAGAAGAAAAAGAACCGGTGGAGCTTCAGGGAAGTTTGATGGAAGATTGAAGCCAATAGGGAGCCAAACCAAAATTGGGTATGCGATCGACCTAAGAGGGAAAATGATTTGAATTTATTTTTGAAGGAAAAATGGAGAGAGTTTTTTGGTATTTTGGAAGGAGGAGATTTTTTTTTCGGCATTTTGGTTCTTGCAAAAGGAGGGGAAAATGAGAGTAATCTCAGCATGATTATTATTATTTGTATTATTATGTTTTCACTAGTATTAGGTTTACCTAAATGTAAGAAAATATGTTGGACAAGACCCGAGACTCGGAAAATAGTATTTAAAAATATGTGAGACATGGGTTGACTTGTTTCCAAGCTAATGGATAGAGTTCTATTTTGAAAAAGGTGAAATAACGCAAATATTCTAGCAATACGCCGACCCAGAATTTTGGAAGAGTTTTGTATGGTAACCATCAAACTAAATATGTGTTCCCTAGGCTTGACACCTATATGAAGTTTATGCAATTGTTGGGATAGTAGAAGGGTTCCCCCCTTTGGCATGACTTTTACGATATACCTCTTTCCTATAAGGGTAATCATTCGTCAGTATGTGTGCACACGCCATTTCATATACCTGAATATACCTGAATTGCCTTAAGATATACCTCGTGGGGATGGTATGTGTGAGAGATAATTCGACATACTCGATGTACATGAATGAGTTCCATATCATATACCTCCCATTGTTAGTTCGGTCAAGCGGTACGAAGTGGGGGAACTGTTGGATGTACATTCAAGATAAGATGCCAATGGAAGGTGAGAGTCATACCGCTTAGGCTAACTGTGCCCCACAGGATCAGCACCCATAAAAAAATGACTCCTGAGTACATGATAAAATTTTGGTGAATATTTCCATGCTCTTGGTGATGTAGTGTGCAAAAATGCATTAGTATTAATTAGCATATTATGGAGAGAGAGTATTTGTTTGATTTGCATAGTGAGTAGGGGGAGTACTACACTAATGAGGGAGCATACACAAGTACCATGAAGAGTAGATCTATCATGGAACATGAAGACTATACTAAGAACGATGATAGGTTAGTGTAGATATATGTGAGTGAGTGACATGTGAATATTTACAAGGGAGTGTGTGTTGTAGTGAGCCTATACATGAATCAACTACAAGCGGTGTTTGATATGTTAAAGTGAGCATTGAGATATATACACGTGTGTGAAGTGTGGATGTCTTCTAGTGAAGCCTAAGCATGGATATTCTAAGTCGTGTGTCAAACATGTGAGTAAAATTCAATCTATATACAAGTGTAAGTGTGTAAAGTATACATGGATAGTATATACAAGTGTGTGAAGTGTATAAGTGAATGAAAAAGTGATATATAAATGAGTTAGATATACACGAAAATGTAGATAGAGGAAAACAGATAACATACAGGTAGGTGCCTATGCACACATGTAGAGAAGAATAACATCCATGAAAAAATAGAGTTTAGTCCTCTTAAAATACAATCCCAACAGTGTCGCACTGTGGCCATCTCGAGGGGCTTCCCCCTTCTTCTTCTTTTTTAGGGGTTCCCTTTGGCACGCACTCAAGATTTCACCATTTCTACGAGCGCTCGGCCGTCATCAATGTGGGATAATGTATAGAGATAGAGTCACCAACCTATTTTTAGTAAAATAGGCAAAACAAATGTTGATGTCTCAAAAGAACGGCATCAAGGACAACACGAATGCTTGCAAAATTAAGTAGTTAAAAGTTTCGGGGACTATGTTACGGAAGGGGAAGGTGTTAGGCACTCATCCCTCCCTTTTGGTCTCTCATGGGAATGTGTTAATCTTCTCTTGTTAGACTCTGTGAAGTGTGTTCTTATGTGAATAATATACATGAAGAATGGAATCATTAAACTCGCATCATAGAAAAGGAAGAAGTGAATTAATCCTTAGGAGTGTTCCCCAAAATAGAAATTCAAAATATAATACGAGTGTTTGCTGAATCACAAGTCGTTATGAAAGAAAGAATATATATGTCAGATGAAATACAAGTATGCAAGAACATGGCATTCATTAAGAATATATATAATATGAAAATGATATTATAAATGCGCGTAAAGGAGGAATCGAGTCTCGGGATTTACCCAAGATGCCTACGTAGCCCAATGGGAATCAATGTCCACGTAGTTAATATACAACATGGGTTGGGTTCAATCCAAAAATCCAAATGGGGAATTTCTCTTATTTGTGTCTACGGAGAAGATTTATTTTAAGAGTTAGAATGTGAGATGAGAATACGTCATTTGGAATTTATAGATGTACCCTCTTTTCTCATTTTTTTTATGAAAATAGAGTATGTGCAACTACTAGTATTAAAGGTTTGAGATTAATATGTGTGATGTAATAAATAAAATGCTAATGTAGAAATAAAGAAACTAATACTAAAATAAGAGAATTAGAGAAAAGAATGGATAATTAGACCTAATTATCAATGGGTGATGTTGATCTTGAGTGTAGATATGCTGATCTTACAATGGGATGAAAGTGGTATAAAGAGATTGTGGGAAGTTACTAAACGGAGAAAGAAAGTGATGAAATGGAATGTGGGAAATGGGCTTTCTAGGAAAGGAACAACTCTAAATTTGAAAGAATATTCTCTGAATTGCTAAGAGGTATGTTCAGGGGTGATTTTCAAAGTGAGGTCATGGACTCTATTTATAGGGCTAAGGGGGTGCGGATCGACATGTTCCTCGACCTTCCTATTGTCATAGAACCTTAGGCACACAGCTGATAGACAGGTCCTGAGGGTGCCATTCAGTAGTCTGGGACACGTTTTGAGAAAAAACAATATGTAGACACCACATTCTAGGACCCCCTAAGTTTCTCTTTAGGTTCATATTAAGAACCTTAGGTCATTCTCCGAGTACCGATTTAGAGCTCATTGAGTGATCCTAGGCCCCGTTTGACTCCGATCAACTCTCTCTTCAGAGCGAAAACTCATTGAATCTTCGAAGGGATCTGAAATCCCTTTTCCACGATCTGTCTCGTGCATAAACCGTCATAAGAGTTCAGACGAATGAACCATTTTACTATTGAAAATCGATTAGGAGGCCACTAGGTGCTCTCGAGCCTCGATTCGATCCCGATCAACTTCATCATCAGAGCTAAAGTTCTTTGAATCTTTGAAAGTCACTGAAACCCCTTTCCAACGGTCCACCCCATGCACGAAATGGCATAACCGTTCGGACGAATGATCCCTTTTCCCCCAAAAACTGATCCAGAGTCCAATAGGCGCTCCTGGGCTCTGTTTGACTAGGGTCAACTCTTCATCTCGAATAATACTGAATGAATCTCCAAAGTAATTGAATACCCTTTTCAACGGTCTACCCCTGCGTGATTTTATTTTACAATGCGGATGAACGATCCGTTTTACTCTGAGAGGTCACCAGGCGCTTTTGGTCCCCGATTGACTAGGGTCAACTTTTTGAACCGAGAAAACTCTTTGGAATGTCTAAATAGATCTCCTAAACTTTCCAATGGTCCGCCCTATGCGCGATTCTGAGTTAGCATACAGATGAACGATCCATTTTCTTCTGACGATCTCCAATCCAATGGACCGATGTGCGTTTCCAAGCTGCATTTGACCCAAAGTCAACTCCTGGACCCAAGAGCAGTCTAAAGGACTCTTAAAGGTATCTCAATTACCTTTATCATTGTATGACCCATGCACGATTCAGATCAATGGATTATATTTTATAATAATTTTTTTGGCAAAATCTGCATGAGACTGCCAATTGGCACGTCCATTTGCCTACCTATTGGCAGTATGTCTAGGGTAATCTGCCGATTGGAAGGACTAGGGAAATGCCGATAGGAACCACCACTTACCCTATAAATAGAGGTCATGACCTCACTCTTAAGGCATACATTAGATCCAACGGCATCGGTGATCTCAACAACATTCTCTCGAAATTAGCAAAGTACCTCCATGTGAATTTCCATTCAAGCTTACATTCCCATCCTTTTCATAACCAATTTGCAAAAATCACATTCTCTCTCATCCAATATTCATCTCACATTCAAGGGAGTTCAACCAAGATCAAAGATCAAGCTTCAAAGAAGGTCCAAATCCTTCACTCTCTCTTTAAATTTCTTATTTTTTCATTTAATATGTTAGATTCATAATCTAGTTCTCATTTTAGTTCATACACATCAATATCTACATTCTTATTAGTATATTGCACATACTTTATTTTCTATAAGAAAAAAAAGAGGGTTACACCCATAAATTTCGAAAAGGATTATCCATCATAATTTTTCAAAACTAAAAGACATTTTTCTACACACACCTATAATAAAACCCCGTTCGAATCTATGGAATAAACCCCACCCTCATTCCGCATGCGAAGTACGTGAACTTTGATGCATTTATAGGCTACGTAGGCATTTCAAGTTAAAACCCAAGACTCGAGTCCAATTTTCCAAATTCCTCATTTCTTCATAAATACATTACCTTAATACATATTATATTTATAATCCTTGTTAGCGTTTTATCCAACATATATTATCATTTTATGATAACGATTAGTATCATGATAAATGTATAAATCGTATTTTATATATATTATTTTGGGAACATTCCTATGGATGACCTCACTCTAACTTTTCCATGGTATGAGTTGAACGATTTCGATCTCCATTATATATGCACACATATACACTTCACAGAGATATAAAGAAAATAATAACACAAGACCATGAGAGACCGAAAGGATGGGATGGGTGCCTAACATCTTCCCATTCTGTAACTTAGCCCTGAAACCTTCGAACTATTGATTTTGTATGCATCATTTGTCTTTGATGCCGTTCTCTGGAGGCGGAAACATGTTATTTTGCCTGCTTTATGTAAAATAGGTTGGCGACTCCATATCTTTACATTTACCCACACTAACGACGGCTGAAGCGTTCCTAAGTAGGGAAAGTGACCTTTAAATCCCCATTCCTTACCCATCCCTTTGGGAGCCCGAAGAGAGAAAAAAAAGGTGTGAATCTAGATCGGGATGGCCACAGTGGCGACACCGTTGGGGACAACATTAATAAGAGGGATAAACTCTGTTTGCATGGGTGTTTTATTTTTCCTCTCTGCGTATGCAACTATCTATATGTTCCTATTTTCTCCTCTATTAGTTCTCATACATATACCTCATGCTTATCTCACTACTCGCTTGTAGATACTCTCCATGTACACTTCACACCACGTGCACCTAGGATCACTTATATCCACATGTTGCACTCACCAGTTAGAATATCCATACTTAGGTGTCACTAACACACACCTCCACTTATCACACTTGTATATATTCATGCTCAATCACACTTTTCACACACCACTTATAATTGATCCATGATTAGGTTCACTACCACGCACTCACTTGTAGAGATTCACACATCACTCACTCCCACATATCCATGCTTAGTATAGATTTACTTTTCTGAACATTATCCCCTGCTTGATATGATGCTCATCAATAAAGATACTCTCTCCATAATGTACTAATCAAGGATCATGCATTTTGCACGCTATATTACCAAAGAGCATTGCTATTTATCAAATTTTTTCCTATAAATGGGGGGTCACTTCGTGGTGGGCGCTGGTTCGGCAGGTCGCAGTTAGCCTTAGCGATATGACTCTCACCTTCGATTGGCCAAGTATCATCGACGTATATCGAACGGTTATCCCCGCATCGTACCACTTGATCAAAGTCATAAGGAGAGGTATATCGCAGGGAACTCATTCATATACGTCGAGTATATCATATTCTATCTCATATGTACTGTCCCTTCGAGGTATAAAGTAATTCAATTCATGCACACTTAAGCATATCAAATGTCTTGTCCACATGTACCGATTGCCCTAAAAAGAAAAACATATATTATGGAAGTCATGCCAAGGGGGAACCCTTCCAATTAACCCAACAACTGCAAACTCGCATATAGGTGTCAAACCTAGGGCACTCATAATTAGGTTGTCAATTTCTACCCGAAACTCTGCCGAAATGACGGGTTGGCATGCCACCTAAATTTTCGTGCAATTTTTAAATGGGAACCTACCCATGAGCCTGGTAACAAGTCCAACCATTGTGTTAAAATATTTTTCAAACCCAATTTTTCTAGGCTCGGGTCCCGTCTGACATTTCTTTTTGCATTTAGGTAAACCTAATACATGTGAAAACACAATAAAAATAATAATAATCATGCTGAGACCCGTTTCTTGTCTTTTCCTTCTTTTTTTCCAAAAGGTGTCAAAAATATTGTTCATTCTTTTATAAAAAAATACCAAAAACATCTTCCTTATACCCAAAAATATTCTTCCTCTCTTTTACCCAAAAAGATTTTATCCTCCTCTTTTCCAAAAAAATTTCAAAAATATTTTGCTTCATTCTCAAATATAACATTTTTCCTTACTTCTCTTTTAAAAATAAATCCAAAATTTTCTATTTCTCAGGCCGATTGCATACGCTTAGCCTGGCTCCCAATTGGCTTCAGTCTTTAGTCGAACCACCCTAAAACTTCGCCAGTTACCTCATGTAATATCCCGTAATTTTATCCATATTTATTTAAGGGATTAATTAAATTAAATGTGAATTAATTGAAAATTAATTCGGATATAAATACTAACGAGATGTGAGTTGGTATTTGATTATGATGTGTATATATGGAAATATATGAATATTAACGAGATGTGAGTTGGTATTTGATTATGATGTGTATATATGGTAATATATGAATATTGAAAATATTAAAATTATCGCGAGACTGAAATACGACAATTTGGGAAATTTAGTTGGGACGCACGTGTCAGTCGCGTCAGGAATGTAATTATTGGAATTAAAAAGTGAATTTTCTTTTCATCAACCGAATGTTCATTTTGAGTGTGCCAACGATTCCGGAAGGGTCGAAATAGTCAGAAAACACTAGCCGAGGGTTTAGTTTGAGTCCCGGGGTATTTTTGGGCTATACCTGCAACTTAAAAGGGTATTTTGGTAATTTTGAAATTTTCGGGATTAAAACTTACGAATTTTAGGAGTTAATTATATATTATTTAGGAACCCACTAAGCCCATTATCAACATTAGGTGAGTAAGAGGGCTACGGGAGTTATAGGAGAGTTTTAAGAAGTTCCAAAAAGAAACCTCCAACCACCATCTTCAACCTTGGGAGAAAATCTGTAGAGAAAGGAGAGAATCAACCTTCATTCACCAACATCAATTCTGAAGAACAATCTAAGGCAAGTGATTTATTATTTTTAATGCATTGAATATGTCTTCCATGCTTAGTGTAGGAATTATCTTATATTGAACTTTTTGAAGAAAACCCATGAAATTGTTGGAGGAACTTTGAATTTGGGTTAGGATTTGCATGTAGAATGATGATGGACTGATTTAATATTCGAAGAGATATATATGATGATTTAAAAATGGATTTATGATGGGCAATTGGGTATAAGAAAATTATGAGTTCATGTTCATAGGGTTTGGGGAAAATTTTTGAGATATATCTTAATTCCATGATGATTTGTAGGATTTGACCCCTTAATTATGTTAAGGAATGATTTAGGATAATTAGAAATGGTTTATATACATTAAAACATAATTTAGATGGTCTTAGGATGGATTTAGAGGAGAGAAGAATTGAGAAAAATGGACTTGGGAATTTTCTGGGCTGAAACTGCCGTCTCGTTAGAAAACCTGCCCAGGTCGTTCGAACGACCTCGTTTGAAACGAACTTCTAATGAGATGATAGTATGACTTCTAACGAGTTGGTATTTCGTTCGAACCTTCTAACGAGTTGATAGAATGGCCTTTTTG
This sequence comes from Sambucus nigra, assembly GCA_949130495.1. Taxonomy (NCBI): domain Eukaryota; kingdom Viridiplantae; phylum Streptophyta; class Magnoliopsida; order Dipsacales; family Adoxaceae; genus Sambucus; species Sambucus nigra. Next base: position 415,611,980 of record OX422213.1, on the reverse strand, counting down.
GCCTGAAATGATATCTAGTATCCTATAGACTTATTTAAATGGTGAGATAACCTTCCCTTATTAACTAGTGGGTATAGTTGGGAGATTGGGGTACATTGAAGAGTAAAACCTAGAATCTTATAGTAAACCAGATGACATTTGTGGTTTGGGAAGCGAGTAACAAGTCACGACGTGAGAAGAGTTGATAACTTAAATACATATGAACCGGAGACTTGGTAGTTGTATAATACTAAATGTTGGTATAATAACGAGAAGTATACCACTAATAAAATATTGTAATATCTAAGATGTGTGAATGCTTAGAATTTGTAGTTATTTGTGTATAACATACCTACCGTACTTGCTATCATGGGAGGTTGGCATTCGTTTAGGGCCATCCAATCCTTGTGTGCCTACGGGGGAGATCTAGATTGGTACTTCGAGGACATAGGTCAGAGCAGGACTTATTGAGAAGTTAATAAGTCTGCTGATCATGGGAGCGTAGGTATGTGCATGACCCATGTGATGTGAACTATGTTTGCCTCCATTTTTTGTGATTGTTGTTAATGAAACGTTTCCTGAGAGATTCATAATACGTGGTCCTCATGTACGTTATGTACTGGGATTTGATGGCAGAGTATGTGAGCACCGCAGATTAGCCTCGGGGTGTTAGTATTGTATATTTATGATGAGAATAATATACTATTAATTGAAATGAACTGTTAGGTATAAATGTGAGGATGAATAATAGTAACAGTTTGTAAGATGAAATGGAAGATCTCTAGTAATTAATAGTACTAACATGGGAAACTTTGTAGCAAGTTATAACACTCGATTAACTAATACTTGTTGGGAATTGAATTGGATATCGTATAGAAATGTTAGATTTTAATATCGGACTAGTTAGATATGGGAACAACTAGAATGGGTACGGGTACGATAGGAGTGGACAATTAGTTGAGAGGTGAAGAACTCATGCGAGTGCACACACTATTATGTACTTTATATTCACTGTTTAATGATATTAAACACTTGTAAATTTTTTTAAATTATTTTCACATTCGGGCTCTGACCCGTTTTCTTTCAAATCTATTTTTGTAAAAACCTTTTAGGTGCCCAGCCACAAGGACACCATGCATAGGAGTTTTATTCAGGTGACGTGCTCTAGCTGCTGTGGAAGTTACAGGACCTTGACAATAGACGACTCCATCTTCGATCTTGATTCCATTATCAGATTTTCCTATTTTATTAGTCATGTCGCCCCATTCCTTTAGGGACATCTTACATTTTAGTTATTTCAGACTTCGGATTGTAATTAATTTAGTGATGCAGACTTGGTATTTATTTAATTCAGTATTTAGACTGTTGTGAGGAGTATTCCTCCAGACTTATTATTAGTTGATGGTTATTCTATTGTGACTATGTTGTGGAGGTTATGTTAGCATTTCATAATTTACTCATTGTGTGTTAATCGGATTTTTATTAAAAATTGACAACTCACTTTTTAAATACTAGGTGGTTAGTAATTTTTGAAATGTTTTCGATAGTGATGCTATAAACTGAACCAACTTGGAATTTTGTATTAATTTAATAAAGGAGTATCTACCCAGTATTTTATTAGTCGGGGTGTCACAGGTGGTATCAGAGCATCAGGTTCTAGTGTCCTTTGGATCTGTACGGCTTGTTATGTTTCTGCTGAGCTTTCTTTGATATAGAGCCATATATTTTAGGGCTATTGTATTCTTTTGTGTATGCTTCGCTCTTCAGCTATTTTGAGATAATAATTGCGAACTTATAAGACTTTACTCTCATTTCAGATGCCTCCACGACGTGCGCAGCGAGTTCCTAGGGATGCACAGCAAGAGCCACAGCCTGCACCAGTTCAGGGAACTATAAATGCCGCCGAGGTTGCAGCTATTGTAGCCTAAGCGGTAAATGCCGCTCTGGCCGTTGTACAGAAGGCACCACCCCAGGCGCCGATAGTCGCGCTAGTTCAGGATCATGCATTCCTGTCTGCTTGGGAACGCGTTCATGATGCTTTTCAGAAAGCACACCCTCCGGAGGTTGCAGGTAGCTCCGATGTTGTGCTATCCAGTCAGTGGAGGAAGGATATTCAGAGGCACCTAAGGATGTACGAGTGCACAGATGTTCAGAAGAAGATACTTGCTAATTTCAATCTAGTAGGATCTGCATTGCAGTGGTGGGAGTTCATTACCACCGCAGAGGAGAGGGACGCCCTCACTATACAAGAGTTCTGGGTGTGGTTCGACCGCAAATATTTTTTGTCAGCTGTTCACACTGAAATGAGGAGGAAATTAATGAACCTCAAGCAGGAGGGGAGGACCGTGGCCGAGTATGAGGCCTAATTCACTAATCTCTTGAACATTTTTCCCGATGAGATACCGACTGAGGAGAAGAAAATTCAGAAGTTCACGGATAGATTGACTTGGAGGATCCGTCAACACTTGTTGGGGAATCTCTCATTGGCCACTTATTCTGATGTGATTAACGCTGCATTACTTCAGTACCAGAATCATCGCTTCCACATGTCTGAGAGTAAGAGATCATGGGAGTCCAGCCAACAGGGCACGACCGGGGGAAATGGTTCCAGCGGGGCACAATCTACTCAGGGACAACATAGGCAGGGTGACCAGGGTTCCCAACAGGGGGATTCTAAGAGATTCAGACCTGGGGGTTTCAGAAGTGGACAGGGAGGTTTTAAGCATGGCCATCAAGGCCAAGAGGGTCAGAATGGTCAGCAACAGCAGTTTTAGCAGGGCCAACAAGGCTAAGGTACGAATGGTAACGGCCATCAAGGCCGTGGGCAGCAGGGACAGCGAGGGGGAAATTTCTCGAGGAAGTGCTTTGTTTATGGAAAGACTGGCCACAAACACCAGGATTGTCCTGATAGGGGCAGGGCCCCACAGCAGCAGCAACAGCAGGGTGCTCGACACGAGCCACAGAGGCCTATGTTTCTCGTCGCCCTCCCGGCATCACCACAAATGGCAGCATTACCACCCATTCCAGCAGTCCCAGTTCAGCAGGGGAAGCTTCAGTATGGGAGAGTGTATCAGCTTCAGCATGCCGCAGCCCCACAAGATCCACCTGCCATTGAGAGTATGTTCTCTATTCAGGGGACTATGGGGGGTATTTTATTTGACACGGGTGCCACACATTGTTTCATTACCATGAGATTTTCACGCACTATTGGGTTATTAGACACCGCCGAGAGCACAGTTACTTATGTAGATTCACCATTGAGTAGGGGTTCCGTGATTTCCCTTATTTGTATAGGTGTGGGTATAGATATCGGGAGGTTTACTTTACCCGCTGATATGTTAGTGTTAGAGATGACTGAGTATGATGCGATTATTGGTATGGATTGTCTAGTTGCGTACCGAGCCATGATTGACTCTTTTAGTAGGAGTATTATCTTTTCCATTCCCGAATAGGAGATGTTTTTAGTGGCAATGCCTCTCCCTGAGGGAGGATCGTCCACTCACTTGTACTATATAAAGGAGGAGAACTCTAAGGAAGTGGTGATACCACTCGATGTGATTCCAGTTGTTAGGGAGTTTGTCGATGTATTTTAGGATATACCTAGACTACCTCCGAGTAGGGAGATAGATTTTATGATCGATTTGACTCCGGGCACTCGGTCTATTGCCCGCGCACCTTACCGTATGGCTCCAATAGAGATGAGAGAGTTACGGGATCAGATTGAGCAGTTGTTGGGTCAGGGGTTTATCCGGAGGAGTACTTCGTCGTGGGGTGCCCCTGTGTTGTTCGTAAAGAAGAGGGATGGATCGTTGAGGTTGTGTGTAGATTACCGAGAGTTGAATAAGTTCACGATACGGAATAAGTATTCGTTGCCCCGAATCGATGACTTATTCGACCAACTGAAAGGAGCTTCTTTCTTCTCAAATATTGATTTGCGATCAGTATACCATTAATTGCGTATCAGGGAACAGGACATCTCGAAGACTACTTTCTTAATGAGATATGGTTCCTACGAGTTTTGAGTTATGACTTTTGGCTTGACCAACGCTCCAGCCGTGTTTATGGACTTGATGAATAGGGTGTTCAGAGAGTTCCTAGACCAGTTCGTCATTGTCTTTATTGATGACATATTGGTTTACTCCCAGACAGAAGAGGAGCACGTCGAGCATTTGAGGTAGGTTTTGCAGACGCTACATCAGAACGATCTGTATGCAAAGTATGAGAAGTGTGGGTTTTGGCTGAAGGAGGTTCAGTTTTTGGGGCATATTATTTCAGACCGGGGGATTTCTGTAGATCCGAGGAAGGTATCCGCGGTGAGGGAGTGGGGACAGCCCACGACACCGACTGAGATCCATAGTTTTCTTGGTCCTAGCAGGGTACTACAGGAGCTTTATTCGGGTTTTCTCAAAGATAGAGGGTCCTTTGACACATCTGACTCGCAAAGGTGTGCCATTCATCTGGAGCGATGCCTGTCAGTTGGCATTCGATGAGTTGAAGGACAAGTTGACCTCAGCAACTGTGTTAGCATTTCCGAGACCGGGAGTTAAGTATCTAGTCTACATCGATGCGTCCTTACAAGGACTTGGAGGTGTATTGCAGCAGGAGAGTCAGGCCATAGCTTATGCTTCCCGTAAGCTTAAGCCTCATGAGAAGAATTACCCCACCCATGACTTGGAGTTAGCGACAGTTGTATTTGCCCTTCGGATTTGGAGACATTATCTCCTGGGGGAGAAGTTTTGGCTGTTCACGGACCACAAGTCACTATAGTACATCTTCACACAGAAGGAGTTGAATATGCATCAACGACGATGGCTTAAGTTTGTGAAAGATTATCAGTTTGATATCCAATACCACCCGGGGAAGGCTAACGTGGTATCAGACACGTTGAGCTGTAGGCCAGTAGATAAAGTGGACGAGGTGTGGAATGGAAAATGGAAAGAGTTGGGACACCAAGATGCAGTGGCCCAATCGTTCATGTCTGTGATGACTGTTACACCCCAGATTGTTACGAGAGTGGTAAAGGCCCAGGAAAATGACTCATTCTTCAAGAGAAGATAGTTCGATTAGCAGAGGGAGCCAAGTCCTATACCGTTAGCTCATATGTGGGATTACACTTCAATGGGAGACTAGTCATTCCGGAAGGGGAAGACTTACGACAGGAGGTGATGGCAGAATCGCACGGCTCACGGTTCGCGGTACACCCTGGTGGGGACAAAATGTACCAAGACATGAGACGTTATTATTGGTGGAGCGGGATGAAGAGAGATATTGCCATATTTGTTTCTAAATGCGCCACTTATCAGTTGGTGAAGGAGGATCATCAGAGACCGGCAGGACTTCTATAGCCATTAGAGGTTCCAACGTGGATATGGGAGAGCATATCCATGGACTTTATCACGGGGTTACCTACGTCACAGAGGGGTCACGACTCCATATGGGTAATTGTTTACCGGTTGACCAAAGTTGCTCATTTTCTACCCGTAAGGAGAGACTACACTACAGGACAGTATGCCCAGATTTTCATTGCGGAAATAGTGAGACTTCACGGTGTGCCTCTAAAATCGTGTCTGACCGAGACAAGATATTTTTTTCATGGTTCTGGGAGAGTTTCCAGGAGGCCATGGGCACTGAATTGCGGTTGAGTACAACTTCTCACCCGCAGACCGATGGGTAGACTGAGCGTACAAATCAGATGTTGGAGGACATGTTGCGTATGTGCATCATAGACTTTGGGGGTGCATGGGAGCAGTACCTTCCACTGGTGGAGTTTGCTTATAATAACTCCTATCAGTTCACCATTGCTATGGCTCCATTTGAGGCGTTGTATGGTAGACCTTATCGTTCCCCAACATGTTGGTTGGAAGTGGGGGACAACAAACTCCTTGGGCCGGAAGTGATTCAGGATACTTCGGTAAGGATAGAGATAATACAGAGTCGCATTCGGGTAGCTCAGGATCGGCAGAAGAGCTATGCTGATGCGAAGAGGTTCTTCAGAGAATTCAAAGTGGGGGACTAGGTGTTACTCAGAGTATCTCCTATGAAGGGGATTATGTGTTTTGGGAAGAAGGGGAAACTGGCACCGAGGTATGTGGGGCCATTTCCTATCATCGAGCGGATTGGACCAGTTGCGTATAGACTTGGGTTAACGGAGCACTTGCATAGGTTCATGATGTGTTCCATATTTCCTCGCTAAGCAAATATCTTATGAACGATTTGGCCCATACTCACATTGCTTTGTAGGACATCGATCTCCAGCCCGATAGTTCCTACGAGGAGGGGCCGATCCCTATTTTTGATCGAAGCGAGCGGAAATTGCGGTCAAAGATAGTACCGTTGGTACGCGTTCAGTGGCGACATCATAATGCTGAGGAGTCCACATGGGAGCGCGAGGATGAGATGCACGAACATTATCCAGAGTTGTTTTTACCAGGTACTTTTTAGTTCCGAATTTCGGGACGAAATTCTATTATTAGGGGGGAAGTATGTAATACCCCATAATTTTATCGATATTTATTTAAGGGATTAATTAAATCAAATGTGAATTAATTGAAAATTAATCCAGATATAAATACTAACGAGATATGAGTTGGTATTTGATTATGATGTGTATATATGGCAATATATGAATATTAACAACATGTGAGTTGGTATTTGATTATGATGTGTATATATGGCAATATATGAATATTGAAAATATTAAAATTGTCGCGAGACTGAAATATGACAATTTGGGAAATTTAGTTGGGACGCACGTGTGAGTCGTGTCAGGAATGTAATTATTTGAATTAAAAAGTGAATTTTCTTTTTATCAACCGAATGGTCATTTTGAGTGCGCCAATTAGTCCGTAAGGGTCGAAATAGTCAGAAAACACTAGCCGGGGGTTTAGTTTGAGTCCCGGGCCATTTTTGGGCCATAACGGCAACTTAAAAGGGTATTTTGGTAATTTTGAAATTTTGGGGATTAAAACCTACGAATTTTAGGAGTTAATTATATATTATTTAGGAACCCACTAATCCCATTATCAACATTAGTTGAGTAAGAGGTCTACGGGATTTATAGGAGAGTTTGAAGAAGTTCCAAAAAGAAACCTCCAACCACCATCTTCAACCTTGGGAGAAAATCTGTAGAGAAAGGAGAGAATCAACCTTCATTCACCAATATCTATTCTGAAGAACAATCTAAGGCAAGTGATTTTGTATTTTTAATGCATTGAATATGTCTTCCATGCTTAGTGTAGGAATTATCTTATATTGAACTTTTTGAAGAAAACCCATGAACTTGTTGGAGGAACTTTGAATTTGGGTTAGGATTTGCATGTAGAATGATGATGGACTGATTTAATATTCGAAGAGATATATATGATGATTTAAAAATGGATTTATGATGAGCAATTGGGTATAAGAAAATTATGAGTTAATCTTCATAGGGTTTGGGGAAAATTTTGGAGATTTATCTTAATTCCATGATGATTTGTAGGATTTGACCCCTTAAATATGTTAATGAATGATTTAGGATGATTAGAAATGGTTTATATACGTTAAAACATAATTTGGTTGGTCTTAGGATGGATTTAGAGGAGAGAAGAATTGAGAAAAATGGACTTGGGAATTTTCTGGGCTGAAATTGTCATCTCGTTAGAAAACCTGCCCAGGTCGTTCGAACGACCTCGTTCGAACGAACTTCTAACGAGATGACAGTATAACTTCTAACGAGTTGGTATTTGGTTCGAAGCCCTTCATTCGAACGACCTCATTCAAACGAGACTTCTAACGAGTTGACAGAATGGCCTTTTTGGCCTGAAATGATTTCTAGTATCCTGTAGACTTATTTAAATGGTGAGATAACCTTCCCTTATTAACTAGTGGGTATATTTGGGAGATTGGGGTAAATTGAAGAGTAAAACCTAGAATCTTATAGTAAACCGGATGACATTTGTGGTTTGGGAAGCGAGTAACAAGTCATGACGTGAGAAGAGTTGATAACTTAAATACATATGAACCGGAGACTTGTTAGTTGTATAATACTAAATGTTGGTATAAGAACGAGAAGTATACCACTAATAAAATATTGTAATATCTAAGATATGTGAATGCTTAGTATTTGTAGTTATCTGTGTATAACATACCTACCGTACTTGCTATCATGGGAGGTTGGCATTCGTTTAGGGCCATCTAATCTTTGTTTGCCTACATGGGAGATCTAGATTGGTACCTCGAGGACATAGGTCAGAGCAGGACTTATTGAGAAGTTAATAAGTCTGCTGATCATGGGAGCGTAGGTATGTGCGTGACCCATGTGATGTGAACTATGTTCGCCTCCATTGTTTGTGATTGTTGTTAATGAAACGTTTCCTGAGAGATTCAGAATATGTGGCCCTCATGTACGTGATGTACCGGGATTTGATGGTGAGCACCGCAGCTTAGCCTCGGGGTGTTAGTATTGTATATTTATGATCAGAATAATATATTGTTAATTGAAATGAATTGTTAGGTATAAATGTGAGGATGAATAATAGTAACAGTTTGTATGATGAAAATGGAAGATCTCTAGTAATTAATAGTACTAACATGGGAAACTGTGTAGCAAGTTATAACACTCGGTTAACTAATACTTGTTGGGAATTGAATTGGATATCGTATAGAAATGTTAGATTTTAATATCGGACTAGTTAGATATGGGAACAACTAGAATGGGTACGGGTATGATAGGAGTGGACAATTAGTTGAGAGGTGAGGAACTCATGCGACTGTACACACTATCATGTACTTTATATTCACTGTTTAATGATATTAAACACTTGTAAATTTTTTTAAATTATTTTCACATTCAGGCTCTGACCCGTTTGCTTTCAAATCTATTTTTGTAAAAACCTTTTAGGTGCCCAGCCACAAGGACACCATGCATAGGAGTTTTATTCAAGTGACGTGATGTAGCTGCTGTGGAAGTTACAGGACCTTGACAATAGACGACTCCATCTTCGATCTTGATTCCATTATCAGATTTTCCTATTTTATTGGGCATGTCGCCCCATTCCTTTAGGGACATGTTACATTTTAGTTATTTCAAACTTTGGATTGTAATTAATTTAGTGATGCAGATTTGGTATTTATTTAATTCAGTATTTGGACTGTTGTGAGGAGTATTCCTCCAGACTTATTATCAGTTGATGGTTATTCTATTATGACTATATTGTGGTGGTTATGTTAGCATTTCATAATTTACTCATTGTATGTTAATCGGATTTTTATTAAAAATTGACAACTCACTTTTTAAATACTAGGTGGTTAGTAATTTTTAAAATGTTTTCGACGGTGATGCTATGAACTGAACCAACTTGGCATTTTGAATTAATTTAATAAAGGAGTAGCTACCTGGTATTTAATTAGTCGGGGTGTCACACCTCACTTCTTCTGAGTTTGGAACTCACCTATATTCGTCTTCCACGGAGAACACAGACCAAGCACCGAATGTATATCCAAATTTAATATCGGTTCTATATTAGCTCACTTCTAAGATTTACAACCTCCAAGCAGAGGTTCATGAGATGCAAAAAAAATGGTCCCTATTACCGAAGAGCCCGAGGTCCTCTTCCCTCGCATTATGGGTTTTCTCACACCCGATTCCATTTGGGTCCTCGAGAAATACCAACATGATCCTCGTGATCCTCCTGTTAATGGGAAACCACTAGCCCAGCTTCCTTTGCCAAATCTTGCCCAACCAGGGGATAACTTACCAGTGACCATTGGTCCAAAGGAGGAAAAATTGAACAAGGTCAAGGAGGACCTCAAGATGTCGACTAAGAAGTTTGATCAAGTCATAATATCTACAAATTACATGGACTACACCCACATTTATCCTAGCCTAAAGCAAGGTTATCGAAAAAAGTCAAGATGCCCAACATCTAGAAATTTGGAGGAAGTGGACCCCCAATTGTCCACCTCCGCTATTACCACCGATCCATGACTCTTCTAGGTGCCTCCAAGGAAATAATGTCCCAAATGTTCGAACAAACTTTGAAGTACAACGCTCTTTTCTGTTTCTTATCCCTCGAGGAGTACAAAATTTGCAGTTGGGAGGAAGTTATCACGACTTCATGTCGGTGTACAAGTACAACAAAGAGTTAGAGGTTTCCTACTGTGATTTAGAGTTTTTCAAAAAAAATCATGGGGAATTAGTTAGTAACTTCATGGCAATATCGAGAGAGAAATAAACCACCATGACCAACCGACCATTCAAAGAGGAGCAAGTCAGTATCGTAAAAAAGAACTTCTTACCCCATGTCCGAGGGATGATAGGAGGACAATATTACCCGTATTTCTGATCCCTCTGAAAAAAAGGAGTGGAGATTGAAGAAGGTATTTCCAAGATAGAAGTTGAACCAAAGAAAGCATTTGGACAGTTCACTCCTAGAATGTATGAAAATCCTTCCGGTACCGCAGTTTTACCCACTAACAACATCTCTTATCATGCCACTTCTTGGGCACTAGAAACCCGCCCTAACCTAGTTTGAAAGGAATACACTGAGCTTCACTCTTCCCTCTCCAAAGTTTACCAAGGCCTTTTAAGATGAAACCTCATCAAGCCATTGGACCATTGTCCATTACCAAACCCACGTCCTAAAAATTTCAAGCTAGATGCCCATTGTGACTTTCATCAAACTACTGACCACACCACCGACCAGTGTTTCCAAGTCTAATTGACTAGGGTGTCATTTCCCCATTAGCCAATCTTAAACAAAACACCACCCACTCCCAAATCATACAAATTCCATCTTCCTCAAAGAAGACCCAGAATTTGACCCATCCACCCAAATTGTTCCAAGAAAATCACCCATCATACCTATATATTCTCTGAAGACTCTCCAAGCTTGCCCATATTTCCTCCTACACCCTACAATATTCATTGATTAGACCTTACCACTCCTTACCAGAGCATCCATTGATGAATATACTCGTTCTAGAGGTAAAGATATCGAATTGTTAGAAGTATTGAACTAACTCCTAGAGTTTGGGTTAGGATTGCCCTCCAAGATGACCATTGACTACCAGAGATTCAATACACTATTATTAGAAGCTTGGAAATGGGTTCGAGAGTCAGATAATTGGGTGTTACCAATTAATGAAGTCGTTCTAGATGATATGTTCCAGATCATGGCAGACCTATTCTGACAGGCCAATGAAATTTGTAGCATATCCGAGCTATTTGGTGCTTTGAAGCTATAAGGGCTCCTATTCCTTTCACTTCTATATATCCCCTTTAAATGAGAGAATTTATATGAAGAAGACATTGAGGTTGTGGAGTGTATTGACTTTTCATGGAAGGATGATATTGTCGCCACCAAATGAGGGACAAATTCAATGATTTAGATGAAGACCAAAACCCAGAAAAGACTAACCTGATAGTAAACATATGCATGATGATATTATTTGAGGAGCTACTAGGAGAATCAGTAAGGTAATTGAATAACCCGAGATCGATGAGGAAATAGGGTTTCTATTTTTTCCCTTTTCTATGAACCACATGACCAGGTCAGGGATGCATTACCAAGTCCCAAACCTGTCACCATCAATAAATGACAAAGGAAAAGGTTTTAAGAAATTCCTATGCCCGAAATGACCCTCAAGGAGGGCATGATCCTCGATCAGTTAAAGAAGATCCAAGCTAACATCACCTTGTGGGGACTCTTTATGTCTTCCCAATTTCACAGGATTTCGTTCATCAAGCTACCGACAGGACCCACAGTCCCTCCTTCCACCACACCAGAAGAAGTAGTGAATTTATTCGGATCTCTAACCTCTACTAGAATGCTCTCCTTCTTCGAAGAAGAAATCCCTAAGATTGAGATAAACCATAATTATGCTCTCAATATCTCTATCGAAGTGATGGGAAATATTGTCCCTCTCTCTCTTGTCGATAATGGATCAGATCTTAATGTCTACCCATTGAGGGCTCTTAATTTTTTAGGACTAAAAGTGAGAGACCTTTCTCGAACCTCTTTCGTTGTACGCATTTATGATAATACCCATCGAGAAGTGATGGGATCCATAAAACTTATAATAAGGGTTGGTCCTATAAATCTGGTTGTTGGATTATGAGTTATAAACATCCCAGCGTATTTCAATCTATTGCGCGGACAACCATAGCTCCATAGCATTAAGGGTGCATCTTTTTCCCTCCATCAGAAACTAAAGTTCTTCACCGATGGGCTGGTCATCACCATCTTGGGTGATGATGACAATGCCGAGAATGCAAGCACCAATAATCCAATACTTGAGATATATCAGGGGGAAGATGATATGCTTCTGTCAGGCTTCTGAGTTTAACCACTTCTACTCCCAATAGAGGACGATTTCAAAGATGGGGTTTATCCAGAGTATAACCCCCATGGGAATATCAATATAATCCAGATGTTCAAGAACATGCATGTTATGCCCGGACTGGGGTTGGAACAAAGACAACAAGGGATACTTGAACCCATTATGTTGAAGAAAGATTTTACTCCTTATGTTTTAGTCTATTAACCATCATCATAAGAACTCGGAATGATCCAACTACGGAGAAGGATAGAAAATGCTAAGACTGTCTCTAGAGATTCCTTGAACGAAAGATTCATCAGAGAAGGTGAAGATTTCCCCTTCTGCGACTTTCCTGAACCGTGGTATGATCATGTTGATACGAAGATGAAACCTGAAATGGAGATCTTTTTCCAAGACAACTACTCATGGGACAAAAGTTCCCGGCACCATGTAAAACCACTCATCGAAGAAACCATAGCCGATACTGGAAATTCCTAAGGGAGTCACTCTGAAAATTCATTCAACTTTCATACATTAGGAATGACACTCTGTATGATCCACTCAAGCGATACATCATCGAATCCGTCCAACCTTCTAAAAGATGCTGATACACCTATCCTCAGCTGACATTATGCACTTACGCCACCTACGGAAATTCAACACAACCCAAATGTTTATCCCATTTATTCTTCTCTTGTTATTCCTCCCTAGTATGATGTAATCAAAACCTCCTTTGATGAGGTTCTTAATGCTATTTTTTTTTTCATTGAAACAAATGAAGATTTTGAGTATCTCGTGGTGACTTACATTAATTGTCTTGATTCTAATCAAACTCTTGATGATGATGATTTTACAAATTAGAAATTCTTAACTGATCTTAATAAGGTTAATAACAAACAACAAAACCACGTTCAAGTTAATGAATATGAAACTATTATTATTAATCTCGGTTCTTGTAGCCAACTACGCGAGATTAGGATGGGAGCCACCCTTGATGAGCATGAGCGTGTGCAACTCAAAGAATTAATCAAGGAATTTTTGGATCTCTTAGCATGGTACTACGACAATATTCTTAGCATTAATCTCGAGATAGCTCAGCAAGAGATTCCTACTCTCCCATAAAGCAAATCGTCCAAACAAAAGCTATGAAAGCTCCGCACCGAATGGTCACTCAAGGTTAAGGAAGAAGTGGTCAAACAGTTGAATGTGGGTTTCATTCATTTGATTGAATATCACATATAGCTATCCAATATCGTACTCGTTCCAAAACTAGAAGGGAAGATTCCCATGTGCATCGACTATCGAAACTTGAATAAGGCCTCTTCAAAGGATTATTACCCACTACCCAATATCGGCATGATTTTAGACAATAGAGCCAGTCACGCTCTCAAGTCATTCATTATTAGGTTTGCCGGATATAATCAGATCAAGATGCACCCGGATCATCAAGAGAAAATCGCATTCATCACCCCTTGGGGAACCTTTTGCTACACCATTATGCCATTTGGTCTAAAAAACACAGGGGCCACCTACCAGATGGGCTGCCACAACCATCTTGTATAATCTGATACATAAAATACACAACGGGGAGTGAGGACCCCACATGAATGGCCATATGCTTGGGAAGAAAATCACCTGACAAGGTTACTATTGGACTACCATAGTTCAATATAGCATCGCCTATATTCGGAGATGTCTCAGGTGCTAATAATTTTCCAACCTTCAGCACTTGCCTTTATAAGAATTGTACAACATGACTTCTCCCCGTTCATTCTCCACATGGGGCATCGACATCGTAGGGAAGGTTACACACAAAGCGTCTGATGGGCATGAATTCATCCTTGTGGACATTTACTACATCACTAAATGGGTCAAAGCCGAGTCATACACAGTTCTGAATGCCAAAAAGGTGGCCAAGTTAATTAAGAAAAATATCATCTGTCGATATGGGGTCCCGCATGAGATGGTGTATGATAACGGGTTGTAATTTGAAGTAGAAGTCACAGAAGTGGTCGACGAGTATGGGATTCAGAGATAAAAATCTTCTCACTACTGACCCCAAACTAATGGTGCAGTTGAAGTTTCTAATAAGAACCTCAAAGTCATGATCCGTAAGATGATCGAGAGTTGTCGATATTTGGCCGATCGAATCCTTTACACCCTTTTGGCCTACCGTACTTCAGTTCGAACTTCTACTGGGGCTACACATTACTTTCTAGTAGATAACATGGAATCAGTCCTACCCGTGGAGATAGAAATCCCTTTACTGTCCATCATGCTTGAGGGAAAAGTCAGCGAGGAAGACTGGCATCAAAACCATCTCGACAAGATGTCACCATTAGACGAAAGGAGATTGAAATATTTGTATCATATACAAGGGTACCATAGACGAATAGCATGATCATTTGATAAGAGTGTCAAGGACTGTGGTGTCCAAGAAGGGGACTTAACCATTAAGGAAATAGTAGATCCCATCTGGGACCCCAGAGGGAAATTCAAACCCCATTGGAGCGACCCCTACATTGTGAAAATGATCGTGTCGAGAAGTGATGTTATGCTCATCGACCTTGATGGAGAAGAGATGTCCTTTCCAACCAACTTGGATCGTCTCAAGAAATTTTACACTAGTCTGAAATCTCGACGCGCTACGACTCTTCTCATATCCATTCTATTAAAAAAATTTCCATTCCCCTCTACATGGAACTACGTGGGGGCCTAATCCTCTAAAACCCTTTTTGCTTCCAAAAATACATTTTAGAAAATTTTCAAAAACCCCAAGAGGTGCATAAGTATCTCATCCACTTTATATGAGCACGACTCCCTTCTCCTTCACAAAATGTTATTCTTTCCTTATTCTAGAGAATGTGATAGGACGCAAATATTTTGCATTTCACCTGTTAACCTACGCCTTATTAGCCCCCTTGGGTATCTTAATCCCTATATTTATGCTTGTTAACCAAAAAACCTCGGATGTTTATGTTAACATATTTTGCAGGGGTTAATTGAGCTTTTTTAGGTGTTTCGATGCTTAGTATGAAGTTTGGACGCTTTCCGAAAAACTTTCGTCGACTTTTGCAGCTTCGGGGGCATTTTAGTAATTTCATCATTCGGGTTTGAATCCCGAGCTCTTCACGGAAGTTGAAGCCCTTTGATTTCTCTTTGCGTTTCCGCCGACGGTGCATGATTCCGAGTTGTAATGATGGAGTTATTGCATTTTTAGGATGGTTTTTACTTCAAATTGACACTCAAGGGCACATTCAAGGGCATTTTAGTCATTTCATATTTTGATTTTTTAACCTAATTTCTTCTTGGATGTTGTATTCATCTGAGTTATCTTTGCTTAGCCTCCGACCGTGTCTCATGCTGAGCTATAACGAATAAATGGCGGCATTTTCCGTAAAACAGGACAAAGCTGCAGAATTGCAAATCTACAGGGGTGAATCGATTTGGAAATTTTCCGAATCGATTTGGAAACAGGGGAAATTCGTAACTGTCATTCTAGTGGATTTTGAATCGATTTGGCTTTGGAATGAATCGATTCGCCCCTACAGGTCTGCAATTCTGCAGCTTTGTCATGTTTTACGAAAAATGCCGCCATTTCTTCGTTATAGCTCGGAATGAGGCACGGTCGGAGGCTACAGAAAGATAACTCAGAGGACTACAACATCCAAGAAGAAATTAGGTCAAAATAATATTAAATGACCAAAATTCCCTTGAATGTGCCCTTGAGTGTGAATTTGAAGTAAAAACCATCCTAAAAATGCCATAACTCCATCATTACAACTTGGAATCATGCACCGTAGGAGGCAACGCAAAGAGAAATCAAAGGGATTCAACTTTCGTGAAGAGCTAGGGATTCAAACCCGAATGTTGAAATTACTAAAATGCCCCCAAAGTTGCAAAAGTCGACAAAAAGTTTTCCGGAAAGCGTCCAAACTTCATACTAAGCATCGAAACACATACAAAAGCTCAATTAACCCCTACAAAACATGTTAACATAGAAATCTGAGGTTTTCTGGTTAACAAGCATAAATAGAGGGATTAAGATACCCAAGGGGGCTAATAAGGTGTAGGTTAACAGGTGAAATACGCAATATTTGCGTCGTATCACACCCCCTAACTTACACATTGCTAGTCCCTAGCAGTGAAATAGGAAACAATAAGAAATACAAGAAAAACAAAAGTAGGATACAAGTACAAAATGGGATGAAAAAGTAATAAAAAGATAAGGCCACTTTCGCGGGCGAACGATTGCAATTTTCATATGCAATAAGTCGTTAAACCCCTAGGTTATCCTAGTGGACGAGTGTTGTCACATGAGGGTTTTCAGGGATGATACCCACAAACATCACATGGTTTCCTCAAAATATTCCCAACCCAACATGTGACAAACTCAACAACAACGAAAAATATTTCATACATGTTATTAGCATATTGAACGAATTCAGGCTAAAGTCCATTGTTATTAACAGGTTGAATGCACCTCATAGAATTGAAACTTTAAAAGTGGGAGGGGGGAGAGCAAATGCAAAGTATGATTTGGTAAAAACTTAAATAAACCGGATAAACATAAAGCAAGCATATATTCTATCCTCACAAGAATTACACTCATCAAGCGAATTCACTCGAAACAGGGAGGTAACACACGAAACATGCGGGCATAAAGTGTAAATGTAAATGGAAACTAGGTCGCACACATGTCACAAATGAAGAACGCTATATAGGAAATGAAAGACTTGTAATCTCAATGAAAGATATCGCTCATTAAAGGAGGCGAAATGCATTTTCTCAAATTATCAAAACTATTATGACTTTTAAATTAAATGCACCCTAAGATCACATAGGACTTTATAGGGTTTTAATGTAGGCTAGGCTAGGGTATGAAATGAAGGATATATGTAAGGATTCAAAGTGTTGGGAGATGAAAACTTAGAATAATGGGAAGGATACGGGAAATATCAAAAATGAAAAGTAACTTCCAAACAAGCACTAGATATAACATTTGGAGAGTAATCAAAGCTTATTGAACTATATACACAACATATACAACTTTCTCTTTCTTTTCTTTTCTTCTTTTTCTCGAGTTTTCTTTTGTTTTATTTTTCTTTTTGCTTAATCTATTTCACTACACTTTCTTTTCCTCTTTCTTTCCTTTGCTTATCAAACTCTCATATGCCTAAATTGCAACCGACATCACAACAACATCATTCAATTCCAAGCAACATTCCAAACAAAGTTATGGAAAGTGTATATATGGGCTAAAACTCCAATGCGGAGTTGGTTATGGGAATGGGGTATGAAATGAAAGGATAATATTTAGGCTCAAATGGATTAACGAGGGTAAAAATATAAGGTTGAGGTCAAGGTCAATATGGGTGATATAACAAAGAATGCCTATGATCATTTTCAAAAGATTACTCAATTCTCGAATCAAAACAATATATGAAAATAATGATCAAGTAACACATTTCAAGTATGAACTCAATTAATGAATGGTCAAATGAAAGAATAGTGAGATTACCAATGAATTCAACGTTTTCAACGAGAAAAGAATAGTGTATACACTCACAAACGATGAAAGGTACAAAGCTTACTCGATGTAAGTATATACAATGCAACAAAAGATTACCGAGTTATAAAATTTTTAAACCAAATCAATATAACAAGGAAAGTGCATATGCTCATGGGATAAAGTTTAATTCATGAAGTTATTCATAATATCAATGATTTGAGGACTAAAGTCTAATAACTTCAAAAATCGAGAACATGCATCGTTGAGTTATCAATTGGATCTGGCAATTATTGAAATTTATCATTGGAAACAAGGCAAAATGCCCAACAAAATTAGAAAAAAGAAAGAAAATATTTTTGAAAATTTTCAAATTTTTTACAAAAAGGCATACTTAGTAACTAAATGTGAGCAAATCCATGGACAAAACAAAGAAATGGATAAAATATCCTACACCCCCTAACTTAAATGTTGCATTGTCTTCAATGCGCATTAGGAACACAACAACAAGAGAGGAAAAGAACGATATTGCCCAAAATTGGAGTGATCTCCATGAGCACGAGTCCAATGAAATCTACAAAACAAGTTAGTACCGAGCATAGCAAAAACAAATAAAAAAATGTTAACTAATTACACTAGACTAAATTAAAAGGAAAGAAAGAAAATTAAAAAGCTAACTATTTACAACCTACTATTTAGGTTTCACACCAATTATACACTACAAGTCTAAATAGTTGAGGGTACACCCAAAAAGGGATTTGACTTTAAACGATCAACGGTGGACCCTCCAAAGAGAACATGCCTCCCGAAAGATATGAATTTCGTTTGAACAACGGAAGGCATGTGGGTGGTGAAAAAGTGAACCATCGCCAATTTGAAATTTTGGCCGGACAATGGGGGATTTGGATACTATGGGGGACAAGACTACATTAGTCTCAGAAAAATCAAAATCACATCCCCAAGATTCTTCAATTGGAAGGGGAGGTGGGACAAGTGCAAGTGAAAAGCTCATGAGATGAAGCATCTCAAAATAACATTCTCGTTCAAGAATCGGGTCAAAGTCCTCAAGACTTTCAACCGATTCTTGCGATAAATTTAATTGTTCGGGAATAGTAGGGAGTAAAGGAAAAGAAGGACCATTAACCTCAACACAATCGAAAGAATTAATAAGAGGTTGAAAATCGAAAGTGCTAAAGCTTGGCTCACTCTTGATTATTTCTTCAATAAAAAGGGGTGGAGATGAAACGCAAGTTTCAACCTCAACCCGATTTTGTGAAGAAATAATCTCATCAAGCATGGCATTGGTTTCTAGAAACCAAGATTGTGAACTTTCGGATCGGTTATTAATTTCCTTTATCATTAACTCATAATCAAACGAACAAGAAGACGTTTCATCTTCTTGTGCGGGTTGCTCATAGCTAACGGATTCCCCGCATTCCAAATTACCCTCATAAGGCAATGAGGGATCACTTACATACTCTTGAATTTCACGCTCAATGCGCTCATCTTCAAGAATTTGTAGGAATTCTCTCATTGTTTGGGGAGTATAACTTGGAAAACAATTCTCATAACAATTAAGGTTATCTAAAGTGTAACAGAGAGACATCTCAAAATAAGCTATTCAATAAAGCGACAATCAACAAAATTTCAATTTCTTGAAACAATCTAGCACAAGTCAAAAAGAAAGGGGAAAATAAAGAATACAAATATGAATGAAAGAAATACTACGAAATAATAAAACAATTACAATCTAAAACACACTCCCTGGAAACGACACCATTTTGATCGAGCGGTAAAAGTGTGTTCGTGTGAGGACACAATTGTTGTGTGTTTCGCCGCTGCGATGCAAAAACCTAAACTACAACTACACTTGACAAGCAAGTACAGCGGTAAGTCGGGTATCGTAATAAATCCACAGGGAGTGATTGAATTTTAGATGTTAATTGTTTTAAAACTTCAAGAATAAAAATGTAAAAGATGATAGGTTGGAAATGGTGATAAAAGAAAAGAGAAGTTAATGCTAAATTAAAGGAAAGCGAGGATCGGGATCGCATACACACATTCACGGGCTAAACAACTACTAATTAGAATTCCGGATCCAAAGCCATTTAACCGAGCATTTTAATTAAGTATAAACTTCACGCAATAAGGAATTTAAACCAAAGTTGCTTGAATAAACATTTAATCGAAAATGTTCACATGCGAATTAAATTCGGATTTTCGCTATAAACTCTAACGTTGCGTGATAAAGAAATATAAATGCATAATAATCCGCTTTAATACACGTGGTTTCAATTAAATGCAATTTCACATGAAAACCTAACTTTCGAGGTTCTAAACCCGTAAATGGCGGAACACAATCCCGAACCTATTTATCTATGGACAAATCATGGAAATAAACTAATTTACACTAATATTACACTCTAAAAGCAATAAATAACAATAAATAAACTTATCTAGGCATGGAAAATGGAAAGAAAGCAAGGAAAACAACTAAAATAACTATATTAAGGAAGAAAAGGTTAAGTTACAACTTACAAAACAAAGAGTACAACCATCCATTCGGAATGCACCAGAATGACAGTTACGAATTTCCCGTGTTTCCAAATCGATTCGGCCCTGCAGATTTTTGTTTTTCTTCCCTTTAATTACAAGTTTGCCATGGGATATTTTGTATAAAACCAATCCATCTCATTTTGAGAGATATATCTTCATTATTTTCTAGTTTTAGGGTTTGTAGTTGGGAGCTAAACCCTACTCCTCTCTTGCACTCTTTGTTTTGTAAGTTGTACTTTAACTTTAATTACATTAATTTAATTGTCTTCCTTAATTTTCATGCTTTGATTTACTTGATTTCTCTACTTTCTTTCCTAGATTAATTTATTTCTTGTTGTAATTAGTTTATTGCTTTGTTAATTAGTTTCATTTATGTCTTGCCCTTAGATAAATAGGGTCGGGGTTGTGTTCCGCCATTAATGGGTTTGGACCTCGAAATTTAGGGTTTCGTGTAAAATTGCATTTAATTGAAATCGCGTGTATTAAAGTTGGATTGTTATGCGTTTAACTTTATTTGTCACGCAACTTTAGTGTTTATAGCGTTTAATCCGCGTGTGACCATTTTACGTTAAATGTTTAATCTTGCAACTTTGGGTTAAATTCTTTATTATGTGATGTTTATGCTTAATTGAAAACGCTCGATTAAATTTCTTTCGAGCCTTAACTCTAATTAGTAGTTGTTTCAATCCATGTGGTAGGATGCGATCCCGATCCTCGCTTTACTTTTGTGTAGCATAACTTATTGTTTTCTTTTTCCACCATTCCCAACTATCACCTTTTACACTTTTATTCCTGATGTTTTAAAATAATTAAAATCTAAAATTCAATCACTCCCTGTGGATTTCTTACGATACCCGACTTACCGTTGTGCTTGCTTGTCAAGTGTAGTTGTAGTTTAGGTTTTTGCATCGCGGAGGCGAAACACATAACGATTGTGTCCTCACACGAACACACTTTTCGTGCTCGATCAGAATGATAATTCATTTTAACATGTACATTAATAAAATTATTATGTATTCTTAGCGATTGGTATATACAAAGATCATCAAGAGGCACAACTTGATAATAAAAAAATTCTTTATTTCATTCTTGAGAAGTTTCAATACAATTACATCAGCATAGGGAGTCAAACGGCTCCCCTTGTTAGTCTACTCCTACCTTCCTAAAACAAAAATAAAAATAACCCCACTAAACCCAAAATAACTCTCAAATAATTCCCAAACACCCATTATAAAATCCTCATAGATAAACTCCCCACGGACCCTACCCGCAGCTGCCAGAGGAACCACCCCATCATCGCCCACATCCTAGGGTCCCCAAACTTCCTCTGCCTGAATAGAGTCCCGTAGACGCTCCATAGAATGATAAGAACAAACTAGCCTAGGTAAAACCACAACATCTCCTCCACGGTGTCGGATATGGAGAACCACCTTTTCCCAGTCTCCAAAGCTAATATCTTGGAAACTACCTTTCTCCACAACCACTTCATGTAGTCCCCTAAAATATGACACACTCTTCCAACAGACTGGGATGGACAGGTCAATGGTCAAAGATTCTCTCACAAAGAACCCAGCCTCATGAGCATGCGCTCCTTCAAGTCCTCCACTGAAAAGAAATCTAGTGTTCGAGGTGGCACAATCGGTTCCCAGTAAAATTGGCAAAAGATATACCAGTGAAAGAAAAAAGAGGTCTGCCTAAATCCAACCAACCGAACATACTATTATTACTTGAGTTACAGAATGGGTAGAAGCTCCCCCTACCAAGGCACTGACCAATGCAAGCCTCGAGCCTCATGCTCCACAAACCAATTCTCCCAGCTCTCGATGTCCAGGCCTACACTGATAAAGTAGCATGAAAAATAGTTTGGCACAATCGCAAAGGATACTCAGGTGGGACCACCATACGGAACCTCTCCGACAGCCACATGAACAACATTATGTTTCTACCCCTCAAGAAGTCAGAACAACCTTCCCTACAGGCATCTAGACCATTCAAAATCTCCACAAATATCACCGCCGCAGGATTATGACAGTACGACAACCAAGAAGCAATGGATACAAGTTGTGGGTCAACAAGGAATTCCCCAGTCACCAACACATTTTTAAAACCAAGCCCATAATGACGGCTACAACATAGCCAGTATACAAAACATCCTACAAATGCACATAATGTAGTACAGCAGGAAGATAGATCATCCCTCATGTAACCAATGATCTAGCCACCGAGCACAAGATATGGATAAGTCCCGCTAATAGCTCTCTAGGGGATCGAGAAAATTCAAGCATAGCTGCCGCAACATTGGGATTTATCCCTAACATGGTAGAAATCTCTTCATAGATCGGATAGACCTCATCCAAATCAAAATGAAAAACATGGTGTTTAGGGTACCAGAACTCCACAACTTCCAACAACATATTGCACTCTATGGGCCAGTTACGCCATAAGGAGACTCGCCTCATGTTGAAAGCATCGTAGTACACATTGTAGGAGCACATCGTTTCCATGGTTTTGAGGTAGTTAGAAAGTTCAACACTACCAGGGAGAGCCATATTGAAAAAGTCAGAAAAGAAGAATGCAAGAAATAAGGAATGTGGAGGTGTGAAAAAAATGCTCCACCCACACCCCTATTTATATTTGAAAACCCTCAACCAAAGACAAACATTGTATAGAAATCGGAGAAAACCTGACCCCACCAAGTACCAAGCAATTGAAGGAAGTGCAATCAAAGCCTTGGATTGATTAGCCTAGACTGACATGATGATAGGCAGGATAAGGGCCATGTCGATCGTAACCCCTTATTTTTTAAAATCCCCTTTTCCTTTTTTGTCAAAATAAAAAAATAAAAAAAACTCAATAAAATTAATTTTTATTCTTAAAGAATTCTCAATTTTCTTCTCCTTATACTTTTTACTTGTCTTGTTTTCGAAATGAATTCTCTCTCAAATAATTTTTAATTCTTTTTATGGTCTCAACAACAAAGTAAAAAAAACATGTGAATTAAGTCACTAAAAACAAAAATTAACAAACAACTTCATTTTATTTGCATAGATATTGTTGTGTTATATTGATTTTGTAGGAAAAGAAAATACAATGGGACTCAGCCCGAACCTACCTATATTCTCTCACTCTCTCTCTCTCTCTCTCTCTCTCTCTCTCTCACCTATCTTCACCTATAACCTTTCTCTCTTTCTCTCCCTTATCTCTCTCTCTCTCTCTCTCTCTCTCTCTCTCTCTCTCTCTCTCTCTCAAGAGGAGCCTCCTTCCTTGTGGCGTGCTCTCTTCCTCCTACGACCAGACGGCATACCTCCACTACCCGGGCCAGACCCTTCCTCAGATGAGGTAGATGGAACCAGATAAGAAGGAACTAGAATCGTATCCCCAATGTGGTAAGTCACTGAAGCTATCCAATCCCTACCATCTTTCATCCAGGTGGATGAAACTCGGATATGCTTGAAGAAAAAATAAAAAAAAAAAAAGGAGGAAATCAGTCATTCTGAAGAAAAGAAAGAAATCAGGAGATAAAAAAGACATAGAAATAAAAATATACCATTGGTTGGAGAAACCCGTCTGTCAAGACCAGCTCCTCTGAATACATAGGGTTAGAACGATGCAGTAAATGCACCGACCTTCCATCTGCTCATTTGATATTATAATAAGGATGGGCCAGCCGCACAAACGGAACCTCTGGGATTATCACCACCTGCACTATGGGAAGATCCCACTGGTAGATTCGAACCCACATGGGGGAGAGACATCAAGTCATATATGCTGGGCAGCATCAACTAGCTCGACATATAGTCTAAATAATCATACATCGCCACCGTGTCCGTATATGACGAGTAAGGCTCGCCCATTATCGTCGCTAGCCACACATCATTTTCCATCTCCCTCACTCGCCTCATATACACTCGGCGCCTCACCAGTGGCACCACAACCTCATTCTACACAACTTGTCAAGCTACTCTCTCCCCAAGATACCAGGAGTAGCCAAGCTCATGTGCCAGCAGACGCTGCATATACGTATTCCCCCAGTCATCCCCGTGTGATGGATGGCCATCCCCCATGGATAGAAGGTCACCTGAGAATTCCCAAACAGATAAAGATCAATATCAAGAAAATATGGTCTCATAAGAGAAAAAAAGATTTAACCGCTCACTCATCAGGCCATTCAAGACTTGACGCATTGTCCCAGAGAGAGAGACTTCTTTGACTGTCGATTAGACTTCCTCCACTGGTACATCCAGTAGAAGTCCCCCAAAGACTCGTCCTTCAAGGATATTTATTGGGTGTTAAACCCAATAACCTCATAGAACCACGTCTGTAAAGGACAAAAGGTCAGTAATCAAGAAACCAAGAATAAGATGCATAAAGGAAAATGCGAATGTATCATGAAAATGCGCAAAATAAAGAATACTTTAAGAATATACATGCCTCCAATAAAGTTTTGCCGGTAACATTGGATTCAAGAGAAGAATAAAGGGTTTCTAAGTTCAGGATCCCCCATTAATAAAGAAGGACATTCGAAAACACCCTCATGTAATACCCCATATTTTTGTGATATTTATTTATGGGATTAATTAAATTAAATGTGTATTAATTGGAAATTAATCCGGATTAAAATACTAAAGGGATGCGAGTTGGTATTTGATTATAACGTGCATATATGATTATATATGAATATTGTATTATGAAATTTGTCGTGAGATTGAAATACGGCAATTTGGAAATTTTGTTGAGACGCGTGTGACAGTCGCGTCAGGGAAATATTTATTTTAATTAAAAAGTGAATTTTAGTTCTATTAATCGTATGGTCGTTTTGAGTGCACCAACGCGTCCGGAAGGGTCGAAATAGTCAGAAAACACTAGCCGGGGGTTTAGTTTGAATCCCGGGGCATTTTTAGGCCATGCCGGCAACGTTTAAGGGTAGTATGGTAATTTTGGATTTTTGTGAATTAAAACCTAGGAAATTTGGGAATTAAAAAGCTTACTTGGTAATTTCCCACTAAACCCACTAACCACATCTTAGGACTTATTGGGCTACGGGACTTAATAGAATTGTTCCATAAGTTCCTAAGGCAAACCCTAGCCACCATTATCACTTTGGGGAAGAAGGCTTGTAGAGAGAGAGATAGAAGGATTCTGTAGAGGGAGAGAGAGAATACTCCATCAAATCGACATCAAAATCAGAGATTCAAATAAGGCAAGTGGTTTAATTTCGTTATTTTGCAAAGAATGTTTCTTCCATGTGTAGGAATTGATAAAATCTTATTGTTCTTGGGAGTTAATGAAAAACCCATTTTAATTGGAAGTAAAAATTACATTTTTGACGAGGAATCGCATGTAGATTTGTATTTAGATGAATATTCTGATGATATTATAATTTGGATGAAACGAAAACGGATTTAATTAGGCTCTTGGATGATTTATAAATTCTAGGGTTCATGTTCTTAAAATTGGGGGAAATAGGAAGAGATTTGATAATTGAATGAGGTTAGAATGAATTAACCCCACAAATCACGTTAGTATATGACCTAAATATGTTTAGGGATGATTAGTGGCTTTGAACAATCGTTGGATTAATGTTTGGATGAGATTTGAGGTGTAGAGAAGTTGAAAAAATGAAAATAGGAAATATGGGCTCGAAACTGGCCACTCGTTAGAAGACCTACCCAGGTCGTTCGAACGAGCTCGTTCGAACGAGCTTCTAACGAGTTGACCTTTGACTTCTAACGAGGGTGAAGTTCGTTCGATGACTTCGTTCGAACGAGACCTCGTTAGATAGCCCACTTCGTTCGAATGAACTCTCGTTCGAATAGCCTCGTTCGAACGAGACTTCGAACGAGTTGACAGTTTAGGCTTTTTAGCCTGTTTTGATTTCGCGTGTTCCGTAACGTTGTTTATATGGAGAAATAACATTTCCTTGAGGGATAATTGGTATATTTGGGATATTTGGGACATATTGAAGAGAGAAAAATAGAAGTGTGATTCGAACCAAATGGAAATTATGGAGTAGGACGTGAGGGTCTATTACGATGCGAGAATTATTATCGGCCTAAATAATTGAACTATCCGAGAACTTATACATTGTGTAATATTGTATATTGGTATGAGAATGAGAAGTATACCACTAATATAAATTATCGTGATTACTAAGATTTGTGAATACTTAGTATATGTATTGATTTTATGTATATGACATACCTACCATACTTGCTATCACGGGAGGTTTACGTTCTCTTAGGGCCTTCTAATCCTTGTGTTGCCCGGATTTAGATTGGTTACCTCGATGAACATAGGTCAGAAAAGGACTTATTGGGATGTTAATAAGTCTGCTGATCGTGGGAGCGCAGGTATGTGCGTGACCCATGTGATGTGACTGTGTTCGCCTCCATTATTTGTGATGTTGTTATCTGAGAACGATTCCTGAGAGATTCGAAATACGTGATCCTTATGTACGTGATGTACCGGGATGGATAGCAGAGTATGTGTGCACCGCAACTTAGTATCGGGGTGCTTGTATTGTATATTTATGAGGTGAATAATATACACGTAGATAATGAGAACTTTCATGTTGGTATTGTGAATATAATTATGGTAATGTTTTGAGAAAACATAACGGGTTAACTGATAGTGAATTGTATTACTAATTGAGAATCTGAGTTTAAGTAAAACCCTCTATTTAATTGTTAACGCTAGAATATAATATGGGGATCGAGTAGTAAGGGGTAGAACTTATTACGGTTTGGTTAGATAGGTATGTCAAGTAGATGGGTACGGTACGTTAGGAGTGCACATGTAGTCGAGCGGTGAGAATTTCATGTGAGTGCACGTCCTAACATATATTTTGCATTCAATGTTTTAATGTTATTAAAACACTTGCTGTTTTTAAAATGATTTCCACTTTCGGGCTCTGACCCATTTGCTTTCAAATATATTTTGTGAAAACCATTTTAGGTGCCCAGCCACAAGGACACCATGCTTAGGATACTCATTCAGGTGACGAGCTGTAGCTGTTTGTGGAAGTTACAGGACTTTGCTTGTAGACGCTTCATCTATCTTGACTCTATATTCAGCATTTTATCATTTGTAGGGCATGTCGCCCATTCCTTTTAGAGACATTTCATTTATTTCAGTTATTCAGACTTCTGGCATGTAATTATTCAGGATTCAGACTTGTCATATTATTTTCAGTTGTGGGATTGTTGTGAGGAGTTTTCCTCCGGATTTCTTATTATTAATTGTTGGTTATTTCATTACTTCGTTATGGTGAATGGATTATGTTGTTCTTCCATTATTCTTTTATTGCATGTTAATCAGACTTAACTTAAAATTTGGCAACTTACTTTTTAAATACTAGGTGGTTAGTAATTATTAAAATGTTTTCGACAGTGATGCTATTAACTGAACCAACTTGGCATTTTGTATTGATTTAATAAAGGAGTAGAGCTACCAGGTATTTAATTAATCGGGGTGTCACACCTCATAAATGGCAAAAACCATAAGTGGACGACATCACCACTCCTCATAACTAAGAAACCTCCCAACACTAGCAAAATAAATAAAGAGGCCATCTTCCGCATCTGTAGCCTGTCTTCCTCATCAATCCTCTGACTCATCCATAACTCCCCTAAAAGAGACAAACGAAGAGAGTCCTCAGAGACTACCCTCTCCACATCACCCAATGCCGCCATCACCGCCTCTGGCGTAATCTGCAAAGTCCTGTCCACCTCAATTTTCAGCCCATAACAATCCAGCCCAAAAAATGATGCACATCTATGGGATTCATCGTTATCTCCCCAAAGACAAAATGAAAGGTGTGGGTGGTGTCCTACCACCTCTCCCCCAGAGCACAAAGAACGGCCGTCGAATGAGGCATCTCGTCTAGCGCAGACGCCAGACTCCCAAAACTGACCGATGAGACCACCCAATGCACTAATGACGGAAGGTGCTTCCAAACGTCACTAAGCCCCGTCATCCCTCGAGCGCACAGGGTCGATATAGAGACATCATATTATCAAAGATAAAAAGGAAAAAACCCTTATCAAAATTCAAGAAATAAGAAAATACCCCCAAGAAAAAAGAAAAGAATATAAAAGACATCAATACTTACATAGTTGTCAGGGTTCACCACCCTAGAAGAATGATGACGCGATGACTCACGTAAAAGGATACGTTCATCCACCATTGGCTCGAATGAGTCAAAAGAATTTTTGTTGCCCATTGAAAGGGGAACCCTAGCTCTCTATTCCAAGTTTTCCCAATTGGTAACATTGAGCGATGCCATATGTGTTGCGCTGCTTGAGAAATTAACCATCTCTTGATTTTGGAATGCTAAAACACTTCGCATAAGGTAACTGCAGAAGAAGGCGGGTAAAAAAGATGTGAAAAATGAGGAGAAACCACCCCCTTTTTATAGGAGGCTTATGGGCATGTCGATCAATATCTCCTGTAACCGACCGATCGACACTGTCCCTCCACCTTCTCGAGGTACCCCAAAAGATAGTGCCATTATCATTTAACACTCCTCAAACCATGTCAGTCGGCACCCTCCTTGAAATTTCGTAACAAAAATCCCAAAAAATCCCCGAAAAATTTCTAAAAATACCAAATGGATTTTAGAACCTTTTTACCCTAGTGTAACTCTCACCTCCCCAACAAAATTCCCAAAAAATCAATTGGATATCCTCCCAACAACATCTCCAAAACACACCGCGAAAATAAAAACATTTCTCAGGTAAGAAACATCCAACCCGCTGATCATTCCCTCCACCCTAGTGGAACCTAAAATTAAATTCTACCCTAAAACCCCCAGTGGAACTGCAAGATACATATCCCTAGGGGAGTCTCCAAATTTCTCCAAGAAAACTTAAGCCCTCAGAATTGGCTTTGACCCTCAGAATTGGTCATCTCTATTTAAGCTCGCATAATTGGATTTGAACATCAGAATTGGTCAAAATTGGTCATCTCTACTTAATAATGTAGAATTGGCTTCCACCCTCAGAATTGGTTATCTCTACTTAAGCCCGTGGAATTGGCTTCGACCCGTAGAATTGGTCGTCGCAACTTAAGCCCGCAGAATTAGCTTTGACCCGCATAATTGGTCATCTCTACTTAATCCTGCAGAACTGGCTTCAACCCCCAGAATTTCTCATCTCTACTTAATCCCTCATGATTGGCTTTGACCCGCATAATTGGTCGTCTTAACTTAAGCCCACAGAATTGGCTTCCATTCGCACAATTGGTCATCGAAACTTAAATTCATTATAATTGACCTCGGCTCGAAGAATCGATCGTTACCTACCATAGGTCCTCAGAATTAACCTCGGCTCATAGAAATCAGCCATCCCCAGTGTTTCCTTACATCCACAAAATAAACCTTGACCCTACGAATCGGTCATCCTCATCCCTTTGGTTCGTAAAATCAACCTCCTTTCCAAAACATCATGTGGTTTCTAATCGATGTCTCTCACCTGTTACAAGCTCACCCGTCGAGGGAATCTATAGACACCACATTCTAGGACCCCCTAAGTTTCTATTTAGGTCCCTAACACCTCCCTATTTTACTACGAACCCTAAGTCATACTCTGAGTACCAATCTAGAGGCTATCGAGTTCTCCCAGGCCCCGTTTGACTCCGATCATCTCT
The DNA here is from genome assembly GCA_949130495.1 of Sambucus nigra. Classification (NCBI taxonomy): domain Eukaryota; kingdom Viridiplantae; phylum Streptophyta; class Magnoliopsida; order Dipsacales; family Adoxaceae; genus Sambucus; species Sambucus nigra. The sequence goes on along the minus strand of OX422213.1, from coordinate 415,581,994 downwards.
CTCTTTAGAGTGAGAGACCATTGAATCTCCAAAGGTATCTAAAACCCCTTTTCAATGGTCTGCCTCGTGCACAAATTGCCATAACGGTTTGGACGAACGGATGATTTTACTATCAAAAATCGATTTGGAAACCACCGGGAGCTCTCGGGCCCCTATTTGACCTCGATTAACTTCATTGTCAGAGTGAAAGCCCTTTGAATCTTCTAAGGGAAATGAAAGAACTTTTCTAATGGTCTACCTCGTGTGCAAAACGACATAACCATTCAGACAAACAATCCATTTTCCCCTAAAAACTGATTCGGAGGCCACCGGGCGCTCATGGGCTCCGTTTTACCAGGGTCAACTCTTTAGCTCCAATGAGACTGAATGAATATCCTAAGTCACTAAATACCCTTTCCAACGGTCCACCATATGCGTGATTCTGACTTACAATGCGATGAACGATCTATTTTACTTCGAGAGCTCACCGGGTGCTTTCGGTCCCCGATTGACTAGGGTCAACTTTCAAACCAAGAAAAACTCTTTGGAATGTCTAAGTACATCTCCTAAGATTTTGAACAGTCTTCCCCATGCGTGATTATGACTTACCATACAGACGAACGATCCATTTAAGTCCGACGATCTTACATCTAAAGGACCGACGTGCGCTTCCGAGCTATAATTGACCCAAAGTTAACTCCTGGATCCGAGACCGGTGTAAAGGACACTTTAAGGTATATGGATTACCTTTGTAATGGTATCCTTCAAAACTCAGATCAACGAATTACATTCTAAGACCATTTTTTGGAAAAATATGCACGAGACTGTCAATTGGCAGGTCCATTTTCCTGCCTATCGGCAGTGTGTCTAGGGTCATATGATGATTGGCAGGGCTAGGTCAATGCCTATCGGCACCACCCCTTACCTTCTAAATAGAGGGAATAACCTCAATCCTAAGGTAGACCTCAGATTTATCAAAATCGGTGATCTCATCAACATTCTCTCGAAATCAATGAAGTTCCTCCATGTGAATTTCCATTCAATCTTACATTCCCATCCTTTTCATACCTAATTTGGAAAAATCACATTCTCTCTCATCCAATCTTTATCTCACATTCATTAGAGTTCATCCAAGATGAAATATCAAGCTTCAAAGAATGTCCAAATCCTTCCCTCTCCCTTTAAATTTCTTATTTTGGCATTAAATACGTTAGATTCATAATCTAGTTCTCATTATAGTTCATAAACTTTAATATCTACACTCTTATTAGTATATTGCACTTTATTTTCTATAAGAAAAAAAAAAGAAAAAGAGGGTTACACCCATAAATTTTGAATGGGATTATGCATCACACTTTTTCAAAACTGAAACAATTTTTTTTCAAACATAAACCTGTAATAAACCCCGTTCGAATCTATAGAATAAACCCCATCCTCATGACGCATGCAAGATACGCGGACTTTGATGCCTTTATAGTCTACGTAGTCATTTCGGGTTAAAACTCGAGACTCGAGTCCAAATTTTCAATTTTCTAAATTCCTCATTTTTGCATCTATACATTACCTTAATACATATTATAGTTGTGATCCTTGTTAGCGCTCTATCTAACCCATATTATTGTTTCATCATAACGATCAATATTATGATCAAAGCATTAATCGTATTTTCTATATATTCTGTTGGGAACATTCCTATGGATGACCTCGCTCTATCTTTTCCATGGTATGAGTTGAACTATTCACGAAGAAATAAAGGAAAACAATAACATAAACTTATGAGAGATTGAAAGGGAGGGATGAATGCCTAATAACTTCCCATTCCGTGACTTAGCCCCCGAACCTTCTAGCTATTGGTTTCGTATGAATCAATTGTCTTTGATGCCATTCTCTCGAGGTGATAACATGTTCTTTTGCCACTTTTGTGCAAAATAGGCTGGCGACTCCATCAGTTTACATTTACTCCACATCGATGATGGTTTAAGCGTTCCAAAGTAGGGCACGAGACTTTTTAATCCTGATTCCTTCCCTATCCCCCTTTGGGATCCCTAAGAGAGAAAAAAAAGGGTATGAATCTAGATCGATATAGCCACATGATTGTAAAATGCAATCTGTAAGTCAGATTCATTCACGGGATGGACCATTGGAAAGGGTATTAAGAGAACTTTAAGAATCCATTGAGACATTATTGAGTCCAAGAGTTGACCAATGTTGAAAAGGGCTCGGAAGTGCCCATCGGTCTATAGATAGGAAATCCTCGAAGGAAAATGGATCATTTGTCCGTACCGTAAGGCTAATTCATGCAGAAGATGGACCGTTGGAAAAGATATTCAGTTCCTTTTGATATTTCATTCAACGTTGTTAAGTTGGAGAGTTGACCAAGGTCAAACTGGGTCTGAAAGCGTTGGATGACCTTTCGGGATAAAATGGGTCATTTGTCCGTACCATCAGGATGATTTGCGCACAGAGTAGACCGTTAGAAGGGTGATTCAGAGCCCTTCAAAAGATTCCTTGAGTTTCACTGAAGATGGAGAGTTTACCGGAGTCAAAAGAGGTCTGGGAGAGCTCTGTGGCCTCCAGATTAGTTTCCGTAATAAAACGGATTGTTCGTCCGTACAATAAAGTTGATTTATGCACGGGGTGGACCAGTGGAAAGGATTTCTGATTAATTTCTACTCAGGCGAGAAAGTTAACTCGAGTCAAATAGGGCTCATGAGTGCTCAATTGTCACTAGATTGGAACTCATAGTATGACCTAGGGTTAGAGATGAAAGGGTGTGTGCTAGAGACCGAACGAGGTCCTTAGGGGGAATTAGGATGGGGTGTAAAGAAACAAAGTTCATCAGTTGTATATAAACGGAATAATGTAAAGCAGTTCATAAACCTTCACAAACACAAACTAGGGTTCATGTAACATGCTTCATCAGTTGTGTATAAACAAATAATTATCCACAACTGTAAGGACACAAGTCTTCGATTGAGTCTCAATGTAGTGTTGGCTCAATTCTGGAAAAAAAACATTTGAGTTATAGGATAGTATTCAAGTTTATCCAATCAATCCTATGACGTGTTAATTGAAGACGTAGTGGCCAAGATTATAAAGCTTCATCATATGCCGAGTTTATTGTGCCTCATTTCTACGTCAACAAAAATTGCTCCATTTCCTCCTAAGGTATGAATGCATTACACATATATATAGGAGCTTGGAACAATGTTTTATTGGGTGAAATTTTATTTTAAAATGAATTTTATTTTCAGAAGCTTTCTTTAGAATTTTAAATAATGTTTCTGGGCTTAAAATCGAAATTTATAGAATATGTCACTTCGTTCGATATTGTCGTTCGAACGAGTTTTTCGTTTGAATGATAATGTCATTCGAACGAGTTTGCCAATGACTTTTACTATTAGCCACTGGAACTTCATTAGAAGGGGCGTTGGAACGAGACTTCGTTCGAACAAGATTTTCGGCGGGAAAATTATTTGGCAGTTTTTGGCAATTTTTCACCTCTATCCCACTACTTTTTCCCCACTAACTTTTGACAAGTTTACTAAATGCGGGAACCAACCTTTTGAAAACAACTTTTTCACATTCCTCCATTTCCTAGAGAGAGTTTTAAAGAGTTTCAATTACAAATGAAAAGGTTCAAGTTTTAAGTGTTTGTTTTTCAAGAAAAATCCAAAAACACTTTTGTTTAAACCCATTTGTTAAGTTTATCCAAGTTCCTTAATATATATACTTTTATTAGAGTTTTGACACCGGTTTTATCTCTAACGTTTGAAGATTTTTTGGGTTTCCTTATACATCCCAAAAAGAAGAAGACTTGTTTGTTGATGTGGCATTCTCATACGGTGAAAGGCACCGTGTGTGGTTGGTGGTGGTTCGTACAACTTCATTGGTAGATTCCAAGGTTCCGGTGGAGTCCGGGATTGTCGGCTAGGCAGAGGTAGTTACAAGAAGATGCGTCGGGGATTGAAGGGGTCGAGTCGAGTGTTGTAAGTCATCTGCTTATAATTGTAAATTCCATACTTAGTGGACTTAAGGCTAGGGCAGTCCGAGGTTTTTTCCCGTTGTGGGTTTTTCCTCGTACATCGCAGCGTAGTGATTTATTTATTTTATCTTTCCCAAAATTCACCTTAGATGCATGCTTATGTAAGAAGATAAAATTTGGTTTAAATCTCTACTTGCTTAATTTGGTGCTAAATAATATTTTGGGTAAAATTTATATTAATTTAATTCAAGTCATCATTTAATTTATTGAAATTGGTGTGGCCTATCTTGGTAATATTGAAAATATGGTTTAGGAAAATTCTAGGACTTGAGTTGAATTAATTAGGTTTCAGTGAAAATTTTGTGTTGTCTAATTTAAAATTCACTTTGTATTTTGTTTATTTTAATTTGAAAGGATTTAAAATTTGTTGGTTGTAATTTTTGTTGAGCCACCTATATTCGGCATATTGAAAAGGAAATTGAAATTACTTTTAGTAAGATTTTAAAAATTGGGGGTTCTATCGTTCCCAACAAGTGGTATCAGAGCATGATCGCTAAATTATTGCGTTTAATATCCATTTAAATATTTTTGACAAAAATGGAATTTTCCCCATTTTCAAAATTTCCTAATTTCGATGGTTCTAATTACGCATATTGGAAAGCACATATGCGTTCGTCACTTAGGTCTCTAGATGAGAGGGTTTGGTTGTCAGCCATCAACGGGTGGTCCCCACCTACACATTTAGTTGAAAATGAACATGTTACCAAATCTACCGGTAGATGGAGTGAGAATGATTTTAAACTTGCAAATTTTAAATCCCTTGGTTTGAATGCCTTGTTTAGCGCGGTCACACCGGATGAATTCCGTCGCATTATGACGCGTGAAACTGCTAAAGAAGCTTGTAATATTTTACAAATCACTCATGAATGAACTAGTGTCGTAAAATCTTCTAAACTCCAAAACTTCACCACTCAATTTGAAACCATCAAAATGAATGAAAAATAAACTTTTGGTGAATATTATGCTAGACTTTCCGATATAGTTAATTCATCTTTTAATTTGGGAGAGAAAATACCTGACAACCGAGTACTAAAGAAAATTTTAAGGTCCCTACCCGATAGATTTATTCCCAAGTTGATCGTGTTAAATTCTTTACCCACTTTAGCCTCTACGAAATTAGAAGGGCTCGTAGGTGATTTACAAACCTATGAACTTGACATGTTTCCCTCTAAAACTGAAAAGAAAATAGATAAGGGCATTGCTTTGAAAGCTCGAAAGGAGGAAAAATAAGTACTAGATAGTGAAAGTGAGAGTGACTCGGAAGATATGGCTATGTTTGCTAGGAAGTTTCAAAAATTTCTTCAATTTAACAAAGATAAATTTAAAAATGATTTTAAGAAATTTGAAAATTCTAAGCATGACAAGGCCGAGAAGATCCCTAAAACTCTTAAAGAAAATTTAAATACGGAGGAGTCAAATAGGTGTTTTGGTTGTTAAAGGTATGGCTATAGGGATTTTGAGTGCCCCACTAAACTAAGGAGAGAGGGTAAGCAACCAATTTGTTTTAATTCAACCCTTAGTGATAGTCATAAGGAAGAGGGATCCAATTCCCCCATTGAGCGCAACTTTACCGCGTTCATTGCTAGTTATGTAAGTGATAGTGAGGAATCATCCAATGATGACATCTTAATACATAACACTTCTGAGGCCTTTGCTTGTGCAGCTACAAAAGATGATGGTAGTGAAAAAGGAGAACAAAGAAAGAGTGAAATGAAGAAGAGGTTGATGTGAGTGAACTTCAATTTGCATTTCAAGAACTATATGAAGAATCTATTCAATTAAAAAAAGGGGCAAATTTGAAGTTAGAAGCGAGTTTAAGAGAGATTGTTAAGATCATTAATGAGAGTGCGTTAGTAGAAGACCTTAGAACACATGAGAGAGCTCTTTGTGAGAAGATTGAATATGAAAAAGGCGACAGAGATAGCCTTAAAGGTTTAATGGAATCCATGAAAAAGGAGCTTCTCTTATTTGAAGAGCGCAATATTTTTTTAGAGTGTCACATTTTAGATTTAGAAAATAAACTAAAAGACTCTGGTAAAGTCAAATTTGATTTGGAGTGTCATTCGTAGAAATTAGATAAAATATTAGGAACGGTTCAAATCAAGAATGACATTTGCGGTTTAGGCTTCGATACTTGTAATGAATCAACTCATAAAGCCAAAACCAATGTTTTGGGAGAATCTTCTAGGAACAATGTTATAGACCATTCCTTAGGTAATTCTTTTCGCTGAGTCTTTAGGTGCTCACATTGTGGTCGAAAAGGTCATCTTAAGAAATTTTCTTTTGATCTTAAACGAGGTCCTAGAAAATCCCATCGTAAGGCAACCGAGGTAGCCAAGATTCCTGCTCCCCGAGATCGTCATTCGTCATTCGTTTGGGTTAGGAGATCCGACTTGGTCGCTTTACAATATAAGATTTTTTATTCTCATATACTTTCACATGCTTCCTCCCTTGCAAAATTTAAAGGTTGAATGTTTTAGTTGTTTGCATACGTTATCTTTTGTACTTCATGCTAAATTATCATGCTAATTATATGCTTCTTTATCATTATTCTAGTCCATGCCCCATGCTTAATCACATTCTAGAATAATGATTTTTGTTTATCTTTTGTATTACACTGCTTTCATTTTACTTTGCATTAAATTAAAAATACAAAAAGATTTTTGTTTATCATTTGTGTTTTACCTTTTTAGTAATTTAAGATTAATGAAAATTACAAATGATTTTTGTGTGTCTTTTGAGTAAATATTTTTATTTTTGGTTAAAAATTGTCAAAAACTCTAAAAGATTTTTGTTTTGTGTGTATTTTAGTTTGACACACTCTATGTGGCATATATTTGTGCTTGAATCCCTTATTTTCGCTCCCATGTGGCTAGAACTTTTGGTTTCGATTATCAACCCTTAAAATGTTCTTTACCATGCTTACATGGAGTAGTTGGATTTTGTGTTGATATAATGGATTCTATTTTTATATGCCTCAATTCACACATGTACGAGATCTCTTGAAATTTTAACTTCACATGTTATATTTGAGCTTTATGAGGTGTTGTCCTACCAATCTTGTCATCTAAATCTTATGTGACCTAGGAGGACTAGTGCATGTTAAAATCCGTTGCACGTGAGATTTGTGTGAGATATAAAAATTTTATATATAAATGTGCACAGGAAAGGGGTCCGAAAGAAAATATCATCCTTTGCGAGTAAGCCACCTTTTGGAATGGACATAAAAGAAATGCGTGGTCCAAAGGCCTAAAAGAATAAAATATGGCATTAAAAAGAAAAATAATTGCCAAGGCCTAGTTTTTATTGATATATTCATTCAAAATAATATATGATTATTGAGGGAGATTGGATGGTATATCAACGGTTGGCACAATGTCCATTTATCCTAGTTATACTTTCAATGTCATGACTCTATTGGTTTGTAGAATCATCAACATTCTAGGCTTGTATGCATTGTGTATGTTTGTCCATTGAGTTCAATTTATATTATCACATGAGGTTATATTCAAATGTGATGAAGTTTACAGTAAATTGAGAACTCCGTGAACATGTTTTAAGTGATTGGGTCTAAATTTAATTGTTACTAGTTCACACCCCTACACTTCTGTTTCCATATGACAAATTTTTGCCATACAAGTGTGAAAAGCTTATTTTATTTTGTGTCATGTGTGGTATTTATACCTAGTATATGTGCGTGTGTGTTAATGATATTTATTATGTTCTCATATACAAGGTATTACATTTGTCTTTGCCTTGCTTTCTAGTCCAACTATGCCTATATTGTTGCATTCTTTATTGATATCACATGCTTAATACTTTATGTATCATATTGGTATCATTTTCTTGCATCTTAGTTGGTACCCTTTGTTCTTTTTATGAATTAGTTATGCTTATCTGAGTTTGGGAGATTTAACTTAGGGGAATTCGAAACCTTCTTAGGTAGATCACAGTTGATTAAAGGAAGAATTAATTTAGGGGGAGTAATTATTTTAATATTGCATTTAATATTTTGATATTCCCTATGTGCTTAATAGTTTGCTTAAGTGTGCCGGAATTCTTCAATGTGGAAACTTTCATCAGCAAAGATATTTATCCTTGGGTCTTGAGTCAAGCTTGGGTGGTATGGTTGAGTCTAGTAGAGCTTGACGGCCCCTTAGGATTTTGTTTTGGTTTTTGTCCCATAATAGCCAAAGGGGGAGATTTGTAAGGACACAAGTCTCCGATTGAGTCTCAATGTAGTGTTGGCTTAATTTAGGACAAAAATATTTGAGTCATAGGATAGTGTTCAAGTTTATCCAATCAAGCCTATGACGTGTTAATTGAAGACGTAGCGGCCAAGATTATAAAACTTCATTATATGCCGAGTTTATTGTGACTCATTTTTATGTTAACAACAATTGTTCCATTTCCTCATAAGCTATGAATGCATTACATATATATATATATATATATATAGGAGCTTGGAACAATGTTTTATTGGTTGAATTTTTTTTTTAAAATAAATTTTATTTTCAGAACGTTTCTTTAGAATTTTAAAATAATTTTTGTGGGCTTAAAATCGAAAATTATAGAATCTGTCACTTCATTCGATATTGTCGTTCGAACGAGTTTTTTGTTCGAACAAGAATGTCATTCGAACGAGTTTTCCAACGACTTTTTCCATTGGCCACTGGAACTTTGTCAGAAGGGGCGTTCGAACGAGACTTCGTTCAAATGAAAATCTCGTTCAAACGAGATTTCTGGTGGGAAAATTATTTGGCAGTTTTTGGTAATTTTTCACCTCTATCCCACTACTTTTTCCCCACTAACTTTTGACAGGTTTACTAAATGCGGGAACCAACCGTTTGAAACCAACCTTTTCACATTCCTCCATCTCCTAGAGAGAGTTTTAGAGAGTTTCAATTCCAAATGAAAAGTTTCAAGTTTTAAGTGTTTGTTTTTCAAGAAAAATCCAAAAACACTTTTGTTTAAACCCATTTGTTAAGTTTATCCAAGTTCCTTAATATATATACTTTGATTGGAGTTTTGACACCAGTTTTATCTCTACCGTTTGAAGAGTGTTTGGGTTTCCTTCTACATCCCAAAAAGAAAAATAATTGTTTGTTGTTGTGGCATTCTCATACGGTGAAAGGCACCATGTGTGGTTGGCGGTGGTTCCTACATCTTTATTGGTAGATTCCAAGGTTCCGGTGGAGTCCGAGATTGTCGGCTAGGCAGAGGTAGTTACAAGAAGACGCGTCGGGGATTGAAGGAGTCGAGTAGAGTGTTGTTAGTCATTTTGCTTGTAATAGAAAATTTCGTACTTAGTCGGCTTAAGGCTAAGGTCGTCCGAGGTTTTTTCCCATTGTGGATTTTTAGTCGTGCATCGCGGTGTAGTGATTTGTTTATTTTATCTTTCGTAAAATTCACCTTAGATGCATGCTTAGATAAAAAGATAAAATTTGGTTTAAATCTCTACTTGCTTAATTTGGTGCTCAATAATATTTTGGGTAAAATTGATATTAATTTAATTCAAGCCATCATTTAATTTGTTGAAATTGGTGTGGCCTATCTTGGTAATATTGAAAATATGGTTTAGGCAAATTCTAGGAGTTAAGTTGAATTAATTAGGTTTAAGTGAAAATTTCCTGTTGTCTAATTTCAAATTCACTTTGTATTTTTTTAATTTAATTTGAAAGAAATTAAAATTTGTTGGTTGTAATTTTTATTGAGCCATCTCTATTCCGCATATTGAAAAGGAAATTGAAATTACTTTTAGTAAGATTTTAAAAATTGGGGGTTCTATCGTTCCCAACAGCAACCCAGTCTTAAGAGCGAATATGAACAAGTCGGTTCATCAACCGGGTATAAATAACTCAGTTTTCTAACTGGATATTAACAACTTGGTTCATCAACCAAGTATAAACAACTCAGTCTTCCAACTAGATATGAGTAACTCGATTCATCAATCGAGTATAAACATCCCAGTCGACTGAGTGAAATAGGATCCTTGTTGAACATCCACATCAGTTATATTTCAAATAACTAAGTACGAATAACCTGAGCGATTCACCGTGTATAAAAATGACATAATATGCACATAAAGGAATGTTATCACCATCAGTCAACTTGTGGATGACCGAAATATCATATATAAATAAGTGTTTTGAAGAACGCACAATACAAGAAGGCAAAACAAAAAACAAGACAAAAGGAGTTCATATAAGAAAAGGGCCAAATCCAACAAAAATACTTATTTATAGTCCTAAGCTAATAAAAATACATGTTCACAAGCTGAAGCTAATAGAATAAGGTGTTCAGAGGCCAAAGACAATATTACATAAAGAGAATGATAAATGGAGGGAGAAAAAATGATAAATTATGGAGATGGGGGAAATAAGAGCATACTAGCAAGAACTCAACCCATCTCCTCATGCATAGAGATAAAAAAATTCCTCACCCTCAAAACCTATCAGATGCCATGAGACAGTTAATAGCTAGGGTTACTGAATGTAGCCCACCTCATCCAAATAAGAGGGAGATGGCAACAACTCCTCCTCAGTCTTTACATTATTCAGATTGAAGGTCGAGAGGTCCCAGTCAAGGTGAGCATTATATACTTGACTGATTAGCTCGTTATAGCCATTAATGAATGACTGAAACTTGAAAAACTTGTTTACTAAGTTAATAACAAAATGTTATAGATTAAGTGAACTCCAAAAATAAACTCCTAGAACAAAACTCTTTTGGAAATATAACACAAGAAGTGTTGAACAGTGTTCTGAATATGTTTTCTAGATTTTTTAGTTTGATTAACTTAGTTTTTTTTTAAATTAATACCTATCAACAAGTCTTAAGTGAGAAACCATTCACATAAAAAATTAAGAATATTCAAGCAAAAGAACACAAGATTTTTAATGTGGTAAAACCCTAAAGTAAGGGAAACATCCACGGCCCCCTCTACGGAGAAAAATAAAAAATCCACTAGAAACAATCACAATAAAAGTTACATCACTAAGCATGCAAGTCAAGATCCTAAATCTAAGTCAAGAAATATACCTACACGATTTTCTCCACTCTCAAAGGCTTCTGACTTGATTTTGATCTCCCATGACAGCTTCCTTGCTTTGTCCATGTTCGCTGATTGTATCAGGTCTTACAACACCCAGTTTCTAAAAAAGAACCACTCTACTAAGTGTTTGTGTGAGAGTATAGGTGGTTGTGAAGTGAACCAAATGCCCTCTCACAATAGTTATATTGATAAGATTCAATGAATCATAAACTTCTATATGACATGCAAACACTATTTCTGAAATTTAGAGTTCTTTATCAAATCAGATCAGAAAAATAATCCTACTATAGAAAAATAGCCAAAATCCTATATGCCTCAAGTTTGATTTATATACAACTTTATTTCACAAAATGTGAAATATAATCAGAGAGACATAAACATTCTTAAGATCTCTATGAAAAATCAGAAGTCTATTTTTCAAAAAACAGTTTGAAAAATATAGAAGGATCGTTTTAGAAAATAACAATAGTTATAAAGATCCAAGAGAGGCAAAAACCTATAGATGGTCGTGTGATATTCTCTATTGAAAAACTCAAGATTTCTACAGAGAAACTCAAGTTTTTCTTAGAGATAGGTTCTAAGAGAGACAACTGGTTTTGAAGAGGTCTTTAAACAAAAAAATAACCCAACACTCTTACTCACAGAAACCCTAAATCTAACACTCAAGTAAGGGTTTTCTGGTATATGAAACAAGAAGGTTTGGATGTATAGTGTTTAGGGAACACAAGAGATTTTAACTTTGAATGAATAGGGTTTCCTCAATTCTCTATAATTCTTCTTTCTTTTTTCTCTCTTCTCCCTCTTCTATTTTTCTCTCTCAATTTAGACGAATGAGAAAAAGTTACCAAATGATGACTACGGACATCTTTTTATCCTAGTCGTGGAAGGATCGAGAACACCGACTAAAATCAATGGCTGAGATTATGGCTGACTATTTGACTCTTAATCTAACAGTTGAACATAGGAGGTGATTAAATGATTGATGACTAGTCCATTTAGGTTCAATAGGATTAGATAAGGACGCATGAAAAACGTTGATTAATATGATCCAAAGGCTACGATTACTTCTATAAATTGAGTCGTAAAAGAAACACAAATCTAACCGTTATAAATACAACACGTGTATGGCTGCGATGTAACAGAAAACACGTGTTTTATGTTATAAAAAAATTATTTTGACCCCCAAAAGACTCTAGCGCTTTCATTATCTACCCTGGGCAAGTTTTTAGGGAAAATAGTATTTGCAAATTAACCCCAAACATTTAAAATCACAAATTAATTTATTTTGAAAAATCATTTTTAATTTTCAAAAAATAGTTTAAGTGACTTAAAAATTTCCTAAAAATTAATGGCCCTTGTGCACACGTAATATCAATATATGCACTGTAGGTGTCCTAAAGGGGTCATGAGGTAGAAATAACTTCCCTTTTAGGTGGATCATGAGGTTCTTGGATTGGTTTCTTCTTTGATGCTTGGAGACTTTGAGAGAGAGAGCAACTCTTAAAAATCTAACCTACTTTGTCTCAATATCCAAACTAGCTAGAACTCCTATATGATATAGACTCAAGTAAGTCAATCATATAGTGTGTTGTCAATCTCCGCCTTCAGATATTAGAGACAAAATTCCCTTGAGTAACCTGTACTCGTGGATAAAAAGAAAAAAATCCTATATTTCCTGTACAAAGTATCTAACTACTCTTTCTCATCCTAAAACAGAAAATAGGAGAAAGAAAATACATCACTCAACTACGATACAGACCAATACCGTAATAAATAGGAGAAAATATGCATTCGGGTCTCAAAGATGCTTGATACAAGTAGACACTCAATGTCATATTAGTTGTGTTAGTACAAAATAGGATATAAGTTCTAAACTATGTACATATGTACATAAAATATAAGCTAGGTACCCACGTTCCTCTCCCCCAATTTTGCTCAAATATACAATGGGGTAAAAGGATATAAAGCATGAGAATATGTATTATAAAAACAACACAAGAAACATAATCAGATTAAAAGGGTCTCCTACATTAAGTAAGAACTATCATACGTATGGCATTACGAAGATACTCAAATCTAATATTATCAACCGATTTAGTAAACAGATCAGCTTGCTGTTTTTCGGTATTAATATACTCAATGTCTAATGCTTTAGACTCTATAAGATCACGAATGAAATGATGTCTAATTTTTATGTGTTTAGTTCGAGAGTGCTGGACTAGATTTTTAGATATGTTTATGGCACTCTAGTTGTTGCAATACATTATCAATTTTTCTTCAATGATACCATAGTTATTAAGCATCTGCTTGATCCATAATAGTTGAGAACAACAACTATCGGCTACAATATATTGGGATTCAGCCGATGAAAGAGAGATACAATTTTGTTTCTTATTGCTCTAGCCTACTAAATTATTTCTTACATAATAGCAAGCAGCGGAAGTACTTTTACTATCGTCTTAACACCCTACCCAATCAGCATCTGTGTATCCTACAATGGCACTAGTGGCGTCTTTAGTGTACCAAATACCATAAGTTTGTGTACCCCTAACATATTTGATGATATGTTTGACACTCAACATGTGTGATTCTTTGGGTGCACATTGGTATCTTGCACATACACAGATGGCATAGGTAATATCAATTCGGTAAGAAATAAGGTATAAGAGGCTCCATATCATACTTTTATAAAGAGTTCGATCAACAGTTTTCCCATTTTCTTCTTTGGATAATTTGGTACTTATGCTCGTGGGAGTACGTGCAGGTTTAGAGTGTTTAAACCCAAACTTCTTAATGATATCAGAGGCATATTTGGATTGATTTATAAAAATACCATCATTGAATTATTTGACTTGTAGTCCTAAGAAAAATTGTAATTCACCAATTAACGACATCTGAAATTCAGAATGCATTATCGCAGAATTTTTTTAACTTGATTAGAACAGGTTGAGAAGAAAAAAGTATCATCGACGTAAACTTGGGCTATCAGAATATATTTATTCGATTTCCTAACGAGTAAGGCTGGATCGTTTCCACCTCTAATAATCTGTGAGAGACTAAAAACATAGACATACGTTTATACTAAGATCTAGGAGCTTGTTTCAAACCATATAAGGATTTCTTAAGTCTAAACACGTGATTTGGATAAGAGAGATCGATAAAAACTTTAGGTTGTTCTATGTATACTCCCTCACATAAAATTCCATTTAAAAAAGCGGGATTAACATCCATTTGAAAAAGTTTGAATTGTAAATGACATGATATAGCTAAAAGAAGATGAACTGACTCGTGACGAGTGATAGGGGCAAAAGTCTCGTCAAAGTTAATTCCTTCTATCTGAGAGCATCCTTGTACTAACATTGTATTATTTCTAATGACCTCCCCATTTTCATCAGTTTTGTTTTTGAAGATCCAACGAGTGCTGATAACCTTCTTATTTTCTGGACTAGGAACGAGATACCAAACATCGTGACTCTGAAACTAGACAAGATTTTGTTGCATAGCATTAATCCATAATGAGTCACAAAGGGCATCATTTACATTTTTCGGTTCTATAAGAGAACCAAAACAAGAAAAATATGTAAATTTTTGAAGTTGGGATCTAGTTCTAATTAGATCAGAAGGATTACCAACAACATTATCAATGGGATGGTCTTTAGAAACCAAGCTTAGTACAAAAGGAGTTTCAGGTGGCAGTGAATCAATTATTTTTGTTGAGTCAGGAATAAAATTGGGTTCTTCCTCATCTAGGATGACTTGTTGACTGACACTACTCTCAGCACTAGTATCATTTACAATTACATTGAAGGATTCCATAGTAACTTTGGTTCGACAATTAAAGACACCAAAATCCCTACTATTTTGAGAATATCGAAGAAATATTCATTTTTCTCCTCGGGTTTCAAATTTTGAAAGATGTTCTCTATCCTTACAAATATAACGGACACTACCGAAGGTTTTTAAATATTTTAAGTTAAGCTTTTTTTGGAACCAACGTTCATATGAAGTTTGTTTGGAATTTTTTGTAAGGTAGACACGATGAATTATATGACAAGTGGTTTGAACGGCTTCAACCAAGAAATACTTAGGGAGATTTTTTGCATGTAACACAACTCGAGCCATCTCTTGTAGGGTTTTATCCTTACGTTTAGCAATTCCATTCTGCTATGGTGTCTTAAGTGCACTAAATTCATGTTTATTACCATTTCCCATACAGTATTTCGAAACACTGGAATCTTTAAATTCTCCACCTCTGTCACTTCTGATGCGACATACTTGGGTGTCCTTCTTGTTCTCAATTTTTAATTTTTTTTAAGAACTCACTGAAGGTATCAAATTTGTTTTTCATAAAATCCACCCATGTATATCGTGTGAAATCATCCACTATAATAAGTATATAATTGTTATCACAGAAACTGATAGTTCTAGAAGGACCTATAAGGTCCATATAGATTAATTCCAAAGGTTTTGTAGTTAAAACATATTTAACTTTCTTGTGAGGAGGTTTACTTATTTTCCCTTCTTGAAATGGTCCACAGTCGGGATTAAAAAAGTTTTTGATTTTTGGTAATCCTCTAACTATTTCTTGGGATCTTAACCGACAAAGATTATCAAAATTTATGTGTCCCAATCGATTGTGCCATAGATCAACATCTTCTAATCTGGAAATGTTACAATATTCATATTTAGGAATGACTGTGTAACAATTATCCTCATTTTCGTTTCCTATTAAAATACAGTTTTCCTTTTCATCAAGAATTTTGCAATCAGTTTTTTGAAAATGTAATAGTATGATTAGAATCACAAAATTGAAATATACTCAGTAAGTTATCCTTGATACCTTTAAATAAAAGAACATCATTTATTTTGGGAAGACCTTCCTCATGGAATATTCCCTTACCTATGATCTTAGATGAAACCCCATCACCAAACACAACACTACATCATGAGAAGTCGGTTTTGTTTTTTAATTTGGTTGCATCCCCATTCATATGTTTAGAACATTCGGAGTCGAGGTACCAACTAGGTGAAGTGTGTTGTGCCTTAAAAGTTGCTATGACAACATTGCACTTGAGCTGGGATAACAAGTCATGTTTTCTAATCCAAATGGGCTTGGTTTTGAAAGATTTATTGCCCTTTGATTTAGAAAAGTTTTATTTGGTCTTTCTAAATGGATTCTTTTTAGTTTTATATCCTCCCTTATATTTGTAGTTAGAGTTATGTGCGGTCTTCCTTGGGAGAACATAAGTATTCCTACTCTTCCTAGAGTAGTTAAATTTGAATAAGTAGGTGTATACAGTCTCTTTTAAAAATATTCAACAATAGTGTGGCCATAGACATCAAAGTATGAACAGTACTGAAGGGTGGAGGACTTGAATTTACCGTTAAAGTCTTTGAAGATTGGTTTATCCCTAACAGGTATGGTCATCCAGGTATCATTGGCTTTAGGTTTATGACATTGATTTCTAACAGGTGGATATATATACTTAGTTGGACCATTAGATTTTGGCTGTTGAGTACACACACTTTGTTTACCCTTAGATACAATTTTGAAAATATGTTCTTTCATAGTATCTTGAACTTTCTGTCCTTGCTTAACAAAAATAACATTTTCAGGAGAAGGATCTTTACTAGTAATGACCTTTTCCCCAAAACCTATGTCAGGTTTGTCTTCAGAATCAAACGTACTAACTTCAATAATTTTTATATAAGATTTCAGTTGTGTTTCAAAATGTAAACATTTTTTAAAAACATTTAAAGATTTCTGTTTTGATTCTTCAAGTTCAAGAAGAGAATCTTTATATTTTTTCTCTAAAACATAATTTGTCTCAAACAAGTCTTTGATTTTTAAAGAAAATTATTTTGTTTCAGTCTCATTGGCAACACCTTGTGCTTTAAATTCTTCAGTGTTCTTCCTAATTGTCTAGTTAAGTAAATCTACACGTTCATTGAACATCTTCACCATTTTATCAAGATGGACACTTTTCTTAAGTGTTTTTGTGTACAACTCTTGAATATCTAGAAGATCATCGTTGGATTCACTATGTGTCTCTTGTGTAGTGTCACCTATAGCGTTCATTTCTTCTATGGAACTCACACACACTTTATATTTGTCTACAATATTCTCATTCAAACACACCCGTATACTATCATTTTTAGTGCTATTTTTACCACCAACACACTATGTTATCATTTGCAGATACAGTAAGAACATTATCAGAAACAATAGGATAATGAGTTGTCAAACCTTTACCATCATCATGTTATATGATCTTAGCAGAGAATGGCATACAAGACTCATCATTACGGGTTGACTCAGTTTCATCTAAATCAGAATCACTAGAGTCGTCCCATGTCTTACATATATTTGCCCTATTATTCTTGTTCAAATTTATTTTGTATCTATTAGCATAGTGTCCCATCCTAGCGCATTTATGAAATTTCACTTCTTTTAAGTCCATCACAGGTTTATTTTTGTCATAGGGATGATTTCCATTGTGTATTTCATGAGGTCTGCGATTTTGATTACCTTGATAATTTTGTTTGCATTGTTTAGAGGCTATTGCATTTTTGAATTTGATAATCTTTTTGAAATGCTTTCTCATAAGAACTATTTGATTGTCAAGGCGATCTAAATCACAGTCATCACTTAAGTCAAGGTCATAGTCTAAGGGACTAACTTTAGGTGAAGTCAATTGAGATGAAAACACAACACTAGAACCAATGGGTCTCTAATTTTGGGCAGTTAATAGTTTCTTAAACTCTAACTCCGTCTCAAAAGTTCTTAGGTTACTACTTAGGAACTCAGGAGTAAGGGTTGGGTCGTCCATTTTTTTTGTGTCATATTTCTTATTGTCAAACTTAGAAGGCAATGACATGAGAATCTTTTGAAAGATTTCTTTTCTAATATAGGTTTTACCGTTTGCATGTAATTTTGCAAAAATATCAGTTAACCTTATGTAAAAATCATCAAAAGATTCATTGTCATCCATGATCAATATATTATACAGATGGATTAACATTTGGGTTTTTCCAGCCTTAACACGTTCCACTACACCAAAATTGTCAGATTGTCACGGTCATTGATCGTGACAAGTCCAACTTGTCAAGGTCAATGACCGTGACAAATCTAGGGTGACAAATTTTGTTGTCACGGCCTTTGACCTTGACAAGATTTCTCACAGTTAAAGTCTGTGACAAACTAGTGGCACGCTTTAAAAAATTATCACGGTCAATGATCGTGACAAGTTATTTTGTCACAGACTTGTCAGGGTCATTTACCGTTACAAATCTGGGCAGAATTTAAAAAAAACTGCAAGGCATTTTGGCCACTTCCACTGCCCAACAGTATATTTATACCTATTATAACAAAATTGTACCTATCCAAATAGCATATATCCAAATAAAATAGAAATAATTCACCAAATCATTCCATATATAATTCAATATCCAAATAAAATAATAATAATACAATCCATATACAAACGAAAATGTAAGAACTTAAAACAATTCAAATATAATGCAAGTGTCCAAAGAAAAATAAATACAAATAATGTCACGCCATAGTGTCTGGGGTAGGTTCGAGGAGGAAGGAACGCCACACGATATACGCATTGAGACACCCCTCAATATGCATCACGCCGCATTGTTCGTGCAACCACAATGCGGAGTTCTCCTTCGTGGTTATCACATGCGTGACGAGAACCTTGGCCTCGATGTTTTAAAGGATACGTCCATGAAATGACATGCTCGGGATGGTATTCGGGTCCCTCAACCCCCTCGCTCTCCATTGGCCACCACATATGTCACGTAAAAACACGCTCGACCAATCGATTATTGACATAGACTGCTGGATGGGAGCCAAGTAGAGGAGTGGATCACCAAGGGGTGAGTTTGCAAGTATTGGAAATGAAGAAGCGATCTCCACATCCTCGTCCTCCCCCCCTCCCTCTCCACCGCCTTCTCCTTTCCCTTTTTGCCCAACTAACGCTTCACGAATGCGTAGATATCAAGGATCGTCGCCTCCAACCTTGATAGCTTTGCGTCTTGCTTGTCCACCTGAAGAGAATACCCGGTGTTTCTCATCTCTATTCCAGTGATCCTAGATTTTCCCACCCGCAAGCTCACCTCTAGTCCTCCCTTTGCAATCAACGCCAAGAAGTTAGTTGAGTGCATCTGTGGATAAAGATGCCTTGTCGACATCATACTGGGACTCATGCACTTCCTTAAGCTTCACCTGAAATGACAAAAAGCAGACGATTAGTTAAATAAGTAAATCAAAAAATTATAATGTAATTCACAAAAATTAAAATGTTTGATTACTTACAATCGTGACCGCGACGCTCAACGACACCTCCTTATTCTTGCCCATCTTCGTCTGAATTGCCACATAGGCATCGAGCCTATGTGGCCTACCCCCAAAGCCACTCCCTATCCCCTGAAATAAAAAAAATGCAAAATTAGTAAGTAACACAAAGTAAAATAATGCAGTATAACATATTTCTATAATTATAGAAAAATAAAAACTTACCATCCTATGCTCCACTTCGGCGTAAGACATCCGAACGGAGTAGTGCACATTCGTCTTTTTCACCCAGTTTCCCCTCCCCGATTGGCGAGATGCCAATTGTCGCTCCTCGATCTCATTGTTAATGAACTTTAACCACTGTGCTAATATGATCGGATCCTTCGGTGGGACGGACACACGCTTTCTGATAATGGACTCCCAGGTCTTCCCAAATTACTGGGCCCACAAATTTTTGTTACATGTCTTGTGTTACTCCCTCAACTGCTCTGACATAGAATTGCAGAGTTCTGGGGGTAGGCTGAATGGTTCCTGTTAAACAAATACAAAACAAAAACAATGTAAGTGTTGGTTGAGAATAAATATAAATTGAAATTGAAATTGAAATATAAATACATTACCTGTAGTGCCTCCCAAATAGCTAACTTAAGCTCATTTGGCACCTCCCTCCCACGGGTTTACCCTGGTCCAATAATCATCTTCACCAGCTCGATGGATCTAGTCAATAAGAATGTCTTGTCCTCAACGGACATTCCCAATTTTCACCATTGGTGGAGCCTAGGGGCCTAGGAGCCCTCATCGCCTCCGCTACCGTTAAGCCCTGAAGAAGACATCATCATTATCATCATCATCCTCCTTGACTTAATCCCTGAAGGAGACATTTTCTATAAAAATTGTTGTTATTAGTACAAATAAAAATGAATTAGAAGAATACACACACACACACACCTGCACGCACACATATGAAGAAGACATGCAAACATTTTATGTGGTCATGCCATTCTCGAATGGGTCGTGGCACGAAGTAATTTTAGAAAATAGATGAAAACTAACCCCCTCCAACACACACCTTCACACACACACACACACATACATACAAAGGAAAGAGAGAAAGAGAGAATATGATCAAGTACAAATGAATTAAAAGCAGTAAACTGATGTCCGATAAAGGCATTAAACTATGGACCGATAATTAGAATACTTATTGCAAATCTAAAAATTGCTTCAAATTCGACTTATCATAAAAAATAAATTGATATTCGGTAGGTTTTTATCTTTTTCACTCACTCGAAAAAAAATAAGAACCTTGTATGAAATGCATGAGTTCTGTATATTTGCACTTTCCTAGTACACCCTTGCGCCGAATACGTAACTGTCCAATCGATACTTTTTGTACTCTTGTGCCATGAACAAGGGTTCAATGGCTAGACGAGCAAGCCTTGATGTCACATCGCCCGTCTTTAAGATCTGAGAATATAGATAAATATTTTACGTTAGTTGTAAAGTTTTATTGTCACATAACGTTATATAAAAGCCATTTTGTGTGACAACCACAACCTAAATTCGTTGTCTGATTGTGTTGTTGTTTTTTGTCTTTTATTGGTCTTACAGGCTTCACATTTTCTGCATAAAATTAATGTGACGAACATATTACAAAATTAATCATGTATAAAATAATCTAAAATAATATAAAACTTAATATAATTTAAACTTACTTTTTCCATTCTTCGACATCTTCATGTGTGTCAAATAGACAACGAGCTACTTGTTCATGTTGCAAACTTGTTAATTTCACCCGTTTGCCCATCATATGACCACCTCATCGATGAACTCATCAATGTCATGCATATATTCCCGAGTATAGATTGATGACTCCACAGTGATGTATTCCTCTGCAATTGATCCTACAATGTATCATGTATTATTGACGTAATCTTGGAAAACATTCATCAATCTTTCAAACGGATACATCCACTGATATTTAACTGGACCGCAAAGAAGTGCCTCGTCGCATTGGTGTACCAAAAAGTGAACACTTATGTCAAAGAATGATGGGGGAAAGTACTTCTCCAACACACAAATTTCTTTGGTCACCGCTAATTTTGCGGTCACTATGTGTTTTAGATTGACTACCTTCTCACACAAAAGTGATAAGCATATACTAATTTCCATAATATCCCTCCGCAAATTCTTGTGTTTGGAGAAACAGTGCTTAAACAATAGAGGACCCAATTTTATGATCACATGCCAATTGTGGGACTTACACTTATGCAAGACATGGGTGGCATAATTCACAATCATTTGTAAGTTGGACAAAAAATTTTATGGAACCTTCAAATTATATATTGTGTCTAAAAACACCTTCCTTTCCCCACTCATCAAAATAAACGCACCAGGGGGAATTATTGTCCTTACTCTACTATCTTCTTTCAACCATAGTTGTGGCTTAAGTTTCAACGATTTAAGGTCTTTTCGTGAATTTTCTCCATCGTTCAAATGACTCCCCCCAAGGCATGTGCCAACAATATGTTCGGCGATGTTCTTCTCTGCATGCATCACATCCAATATATGGTTCACCGGGTTATTATTCCAAAAAGGCAAGCCAAATAAAATTGACCTCCTAGACCATGACTTTTTTGTCTCAGTTTCATTCCCAGTTGGAGTCTTCTTATGCTTGACGTTCTTAAATTTAGGATTCTTACCTGGCATATTAGGGACACAATCAGAAGATTTACTTTCAATTTTTGAACCTAAAAGCTTTCTCGGTGGTAGCCTATGTTCAACCCCGCCTGATAAAAAATTAGAACCTTTCTCAAATCTAAAACTATGAGTGGGGGTTAAAAACCTCCTATGGAAATGGTATACATTTTTTGAGCTAGCGGGGGGACGAAGATATTCAGTCTTCAATCTAGAAATAGGACACCCCAAATAACCATGTACTACACAACCTGATATTGTCCCATAAGCTGGAAAATCATGAATTACCCACATCAACATAGCTTTCGGCTTAAACCCTTCTTTTCTAAAAGAGTCAAATTCTTTCACACACTCTTCCCACAACTCATTTAATTCTTCTAACAAAGGATCCAGGTAGACATCGATGTCATCACTTGGTTCCTTTGGACCGGGTATCAACAAAGACAATATAAAAAATTTAGATCTCATACACTGTGATGAGGGAGGTTGAGTGGGGCTAGGATCACTAGCCATACACTCTGATTGCTTCTTAGATTACCAAATGGATTGAAACCAACTGTTGATATAGCCAAACCGAATGTTACGCTGTCCTCGAGCAAAATTGAGATAGTCATAACTTATCCCCCTCCAAGTTGTAGAATCAATAGGATGACGTATGAGATTATCCCCTACTTTTGCACTATCATGCCAAGTCATTGCCTCCTCTATCCATGGTACTGTGAAAAACTTCTTCAATCTAAGCCCAACGGGAAAATATTTCAACTCTTTTTGAGGCACTTTTGAGCTTGTGCCTTCCTTACCTGTAGATTGGACATATCTAGGTTCATCGCATACTAGACACCGATCAAGATTTTCATACTCATTTCGGTATAGTATGCAGTCATACACACAAGCATGAATCGATTTATACTTCATTCCCAAACCTTTAAAACTGTTCTTCATAACATGATAGCTATTTGGAAGCGTATTCTCCTTGGGTAGCAAGACCTTCACCCAATTCAGAATTCCTATCACGCTATTGCTAGACAAACCGTATTGGGTCTCCAAACTATACAAACCAACCATGGCATGTAAAGTTATTTGATCTTTCTCATAGCCCTAACGATTAGGTTGCCTTAAATTTTAACTTTTAGTAGTCATCGTCAAGGTTTATCCTGATATATTCATGAGCACTTGAACCTTGTACATCATCAGTGACCTCATTCTCTTCCACTTCATGAATGCCATACGTGTCATCAACTAAATCCTCTATCATATTATGATCTACGCCTACCCCTTCTACATATATCCTACTTGTTGAAGGTTGTTGTGAAGGTTTCTCGGGGACAAAAGGAACTTTTAATTCCCCATGAAAACTCCAAAATCGATAATTATCTTTCATAACCCATCTTAACAAATGTATATCAACTGTTTTCCACTCAAACACCTTACTAT
Source organism: Sambucus nigra (assembly GCA_949130495.1). Classification (NCBI taxonomy): domain Eukaryota; kingdom Viridiplantae; phylum Streptophyta; class Magnoliopsida; order Dipsacales; family Adoxaceae; genus Sambucus; species Sambucus nigra. The sequence goes on along the minus strand of OX422213.1, from coordinate 415,558,480 downwards.
TCTCATACCTAGCACACGGACACGGAAAATCATCATCATTATGACATTTCTTTGTGTATTTCACAAATTCATTAGCACCTCTGCAAAACACATCTCCCAATCTATTTGTCTCACCCATCCACTCTTTGTATTTAGTATATCCCATCACAGTTACTACAAGCAGTCACCTATTAAAGGTAAGAAGCCTATATTCATGGATTAGTATAAAGAAAACTTAGATTTATAGTATGTTTCATTTAATTATGTCTTATTTATATTCGATTTTTAAATTTCAAATTCAAATTCAATTTATAATATTAATTCATATTTCCTTCATATCCTCTAAAGGGTGAGTGGTCCTATACCATTCAAGACTGCATATTTATGTAATTTACTTAACAACTCATGCACATTGTTACGATTTAAGCAAAATTCGGCAGCATATCCCCATAGTTCTCCAAGTAGACGAAGTAGATTCGCAAGTTTGAGTGCTATTTCAATTTATCAATTGAAATAACACTCACACTTGCCAATCTAGTATGTACCTAGAGAACATTAGGATACGACGGCAGAAATTCCTCCAAAAGTATCAAGTTTAAGCCACTAAGAATATTATTATACAGATATTATGCAATCCAAAACTGTCCAAACGGGACATTTCGAGAGATCTCGTTATAGGGGTAATGACTCCCGAACGGGTCTAAGGGCTATTGAATGCGTACGTATAAGAACTAGAAGGCTAGTATCTATGCGCACTATATGTAATTTAAATTATGTTTCATTTAATTATCATAACTGAATACTATATATATGAATTAATAATATATTGTTCGTGACACAAAGAAATTTTAGAAAAAGTTGAAAACTCCCCCCCCCCCCCCATTTGGGCAATAATCCAGTGGTCATGCCACTTCCAAAATTAACCAATCGAACATTGGTCCACTATAATCCAACAACAACGACAACAACATAACAACAAATTTGTATCCCATAGTCCTTCTAATTCATCTACTCAATTAATTCATCTCATCACGCCATATAAATATATCATCATTAAAGATATACAATTAAACCTATACAATTAAAGTTACAATTAAAGTTATATTTTATTAATCAATTTCTCTGTTTCAACTGTCACGGTGTAATATTAATGCTTAACAACTTAATTATGAATTTCAAAACAACAACATCTAACCCATAATATGTACAATTACTAAAAATCCTAAACATCAATTCAAACTAACTACTTACTAATTGAAAACCAACAATTAATAAGTGGAATTTAAAGGCTCCTAACTCATTTATATCCAATTAAAGTCTTAATTACATTAACAATAATATTTATAAGTCCCAATTCTAATTCCTATTATGACTATTCCGTGAGAAAAATCTCAAATTGAACTTTAAGCCTCTTAAACATGGGGAGAATCATCATTTATACATTTGCGTATGAAATCAAGGGTTAATTACTTACCATTATGTATTAGCCAACAATATTTGGGTATTTATACTTAAAGGTACAACAAATGTTTGGGTATTTACACATTTACGTATGAAACCCTAATTGTTCAATTATCCATACACACGCACACTACACACACACACGCCCTTCCCCCCACCCCTACTGCCCACACACACGTACACTACACACACTGCCCCCACCCCCACCCCTACTGCCCCCACCCCCCAGCCCCTACACCCCCTACTGCCCCCCTCCACCCCCCCACACACATTGACCCCACCCCTACCCCCACCCCCCACACCCACACATGCGCACACACCTGCACACACCCACACACGAAACACACACACCCACACATGTAGCACACCGCACACACATATTCATATACACACAAAAGAGAGAGAGAGAGAGAGAGAGAGAGAGAGAGAGAGAGAGAGAGAGAGAGAGAGAGAGAGAGAGAGAAGGGGGGGGGGAAACAAAACAGTGGAAAAAAAGAGGGAAGGATTTATTTTACTGAGAAAGTTATCACGGACCTGCCAAGGTCTTTGACCGAGACAACTTTCTAACATTTTCACAGTCATTGATCGTGACAAGTTCGTTACAAATGTACTTGTCATGTACTTGTCACCGTCATTGACGTGACAAAAAACATGTGTGTTGTTTTTCACGGTCAATGACCGTGACAAGGGTGGCCGCCTCAAATGTGACAATTTGGCCTTTTTGATGTAGTGTTCATAACCTTCGTGGGAAGTGACTAAGGTGTCCCATACCTCCTCAGAAGTAGAGCATATAGCTATTCTTTTGAATTCGTGTTTGTTAATGTACATAAAGATAGTGTTCTTACCCTTATTATTATCTAGAGACATCTTTTTCTCTATCATAGTAAATTCGCTAAGAAGTTTCTTAACCCTTTGGGATCAGTTTCAGATAAAGACTTAGTTGGATGTTTGTACCCTTTTTCAATCATATCCCAGACATGATCACCAAGAGCTACTTGAAGGAAAGAAACCATTCTTACTTTCCAGTAAGAAAAGTTATTTCCATCAAAGAGAGGTGGTCGGGAAAGGTTACCTAACTTCTCAAATCTTTCATTCATATTCAGAACTAAAAGATTTCAAAAACAGTTTCTTGAGTTTCAGGATAAAACAAATATAATAAACCAGCTCTAATACCTCTTGAAAAACTTTTTTACTACATTAATAACAAAATGTTATAGATTAAGCAAACTCCAAAAATAAGCTCCTTGAGCAAAACTCTTTTTGAAATATAACACAAGATGTGTTGAATAATAATCTGAATATGTTTTCTAGATTTGTTAGTTTGATTACCTTAGTTTTTTTTTAAAAAAAATTAAAAACCATCAACAAGTCTTAAGTGAGAAACCATTCACACAAGAAATTAAGAATATTCAATCAAAAGAACACGGGATTTTTAATGTGGTAAAACCCTAAAGTAAGGGAAACATCCACGACCCCTTTTACGGAGTAAAACAAAAAATCCACTAGAAACAATCACAATACAAGTTACATCACTAAGCATGGAAGTCAAGATACTAAATCTAAGTCAAGAAAATATACCTACACAAGTTACTCCACTCTCAAAGGCTTCAGACTTGATTTGATCTCCCACGGCAGCTTCCTTACTTTGTCCTTGTCCACTGATTGTAGTATCTCTTGGAACACCCAGTTTATCAAAGAGAACCACTATACTAAGTCTTCGTGTCAGACTGTAGGCGGTTGTTAAGTGAACTAAATGCAGAAATGAAAGTCATACCTCTCAGAATAGTTATACAGACAAGATTCAATGAATCATAAACTTCTATATGACATCCAAGAACACTTTCTTAAATTTAGACTTCTTTTTCAAATTAGATCAGAAAAATAATCATGCTATAAAACACAGACAATATCTTATAAGTCTCAACTTTTGTTTATATACAACTTTATTTCCCAAAATGTAAAATATAATCATAGAGACATAAATGTTCTTAAGATCTTTTTGAAAAATCAGAGTTTATTTTTCAAAAAACAATTTGAAAAATAAAGAAGAATCTTTTCAGAAAATAACAACAGTTATAAAGATCCAAGAGAGACAAAAACCTATAAATGGTCGTGTGATATTCTCTTTTGAAAAACTCAAAATTTCTATAGAGAAACTCAAGTTTTTCTTAGAGATAGGTTCTAAGAGAGACAACTGGTTTTGAAGATGTCTTCAAATGCCAAAATAACCTAACACCCTTACTCACAGAAACCTTAAATCTAACACTCAAGTTAGGGTATCTAGTATATAAAACAAGAAGGTTTGGATGTATGGTGTTTGGGAAACACGGTGGATTTTAACTTTGGATGAATAAGGTTTCCTCAGTTCTGTTTATTTCTTCTCTTTTTTTTCTCTCTTCTCTCTCTTCTCTGGTTTTTCTCTCAATTTAGACGAATTAGAAAAAGGTACCAAATAAAGACTAATGGCATCCTTTTATACTCGTCATAGAAGGATCAAGACCACTAACTCAAATCAATGGTTGAGATTAAGGCTGACTTTTTTACTCTTAGTCTAATGGTTGAACACAAGGGATGATTAAATGATTGATGATTGGTCCATTTAGGTTCACTAGGATTAGCTAAGTGCATATGCAAAACATTGAGTAATATGATCCAAAGGCTACGATTACTTCTACAAATTGATTCTTAAAAAACACACAAATCTAATCGTTGTAAAGACAATATCTGTATGGCTGAGATGCAACTGAAAAAATGTGGTTTATGTTAATTAAAAACATGATTTTGACCCCCAAATGTCTCTAGAACTTTCGGATTCTACCCTGAGCAAGTTTTTAGGAAGAATAGTATTTGCAAATTAACCCCAGACATTGAAAATCACAAATTAATTAATTTTGAAAAATCATTTCTAATTTTCAAAAAATAGTTTAAGTGATTTAAAAATGTTTAAAAAAGTCCTAAAAATTAATATGATCAATGTGTACACATAATATCAATATGCAGTGTAGTTGTCCTAAAGTGGTCATGAGGTAGAAATAACTTCCCTTTTAGGTGGATCATGAGGTTCTTGGACTGGTTTATTCTTTAATGCTTGTATACTTTGAGAGAGAAAGAAACTCTTAAAAATCTTACCTACTTTGTCTCAATATACAAACTAGTTGGAGCTCATATATAATATAGACTCAAGTAAGTCAATCGTATAGTGTTTTCTCAATACTTGATCACCCCATAGTAATCTGAAGCAATTAAGGGTCTCAAGTACCTGAATCTAATTAGTGGAACATAAGATCTTTCTGCCTTAACATCTTCCTCCCACTACACCATATTAGGCGAATGGTCATGGCCAAAGACCCTGACCAAGACTGTGGGTCGCGGCCAATGGTCGTGAACATTTTGGGTGTGACTATTTTCATGGGTCACGACCCAAATCCCTGACCAAACGACGGGTCACGAACCTAGGGGGTCATGATAAAATGGATGGAAAGAAATTGATGCGGGAATAACTGAAATGAAGGAGTTTTTTTATTATATGGACCCTGATCACGGACTAAAGTCCAGACCCATTGGCATGACCCTTAAATTTTTTCCACATCAACGTGTAGGCCACCATGACCCACACGTGTGAACAAATTGAGATGGTCATGGCCTAAAGTTGTGACCCATTAGATTTGCATTATGGCCTTGGTGATGACCTTTGTCCGTGACTCTACCGTGACCAAACCTGGAGGGAACTTTGGCATGAATTTGGTGCCATGATGGTCACGACCTAAGGCCGTGACCCATACTGGTCAGGGATTTAGTCTGTGACCACTTCCAAGAGCATCCATGGACACACTGGGTCATGGATATAGTCACGCTAAATTTTATGTTGGCATGGCTTTGGGTCGTGACCCCCTAGGAGTGACCATTCACAGGAATTGGTGTAGTGTACTTCTCTTTACCTTTAATGTCTTAAAGATTCCTAAATTAGAAATATCAGTCGCTACATGAGTTTCTAAAACAGTCACATTTACTGAGCAGCCTCCTTGGCAACCTTATTCTCATATCTCTCCCTCAGAGCAATTACTAAGCACTTACTAAGTCATCATCCACTTCAGTCTTGTCTTTTTTAGAGTCTCTATCTCTACCTTCAGTACTAGGATCTCCCTTATCTTGTCCCTTATGCTCTACTGTATTTGGGACATAAAACCCCTTGATAGCTCACCTATGAACAAATCATAAAATTTTAATTTAGAATAGTAGACGAGTCAAAATTATGTCTAAAAAAATTAAGACGAAGCCTTACTTTAGTCACCAGCTAAATCAGATCCTTGGCACTATAAATAAGTTCCACACTCAATCAATTGACGTCTTAGGGAAGATAGGCATTCTGGAATTCCAGGTAGCTCTCGTTTGGGTTGTCATACCTCAAACAGGGGGCCCTAGTGCTCTCTTATTCTCAAGGAATCTTATCCCCTTCAACGTCATCCTCATCCTAGTCAATGATCATACTCTAATGAGTGGGGGTGGGGGTAATCCCACCTTTCATAGGCCTTTTTTCTTACCTCCTTTATAAAGAACCTTCCTCTATCAGAAGAACGAATGAAGTTTCTTCCTCAACTATATTGAGAGGAAGGGTTGGTTCATCGACTCTAACCCCATCGTCTTGGGGATTAACATCGTCTACTTAAAGTATTGATTGGGGATGAGTATATTAATTAACGAATGGGTTTTGGGCCAACCTTTGAAGCACAACTCGATATCCCCAACGAGCCATAGCATCAGAAGATACAAAGGAAAAAGTAGATGAGTCATGAACATGGAAACACTGAAGAGTCAGATTAATCAACGTGATAAAAGTATACCTGGCGAACGAGGGAAATACGCATGCTGAAATTGGATGCGAAGTAGGAAAGCTTCTTGGGTGTCTGTGGGAAGCTGAAGGATGTCTTGATCGCATAACTCCTCCCCTCTGGAAATAAAACCCAGATCCTTCAAGTACCTCAAATCATAAAGCTCTTTGAAAGGGCAAGCTTTACTTATAGATTCCTTTATTCTCCTCCTCCGATCTTCAAGAATATTTGGAATCTCATTGAAGATCCTTGTAAGTTGATAAAGAGAAACAAATCAATATCAATACGAAAGGAAATTCATCACTTTACTATGGGAAGAAAAATCTCACTAAAGCCTAGCTTAGTTCAGGTCAGGGGGACCATGAACAGATGCCCTATAAGGTCATTCTGCTCGTCTCATTCCCACCCGTCCCCTAAGATGTAAAAAAATGATGTCTCTAGTCATGATTATCTGAGGGAAGGTAAATAAAAAAGCCCTCGAATTTGTTTCTATAGGAAAAGGTATACCAACCCTCTTGAAGGGCTACAGGTCTATAAATGGTCAGAAATTCAACGACTGACAGAGGGGGGTCAACTTCGAACAGATCATACTAGTAAACCACAAAGATGATCATGATCTTCCATGCATTTAGGATCAATTGGTATGTGTCAAGGTTAATTAATGCAAGGACATCACGAATGGGCCTCGGTGGGGAATACCCAGTCCATCCTGAAAAAGTGTTCATAGAAATAAACTTCGTCTTTACGTATGATCGAATCCTAATTAATCTCATCAGTAACACAGATGGACAAGGCCCTTGAAAGGGATTGTATCTCCACATATTCATTATCCATTTCCTCAGTTAGATAGCTAACAGGATCATAGGTGCCCAATGGATTACCCATGGTAGGAGAGATCGAAGAAAGACTAGGTGGACCATCATTATGAGCTCTACCAGGGGGAGGGTTGTGAGCCATTGAGGGTAGATTAGGCCCAGGAGAATGCGATGAGGAAGCCCCTAGGGTAGAGGCCCTTCACTTTTTATGATCATGCCCAAAGGCCTCCATAATTCAGCCCATATTTTCTAGAGCTCTTTGACAATGAATCCTTTCTTGCAAGGCCATGCATAAGTATTGATTGAACTATTGAAGCCACTCCAAATACTATAATAATGGTGAATGGGGAGATACAAAGTCTGGAATATGAGGATTACCCTCTAGGAACTGGGAGAAAAAATTACTAACACTAGTGAAGTGGAAAGTGAAATTAAGACTGAGATAAGACCGAATGAAAAATGAAAAGAAATAATAGGAGAGGATAAGAGTACCACTTGAAAACGAATATTGCAGTGGAAGGAATTCTTAATAGTAATAGAGAAAAATGGAGAAGTGGAGAGCTTTAGTTAAAAGTTACAGGAAATGAAATAAACCAAGAAAAAATACTTTTATATGGGGGATTTGAGACCATTTGAATTCATTTATCGAATCTTTATATATCAAGAAATCCATAAGTATCGGGTTAAAGAAACATACCATGGTGACGCGTCAGGTGGATAAGAACGCCCCCTAGTACCTTGAAAACATATGTGTCGCCACACAGTGATGATTGTAAGCTCTCTGTTACATGACATTTTTCTTAGAATTATAGTCCATGCCGACACAGCCGTAAAAATATCATAATTAGGTCTAAGAATCCATGCAATTATCGCAATCACCTTGGGATGATACCAGTTGGTAATCATGTGGCACGAGCAGAGCTTAGCTATTAACAAGACTTTTTTTCTAGGCCTATTGAGTGCAAAATGTCTGGGGGGTAACTGATGAGGGGTATTTTCGAATGACATTTAAAGGACAAAGAACATGATGCGTTTACCACCCACTAATTAGTTGTGGAAAGATGTCTCATATACGAGTACTACTTTCCAATAATAGCTTAAGGCCTCTAACCTCAGGATGGATGGATGAATGGTCTATCCCGATCGGACCACTAAGTTAAAGACTATGAGGACCTTGTTTGTGAACCATCAATAGCAAATGATTGATTTTCTTCGGCACATGATTCTTCGCGATTAGCTAAAGATTCATTATTGACAATTCTGGTATATTTGAATCTTTGAAGACTTCATTAATGTATGTACTCTCAAAGTCTAGCACAACCTCTATTGAAGATGATGAATCCTATAAGAAGGAAATGTCAATTTTCAAGGATTGTCACTAGATCAACCCAGACTATTGATCAATCGATAGTAGTAGTTTTATCCTAATTTGGGAATTTGTCTATTTGGTTGGAGATTTTGGTTTTGGGACTTCGGTTAAGAATTTATTGTTCTATTTTTTTCATATACTTATAGAATAGAGATACATTTTTGTGATTTGAATTGTTGGAGATTGATATTTAGGGAATTTGGGGGAAATCTTCTATTTAAAGGGATTAAATTGAGGATTCTCCATTCGATGGTAAACCCGAGTGTAGAATGGGTTTGTTTATTGGGAATTTATAAGTTAGGGGTTTGGGCTTGTTGGACGGGATTAATTTGAATCATTATGATGTACGACTGGGGTGACTACGCCTTAGGTGATATTATGTTTGGGTTATAACTTCCTAAAGTGAGGTAGTTACTGTATCTTGTGATCTAATTTAAATGAGGCGTCGGATCAAACCAAGATGCAATGCCATATGAGAATGGAATAGGGATATTGATATTTAATATATTTGATGTGCGTGTTTTAGTGTATGGTAGAGTGAGACTATACCTAGATTTGGGAACCTGAAGTGTTAGGATTATTTCATCATGGAATGAGTAAAAGGTTATAGATTTGTGTATGTGACGACCCGGTAGTGGTAGGGTCGATATGTGTATGTGATTTTAGCTTAACCTATTAATGAGGGTTATTTATGTGTTTACTTTAGTTCATTAGTGAGTCTTGTAATTTCTTGGATTTTTTATGTGATATGCATACCATGGGTGGGTGCTCGTACTGAACGTACTAAAAGGGATTCCATGGGGCATGTGTGACGCGAACCGCGCTGGTACCCCGATCTCGTTCCTTGGTCATATTTACCCCAGTGTCATATGTCTAGGTATTTGTATATGGAGAGGGTTTACAGATATATTTTGTCGTGTAATCTTATGTATGTTAGATTATATGAGGGATGGGTAGGCGTATGATTTATCCCTTAACCGTATTGAGGTCTTAAGTTTGGGATGACCTAAGACTATACCTAGTATGCGCGAGTGATCCCTGAAGGCAATAGGAATTAGCCTTCTATATGTGTGGGAATGAGAATAGCTCAGTTATTTTATTCATGTCGGGGGTTGTACCTTTGTATGAACGTTAATCGTGAGTAGGGTCTTTATCCTACCATATGTGATTATTGTGTAGCGGTACCATGGATAGTTATACCAATTTATATGATATACTACTAATGCATATAACTTATAGTAGGGATGCCCACGTACATACTTATCTTTCATATTTGTGTATTACCTATACTAGAGATATGTATATTGCATTGCATTATTAGAGTGAGATGCCAAATGAGGATATATTAGAGATATGAGGCCATTATTGGTATCATGATTATTTTTTTAGAAGTACCTTAGGATTTGAGACATTATTACATCACGTTATTCTAATTGAAATAGATTAACCTCATACATTTAATGATAAATATCAAAGAAGGATGTTGTTTGACTTTAATCGCATGGGCTACATATGGGTTCAGAATTTAAATACGCATGATATTTTAGCTTTTTGGGTTTGGTAAGTAATAACTTAAAATATATTAAAACATAAGAGGAAGATGTGTAATTACAATGTGGCCCAAATTTAATTATAATCATATTCTACATAGACTTGTTGTTTATGTTTTCTTTTAAAAACTATTTTTACAGGTCTTTTATGGTAGTTCCCATAGACGCCAGCTTGTTGGAGGAGCATTTTTAGCTAGTCCCATTTCTTAATTCTAGGATTGTCAAAGTCGATAAAGTGTAACTCATTTTTTTTACTTTACTATTTTATTTTCAGTTAGGTTATACATGTATAATTATATTTAGAGTTGGAATTTTGTATGGACACATTTTATATTCAGGGATGATGTTGTATTGGCAGTGATTGGTGTCAAAGTTGGTTTTGTGTTGACTCAGTGTTATATTATCTTGTCATTGTTCATTTGATTTTGATTATTTCTTATGCTGAGAATGTTACAAAAAGTTTTTTATTCCCAAGATTTTTATATTAAACCTAATTAATCAATTTATAAATTTTGTGGGGATTCACAAGTGGAAAGCTAGAGTCTTCTGTCAGGCAAGAGGAAGGAGCTCGAAACTTATAGAAGATGAAGAATTTGTTCAAAGTGGGTACCTGGTAGAAAGAAGTTTCGAAAATGAGCCATATATTTAGAAATTATTTATGAACGTCTCATCACGTGTGAATGGTAGTAGTGTCAGACTGATTATCACAACATCTAATGGGGCTTACGTGTGATACACTCTCAAGTTTAATTTCAAAGCCTCTAATAACGAGGCAACATATGAAGATCTGGTTACAGTGTTAGGACTAACTTCATCACTTTGTGTTCAACAATTATCAGCCCACAATGATTATCAACTAGTTGCAAATCAGGTGCTAGGAGTCTATGAGGCGAGAAAATAGACCATGTCAAAGTATTTGGAAAAAGTAAAATTGTTACTCCTAAGATTTTCTGCTATTCATGTGGTCAATATCCTAAAGATGGATAATTCCTGAGATGTTGTGTTAGCTCATCTAGCATTAGCCAGCCGACGTGAGCTCAAGAGAATAGTCTTAGTGGAGATTTTTCTACTGTGTAGAATTAAAAATCAAGGTATACAGGTGATGGAATTGAGTATGGGTCCATTATACATGGATCCCATCAAATCATACTTAGAGACCAGCGTAATCCCGGAAGACCATAAAGAGGCACAAACTCCGTTATAAAGCACACAATGTGTGATAGAAGGTGGGGTTTGATTCAAAAGTGTTTTTATCATGTCCTTGTTGCGATGTGTTCATCCCAGAGAGGTGCCCAATTTGATAAAAGAATTCCACAAAGGATATTACGGGGCACATTCAGTAGGTAGATCACTGGTGAAGAGGTTTTCAACCCATGGATATTAACTGTTAACTATGAAAGAATATTGTGCGGACTATCTTAGGAAATGTGACAAGTGTGAGTGATACGAAGTTATCAATAAGAAACCTAGGTAAGTTTTAGAACCAATGAAATCCCCATGGCCTTTCTCTATGTGGGCGATGGATCTGGTTAGCCCACTGCCAAAGAACAAAGTCAAGTTCAGTATTTGGCTGTTGTTATGGACTATTTTACAAAGTGGGTTTAGAACATGCCGTTAATGATGATGACATATGCAAAGGTATTCCAATTCATTTTTCGATATGGGATGCTCGATGCATTCATTGCATACCACAACACACAGTTCGACAATGATGAGTTCTTTACCTATTTTGTTGGATCTAAAATCACGAAGTTGCATTCAACACCTAGTCATGACTCTTTTGATGGCATGAATAGAATGTTATATGCTTCCATTGATAAATGGATAAATGAATTAAAGATTGTACTATGGGCCTACAGGACAACTCCGAGTATGACAATGGGTGAAATCCCCTTTATGTCGGTGTTCGGTATAAAAGTTGTGGTAACTAGTGAAATAGGTTTACCAAGTCATAAGGTGTTAAATTTTAACTCATCGGTGAGTGGTTTCATGCGACAAATAAGTATGGATCTACTGGAAGAAGTCAGAGAGAAGGCCTCCCTCTGAGTGGTAACTTATTAGCATAGTATATCTAGGTTTTACAATAAGCGAATCATGTTAATCACTTTGAAGGAGGGTAACTATATTTTAAAAAAGGTAATCCAGAAGGATAACAAGCTAAATTTGAATGGCAGGATGCCTACATAGTCTCAAATGTAGTGCGACCAGGAATATATAGAATGGAAACACTAGAGGGTGAATAATTTAAGAACCCCTACAATAATGAAAACATTAGAAAGTATTATCATTTAAACTAGTAGAATCATTTCCTAATCTTATTTTAAGTAATCAATTTCATGTTGCTGTAATCGGTTCCAAGTTATAAATGAAAGTCAATAGTTCCCCACCAATGTGTTGTTATTCCAAATCCTTCTATTATTTAATGCAAAGATCCTAAGTGAAATAGATATGAAAGAAGCTTAGGCTGAAGACATCTCGAAGTTGAATGAATCAAGTTGACTACGACCATATAAAACTTCATGAGGGGCCTCATCTTAAACAGGTCATGATCAAGAAGTTAGTCGATTTGGGAAACTTCTGATTTCATTTGGTCACGTTGGCTAAAAACCCACCCAGTTAACCAGAAGTTGCCTAAAATAATGATAAAATCCCAGTACAAATGAGGACATCACTAGAAAAGATCAAAATACTACACGCACAAAATTAAGGGAACCTTAAGTTTTTACTTATAACAACCATATCATGACAACTCAGGATCGTCCAACTGGTAGCTAGTAAGTCTGGTCAGGTCTACAAGATCCGACCGCAAGACTATAAGTCAAAAAATATTGGCAGGCTTATTCTAATTAAAGCATTGTTTAAAAAATAAGAGATAAATTTTATTATGTTTTAAAATATTTAACATGTTAAGCTATATGCAAAAAACACTTAATCATATGTGAGGTGCTAATGGATCGGTCGAACAAAATAACTTGGGAAAAAAATCAACTAAGGCAAACATTATATACACATAAACAAATAAAGGAAAATGGAAATCATTTTCATTCCAACAAAACATTACTTCAAGTGGGTCATAAAAACCATTACAAATATATTCTTAAAAAATAATGAGCAAAGTTGAAATAAGGCATTAAAAGTGAAGAAAAAGAGATTAGACATTTTGAGTTACTGGAGGATCCTAGGTAGCATTTCCATTAACGACCTCAATCATCATTGTATTATGAGGATCTAATAAAACACAATTATGGGTAATGGGTAGGGTTAGTTCAGTGAGATGAACTAACTCTGTTTATGCAGTAGTTTGATCTTATAAAGCCTGGTCATACACCTCCATTGCAGATTCATCATTAGCCAAGATGATGTCCTCATGATCATCTCCTTTCATTTTGCTGAAGACATCAACAATGTTTGGGTAATTTTTCATTACCCCATTTTCATCTCGTCATAGCCTTCAGCAAACAAAATCATTGTTCTTAGAGTAAAGTCTGAGGAGGACTTGTAATTATTAATAAAATTTTCCTCAGCTTTAGCCAGCACTTCATTGGCCTTAGTCAATGCTTCCTTCAAACTTGGAATCTTGGTTGCATCAATGATAACCTCATCTTTAAGCTTCCTTACCTCCTCCTCATCCAAATTAAGGGACATGGTATTCTCCACTAGCTGGTCATCTCTCTCTTTCAGCTCATCACAAGTCTTGTCCAACTCCTCTTTAACTTTATTGGCTTCCTCCTGAATATCGATCAATTTCCATCTCTAAGCATTGTATTTATCTTGAAGATATAGGTTTGATTATTTTTCTTGATCGATGATATGAGCATGGGTTATAGCTGCATGAGCTTTCTCTCAAAGAATTGTGTCCGACATACCAATCTGAAAAATATTGAACTAAACAACATGAGCTGATAATAATAACCTTATAAATAGAATAAAGATTCGAAACTTACCACACATATTTTTTGATAGGAAAGTGTCCACAAACATCATGAATCAAACTCCCGAGATACTCAAAATTAGGGTTGTAACTGTGATAGCCGAGCAAATCTAAAGTATTGCTTATGCGATGAATAATGGACTTGGGATCCCTCTTCAGGGACTTTATGCTAATAGGGTTTTCAAAATTAAACTTATATTCCTACACATAGAATATTGTACGTTGAATTTAATTTCCCTTGCTAACTATAGAGTTATCTTACCTTCAACCATTACAGGCATTAACCCATGCCTCATTAACCTCCGCTCATCTGGCCTTGGATGCTTTTGGTCATGTTAGGGGTTCCTTCTTACTATCAGCAATAAGAGGATCAGTGGTGCTGATGGGATTAACAATAACTTTTCATTTCCTTTTGGCTTTGGCATCGACCTTCTTCTTGGACTTAGCATTAGCCTTCTTCTTAGCCTTAACATCAACTTTCTTCTTAGCCTCATCATCAGCTTGCTTTCTGGCCTCAACATCAGCCTTCTTCTTAGCCTCATTTTTTACCTTTTTCGAGAATGAGGTTGAGGGCTTGATGATTAGTTTACTTAGGGGCCATCCCAACAAAGGTTCCATGTAAAATACTAAAGAAAATGGAGTATAAGATTCGCAAAAAAATATTGTAGTCAGTAAAAATGCGAAGGAATGATGACCTAATACTTGAAAAAACTTTTCTTACATTTTTCCACCTATTGTTTGGCCTAAACTTGGGCCTCAATTATAGTTGGTACTTTGGTTGCTTCATGAACTTGAGCCAGCCCTAGAGTTCTATAATTTCCAAGCTCTGTGAACTTGTTCAATATGAAGGCGTCTTAAAAAATAAAAGAGTCAGACACATAAACTTTATTCACCAGACTCTTGCGAGTGCCAAATAAACTGTGAGATTTCTTCACTGCAAAGGAACAAGCACGAGTTACAACACAATTCAGTTACGGAATAAAGAAAAATAAGGGAAAGTTATATACCAATATGGTTTAGCCTACTCCAATCACGAGGAACACTGTCAGTTTTATCCCTCATAGTTGGGCCGAACTCCCAATTATTTGTCAAAAATACAAATTTGGTTTCCCAACCGTGGTCTCTCGTTTAGTTCACATTCACCATTTTTTAGTGGAATTTCTTAGGGGTTAAATAGTAATACCATGGGGCTTTAGCATTATCTTTTATTCCATAAATGAACCTGAAGATATCTCCCGTAATATCATACCGATAATGTTATCTCCAATATACCATAGCCCCCAGGATCATCCTATAAGCGTTAAGGGAAATTATTTTAGAACTATGCCATAACCTCTCAATAGTGTCCTAATAATAGGATGGAGATAAAGATGAACGCCAACCAATAAAGCCAAAAATTGGAAGAAGATGTTAGACGAAAGATGACCATGGATCCTCTCTTTACGACAAGTAAACTGCATTTTACAATTGGGGTTGGTGTAAATTCTTTCAAGTTAGGTAGATCATTGTCGATAATGTCACAAGCATTACGACTGGAATCTGGCCTCAGAATTTATATCATCATACAAGCTACTAGAACCAGAGGTACTCTCCTTATCTGCAAGGAAAATAACTAGAGAAGTGGAAGCCTGAGGAGGAACTTCAGAAATGGACTCTTCATTAGATTTACCAAGGGAAATTATAGTCATCTTGGAGGACATATTTGCATAATTTATACCACTAGACTAACGGTTGGCACTATCAGATCTTTTGGAGCCCAGGCATACGGACCTACTATACACTATACTCGAGGGGTGAGGAGCCAACCCAAGTGAAGATGGAACACAAAGAATGAAATTAGGATGATCTCGATCGTCTTCGGGCTAAATGATTTGTAAAGGAACTGGACTTCTCGCCTCAATGAAAATAGGATAAATATTGTTCAAATGGTGAATTTGGTTTAATACCCTCTCAACCAATAAGTATTCACTCATAAAAGGGTAGTTCTAGGAAAAGGAAAAAGCTTCGGTGTGTTTGATTTTGAAAGTGGTAAATTTGGGCGATAAAATTGTAAAAATCTAAGAAACCCTAGGCTAACCAACTCAAACCTAAATTGCAAAATCCATCAAACGAACATGAGTTCAATAACAGTGATAATAATATTAAGCAAATGACAACTAAAAAATTGAATGAATTGTTGAAAAACCCTGAAGAATGGGGGCAAAGTCATACCTGGAACCCCCAAACGATGAAGAACGAATCAGTAAAGTGCTCAAAACAGAATGCAAATGCTGAGGAAGAATAACCTTCAACAGCAGAAACCTTTTCAGGTAAGAACACGGTCGAAGATGGAAAAAAATCATAAGAGAATAGTCAGAAATAAGAAAGGTTTGAAGAATAGGGAAGGTTTATCTTTCTCTAAGCATGTGTGTGAATGCTTTGGGTAGTAGAAAGTTTAAAATGACTTAAACGATAATGATTAACTTTTTAAATATGCCTATCGCCACTACTAGAGCTTGACACATGGCAGTCTCAAGCCCAAATAGTTTCCCAAAAATCCCCAAGTAAATGTGCTCAGTCGTGGACGATCTGATGTCCTACCAAGCCAGTAAGAACACGAGATGATGTCATCATGCTATAAAAACTTCACCCACTCAATTTCCTTAGCAACTACCCAGAAGGTTCGACACTTCAGATAATCTACTATAAGCCATAATCGTGAGCAAAGACTTGTGGAATATTGTTATACCATAAATATGGGATGATTCATGGACCAATTAAAATAGGATACCTAGAGTAAAAAACTAGCATAAATGAGATCGCCCTCATCAAGCAACCTGGTGGATTAAATAGAGGTCAGCTCGACCATTGTTGGCAGACAGTTAACCCTATCAGTTTGTGCCATCATATAACACTATTAGTTAACTCTGGTATAGCAAGAATGTATTACGTGGATGGATGACATCAATCACCTTTTTAGGCACTTGCACATGGGGAAAAATACATAAATATCCTCCCTTGCATGCCTAATTATTATTTTCTCACCATGTATACAAAATATGTACTCACCTAGCCTATAAAGGTGGAGCATGTGCAACTATCTTCTCTCTCTCTCTCTATCTCTCTCTTTCTCCCCTCCAATAGCCTATAAATAGCCCACAACAACCCTACTTAAGGGGATACGAGATTGTTCTTACTGTTATGTTGTTCAATTCTATGAAATAACTTTAGAGGTTCATTATTGTGCTTGTCAATGGTTTTTGCCTAGTAAATTAATACAAACAACACTGCTACTATGGACGTAGGCACTATTTTGGGATGACCCACATATACTTGGTTCTTATTATATCTCTCTCATCTCTCCAGTATTTTCTTTAGTGTTTTTATTTTAACAGTTTATATCTCTTATTTATTATTTGCTGATATATCTTAATTAAGATAATCAATATACCAATTTTAGGTGAAAATAATGGATATAGTGTACATCCAAGGGAGAGTGTTGTAAAATTTGTATTCTAGTGGATGTCTACTAGCGTTTTACATTTATGAATGGGTCTTTTGGGATGCCTTATTTTATACATTAAATAGGGGTGATACCCATTTAGTTTTCATACAATGAAGTGAAATGTTCACTCTCTCTCTCTCTCTAGATTCTCTCTATGTCCCTTTATAATATATATATATATATATATAATAAACTAGAGTATACCGTGCCTGAAGGCACGATATACTATTCAAAAGTGTACATCGTTAATAAGATCATACGTCGTATTTAGTTCACAACATTTAATTTTTTTTTTAAATAGCCTATTATACGAACATATTAGTTTTTAAAAACTTGGACAAAAATTCATTTGTTTATGAAACGATCCACTCGGTTTAAGAACAAAAATATCAACTATACTATTATTATTGCTAAATCTAATAATTTAAAAAATTTGGGTTGAATTGCTTTTGTTTATAGAACAATTCTCCTTGTTTAAGAACAAAAATATCAACTTTACTCTTATTAATACATAACCTAACAAATATATATATATAAATTGCCGAAAACAATACCAAATAAAAAAATGTGCCAAATGAAACCCCACAGATGTTCTATATTTTTCCAAGACTATTCATTTAACAAAGGAATGGACATGGTAGAAAGGAACAAACAACTTCAACTAACTAAGAATTTTAATTGAGATACATAATACAAAAGTATTTTTTTTATCAAATCCACCCATCAATTTTCTCGAATTGAAAATCGCATTAATCCAATGAAGTCTACAAAACCGAAAATGATGCAAGCATTGATGAATAAAAAAAAACATTGCCACTCTTTATTATAGGTGTTAAAATTTTAGAAACGACACGAAAATATGACACGAAATTGACACGATGTTTCGTATCGTGTCGTGTTTTTTTACACGAAGTCGTGTCATGTCGTGTTCGTATCTTAATTATGAGTCGTGTCATGTCGTGTTATCGTGTTTTTTAGGCGTGAAGTTTACGAAATTCTGGTATTCGTGTCATGCCGTGTTATTTTTTATTCGGGTCGTGTTCGTGTCAACTAAAAAAACACGAATTCGTGTTGTGTCGTGTTTGAAAACACCTTGTCGTGTCATGTCCAAAACACGACCCGTTAACCCTAATTGCCAGCCCTACTTTGTTATTACTCTCTCTAGGGGTGGAGATTC
This sequence comes from Sambucus nigra, assembly GCA_949130495.1. NCBI lineage: Eukaryota > Viridiplantae > Streptophyta > Magnoliopsida > Dipsacales > Adoxaceae > Sambucus > Sambucus nigra. The sequence continues at coordinate 415,539,885 of OX422213.1, read as the reverse complement.
ATAGTTATTGACTTCAAGCTGCTACTATCTGCTTCTGGGCAAACGCCACCCCCTTCTCGATACTATACTTCAGTTCCGATTTTAAGTATTCCAAAGCCTTCTCATACCCCATCAACCATTGAAGGACAACGAAAATTATAGCTTCAACCCCTTTTACAACCAATCTTAATTTTTTGTAATTAATAATGTCACCAGTAAGGAGAATATTAACCCATGTACAAATAAACCAAGACAAATAAAAACAATAAAACCGATGCACACAACACAAATGATCTTCACAGAGGAACCACAACATGTGGAAAAAATTGCCAGTGTACCAATCACTAAATATCAGTTTCGAAGAGCAAAAAAAAGAACCATAAAATGTTGGTTTGAAGGAAGGCTAAGATCGTCAAGCGTGAGCTAGCCTCTTGACTACTGCAGCCATATACTTGCCCTGATGCTCTGCAAGTGCGAGCTCAGTTTCTGTCGCTTCTATTGTGCCATCCCCAGCAAACATTCCAGCACCATATGGAGAACCCCCTCGGATAGAGTCCATTTTGAACATACTCGTGGTTAGCTAGCTGGGTGATTGTTGTCTTGTGTACCATTACTCACAAAAAAGACGGTCGGGTTCCTAGCAAGGCTCTCGTCCGCCTTTTTGTTCGCATCCTAGTAGGGGTGGCCATAGGCCCGAGGCCCGCCAAGCCCGCCCAACCCGCCAAATAAAAAAATAGGGCTTGGGTAAGGTAAATAGGCCTGCAAAGCGGGCTTGGCAAAATTTTATAGGCCCGATTTTTTTTCGGGCGGGCTTGGACATGAGTTCTTAAGCCCGATGAGGCCCGGCCCGAGGCCCGAAATATATATATATATATACATATATATATATGTGTGTGTGTGTGTGTGTGTGTGTTGGGGGGGGGGGGACTTCTATAAATATAAAAACGTATACCAAGTCTTTTCATGTAAAGTGAGAAACTTTATATATGGACTTTGTAATATATGGAGTTTAAAACAGATGTTTAATTAAAAAAATTGCTCTTTAAATAAAAAAATAGGCATTTTAATTTTAAAAAAATTCTTTTAATTAACATAATAGGGCCCGATCAGGCGGGCCTGGGTAAAGAGCTTTCAAATCTAGGCGGGCTTGGGATTACATAATAAGGCCCGATCTAGGCCCGAGCGGGATTGGGATAACACTTAATTTTTCAAGCCCGGCCCGAGCCCGACCGGGCCTGCCCAGGCCCGGCCCACGGCCACCCCTACATCCTAGTATACCGATACCCAGCAAGGCTCTTGTCCGCCTTCTTGTCCGCATCCCAGTGGGATTTTACCTGTGTGTGTAAACCATTATAAATCTCAATTTTACCTATGTAAATCATCATAGTAGAAATCAAAGTCAATTGGGTCGCAATCTCCATATCTAAAAAAACCAACATAAAAATCCAACCCCTAAAAAAAACAAATCGAAAAAATACTTAAAAATAAACTGTCTTTATAAAATGTACCTATTGCCAGTGGTTGAAACCTAAACCACACAGTAGGGTGAGGTGGGTGGCAGCTGGCGAGGTGTGTGGCAGCGAGAGAGGAATGTGTTGGGGTTGGAGCAGGGGGTGAGGGGGTAGGCAGCGGGAGAGGGGGAAGCAGCTGGGCCGGAAACGTCTAGGGTTCTTTTGTGTGGAAATGAATCGAACGGATTTGTGAGAGAGAGGTAGGAATGAGAACGACTAGGTTTTGGGTAATGAGTGCAAGGGAGATCGTGGGGTTTGGATGAGTGAATGGGAGAGTGTGCATTTTGGGGTGTGTTTACCAAAATAGCCTTTCATTTGAATTAAAGTGAAAGAGGGGGAATTAATTGGTGTGAAAGAAAAGAGGGGGAAATAAAAAATTTGAGGGATAAAATAGAAAGTGAAAAAAAAATCATATTGATGACATCATGGATCTATCTTATGACATACATAAGTTTCCTACTTTATTTTATATATATATATATATATATATATATATATATATATATATATATATATATATATATATATATATATATATATACGTGCATTATTGTATTAACCCTTAGTCCTAGTCTAATTGCATTAACGGGATGTGGTACTCTCTGAGTACCACATCATGTTAATGCAATTAGACTAGGACTAAGGGTTAATACAATAATGCACTATATGTAATGCACGTATAAATCTTATATCCACAACCACGAGTTAGTACCTCTTTGTGACGCACAAGCAGATGTGACACCCATATAATCCATCTTTGACCAATTATTAATACCCTCATCGAAATTCACAAGTATACGTTATGTCCACATCGTACCTTGAAGAGTGCGCATATGTTCAAAGAAAGAAATTATTTAATTAAACTCCGTTTTTCAATTAAATCCTAAACATGCATCTAGGTGTGATTGAAGATGATGAAATCATGCGAGAACAATCAGACACACACACGCGAGGAAAAATCCCCCAAAGGGGCGAAACCTTTTTATTTTCACTATAATTTTGTAAGATAAGGTTACACGGATTACAATGAAAATAAGTGTGACACAGAAATATCCGCAGGTTTCGGTTCTGATGTCGTCGGCTGGAATCTCCCGTAAGAACTCTAGGTGGACAGCAATGAAGAAGAAAGCGGCTTCTCCAAAAAGTACTCCAAAAGAGTAAATGATCCTCTTGAAGGTTTAACAATTCACATATATAAATAGGAGTGTTTATGTGAATAAACAAGGAGTAAAACCTTAAAAACTGAAGTCTATTTCTGGTTAGTTTTTCACAGAAATCGTGTTGAAAAAGGACTTAGGAAAATGTGTAGAAGGCACACTGGTATTTATACGAAAATCGAGGTGGCGGCGTCGCTCGAACGACATAGGCATCTCGCTCGAATGAAGGACATGTGTCATTCGAATGACTTCATGCGAGATGCTGATCTCACTCGAATGACAGTGCTGACTCGTTTGAACGAGCTCATCGATCGAGGCATTCCGCTTCTACACTTAGAAAAAATTATGCTTTGATAAAAATAAGTTAGACTACGAAAAAACATTTTCGGAAAAATTTTCCATATATTTATGCAAATATAAACAACTCGAATAAATCATTTTACTAATAATGCGTAGTGGAGTAGTGGGAAATAGTTGAGTTGCACGTCGCATGTAGCATGATGCACTTGTGAAGATGATGGATGCATGGATTCGGATAGAGGCCGTCGTGGATGATCGTGATGACGTGCCGAATGTAGCGGTATCAGATATCGAAACTGTGATCTATGAAAAACAAAAAATTTCTAGATTTTACCCCGAACATTTATAAAATTATGTCCTTATAAATCTCCCCCTATGTCTATGCCGGTACATACATAAAAAATCCGAATTATTCAATCTCCCTAAAACAAATGACATATAAGATAATATACCCATTAAACCCTCAAACTGAGAATACTACATGACATGTCTTCAATCAAACTTCAGCAACTTCAAATCTTCAGCTCTTCAGAAACTCCCAAAGCTTTTCTCATCAGGGTGTGCAATCCAATCAAACTTTGTACCTACACACATGAGATAAAGCAAATACCCGTGATAAGCAACAGTTTGAAATATAATGATATGCTAAAATTAAAGATCAATTAAGCTTAAGCAAATCATTGATATTCTCCCCCATAATTCATTCTCCCCCTTTTTATGTGGTCCCAAAATAGATAAATATGAGAAGCATAAATGTGGAAAATGTCACATGGTAAAAAAATCAATTTTTGAAATTTTCAAAATTTTTCATGCAAAATACACAACAAAGAATCACACCATGGGCAAACACAAAGCAACCAAGTCGATGATAGCGTAAATGTAGGGGTGTGATCAAATTCGATAGGAAAATCAATGCATACAAACATGAGATATGTGCATGATAAATATCGGATACTCCTAACGAATGCACTCAACGTCTTCATTAGGTGTAAAAAGATGGAAATATGAGACATTAAGTCAATTAAATCAATAAATCAAACCTCAAAATGATTTCCACACCAATAACGTTCAAAACGATTTAATGCTTTTTCAGGACTTTCAAGGAAGTGCAAACCCGTTTAAATTCCCCAACCAAACTCCCTCAGATATATTTGTTGAATAGAGGAGACCTGAATTCTCAAACTTTGAAGAATTGATGGTGAAACCTAATGGCCCATATTTGGCATATATTGCTTTTTATTGCCTTCAATTTTTTTCGGGCACTTTTAACCTCTTTGGACCCCAGATAATAAAATTCCTCAATTTTTTAGGTCCGATTTAATGGTGGCGTAATCGCAAAGGATAGGTAATTACCTTTCCTAGCCCTTCACCATTTTAAAAAGAACACAAACTCACCAAACGGTTTTTTACATGCATTCCAATCTTGTCAAGTTTTATCGCATATGGTTCGTTTGTATAGACATAATTGAGATGGAAACACTCAAGCCAATAGGTGATAGACAAGTACAATAATCAAATAAAACCGTGCATGTGTGCAATAAAGGAGATTGTTGATGCAAAAAACTGGACCGAATCCTATTTTTATGATCACAGATAAATAGATAAAAATAATCCAATCAGGCACATGAGAGACAAATATTTTTAAAGTGGTTCGGCTATGAATAAAGCCTACGTCCACTGTTATTTTATTCCCAGGGGTTTACAATAGCACAATGTGGTAGAGAGAGAGAAAAAAAAGGTGTATCTTGTGTATGGTCTCTCATCGTTCTCGGATCTCCTCCAATTATTTTTTTCCTCCTCGTCCTCTTTGGCTAAGGGAATACATATATTTATAGTGATGGGAGATAAAGAGATTCATTGTATGTAGACATTTATACATTATGTCTACATTCAACGAATCTAATTGTTGAATTGCTTGGTATACTATGTGTTGTCATCTACAGTATAAATGTACATTAATGCTCATTAAATGCGTAGTTATCCTTTGATCTTCTCGGTTGGTATGACGACCAACTCTCCTCGGGTGCCGACTAACTCTCCTCGGGTACCGACCAACTCTCCTCGGGTGCCGACTAACACTCCTCGGGTGCCGACCAACTCTCCTCGGGTGTCGAATATTGCCACGTAGGATGACATGTGTCCTTTTCTGATTGGTCCTCGTAGATGGAGAATTTTTGCGTTAACAGAAGCCCCCAATGCTCCATGCTTGATGGTTTACTTGAAAGGATGGAGTATTTATTCTAAAGTGTTGCTCGGTGCTCGTGAAATTCTTGATCTACCTTCTTGATTTGTTCAACATAAAGTGAATTATCTCCTAGACGACATATGATGCAGGATGATCGATGGTTGCTAATCTTTCTTTTGAGGAACTCCGTGTGCTATGTATCACCCCTGGGAATTTAGATGCAGCCATGCCATAGTATGCAGCTTGTAGCTTGTCATAATCTTCAAGTATGTTGATTGGTTTGCTAGCCGACCAACTGCCTCTTGTGCCGAGAAACTGAGTGCTAACTTCACGTGCTTGATTCTTCAGATTTATGCTCCTCTGAATACTTTGTCGAGTAACATACTAGCTTTTGAATCCAATTCTTCAATCTGATTAGTACCAAGCTAGTGGTGGACTTCGAAACATTCAACTGAGTACTAACTTCACGTGCTTGATTTTTTTTATTTATGCTCCTCTGAATACTTTGTCGAGTAGCATACTAGCTTTTGAACCCAACTCTTCAATCTGATTAGTACCAAGCTAGTGGTGGACTTCGAAACATTTTCATACAACTTTTTCTTAAATATCGGTCGGGACAGTAGTAGTAAAGATCGCAGTGCTGTAGATGTTGAATTTGGCTTCTGAACTTCAATAGCATGTGCATAATAACTCCTGAATATGCTTCCTGAACTTCTGAATGCACCTCCTGAACTTCTGAATACGCCTTCGGAACATCAATATACCTCCTGAACTTCAATATTCCTCCTGAACTTCAATAGCCTCCTGAACTTCAATAGCATGTGCATAATAACTCCTGAATATGCCTCGTGAACTTCAATAGCCTCCTGAACTTCAATATACCTCCTGAACTTCAATATGCCTCCTGAACTTCAATATCAAAAATAATTTCTGAGCAAGAAAAACAAATTCTGAATGATAATTAGTCGGGGCTGAATCTGATGCTCGACTGCATGATGTTATGAGAATATGCCACCGAATGAACAACTAGATTTTTAATAGAGACCCCAAGTGTGGAATATGATCTTTGAATGCTTTCTCAGCCTTAAAGTATGTTATTTGACAGATTTCCCTGTTGTGCATAGACAATAAGATTTGTTCCACCTGTTGTTTGCTGTTCGACCAACTGGAGTTGATGGAGATTGATTCCCTACCAACCTGAGTTGGTGGATTTTTTCTTCCCAACCAACCTCAGTTGGCATTTTGGGGAAATAATTTTACTTCCTAACCAACCTGAGTTGGCATTTTTACGAATATTTTTGCTTCCTAACCAACCTGAGTTGGCATTTTTAGGAATATTTTGTTTTCTAACCAAATCGAGTTGACATTTTTAGGAATACTTTGTTTCCTAACTAAACCGAGTTGGCATTTTTAGGAATATTCTTGTTTCCTAACCAAACCGAGTTGGCATTTTTAGGAATATTTTGTTTCCTAACCAAACCGAGTTGGCATTTTTAGGAATATTTTTGCTTCCTAACCAACCTGAGTTGGAATTTTTAGGAATATTTTTGCTTCCTAACCAACCTGAGTTGGCATTTTTAGGAATATTTTTTCTTCCTAACCAACCTGAGTTGAAATTTTTAGGAATATTTTTTGATAATAAATAATGGAGACTTCCTCGAAGCTGAATATATATATAGAGAGAAGAAATTTTCCGAGCATTCGTCGGCGTTGAGTCTTGTACCTGTAAAAATGATTATATTGCTCTACCATATGTGTAGGTTGAATTGATTAGTCATGAGAATAATTTAATCATCCAATAAATATATGATAGGTATATGTTTGAGAAATAAAAATATTAATTTTAAAAAATATAATATATGTGGGCTGATATGTCGAGGCAAAATTTCCTGATGTCGAGCAATACTACTTTCAAGAGGTTTACGAGAGCTTTCATCGGGATTGAATCTCGTCCCTATGAAATTTTAATAAGCCGCCCGAGAACTTGTCGAGACTAGAGAAAATAATTATTATCATGAGAATAATTATTCAACCAAACAATATGTGATGTGTATCAGCATAAAATAATAAAAATTTCAAAATATGAAATAATATTTTTGTGCCACACGTGTATTTCATGAGAAAATTTTAATAAAAATGCTAGGGTAATTAATTTTAAGTAAAAGATTAAATATAAATTGGTTTTTTAGAAATTATTTATCATTTTAGGAATTATTTGAAATTCAATAAATGCTCAAATATAATTTTTGGTCTTGGAATATTTTTCACATAAAGTTTATGTGGATTAGAAAATAACCAAGTATGCATTTTAACTTTTCTCCATGAAAATTTTCAATTAGGAATTCATGTTTTGAATTAATAAAGGATAAGGATAAGAATAAGAGGATAGTCTTGTCCTTTGGCAGCGAAGTAGTGATTTTGTCAAAATCAAAAAGAGAGAACCAAAGGAATCATCAATTTTCAATTATGGTATTACCTTTCTACTGCCTCCGTCCAAGGTTGAGATGTTGCTGACCAACAATTGATTTTCTCGACCAACTATATACATGCCGACCAATAATAGGTACCTCCGAGTAGAAATAGATGTAGCCGATCAATGAATGGGAGCTCGGGAACTCCTCAAATTGCATAATATCCATCACCGATCATAATGAAATGCCTCCGACCAACATTTGATTTTTCCGACTAGCTATATATAGTGGACCAACACAATTGGTGTTGGTGATGTTTATTGTTGTAGTACTGGTTGTCGACCTGCTCTCCAATAATCATTCAGCCATACTTACAATTATGAGGTGCCCCGACCTTTTACAGCCGACCTGTGCCAGAAGTTTTTCAACCGTTCTTTGTTGATGACTGGAATTGGTAAACTGAAATTAGGTGGAGGATTGTTGCCGACTTGATGCCGACCAAGTGTATGAGAACTGCCGAGTAGAAATAGATGACATCGACTAACAAATAGTAAGTCGTGGAGCTCCTCTTGATGTATAATACATGATAAAAGGATAATTGTTGGGGGTGAATCTTGTACATGCGGCATTTAATAAGTTGCTCGAACACCTGTTGAGATTGATTCTCATAGAAATTATCATTAGCAAAATTTTTCAGCTAAATATCATATAATATATATTAGCTCAGACATAAGGCAATAAAAATTTCAAAATATGAAATAAAATATTTTGTGCCAAATGTGTGTCAATGTGAGCAATTTTTTATCAACTAGATGTCATAAAATAATTTTATTTTTAAATAAATGCTCAAATATGGGATCAAAAAATTTATTCTAAGATAAAGTTCAGGGATATATTTTATTTAATTTTAAAATATTTATTTTGTTAGAGAAGTGTGAGAAAAATAAATAGGTAGCAATGGTAATAATTTTGACTTTGTCAAAATTAATAATCTGGGCAAATAAATTTGTCATCCCTCCATTCCAGCATTCTTAGTCAATAGGTGATAACCATCTCTGACCAGTGGTATCGCCGACCAGCATCGTGTGACGTCAGTGTTGGGATTCCTTCGTTTTGATCTGCCGACCATGTACATATGATCAAGAAGCCTTTGTTTTGGCTAAAACTTGTTTCCGACCAACTTTGGCCTTTTAAGTTATTGACCAACTATTTCTTTGTTATCAAAAGTAGATGTCGACCAGATGTTCTTGTTTTAAAACAACCACCGAGGTGTTGCCGATCTACTCCAATGTTGCTGATGGATCTTCACAGCCTACCACCGACCAACAAAAATGGTCTGGTGAATTCTCGATCAACAAATAGGTTCACCAACCAATTGCATACCACCATTGGATGTCTCCGAACAATAAAATTTCACCTAGTTTAGTTGGTCGGGAGGCATTTCAACCTGGGTGAAGCCCTCCACCGACCAATATATAACTGCTGCCAACTAGAATCAGGTGCCTCCGACCAGAAGATTTTGTTGACCGTGATTGGAAAATTTGGTGAAGTTGTTCGTGTTTTCTTCGCAAATGACCACCGACCAACAAGGATGTCCCGGTAAACAAATTTTGGTCGGGTAACGACCAGATATCGTCGGCCAACAGTAGATGGTTCCGAACAACAAAAATCCTGCCGACCAACAATACTTATCAATGAGATATACGAAGGAGATTAGTTCTTTATTCCAATTAAGTAGAGAAAAAATTCACATAGTTTTTCACCGACCAGAAATACTCATCCGGCGACCTTCTTCTGGATTTTTCTTCCTCACACAATTTATGCTAAACAGTAGTTGCAGATTCATGGGACCTTTGAGCCCAAGGCAGGCAGACTTTGAATCGGAGAGTAATATAATCATGGGATTGAAATTTTTTGTTGATCTGAAACCGAATCAAGTTGTGAGGTGGATAATCGTTCTTGAATTGTAGGTTATTTTTTTTATGCCGCCCAGTTTCATTATTTTTGTTACTGTAGACGGTTGAAGTCAAAACGATTGATATTAATTTAATAAATCCAAAATTTCTTCATCTTCCTGGGAAAGTTTCTCCATTGCCCTTTCTTGAGCGACTGTTCATTTTTCATCTTCTTTACGAAAGTCGGTAAAGGTTTTTCAGGAGAGAGAAGGTTATTTTGGGTTTCCTTTCGATTTTCCATTTGTGGAGATAAAAAATACAGTGGATGATAAAAATCATTACGAAAATTATACCAAAAATCAATCATCGAACCAATAAATCAATCTTTATCAGAATTAATAAATCGTAACAAATCAAAATTCTTAGATCTAAGAGATAACCAATAGAAATCATCAAATCTAAGAGAAAATATGATCAATATCCAAGAGGAAAAAGAATGGTTTTGAATTTTTACTCCCTTGTAGAAGATGTGAAATATGTGAATCAACATATGTCAAATCTTTTTCCTTGATGTAACTCATTACATAAACGTGTTTGCCCAGAACATTTTCAAGAAGAGTCATAGATGCTTAATGTTTATGATGAAAATTGTCTAACACTGAATATAAACATATATATATATATATATATATTATTCTTTTTATGAATCAAATTGATGAGAACTTTTGAAACAGATCTGGGTCAGAATTGTGATTATCGAGAGAGAGAAATTGTTCTTAATTTTAACTTTTCCCATTCTCTGATTAAAAATATGATGGGAATTTGAATAGACATCAAAGATCTTATAAAATTTATAATGAAAATTATCAAATCTTACCACCGTCATATACATTGGTATATGTAATCATTTAAAATATTTATTCCATGATATAAAATTGAAACTTGAGAATCAAGCAAAAAGTTATGATTTATGAAATCCATTATTTTTTCAGATTTCTAAATAAGAATTAATCTAACAGTTATGATTTTAAAATCATGATATGCAATATTTTGCAGATAAAAATTGGACAATTAATTTATGTATATAAACATAAAAATCATGATTGAATCAAAAGATGTATGTATAATTGATTATACATAGAGAAAATAAAAACTTAGCTTTTGATGGAGAACAATGCTTGTAACATGTTTCCCACAGACGGCGCCAATCTGTTGATGCAAAAAATTGGACCGAATCCCGTTTTTATGATCACAGATAAATAGATAAAAACAATCCAATCACGCACATGAGAGACAGAGATTTTTAAAGTGGTTCGGCTATGAATAAAGCCTACGTCCACTGTTATTTTATTCCCAGGGGTTTACAATAGCACAATGTGGTAGAGAGAGAGAGAAAAAATGGGTGTATCTTGTGTATGGTCTCTCATCGTTCTCGGATCTCCTCCAATTATTTTTTTCCTCCTCCTCCTCTTTGGCTAAGGGAATACATATATTTATAGTGATGGGAGATAAAGAGATTCATTGTATGTAGACATTTATACATTATGTCTACATTCAACGAATCTAATTGTTGAATTATTTGGTATGCTATGTGTTGTTATCTATAGTATAAATGTACATTAATGCTCATTAAATGCGTAGTTATCCTTTGATCTTCCCGGTTGGTATGCCGACCAACTCTCCTCGGGTGCCGACTAACTCTCCTCGGGTGTCGACTAACTCTCCTCGGGTACCGACCAACTCTCCTAGAGTGCCGACTAACACTCCTCGGGTGCTGACCAACTCTCCTCGAGTGTCGAATATTTCCATGTAGGATGACATGTGTCCTTTTCTGATTGGTCCTCGTAGATGGAGATTTTTTGCGTTAACAGAGATAATGAGTCAAACATGTAGAAAGATATCACTAATCACATCTCAAAGACTCCAAACAATGTAAAGCGCATAGATGCAATGATGTAGCGTCTCAAATCACTATCAAACAGTCACATGGTTAAATGGAATGAAGTTTGTGACTCGGCTATCTTAAATGCTCATCCATAAAAGATGCAAATAAAATACAAAAATGTTTTTGTGCTTTTCTAAATTTTTTTTTATAAAAAGAAAATCTTTTTGAATTTTTCAAAAAAATATAAAATCAGAAAATAAAACAAACTAATGATACATGTTAGCAATAGGCAAAAGAGACATCATGTAAATCACCCTATGCTAGCAGACATGTCAAGACCTCAATCGGGAAGAGCAGTGGAGTTTTCCAAAGATAGTGACATCTTTTGGACCAACTCCATAAGATCATGTGTGGTCTTGATCAAAACTTCAATTGCTCGCGAATATGTGCAAACTCTCTATCATTATGTGCAAGCAAAGTATCATGAATGGGTGCATGTGTGGGGACGTGTGAAGTAGCATGATATGTCACAAAACCCAACTTAGAACAAAACTCCCTAAGATGTCCTCGCTTCTTGCAGTGGGAGAAAACATAAACCGATCTAGGAATTAATTTATCAAGAATTTTGGGATGAGATTTCCTAGACGGGCACCCATGAGACTCACTCGTCAAAGTGGATATAAGCTCGGGCACATTAAAAGTAGTGAATGCATCGTCATTACCTTTTCCAACCTCATTCAAAATGGGATAGGGAACAATTTTATCAACCTTCTCATATGATTTCTCTAACGAGACTTGGACCTCCCGTGCTTGTTCGAGATTATCCTCGAGATGGGATACATGTGTCGTCAGACTAGACACCCTATTGGTCAAGTTTCATTTTTTCCTTTTTAGATCATCATTCTCTTCCTTCAACTCACAAATTCGAAGACCTAGGATCCTATTTGACCTTTTTATTTCCATGGTCTCGATAAACAACTTTCTAAAAGCTTTTCGGATCACACTTTCATCTCCATCCTCATCCTCACTATCACTTAGGGTAGTGAGCATGGAAACTTTCTTTCCCTCTTTCCTAAGTCTAGTGGGACACTCAAATTTCTTGTGCCCTGTCCCATCGCACTAAAAACATCTTATCTTCTCAAGTTTGTGTTTTCTCTCTTTTTCATTCTCACACCAACACTCTCTCTCCAAACAGTCAATATTTCTTTAAAGATGTGATCTTAAGTACTAACTCTTTGTTACGCTCTTTGGTTTTAAACGACTCAATATATAACTCAGCGTAGGAGCATTAGAGATAACTCTCGCTCTCACTTGCATCAACCTCCCCCTCACTCACATCGTTCTCACTGTCGAGGTGTCCCTGTGAAGTAACGTCCTCATCATCGTGAGGAGCACTAGAAGTACTCACATGACTAGCCATGAATGCGTTGAAGTTACACTCATGCGGTGACTTATCTCCAAAGTCCACCGACTTGACCTCACTGTCGTCACTAAGGGTAGCATTAAGGACGGCTTTGCCCTTTTCTCTGTTCAGCCTAGTAGAACACTCAAAAGCTCTATGACCCCTACCGTCGCACTCATAGCATCTCTCACTCTCTTTCTTAGGAGGATCTTCAAAATATTAAAAATCATCTAACTCGTCAGGTGTGACGGATCCGAAAATAGCACTTAAACCCTTTGAATTAAAAGATGACCATTTAAATTCTTACTCAGTCCAAATAGTGACAGGTTTAAACTAGTCACATTCTCAACAGTGATGGAGGGAGGTGTCCACCCTATTTCAACCAAAATCCAAAAACGTTCATCAATGGCTTTTAAAGAAGATTTCATGCGGGCTTTCCAGTAAGCATAGTTTGTCCCGTCAAAAACTGGCATTTTATTGTATAACTTCTCCATTATGAACACGCTCTTTTCCAAAAATCAATTTTTTAGAAAATTGATATCTTAGAAAAAATTTGCGGAAAATTACACGGTATAATTATGTGATTGGCTCTAATACCAATTTGACGACGTGAGAAGTCAAATTGTATCAAAAAAAATAAATCCTTGAAAAAATCAGGATCACGCGATAAATTAACGTAACTCGCTCTGATACCAATTTGAAGAGTGCGCGTATGTTCAAATAAAGAAATTGTTTAATTAAACTCAGTTTTTCAATTAAATCCTAAACATGCATCTAGGTGTGATTGAAGATGATGAAATCATGCAAGAACATACAGACACACACAAGTGAGGAAAAATTCCCTAAAGGCGCAAAACCTTTTTATTTTCACTATAATTTTTTAAGATACGGTTACACGGATTACAATGAAAATAAGTGTGACATTGAAATACCCGCAGGTGTTGGTTCTGATGTCGTCGGCTGAAATCTCCCGCCGGAACTCCAGGTGGGCGGCAATGAAGAAGAGAGTGGCTTCTCCATAAAGTACTCCAGAAGAGTAAATGATCCTCTTGAAGGTTTAACAATTCACATCTATAAATGAGAGTGTTTATGGGAATAAACAAGGTGTAAAACTTTAAAAAGTGAAGTCTGTTTCTGGACAGTTTTTCGCAGAAATCGTGTCGGAAAAAGACTTAGGAAAATGTGTAGAAGGCACACTGGTATTTATACGAAAATTGAGGCGACGACGTCGCTCGAACGAAGGACACGTGTCATTCGAACGACTTCGCGCGAGATGCTGATCTCGCTCGAACGACAGTGCTGACTCGTTTGAACGAGCTCGTTGACCGAGGCACTCCGCTTCTACACTTAGAAAAAATTCTACTTTTGATAAAAGTAACTAAGACTTCGAAAAAACATTTTCTCCAAAAATTTTCCATATATTTATGCAAATATAAACAACTCCAATAAATCATTTTACCAATAATGCGTAGTGGAGTAGTGGGAAACAGTTGAGCACCACGTCGCATGTAGCATGATGCACTTGTGAAGATGATGGATGCATGGATTCGGATAGAGGTCGTCGTGAATGATCGTGATGACATGTTGAATGTAGCGGTATCAGATATACAAACTGTGATCTAGAAAAAACAGAAAATTCCTAGATTTTATCCCGGACATTTATAAAATTATGTCCTTACATACCTGCACCATAACCATACTATAACTTGGAGTTAATGCTAATTGTTGCACTATACATGGCGCGCGCGCACGCGCGCACACACACACACACACACACACACACACACACACACACACACACACACACATATATATATATATATATATATATATATATATATATATATATATATTCGGTATATTTGTGATGCATACCAAATAGTATGTAGGTAAAATGTGACAATATTATTTATTATATATTATGTTAATCATCACAATCTAGTTCGAGCACCATATGCTAAAGTCTAGTTCCTAAGACATGGGATTAATTTTCACGTACCTCTTACATTACCCCAATCATGGTGTTCCAAAATAATATCATCCGTTATTCGTTATAGAAATCCTAGAGTTTATTTTAAACTATTTATTTCTTTATTTTATATAATTATCAACCAAGAAATTCTAGCATGTTGATGTGATCATTATCAATATATCAAAATATGAATACTACTTAAGCTTTATCAACTTTTAGATAATTATAACATTCAAAATCATCACGGTTACTAATCTCAGTTATCATAAAAATATCTAAAATGTTCACTAATTTAATACTCTATGCATGATTATCAGTTATCTTTCTTGACTAGTTACCCGAATTTCATTTCTCAACCACCCCCATATATCAAATATATTTTCTAACATGATATTTAACATATTACAGGGAATAAAATTTCATGACCATATTTATAGTTATTAATTAACTAAACATGTTAATGAGTTACTACGTTTAGTCTAACAAGGAAATTTCATGTTAATAAAACAGCCTAATTAAAATTTCATGTTCTCATTCTCGTCATACATCAATAATATGAAAATCATATTTATAGGCATAAGGGATGAGACATTTTAAATCAACACGAATATCTAAAAAAAATAAGGGCTCTATTATCTATTGGGCATTTCAATCTAACATGTATGTTTTCTTAAAACAAACAACAATGGTAATCAACCTAATTATATTTCTAACTGATTTTAAATTTCAAACTGATGTTTAGATGAATAATTTATACTAACAAAGCTAAAAGCATAAATCAGGGTTCATTTTGCCTTGTGAGGGAGATTCCAATTATAAAATATAGACTTTTCCTTACCGTTATAAATCTCAACATTCCCTATTTAGCTTCAATCCAAATTACCTTTTAAATATTTGAATTAGTTTTTCCTATCATGATTTAAGTGAGGAAGATATTTGGGGAGTGTAATAAATTGTTTAGGTGTAAACTTATGGAGAAAATGTGAAAAATTCGTGCAAAATGCTTCCAAAAAGAAGTTTCTACCAAAGTCCAAGAATTCGCACTGCTAAAGCAACCCCATAGCCCTTATATATCAAATAACCATCATGAGCCTTGTATTATATTGACACGTCTCCCCGTAATATCATTCTGGCTCGCTATAGCAGGTCTGAAACTCTATTATGTCGATTCTCCGCCTACATAACCCCTCATTTTTATTCTTAATTCAATTTAAATCACAATAACAATCAATTTAAGGCATTTCAACTATTTTTCCTCATAAAACAACATTTTTAATCTTTTAATTTCCTTAACGTGCACTCAAAGGTACCAAAAAACCCTATATACACTCTAGGGTTCCAACCTAGCACGAGCCCGTCTTAATTCCAACATCAAAATCCAATCAAAATAAATTCCACTAATTTAAAGTCTAATAATAAATCTAAAACCAATTATATTTATTTAAAGTCCAACACTACCTAGTTGTAATTATCATTAAGTCTCAATTTTATTCAAAATCAAATTTTAATTCTTTTCAGCAATTCAATTAATTTTATCTATTTACACTAATTAAATTATTAATATAGGCAATTAAATTATTTTAAAAAATATGGTGTACTACAATTTTGGCCAATTCTCTTGCTTGTGCTGACTTGTTTATATCTTATGGACATTAGTTTTTAGAATACAATTGTAGAAAGTTCTTCTAAGATGATTAGGAATTTATGTTAATTGGATTTAAAACCTCCCTGAGAGGTGGAAAAGATTATTAGTGATATTATATATTTAAATTCTTGTTGCAATGTATCATTTTTGGACACTAATAGGCACCAACTGGGTTGCCAACTAGGTGGCAGTTAAAGAAAAATGTTCAAAATTTGTCCCTTTTGATTGACTCTCAGTTTCAACTCGGCCTGTCATTTCTTATTTTACTCAGATGTGGCTCCTTAATATATGATGTTTTTCTTATGTTAAAAATGTCAGTCCACGATAGAAATAGTAAAACATTAAACCCATGTTGTTGATTCCAACAATGGTCGCCCACATGTGGATACTGCTCCAATTGTCAAAATATTTTTCAATCCAGTAATGATGGAGGATTGTACCACATCCTCCAACTTGATGTGTTGGATCCCGTCCCCTGTTTTCCACTGAATGTATAGTGATGTCCTCATCTGGATTTTATTGGGAGCCATAAGGTTGTGGTGGTTTTTCCCCATATCATTTTCTCTATCATGTCTAGCTATGACGAGAATATGGGGGAAATGAATCAAGATTCCCTTGCTAAACATCCATCATTGGATGGAGGTACGAGGTTTAATCGTACCCCCATATTGTAAATCCTCATAATAAATGGACCTGTAGGATCCAATTGTTGATTTGACACAATTAATACTGTGGTCTCCTACACATTGTCGATGGTAACAAGGGACATCCAACCCGCTATAGAAATGGGCTGAAAGAGGTATACCTCATTAAAATTGTTGTCATTCCCCCACATCAATGAGTGGGACGAGTCCGCCCATTCGGACTATGTTGTTTCCAGATGTGTCGAACATTTTACCCTACGCATAAAAACAAAGTCTTCAGTTATCCCATCTAACCTTCAGGGACACCCTCATTCTTTTCTTCACTTCTTCCAATTCGTGTGAGTATCCAACAAATAATGATTTATAACTCAAATCTTTTGACAATAGGTTAGGGAGATACTGTCACGCATACTTGAAGTTCACAGGCTCTCTTTCAAAGGGTACAGTTTCACCTTAGCTAACCTCCACCCCCATCAGCATGGTGAAATGTTAACTGGGGGAACCTTAACCCCCTACACGGGAGGTGAGATATGTGGGTCATGTCCCACCACCTCTCTAGTAGGGAAATAAAATACTCTTGCCTGGGTGTAAGGTGTAATAATGATGCATCCGAAATTGTAGGCCTTAACCTTCCCAACAGTCCACACCTAGTCAGCCCAAGCCCCTGCCTCATCTATAATCGCCCACCAAGAATGTACAAAATTTCTGACACATCTCATCCTGAATGAGAAGTCCGGAATGTCCTACATGATTAACAAATTTAAATTAATAGTAAATTATACTACAATTATATTTACAAATGATGAATTTAAATTAAAACAAATACACACCTTGTTCACCACAGTCCTTTACGAGCAAGAGCAATGGGTCTCTGGTGATTGTACGGGGGGGGGGGGGGGGAACTCTTGTACAACGTACTGGACCATTCGTGATAATGGTTCCACGTGTAAAATCAGTTCACATTCTATTTAAAAATTTATGGCGTGCATCCATTACAATTACGAGGCTACGTAGGTCTTAGTTCAGAGAGAGGAGTGCCGATAGATACATTCAAGAATGCATTGCCGAGCCGAGGGAAGAGAAATATGATTTTCTATACCCATATCCCACGGCGCTTGGAATACTGAGAAGATCCAAAATCGCGCCATTTGATGTGACGTAGGATCAACGACACTGCCACACTGTTTGGAGCTCGAATGAGAATTTGGTATGAAATTGGTGTGACACTTAACATTTGGACATTTAGCTAAATGATTTTGAGATGGTACAAGTGTGAGATACTGTAAAACATGGTCTTACTACGTACAACATCCAACAAGAAACAAACATGGAATAAACTATTCCAACATTAGATGCTTGTCGTTTGATTAAGTAATTCATTCACTAATAAGACGGGAAACTATCATAGCCTGAGCGCATAAGTCAAAATCAATTGCAACAAGTGAGGAGGCCCATGACTGGTAAGACTTTTTAATTTTATAATATTTTATTTATATAGGGCTTGTTTGGTTGGATAAATTATTTAATTTTAAAAATTGGTCAATTTGAAATGAATAGATTGTTAATGTATTAATTTTAAATGGGTTTAAATCTAATTTGGGGTGTGTTTGGAATAGAAAAATAGAGTTATTTACTTTTAATGTGTGTGTGTGTAGAGTGAGAGAGAGAGAGAGTAGTATAGTGAGAGTATTCTATGGAAGTGGTGCATTTAAGATTCATGGTATAATTATAAATTGTGCAATTTCAAGCTTTTGGTAAAATTAACTAATTTAATTTTTTGTGAATCAACATGAATTGGTTCATTTTTAAATTTATTCATTCTTGTAACCAAACACTAATAATAATGCAATTCATGAATAAGTTCATTTTAAATTGACTAATTTACAATTTTGATGACAACTAAACAGGCCCATAGTATATGGGCATAAATTGTTGAGATTGATCATGGATGGAGTATAAAATATGTTCTCAACAGCTACAAGCAGCATCTAATTTCTCTTTATATATATCAACTTGTTGTGACCGTTGCTGTGTACACCCCCCTTGCACCGGTTTGAGTAATAATGTATTCGGTAGATACTCGTCTGTTTTTAGCAGCTGTGTAACTCTTGATGCCCATTGCTTGGACATAATCTCCCATTTCAATATTTGATTGAAATAAAAATTAACCTCATTTAACCAAACAATATTTTTTATTGATTACTAATGGACTTTACTATAGAAAAATAATATTTTAATCCTATATTCCTTCCACCCCCTCCAAAATTGTCTTCTATGTGTTTCACTGCAGGTTTACACAAATGAACGTGGATTCAAATCAGTAATTCCATTATTAAAACGTCTATATGTCAAGAGAATTAAGATGTTTATTGGAAATGTCATTTTCAATAAAAACTTTCTCGCAATACAAATTCAGATTTTCATTTTTTTGTTTTAAGAATTAAAGAAAAATGTAGTTGATTTCCTGCAATATTAACATGAATTTATATCCCATGATGCGTAACATAATATTTGTTAAAACTTGAGCACCTCTTATCCATTTGCCTTTTCATGTTCATTTGGTTCATGATTTTCCATTAAATTTTCTGTCTTTTCTTTTCTAGAAGAAGACGAAAGAGAAAGACCCAGGAAAGGATTAAGTGTGGGATCACTTATTTGAGAAGTTGTGTGGTGGTAGTAATAAGATAGCCTAAATTGATGTGGATAAGAGTAAAGCTGAAACGATAACCGCAAAGTACTTGCAAAGGACTCAACTTCAGGCTATATTTGTTTGCCACGTGTCAGTCGCGCAATCTTGATTATGTGGTCGTTAGAATCGAGTAGCATATCCTCACAATTTTAACTTGTGTACACAAAACAAACTCACACTACTATAAGTCCTCTCACTGCTCTTCTCCCCGCAACTTCAAACACAATTCTCATATATTCCTACCAACTTCCTCACTCTCTCTTTCTTTCTATCTCTCCTAAGCAATGGCAACTGCTGTCTCAACCATCGCAGCTGTCAACCGAGCACCGGTATTCACTTCTCCTCATGTTTAAGTTTTTATTCTCATAGTTCCATTTCTGTTTTAGTTATCACATAAGCTTGTTAGTTGCGGGGTAAACTATGAAAGCTATGAAATTATTTCAGCTTAACTAGTATGACGTAGGGTAAACTATATTGCTTAATCTCCCCATGCGTGTCATACTCGGATCATATCTATTTTTCGCAGCCATCACAAATGTAAACCAGTAAAGGTTATATCGGTTAGATGTTAATATGCCTATTATTACTTTATCATCAATTTTTTTACGTAATATAGTTTGACACTCGAGAGTATCATGAGTACTCTTTCATGGTTCTTTTTAACCATCATTTGAGTATTTATAACACTTGTGGGTGCTAAACATACATTGTGAAAAACTTTGAGTACCAAAGTCACTATGAATAAAAAATGACGGCCACGTGCCAAATAACACTTAAATTACTCTATCCCTGCTCATTTTCTATTGTAACTTACTCGTTGATTCCAGTAAAAGTTAAGATTAAGCTACAGCTTAAAATTCAACTCGACTAAAGAAAGTTGTGGTCAGGTACCTGAATCATTTGTCACAAAAGTTAGTTTTAGCTTAATGGCCTCCAAGGTTGTTAAATCATGGTTTTGTATCTTATATCTGTACTCAATAATTTGGTTGTGTACACAAATTGGTTTCTCAAATAAAGTTCCGGAATAATGAATTTAATCAACAAAGCAAAATGAAAAGAAATTATTTCAAAAGACATAAAGTGGGGTTGGGGACCTTATAAATTGGTCCATTCCTGCCTATGAAGAATACTACAACCAAATTTATGCAGCTCACTCCATATATTCCGAGGTCTAAATTAATACTTATTCGGAAGGGAGATTCTAATCGCTTTTAATCGTTCAATGTATTAAATGCCTTCATTTAAGAAACCTAAAGAATTTATATAAGATCTATTATCTTCATCTCAAGAAGAATTTTGTTCTTTACAATTAGAAGTGTGAGTTTGTTTTTATACAGCTGAGCTTGAATGGAGCTGCCGTTCCAAGCTCAACTTTCCTGGGGAGCAGCTTGAAGAATGTGACCTTCAGATACACCACCCCCAAAGTATCTTCAGGAAGTTTTAAGGTAGTTGCCGAGGTTGACGAGACAAAGCAGACTAACAAAGACAGATGGAAGGGCCTTGGCTACGACACCTCGGATGACCAACAAGACATCACCAGAGGAAAGGGTATGGTGGATTCCCTCTTCCAAGCTCCCATGCAGAGTGGGACCCACTATGCTGTCATGAGTTCTTATGAATATATCAGCACCGGACTTCGACAGTAAGAACATTTAAAAATATTTCCTTTTGCTCATTGTGCTTCTGATCCTTTTTAGAAGAACATGATGATGATCATTATCAATTGATGATGCTCTGTAGGTACAACTTGGACAATAACATGGATGGATTCTACATTGCTCCCGCCTTCATGGACAAGCTTGTTGTTCACATCACCAAAAACTTTATGACCTTGCCCAACATCAAGGTATAAATTATTCTGGAAAAATTTGTCAATTCCTAGTAGGTTGTGGTTAAGAACTCCAATTTATTCATCAATGAAAATGAAATTTTTTCCAATTCAAGATTTAATTGGAATTATAATACTGTCAGTTTAAAATTGAACTTTTTGAACTAAAAATATTCCAATCCGAATATCAAGACATAAAATTAAGGTATCCCGTTCTAGTCTAATATATATGTGTGTATGTATATATGTCCCATTTCCATCCTAATAATTATAATTTGGTCATGTCATAGCTCCTGAGAGGATACACAAGAGGAGTAATACTGAAATTTATTTTTAAATCCCCATGAAAAACTAAACATGAGCGTTTATATGAGTCACTAGTTATCATATCCATATGTTTGGTCAAAATAAACCTGAATTATTGTGGTCATTTTATTATAGGTTCCGCTAATTTTGGGTATTTGGGGAGGTAAAGGTCAGGGTAAATCTTTTCAGTGCGAGCTTGTGTTTGCCAAGATGGGAATCAGGTGACTTTCATAGTTCATAATTCTTCTTTCATGGAAAATCCAAGTGCTCTATGATCAGCTTGCTTAGGATAGATTATTTTCAGTTGATTATTAATTATACATTAAATTGCAAAGTTACTTTGACACAAAATGACTTTGTACTTTAATTTTGTATTCTATAGTGGTAAAAATGAATAGGTAATTTGATCCATAATTCATAAGCCGCTGAAAGTAATCAATCCCAAATGAACTATATGTTATGATGCTTACGTTTTCTCTCGATGGAAATGATATTACAGCCCAATCATGATGAGTGCTGGAGAGTTGGAAAGTGGAAATGCAGGAGAGCCCGCAAAGCTAATCAGGCAAAGGTACCGTGAGGCAGCGGATATTATCAGGAAGGGAAAGATGTGCTGCCTCTTCATCAACGATCTTGATGCCGGAGCGGGTCGACTTGGTGGGACCACCCAATACACTGTGAACAACCAGATGGTCAATGCCACCCTCATGAACATAGCTGATAACCCGACAAATGTCCAGCTCCCTGGAATGTACAACAAGGAGGATAATCCCCGTGTCCCCATCATCGTGACCGGCAATGATTTCTCGACCTTGTATGCCCCTCTCATCCGTGACGGTCGAATGGAGAAATTCTACTGGGCCCCAACAAGGGATGATAGGATTGGTGTTTGCACTGGTATCTTTCGCGCTGATAATGTTCCTCCCGAAGATGTTGTGAAGATTGTTGACACATTCCCTGGTCAATCCATCGGTATGCTTCTCCTTAAAAAGGATCTACTGCTACATTTGAATCTCAGAAAGTATTAGATGAAAAGCGAAACGAAACGGGAGAAAAGATGATACAATTTATATACTTTTAGTATATTTTTTAGTGGAAAGTGCAAACCCTTTTGCCCCCCCTCCCCCACCAACTAAGCACGTTTTGCAAGAAACACTATTGAACTATGCATTTTGTTGCAAAACCGCCTTCCTGGGGACGTTTTAGCAACATAGTACTATGATATGTTAACAACACAAATCCTATGGTGTTTTTTTGCATTGAAATAGTTGAAGAGTTTTTTGCACTTCATACTTTCTTTCACTTTCATGTTTTTATCTATACTTTTCAAACACTACTGATTTTGGTTGGTTGATGGTATGAATGCAATGTTTGTGTAGATTTCTTCGGTGCTTTGAGGGCAAGAGTGTACGATGATGAGGTGCGGAAGTGGATTGGTGGCGTTGGGGTTGATGTCATCGGTAAGAAGCTTGTGAACTCCAAGGAGGGACCTCCAACTTTTGAGCAGCCCAAAATGACCCTTGACAAGTTGTTGGAATACGGAAACATGCTCGTCCAAGAGCAAGAGAATGTGAAGAGAGTCCAATTGGCTGACAAATACTTGAATGAGGCTGCTCTCGGAGATGCCAACAAGGATGCCATGGATAGTGGATCTTTCTACAGTTAGCTCCCTTGATCTTAAAGGCCTTTAATAGGAGGTTTGAATCTATCTTTTTTGTATTCTTGTTGGTGAATTAGGATTGAAAAAAGGGCTTTCCTGAGTTATATATATATACTTTTGTTGTTGTTGTTTGGATGCAGGGAAAGCAGCACAACAAGTGAATCTTCCTGTTCCTGAAGGTTGTAACTGCAAGGAGTGATGACGGGAGCTGCTTATATACATTCTAGGCCTTTGTTTATAGCTATTGGTTGGAGGAGAAGTATCTCTAAGGATAGGAGGAAGTCAGATAATATTGTTGTCCCTCTCTTTCCATGGATTACTATCCTTTACGTTTGTGTTATATTATAGACTTTTGTTTCATTTTTACAAGTTGCTTTGTCGTTACATGTTGCAAATTTCCCTCGTTTACCTGTTTATCTGTTTTTTTATTTTTTTATTTTAGGGGTATATTTCAAATAGTCTCTCAAACATTTTTTAATACACGTTTATTACTAAATGTTTATTAGAAAATGTTTTATAATTTTTTTGGTATTTGATCCTATTTTTTTATTTTTTATTTATTTTTCTCTTTCCATATGATGACCTAGGGGTGTTTAGTAAGGGTGTTGAGAATGCTTGCTTCCATGGACATTAAAAATACTTAATCGTGTACACATTTTTTCTCTTTCCATATGATGACCGTTGTTAATTCCTTAATTTTAATATGTGGTTTATCTTCAGGGCACATGCTCTCATGATATAAGAATTTGGACCTAACGGCGTAGCTAGAATGCAAGATGATGAGATTTAACTCCCTATTGTTCGTATCTCCAGCAAATAATTATTCATCATCATAAATTAGCAAGGATGCAACTAAAATTTAAATTTTATCAGCTTATTCATTCGTACCCAATTGTCCAATTTCATTATCTGATTTGTTATTGACATTGAACTACTCATATAAATGCTAAAAATCATTATACACTAATGATTTTTAAAATTTATGCAGAGGGTATAACCCAACACTACTAATCATAATAATAAAGTAATCGTCATTGCACCATTCACAAATACATACCAATTAGTACTAATTTTCGCACATACATATCCGATGTTTTTAGGAGTCGGATTGACGCACGGTCGGAAGCCACAAAAAAATAATTTGATTGTCTAGATATTGGTATTAGGATTCCATCCAAATAATGGAGTGTGAAATAAATTAAAAAATTTTGAATTGATCTTTTTGTGGGGCATTTAAACATTTTAGGGGATTTATAAAAAAAATAACTCAATGATTTTTTTGGCAATTTTAAAAGAATGAGTCAATATATTTCAGTTATATTGACCCTTTTTTTAAAAATAGCAAAAAAAATCATTTTGAGTTATTTTGTTTACAGGTCCTTGAAATGTTTAAATACCCCACAAAAAAATCAACTCAATTTTTTTTACTATTTTTAAAAGAGGATCCATTTTTGAACCCATTAGATGTGACCCTTTGGAGATCCCCCCCTCTCTCTCTCGAGAGAGAGAGAGAGAGAGACACACACACACACACACACACACACACACACACACACACTAGGGTATAGTGGTGAGATGACTGTGCTCCACCTGCACCCTTTCCTCCTAACCTATTGAACTGACACGAATCTTCGAACCTAATACTCCTCGACAGCTGAGGACGATGATCTACGATGAGATAAAGTAGCAGTCATGGCTACATTGACTATCTGAGCCAAAATATTAGCGATATCGGCTGTAGTCATTGTACCCTGAGGCAATTAGGGTTCCACATTCCAAGCCTCAACGTTTTCCTTAGCAGGACAGTCTTGTCTAGGCGGCATCTGAAATGAGAACAAACGGTATTAGCACACAGTTAAAGAAATTACGTATCGCAGAAGATCGTAAATGAAATAAGAACACAATAGTCTTAATACTAGGGCTCTATATCAAGAAATATTATATAAGAACGTAGTAAACCCGAACATATCCTAAGACACTAGAATCTGATACTCTGATACCACCTGTCACACCCCGCTTAAATTAATAACGGGTGGTCAACCTTGTACCAAGATAAACAGGAATCTCAAATGGATCATTCATAGCATCACTGTCGCATAGACTACAAATCTAATTTACCACCCAATATAAAATACGCGGATGCCAAATTGTTTTGTCAAAACCTAACAGACACTACAAACCAACATGCAACGACTACAAAACATGATAATATATATAAAAGATTACAACAAAAGATATACCCGAATATGTTGTTAGGGCACAGATAATACCAAATCCAGATGATAACATAAAAGAGCTATAAATGAACAACCCCCTGAGTACAAATAACCGATATAAAAAATGGGTCCTAATCTAGATTTACAAGAATAGGAAGCAACTACAACAAAATTCTATATCATTCCGCAACTGCTATAGCTCCAAGGACCCTGGATAGAATAGGCATCATTGGCGTCCTTGCGGAGGGACACCTAAAATAATACAATATGTATAGTAGGAGAAAAGATATAAACGGGTCAGAGCTCGAGATTTGAAAATAATTTTAGTAAGTGAATTATAATGCATAATATTTATGATTGCACAAATTTCATAATTAAAGCGGTATCACACTTTCTTGGGACTTAACCTCACCCCTGATCTATATCACGCACCTAACGTATGCATATGAACCTCAACTAAGCTACCTGATACATTCTAATGATATTTCATCTAAATCTATGCATAAACCTCAATTGCATACTCACTATATCGAAAACATAACCATATATCTACTTCTTCTCTCGTTTCCTAAGTTTATGCCCAACTTACAACATAATATAACTCAATTATATTTATCGGTTCAAATCTTTAACCTTCACAAATTATTAACATAAGATACCCCACGTCATCCATAATGCTAGTAATATACCCCCACTATTTCACCTATACAAAAGAACTAATGACCAAACATCTCCCTATGCCCAACGTTACGCTAAGTTTCGTACGTGGGACGTCTCGCAAAGCGAAATCCAAACAAGGAATCCCCCGATACACTACCACCTAACCTCGTCATTCGTGGGAATCCGTTAGGCCCTTGGTCCAAAGTACACCCCCAATTAATTTTCGTCTATAGGCATGAGAGTATACTCATCCACTCTCATGCTACAAAAGACAAAACATAAAACACATCTTTATAACTTTCTCCAGTTATAACATTAAGATATCACACACTATCTATAGAGCTTGTATAATACTACACACACGCGTGATACAAGATTCATCAATCTCTAGAAAGTACACATACATTGCACACATAATATATGTACTCTAATAGTCTCTAAAATTCTATCATCTTCCAAGGGATCGCTCACATGTCCCGGGGTTACCAGCGGTCGGACTGTCACATCGACTTGATAAAAACCTAATCAAAACGAATGGGAAGCGTCCATAGTTCCTAACCTTATAGAAAGACAAATCATACCCAAGACATCTTACACTTACCTCACGTACGGTAAAATAATGGACGCTATGACCTGGGGATTATACTCTCCCTTCTCCTCAAGCTAGGGTGATTCACCCATATCGCGCAACTTCCCAAGATAACACTAGAGGGGTATGAAGCACATAATGTATATACCATGCACACAAGATATATACATTCGATCACATCATATATACAAACCATCGCGCACGATATATACATTCACGCCATATATATATACTATCTCACGCCCGTATGTAACAAGTAAAAATTTCGTCTATAGGTATATAACTCTTATATTACTAACCGATACACACTTATATGCCTTCCCAATTCCTTTCATTATTCAATCCCTCACTTGAAATTCACTAATCTTCCACACCTAAGATATGAATAATCATCCAATTTAGTAACTCTAAGTACACACGATACTTCTCTGTCATTCAGTCCCTATTCTAACATTAATTAAATTCCTACTGCTTGGAGAATGTACGATAGGATTTGGCTTGTTAAACTCGCCATTATACCACCATAGTAGCCCGTATCCATCCTCAAAAGAATCCTCATTCCTGAGAGGATTTACTAAACGAAAATAACGCAATCACTCTTGTATATACCTCTATTACTGCCCCCAAAGTGGCCTCTCTTATATATCTATGATGAACCCTCAAAATATTGTATAAACATGTTTACTATACTATAATAGAATGTCCCTCGGCAATAAAACCAATTGAAGATGGGTAAAACAAGAGCTGGCCCAAAAGTAGTGACCGGACCGGGGGTCCACAAAAATGAACTAGTCCGGCACCTAAATTTTAATATAAACCTTTAATGGTCAGACCGGTCTGGTACCCCTTGAAAATTAACCGACCCGGCTTTCCTACCCTCACCGATCTGATTTTACAGAATTTTTTTCCCACGAGATTTGTACCCCAAAACCTTACTCTATACTTCTAAAACCGAATTCTACCTCACTTTAACAATATCCTAATCGTCAAAACCCAATACATAAAATTTTCCCCACCATTTATATCATCTAAACCATAAATATAACCCTAAATACAAGATTTACTCATCAAATTATAGGGTTTACCAAAAAAAAAACTCAATTGAACTAAATCACCAACATAAAATTATGAGATAACTCGCACCCACAATTATTTAGCAAGTTTAATAACTTGCCTCAAAGTTGTAGGGGTTGAATCTTCCTTGAAATCACGGATTTGAGCCGAAAATCTCCAAAACTCCAAGTTTTCTCCTATTTTCTTCTCTTTCTCCTCTCTCTCACGATGGCCTCTCTCTCTTTCACTAGGGTTTTTTCTCACAAAAATGAGATACGCCTAAGTCTTCCAAGACTAAATAACTCTTATCTTTATTAATTCCCAACTGTAAATGATAATACACACTTTAAATGACTCGTTTACTCATATTTGAGTCATACTAGGTCCAAAATATTTCAAAACCCAAATACAACTTTCGGACAATCATTTTGACTATCACGACCCATCCCAGATCAACCGTGCACTCTAATTCATCATTCGAGACTCCAAAAAATAAAAATCTAAATTCTTCCAATATAATAATTCTATTTCTCCCAAAATAATTAAATTCTCATACCTTTAAAGTACGGGGTACAACACCAAACAATAACAATAAAACTTGATTTGCAACCAATTTGAGAGCAGTCCCAAAGTTTAATTTATAAATGCCCAAATAATAAATTGTAATCTAAAAAAGAAACACCCAAAACAAACATACAATAATTAGTAAAAAAATTACAAACTTGAACAAATTATAAAATAGGAATTGTACTTACACAAGATCCAAGCCCTAACTTTCGAAAATTGAAACTTTGAAACTTGAGATTTTAAAACCCTAAGTTTTTTGGGTTGAAATACCATAGATTTCAAAGGGGGGGGGGGGGGGGCTTGTAATACCCCTTACTTTTGAGTAGTTATTTTTATATTAGATTGTCACGTGGGTTCGTCATATAAAATAAAGGAAATTGAAGAAAATATTAATTTACGTAATTTAAGACTTAATATTTATGATAGTATTGCATATTTACCATTACGCGAATGTAGATAGTGTAACATTATGTTATGTTGAGTCGCTAGGTTTTAAAGCGACGGTTATGATTTTTTTTCTAGTCGGGTTATTATAATAATGTTAATACGACGTTGGAATAGAAATTAATGAACGATATCCTGGATGACCGTTTATAGAGCACCGGGAACGATTTAGATAGTCAAAATAAGTGTCATGTGTGTTTTTGAGTTCCGGGGTACTTTTGGATAGTTATGACTTAAATATGATGTTACGAGTCATTTTAAGTTGGCAGTAGCATTTAATGTTAGACTTAATGCATTTGGGCATTTAATTCTTGCAAGAGAATTTATATCTCATTTGTGTATTTATAAACCTAGAGAGTTAGAGATAAGTGAGAGCTTGAGAAAAAAAAGAGAAAATAGGAGATTTGCCATTTCGAACTCGGAATCGTTTCAACGAAGAAGAATCCGAGACTAAAATCTTGAGGCAAGTTATTAAACTTTCATAAACATATGACTGTGTTAAATAAATTGCATTTATGGTTTGTGTTCTTGAGTTTGAACCAAAAATGGTTATAAATGATTTTGGTGTTTAAACCCTTGGGTATTTTATTTAGGCATTATTATAGTTGGATATATTGGTGGGTTAATGTGTAGAAATAATTTGGTGAAGTTATTAATGGATGATATTGGGTGTAGTGGAAGAAAAGAGATTTGGGCGATTTAGGGTTAAAATCAACCTGTAGCCTCAACTGGGCATCTCGACCAGGGCGAATCGATTCGCTAATATGGTGGCTACAGGTCGGAGGAACCGAATCGATTCGGGTTAAAGCCGAATCAATTCGGGCTTACAAAAAAGGTTGGATTTCTCAGTCGAATCGATTCTCTTTTTGAGCGAATCGATTCGCTTTCAGGGGCAAATCGATTAGGTCCTAGGCGAATTGATTCGCAAATCCTGATGTTTTATGAAAAGTTTCCAACTTGGTTTCTACTCTTTTTATTTTTGGTTTAAGGCTTAGGAACCTTCTCTTAGGATGTATTAAGAAGTATTATGACCTAATATAAGGTGAGTGGTACTCTAGGATAGTAAGGGAGTGTTCGGGCTCATTTCGGGGACTAATTATAGAAGTGTAATGCCTCTTTTCGTCTAGTAAACAAGATTAGGACTAGTATAGAGTCGGGTAGTGTTGTGTTGGACCTTCGGGGGATACTATGAGAGTAATTATCTCTTGTAGCCAAATTTTGTATTTACATATGGTTTGGGAAATAAGGATCGTATGTTTAATTAATATAGTTGTGACTAAGGCACATTTACACATACCTCTCTAAATGCTATCATAAGGGAAGTATGCGATAGAGGTAAATCCCCAGGCTAATCATGCAGGGAGAGTATTGTCCTCAGTCCATGGTACCGGTTATTACATTATATGATTGTATTATTCGAAGTGAGGAAATTTTGGTTATGGTTATGACTCACTATTAGAGGTATATGGCCGCTTCCCATGCGTTGCAATTTATGGTACCCAGGTGGTCTTGATTATAGGCCCTGGAAGATGATAGAATTGAGGGGCGCATCCAGTGGGGTGACTCCCGGAAGGATTGTCTTAGAACCATTATTATATGATTCTAACTGCTCCCATTGAAATGATATTTCACTCTAATGATAAATTAATTAAAGGAAACTACGAATCAACTTTAAATTGAATATGATCCCTAATGATTATTGTTTTGTATGGTCATTGTTGATACAAAATTTAGTCTGCTGACATGGCTCAATTAAGTGGAGACACATGGCAATCTGTGTGAAAATAACAAACACTTCTGAACAACACCTTGACTTCGAGGAACTCAATTTCCCCGACCAACTCAAACACTCCGAGCAGTAGGTTCTCACCGAGGAACTTTATTGCACCGAGCAAATCATGGATACCGAGATACTTAGGCGGTCCGAGCAGCTTAGGCGGTCGGAGCTGCACCTCGATCAGAGCATTTATTATCAGACAATTAAGAGGATTAAATGCGCATTAAATGTTGATTATTATCATACAGATGTATACGCTTATTGGACAGCTATGTATGATCCTTTCTCATGTACAGCCTCAGGGCTATAAATACATTGTATCATCCTCATTGTGAGCGGATCGGAATTTCTGGAGAAAAATACTACTTCGAGAATTCCCAAACAGCCAATAATAACACAAACAATGGACGTAGGCCATTCGTTCAAGGCTTAACCACTTTAAAATATCTTGTCTTATTTATTTTTTATCTGTGATTAAATAATTAGAGATAATCTAATTTTTTTACATCAACAGATTGGCGCCGTCTGTGGGAAACGCCTGTAATTTTCGTTTTTTATCAAAAAACAATTAATCACCAATGGCTGACAATCCTGAATCCAGCAATCGAAACGCTGGAAACCCCCCAAATCAATACACTCCTCCAAATGTCCAAGATCTGGTTGGAATTATGGCCAATCTGGTTCAAGGTCAGACAGCTATGCAAGAAACAATGCGACAACTCATGCAAACTATCC
Source organism: Sambucus nigra (assembly GCA_949130495.1). NCBI lineage: Eukaryota > Viridiplantae > Streptophyta > Magnoliopsida > Dipsacales > Adoxaceae > Sambucus > Sambucus nigra. The sequence goes on along the minus strand of OX422213.1, from coordinate 415,508,375 downwards.
AGGGTGAAGCATCAACCTATTCAAGACAACGAAGTGTTCAAAGAAATACTCGTTTACTTTCTTTACGCATCAGGCAAAGCGATTCATATCGCACTGAGAAATCTGAAGATTTTTCTTATCAACCGGGTCAAACTTTGTCAGTATGAGCCACAGATACTGAACAACACATAACTCTCTCTCCAGAAAGGACCAATGCACTGGAAAGATTAAGTAGGGTCTCTCATTTTGATCGATTGGGCCCTAGGAAGAATAAAAGTCCACTTAAGGCTGTGTGGAGAAACTTTCAATGACCATGTGATCTAAGAGAGGGTTCTTCCCAATCACAACTAGTTGCTCGACAAGACAGATCCCAGGAAGCGACTTCAACACGATCAATTGCTCGAACCAGTAGGCCCGAGGAGGGAAATGATGCGTGGAAAGGCTCTATTCGGAGGTTGGAGGATAGATTAGGGGAAATGGCTAAGGCCAAGAATCCTCTACAAAGAACTTTTGTCCAAGCAATTATGGATTTTCCCACACCATCAAAGTTCAAAGCACCTGTTGTGACTCCTAAATATGATGGAAAAACTGACCCTGCCCTTCATATAGAGAAATACCAAGCTGCTGCTAACATCTATGCTGTGCCAGATGAGATGAGATGCAGGGCATTCTCGGGAACTCTTACAGGATCTACTCAAATATGGTACAATAATCTTCCTCGGGATAAGATTTCAACTTTCTTTCAACTGGCCGAGCTCTTCATTGGAAACTTCTATTTTGGAGCAAAACTTGTTAAACGAGTAGCACACTTGTTAAGTGTTAGACAAAAGGCAGGTGAAAGCACCAGGGATTATATAACTCGTTTCAATAATGAGAAACTCGAAGTTATTGATTATGAGGAAAAGACAGCGATTACTACTCTGATGAGTGGGCTATTACCCAACAAGTTGTACTACACTTTGGCTAAAGATCCACCCAGAACCATGTCAGAACTGATGGCAAAAGAGGCTAAGATCATGAATGCCGAGGAGGCTATGGCTGCAAAGAAGAATATGGATACCAAAGAGACCAAGGTGAAGGTTGATAAGGCCAAAAAGAAAGAGCATAAGAACAATGGTGGTGACAAACACTCAAAAACAAAGCCATCATGGGAGGTATTGAAGAAATTTGAAAATTATACTCCTTTAAAGGTAGACATCAACCATGTTCTAGAAGAAATCAAGAACAGCGAGGAGTTAAACTGGCCAGAGAAAATGAAGTCAGACCCTGACAAGAGGAATAAGGCCAAATATTACGAGTTCCACAAAAATCACGGCCACACGACCAAAAATTGCATAGCTCTTCAGAATGAGATCGAAGCACTCATTAGACGAGGAAAACTGGCAAAGTATGTTGATCGTCGAAATGAAAGAAGAAACAATGATCGAACAAGAGAGAGGTCTAGATCTCCTCGTCGAGCAGAGGAGAATAAGAAAAGAGACCATGAAGATGATCCAGAAGACGACCCCGATCTTCCCAAAAGACCAAGGCAACCAGAACGTGAGGTATTTTAAATACGTTTTGGATCATTTGATTGCAATGTGATTACAGGTGGAGATGCAGGAGGTGGAGACCTTACTGCAGAAAGAAAATCTTACCTCAATGAGGCTCAAGCCTGTTCATATATTCAACGAATAAACTTGGCTAAAGATGATCGCCCGAGGAAGGTCAACAAAGAAAACTGGTCATCGGTTTCTCAAAGAACGACCTCACAGGTGTGCTGTATCCTCATGATGACCCATTGGTGATCAAAATATGAGAACGTTGTAGTTTGTGGATCCCCGGATTTTAAATTATAGGTCAATTAAAATCACAAACTAGTAATTTCCTTTTTATGTAAACTCAATAGAGATGCGGAAGCGTATAATAAGAGATGGTTCAATCAAAACAACAAGGCCGGGTTTAAATATCTTCAAAAACAAATTAAAACATAATTCATAATTCAAGTCCTAGAAATTTGCCTAAGTCATGATTAACAATTATATCCAAAGTTAGGCGAAACCAAATTAATGCAAGTGACTTGAATAAACCAATTTTAATCCAATATTAAATTAGAGTCCCAAATTAAATGAGTGTGATAATTAAATCAAATTTTATCTTGAAATTATCCTAAGCATGCGTTCTAAATTATTGTGCAAGATAAAATCAACAAGGTCACACTACACCGCGATATACGAGGAAAAACCCACTAACGGGAAAAAACCTCGGGACGGCCCTAGCCTCAAATCCACTAAAAACGGTATTACAAAATACAAGACAAAAGACTTACTTCCTAAACTCGAACCCTCTCAAGCCGTGATGCTTCTTCTTGTATCAACCTCCAATTAGCGGATAACCAACGGAGCTCCACCGTGGTCTCGGAATACACCGATAGGACTTTAAACGGACACCGTCACCCGAACATGGAGCCTTTCTCCAAACGGGTAGAATATCACCAAAAGTCTTCTTTGTGATGGGGTGTAGAAGCAAACCCGAAATGTCTCTTGAATTCGGTAGAGAAAACCGGTGCCAAAAACTCCAAGTAAAGATATGTATATATGGAACTTGGATAAACAACTGTTGGGTGTAAACTAGAGTGTGTATGAATTTTTCATTAAAAATTGACACTCAAAACATGAACATTTTCCATAAATGAATTAGCTCTCAAACTCTCTCTAAGAGATGGATATGGAATGGAAAAGTTGTCTTGGAAAATGTGTTTCCCGCACATAATAAAGTATGTAAAAGTTGGTTAAAAACCAAGTGGGAAAAGTGGGAGAAAACTGCAAAAAAACTGCTCAAAACTGTTCCCGCCCTGGCGTCTCGTTCGAACGACTTTGACTGTCGTTCGAACGAGGCTTCTAACGAGCGACCAGCCTGGGCTCGTTAGAACCTCGTTAGATATCTCGTTAGAACGAGAAAGTCGTTCGAACGACTTATCTAACGACTGACCAGTTTGGTTAGAAAGGCAGTCTCGTTCGAACGAAGTTTGGTTCGAACGAAAAATCTCGTTCGAACGAAACTTCGAACGAGTTTCAGAAATTTTGTTAAATTCTATTTTGGCCCAGAAACATTTATATATATATTAATATAAAGTCCTTTTGAAATAATTTCTGAAATAAACAAGGTTGTATTAAACCTAATCACCCAAATAAATAAAGTTCCAAGTTCCTATATAAATATAATTACATTCATACCTTGGGAGCATGGAACCTTAGTTGATAATGTAGAAACGAGGCACATAAACCGGCATTTTGATGAAGCTTTAAATTCTTTGCCGCTACGTCTTCAACATATACTTCATAGGTCTTGAATATTACAATTAAATAAAATCCTATGAAAAAATGTTTTTGTCCGGAATTGAGCCAAAACTATATATAGACTCAATTGGAAATTTGTGTCCTTACAAATCTCCCCCTTTGGCTATTCCGGGACAAAAACTAAACAAAAATCCTAAAGGGCCGTCAAGCTCAACTAGACTCAAAACATAACCCGCCCAATCTTGACTCAACCCAAGGATCAAACTCTTTGCCATAGAAAGATGCCGCTTTAGAATAAGTCCTGCACACTTAAGCAAACTCATCAAATGCATAGGGAATATCAAAATATCAAAATATTAAATGCAATTAATCAAATACTCCCCCTAAATTAATTCTCCCCTTTAAACAAACATACATGACCTACTTAGAAAGACGTCTCCCCCTAAGATAAATCTCCCCCAAACTAAGATAACAATAATAATAGGATTAGATACCCATTTCTCCCCCTATCATCATTCTCCCCCTTTTTGTTCGGGAATAGGCAAAGGATAAAGAACTAATAAACAACATGTGAAAGCTTAAAGTGATAAACACATGACAGCATATGGGCAATTAAAGCAAGGCAAAGACAAACAAATATCATATATATATATACTAAAAATATACCAATAAGTACGGGCATATATAGATAGATATAAACACACACATGACACAAAATACAATAAGTTTGCACACTCGTATGGCAAAAATGTGTCATATGGAAACGGAAGTGTAGGGGTGTGAACTAGCAACAATTAAATTTAGACCCAAACACTTTAGAAACGTTCACGGAGTTCTCATTTGATTGCAAACTTCATCACAGTTAAATATAACCTCTTGTGACAATATAAAGATTGAACTCAATGAACAAACATACACAATGCATACAAGCCTAGCATGATGATGATTCTACAAACCAAATAGAGTCATGACATTAAAGACATCTAGGATAAACGGACATTGTGCAAACCGTTGATATACCATCCAATTCTCCCTCAATGAGCATATATTTTCTTTTACATTTGAATGAATATATCAAACAAACATAGGCCTTGGCAATTGTTTTCTTTTTAATGCCAAATATTCTGTTTTTAGGCCTTTGGATCACGTATTTCTTTTAGATCCAATCAACGGTGGCTTACTATTCGCAAAGGATTTAATTCATCCTTTCGGAGCCCTTCCCCGTGCATATTTAAATTTATCATGTTTTTCATTTTCACACAAATCTCACATGCAACGGAATTTGACATGCACTAGTCCTCCTAGGTCATAGATATGTAGATGACTAGATTGATAGGAGAACACCTCAAAAAGCTCAAATATAACATGTGACATTAAGATTTCAAAAGAACTCGTGCATGTGTGAAAAGAGGCATATAGAAATAGAATCCATTTGAACAATACAAAATCCAACTACTCCAAAAAAATGGTAAAGAACATTTTAAGGATTGAAAATCTAAACCAAAAGTTCTAGCCACGTGGGAGCGTTAAAGGAGGGATTCAAACACAAGTATATGCCACATAAAGTGTGTCAAACAAAAATACACACCAAACAAAATCTTTTTGAGTTTTTAACATTGTTAATAAAAAATAAAGATATATACTCAAAAGACTTAAACAAAAATCATTTGTATTTTTCATTAAGCTTAAATGAAATAAATAAAACACAAATGATAAACAAAAATCTTTTTATATTTTGCAGTTAAATCAAACACAAAAAATAATATAAAAAGATAAACAAGTCATAATTTCTAGCTAGTGATATGAAATAAGGCAATGACTAGAAAATGACTAAACAAGCATACATTTAGCATGTGAATATAGCATGAAGTACAAATGCTAAAGTATGCAAACACTAACACATTCAACCTTTAAATTTAGCAAGGGAGGAAGGATGTGAAAGTAAATGAGAATCAAAATCCCTATTTTGTAAGGTAACCAAGTAGGATTTCCTAACCCAAATTAATGAAGAATTACTATCTTGGGGTGTAGGAACATTAGCTATCGTGGTTACTTTACTATGGGATTTTCTAGGAATTCGTTTAAGGTCTAAACAAAATTGCCTAAGATGACCTTTTCGACCACAATGTGTACAAGTAAGAACATGTCGAAAAGATTTATCTAAGGAGTGATCATTAAATTCATTCCTAGAAGATTCTCCTAAAACATTGGTTTTGACTTTAGGGTTAAATTCATTAAAAGTATTGAAGCCTAAACCAAAGGTGTCATTTTTAATTTGGACCGTTCCTAACATTTTATCAAGTTTTTCCGAACGACATTCCAAATCAAATTTGACATTACTAGAATCTTTTAATTTATTTTCCAAATCTAAAATTTTAGATTCTAGTAAAACATTTCGCTCTTCAAAAGCAAGAAGCTCCTTTTTCAAGGATTCCATTAAACCTCTAAGGCTATCTCTCTCGCCTTCTACATAGTTAAGCTTCTCTTGAAGAGTCCTCTCATGAGTCTTAAGGTCTTCTATTAAGGCACTTTCATCAATGACCTTGACACTCTCTCTTAAACTCGCTTCTAACTTCAAATTAGCTCTTTTCAATTTAATAGATTCTTTATATAATTCATGAAAAGCATTTTGAAGTTCACTCATATCAACCTCTTCTTCATTTTCACTCTCTTCTTCTTTTTCACTCTCACTATCATCAAAACTAAGAGAATCATGTACAATGACCTTGGAAGTGGCATGTGCTATAATTTCATCATCCGATGAGTTCTCATTATCACTCACATGTGCCATAAAAGCCACAAAATTTTTCTTAGTGGGGGATTCGGGCTTCTCTTCCTTATCACTATCACTAAGGGTCGCATTATATGAAATGGGTCGTTTACCCTCTTTCCTTAGTTTAGTGGGGCACTCAAAAGCCCTATGGCCATAACCTTCACAACCAAAACATTTATCAGACTCGTCCCTATCAACTTTTTCATTACTAGGCTTAGGGATCTTTTCGGCTTTAGAAAACTTCTCGCTTTTATCATGTTTAGAAGAATCAAATTTCTTAAAATCATTTTTAACTTTATCTTTGTTAAATTTAAGAAATTTTCTAAATTTACGAGCAAACAAAGCCATATCTTCCGAGTCACTATCACTATCGCTCTCTACTACTTGTTTGACCTCTTTTCGGGCTTTTAAAGCAACGCCCTTTTCGATTTTCATATCATTTTTAGAGGGAAACATATCTAGTTCATAGGTTTGTAAATCACCTACAAGCTCTTCTAATTTTGTAGAGGCTAAAGTGGGTAAAGAATTTAAAACAGTCACTTTAGGAATAAATCTATCGGGTAGGGACCTTAAAATTTTCTTTACAACACGGTCATCAGGTATTTTCTCTCCCAAGTTAAAAGATGAATTAACAATATCTGAAAGTCTAGCATAAAATTTATCAAAAGTTTCTTTTTCATCCATTTTGATAGTTTCAAATTGAGTGGTGAGGTTTTGAAGTTTAGAAGCTTTAACGACACTAGTTCCTTCATGAGTTATTTGTAAAATATCCCAAGCTTCTTTAGCGGTTTCACACGTCATAATACGTCGGAATTCATCCGGTGCGACAGCGCTAAATAAGGCATTTAAACCACGGGAATTAAAGTTGGCAAGTTTAAACTCATTTTCAGTCCATCTATCGGCGGGTTTTAAAACACGTTCATTTTCAACTAAGTAAGTTGGTGGGGAATACCCATTAACAACAGACATCCAAACTCTCTCGTCGATAGATTTTAGTGCCGATCTCATTCGCGCTTTTCAATACGCGTAGTTTGAACCATCAAAAATAGGAAATTTTGAAAATGGGGAAAAATCCATTTTAGCCAAAAATTAAAGGATCTTAACGAAATAATTTATCGTTTTTGGCTCTGATACCAATTTGAGAACGTTGTAGTTTGTGGATCCCCGGATTTTAAATTATAGGTCAATTAAAATCACAAACTAGTAATTTCCTTTTTATGTAAACTCAATAGAGATGCGGAAGCGTATAATAAGAGATGGTTCAATCAAAACAACAAGGCCGGGTTTAAATATCTTCAAAAACAAATTAAAACATAATTCATAATTCAAGTCCTAGAAATTTGCCTAAGTCATGATTAACAATTATATCCAAAGTTAGGCGAAACCAAATTAATGCAAGTGACTTGAATAAACCAATTTTAATCCAATATTAAATTAGAGTCCCAAATTAAATGAGTGTGATAATTAAATCAAATTTTATCTTGAAATTATCCTAAGCATGCGTTCTAAATTATTGTGCAAGATAAAATCAACAAGGTCACACTACACCGCGATATACGAGGAAAAACCCACTAACGGGAAAAAACCTCGGGACGGCCCTAGCCTCAAATCCACTAAAAACGGTATTACAAAATACAAGACAAAAGACTTACTTCCTAAACTCGAACCCTCTCAAGCCGTGATGCTTCTTCTTGTATCAACCTCCAATTAGCGGATAACCAACGGAGCTCCACCGTGGTCTCGGAATACACCGATAGGACTTTAAACGGACATCGTCACCCGAACATGGAGCCTTTCTCCAAACGGGTAGAATATCACCAAAAGTCTTCTTTGTGATGGGGTGTAGAAGCAAACCCGAAACGTTTCTTGAATTCGGTAGAGAAAACTGGTGCCAAAAACTCCAAGTAAAGATATGTATATATGGAACTTGGATAAACAACTATTGGGTGTAAACTAGAGTGTGTATGAATTTTTCATTAAAAATTGACACTCAAAACATGAACATTTTCCATAAATGAATTAGCTCTCAAACTCTCTCTAAGAGATGGATATGGAATGGAAAAGTTGTCTTGGAAAATGTGTTTCCCGCACATAATAAAGTATGTAAAAGTTGGTTAAAAACCAAGTGGGAAAAGTGGGAGAAAACTGCAAAAAAACTGCTCAAAACTGTTCCCGCCCTGGCGTCTCGTTCGAACGACTTTGACTGTCGTTCGAACGAGGCTTCTAACGAGCGACCAGCCTGGGCTCGTTAGAACCTCGTTAGATATCTCGTTAGAACGAGAAAGTCGTTCGAACGACTTATCTAACGACTGACCAGTTTGGTTAGAAAGGCAGTCTCGTTCGAACGAAGTTTGGTTCGAACGAAAAATCTCGTTCGAACGAAACTTCGAACGAGTTTCAGAAATTTTGTTAAATTCTATTTTGGCCCAGAAACATTTATATATATATTAATATAAAGTCCTTTTGAAATAATTTCTGAAATAAACAAGGTTGTATTAAACCTAATCACCCAAATAAATAAAGTTCCAAGTTCCTATATAAATATAATTACATTCATACCTTGGGAGCATGGAACCTTAGTTGATAATGTAGAAACGAGGCACATAAACCGGCATTTTGATGAAGCTTTAAATTCTTTGCCGCTACGTCTTCAACATATACTTCATAGGTCTTGAATATTACAATTAAATAAAATCCTATGAAAAAATGTTTTTGTCCGGAATTGAGCCAAAACTATATATGGACTCAATTGGAAATTTGTGTCCTTACAAAATAAGAATGAAGGAAGTGATGATCTCTAGAGTACTGGTTGATAATGGTAGCTCGGCTGATATTATGTTCTACTCGTGCTTCGACAGCTTAAATCTAAAGTTGTCTCAGTTAGAGCCTTATCATAGGCCCCTTCTCGATTTTGCTGGCGAGAAAGTTTTTCCACTTGGGACGATCAAGTTGGATATGTTCATTGGTACATGGCCTGCTTGTCGAACAGAAAGAGTACGCTTCTTTGTGATGGATAAGAATTTTCAATCAGCCTACAATATCATCATGGGAAGGGTAGGATTGAAGAAGTTCGAAGCAGTACCATCTACGGTACATCAATGCCTAAAATTTCTAACTAATTTTGGAGTAGGAGTTGTGAAGGGTGATCAAAAAGTAGCTCGGGAATGCTACTATTCATCTGCCGAGTAGGAGGAACTGAAGGAATCTAGGAAAAAGACTACTACCTATCAGATGGTTGAAGGTACAGAAATTGAAACATTGGATCCTAGAGACAGTCGCAACTCGTGAAAAGTCAGGTGGTGGAAGCTACTAAAAACATCATTCTAGACGACGAGCACCCTGAACGAACAACTCAGATAGGTTCGTCATTAGATGCCTCACTAAAACAGGAGTTGATAGTTTTCTTAAAAAGCAGAAAACAAACTTTTGCTTGGAGTCATGAGGATATGCCCGAAATAGACCCAAATTTCTTATGTCACGAGCTCAATGTGAATAAGGAGATCAAGACAGTGAAGCAAAGAAGAAGAGTGTTTAGCCCTGAGAAGAACCAAGCTATACAGGAGGAAGTTGAGAAGCTCCAGAAAGCTTGCTTTATTGAAGATGTTAAATATCCAGACTGGTTAGAAAATGTAGTGATGGTGAAGAAGAAGAAGAACAACAACAAATGGAGGATGTGTGTAGACTTCACCGACCTCAACAAAGCATGTCCAAAGGATCATTTTACCTTGCCCCAAATTGATCAATTAGTGGATTCTACCTCGGGACACGAGCTGTTGAGCTTCATGGATGCTTATTCTGGTTACAACCAGATTAAAATGAAACCTGAAGACAGGGAGAGTACTTCTTTCATTACCCCTTGGGGAACTTATTGTTATAATGTTATGCCTTTTGGTTTAAAAAATGCAGGTGCAACATATCAGCGGCTGATGAATAAGGTGTTTGTAGAGCAAATTAGTTGCAATATGGAAGTTTATGTTGATGATATGCTGACAAAGAGCAAGAAAGTTATTGACCATCTAGTTGACTTAGGCCAGACCTTTGATCAATTAGATAAACATCAAATGAAGTTGAACCCGATTAAGTGCATATTTGGAGTACGAGAAGGCATGTTTCTCGGGTATATTGTCAATCAACGAGGCATTGAAGAAAATCCTGAAAAGATCAAAGCTCTATTGGGACTACGATCTCCAACGACGAAGAAATAAGTGCAAAGTCTTACAGGGCGAGTAGCAGCACTTAACAGATTTGTATCGCGAGCAACTGATAGATGCCTCCCATTCTTCAAAACGCTCCGAAAGACTTTTGAATGGAATGAAGAATGCGAGAAAGCTTTTCAAGAATTGAAAAAATATTTGGGAGTACCTCCACTGTTGTCCAGACCGGTGATGGGAGAAAGGTTGTACTTGTATCTGGCGGTTTCGAAAAATGCAGTTAGCTCGGCATTAATAAGAGTAGAGGATGGAGTAAAAAAATCAATTTATTACACTAGTAAGGCCTTTCGAGGAGCATAGATCAGATATCCAAAACTGGAAAAGTTGGCACTGGCACTGATCAAAGCGAGTAGAAGAATGAATCCATACTTCCAGGCTCATACCATAGTCGTATATACTGATATGCCGTTGAGGCAAGCTCTTCATAAACCAAAAAAATCAGGGAGATTGATATATTGGTAAATAAAACTCGGTGAATATGATATAATTTATGAGCCTAGATCGTCACTAAAAGGGCAAGCAGTAGCAGATTTTATAGTAGAGTTCACTTATCCTGATACCCCCGAGGAGAAAAAGATGAACACCGACCAACCTGTGGATGTTACAGGATCATCAAATTTAAATCCCGATCAATTTAAATTGGTCGGAGAGCAAAAGAAGAAGGTCGACAAGCAGCGAGGTGTGGTAAAAATGGAGATAAGGGAGCAACAAATATTCCATCGAGGAACTTTGTCCAATAAGAAGTTTGAGGACGAAATACCTGTATGGAACCTGTATGTAGATGGCTCATCATGCACCTCAGGTAGTGGAGCTAAGATTGTATTGAAAATTCCAGACGAGGTCGATATAGAATATGCTCTGCGCTTTTAATTTCAAGCTTCTAATAATGAGGCCGAATATGAAGCGATGATTGTAGGTCTTAGTCTAGCAAAAACCATGAAGGCAGAGCAGGTAATCGTATACAGTGACTCACAATTGATTGTAAACCAAATGCTTGGTGTATATACAGCAAAAGGAGAGTTGATGATTAAGTACCATGCAAAGGCGATGGAATTGGTATCGTAATTTATTAATGTTCAACTAGTCAGAATACTAAGAACGGAGAATGCAAGAGTAGATGCTTTAGCTCGATTAGCATCAGCTACTCGTACCGAACTACGAAGAATAATCCCAATTGAAGTTCTAGCTGGTAGGAGCATAGATGAAAATCTGACGATGAATTTTATTACCCTTGATTTGGGTCCATCTTGGATGGATACCATCAGGGCATATATTGAGGAGGGAGAATTACCAATTGACAAAATCGCAGCCAAGAAATTAAAGTTTAAAGCTGCTCGTTATGTACTGACTAATGGTATTCTATACAGACGAGGAATTATGGCAGGTTTGCAAAGATGTGTGCATCCCTCCGAGGTGAAAGACTTGATTGAAGAGGTCCATGAAGGGTCCTGTGGAGCCCATATAACAGGTCGGATGCTTTTTCAAAGAGTGATGACGCAAGGATACTATTAGCCAACGATGAGGGCTGATTGTATAGCCTATGCCAAGAAATAAGTGTCAACGCTTTTCCACTATCCGAAGAACTCCCCAAGCATTGTTGACACCCATTACTTCCCCTTGTCCATTTTTCCATGTGGGGAATTGACTTGGTTGGGCCACTTCCAACGACCAGAGGAAGATTTAAATATCTCGTCGTCGCAGTGAATTACTTTACTAAGTGGGTTGAAGCCGAGCCTCTTGTCGATATAACGTACGAAAAGGTGTACCAATTTATTTGGAAAAATATCATTTGTAGATATGGTATTCCCCGTGTATTCATCACCGACCATGGAACACAATTTGACAACGAGGAGTTCACTGCCTATTGTCATCAGTTAAATATCTTAAAAATCCACTCGGCACCAGGCCATCCCCAAAGCAATGGACAAACTGAAGTGACAAATAGAACGCTGCTAAATGTCTTGAAGAAAAGACTGAATGATGCAAAAGCAAACTGGATCAACGAGCTACATTCAGTACAATAGGCTTATCGTACTACTCCCCGAGCAGCAACTGGAGAATCTCCATATATGCTGGCATTTGGAAGTGAAGCTGTTAAACCTGTCAAGTTGGGCCTCCCAACACACCGAGTGTTGAACTTCAACTCCCCTGTCAGTGATTTAATGAGAAGGTTAGACTTGGACATGCTTGAGGAAGTTAGAGAAGAAGCAGCCATCAGAAATGTTGCTTACCAGCAACGAACAGCTTTGTTCTACAACAAGAGAGTGAAGAAGTGCGACCTGAAAGAGGGAGACTATGTGCTAAAGAAAGTGATTTAAAAGAACAACAAACTGGAAGCGAACTGGCATGGACCTTACCGAGTTACAGAAGTTATTCGACCAGGAACCTACAGAATAGAAATTTTAGAAGGGGAGGAGTTTAAGAATGTATGGAATACAGAGCACCTGCGCAAATATTATCAGTAATGTAAACCCTCATGTAATGCAATTTCATCAGTATGAATAAAATGTGAATATTCTACCCAATTCTCTCCTTTTGTTGAAATTTTTTTGCGGAATACTAGTGCTACACACTACTCAGCAAAATCCACCAACTCCGGTTGGTCGGGAAGAAAAATATTTCCCAGAAATACAAACTCCGGTTGGTTGGGAAGAAAATCCACCAACTCCAGTTGGTCGGGAAAAAAAATATTTCCCAGAAATACCAACTCCGATTGGTTGGGAAGAAAATCCACCAACTCCGGTTGGTCGGGAAGAAAAATATTTCCCAGAAATACCAACTCCGGTTGGTTGGGAAGAAAATCCACCAACTCTGGTTGGTCGGGAAGAAAAATATTTCCCAGAAATATCAACTCCGATTGGTTGGGAAGAAAATCCACCAACTTCGATTGGTCGGGAAGAAAAATATTTCCCAAAAATACCAACTCCGGTTGGTCGGGAAGAAAATCCACCAACTCCGGTTGGTCAGGAATAAAAATATTTCCCAGAAATACCAACTCCGGTTGGTTGGGAAGAAAATCAACCAACTCCGGTTGGTCGGGAAGAAAAATATTTCCCAGAAATACCAACTCCGGTTGGTTGGGAAGAAAATCCACCAACTCCGATTGGTCGGGAAGAAAAATATTTCCCAGAAGTACCAACTCCGGTTGGTTGGGAAGAAAATCCACCAACTCCGGTTGGTCGGGAATAAAAATATTTACTAGAAATACCAACTCCGGTTGGTTGGGAAGAAAATCCACCAACTCCGGTTGGTTGGGAAGAAAATACACCAACTCCAGTTGGTCGGGAAGAAAAATATTTCCCAGAAATACCAACTCCGGTTGGTTGGGAAGAAAACCCACCAACTCCGGTTGGTCGGGAAGAAAAATATTTCCCAGAAATACCAACTCCGGTTGGTTGGGAAGAAAATCCACCAACTCCGGTTGATCGGGAAGAAAAATATTTCCCAGAAATACCAACTCCCGTTGGTTGGGAAGAAAATCCACCAACTCCGGTTGGTCGGAAATAAAAAAAATATTTCTCAGAAATACCAACTCTGTTTGGTTGGGAAGAAGATTCACCCACTATAGTTGGTCGGGAATAAAAAAAATTTAACAACTAAGGTTGAGAATTAAAAACACCAACTCTCTCTGGTCGAAAATAGTTGGTTAAACAAATAATGGCTTAGAATTAGAAAGTGATCAAGCAAAATTTTAATACTTGAAACATTTCACCAAGTTGGTCGAGAAACAAAATATCATCAACTCTGGTTGATCGACAAATGATTATTATCAATTTATGTTAGTCAATAATAAGTTTCACCAACTTTAGTTGGTCGGAAAATAACACAATGTTGTTATCTTTTTAACAGATATACATACACATTCATTAGTAAATAAGACAATGGCAATCAAGATTTCAAAGAAAAATAGAAATTTTTCATTAAATCCAAAACAAAATACATTGAGAATGAAATACATATTAATTATTACATCAAGATTCCTACTCTATTGGTTTCTTCCCCTCTGCTTTTGAAACAGGTTCCTCGCCAGCAGGAGGATCGTCTAAGGCATAAGGGGAATTTATGAAATTAAGGTCTTTGAGCATCCTAATGTTCATCACAGATGGCCGATCGAGTAGGTGCTCTGGGCGAGATATCTCGACATTGGAATGGAGACTATAATCGCCAAGATATTTGGAAATCAAACACTGAGGGATTGCCCGAGCAGGAATCTAGCTCATGTCGAGTTTGAATGGTGGCACTAGCAGGTCAAGCAACCCAGGATTATAGTAATCCCACAAATAGTGACCTTGTTCCAATTGTAGCACACCCAAGGCATTTAACCATCCTTGCTTATACCCCTCGTTGTTCGACTGCTGAATTCGGTCATCGAGGTGATAGAGGGCTTCATTATAGCCAGCCATCCAAAATTCTCTAGGTTGCTTATGGAATTAGTAAGTCAACCTTTCCAGCTGCTCGTGGAGATTTTTTACGAAAATTTCTTTATTCTCCAAGGCAGACTTTTGTGTAGAGAGCTGCTCATCCAAATTCATAATTTTCTTGGAAATCTCTGCTAATGCTTGATTTTTTGCCTTTAGCTGAAAGGCTTGATTCTCCAAAGCTGATTGAGTTCTTTGCTCTTCAATAGTAAGCTGAAGAGCTCTTGCTCGTCCCCAAGAACCTCTTGCTCGACCGCGAGAAGAAGTAGAGGCTCCAGTTCTCTTCAAAGTCTCCAATTCGTCTCTCAAATTGGCATTTTTGACCTCTAAGAAAGAGAAACCCTTGTCGTTGACAGGGACTAAGGCGTTCGAGGAAGATGCTGCAAACTTCAAATGAGATGTCTCTCCTCGCAGGTTATTGTTTTCCTGCTCCAGCAACTTAGCTATCTGCTTGTGCTCTTCAACCTCGGTCTTCAAAGTTCTCTCCCTCACATCATAGGCAGCAAGCAATCTATCATATCCTTTATCAGCACTTAGTTGCTGATACTTCTTCTCATATCCTTGGTGCAAAAGGGCTGTAGACTCATTGTATTATTGTTGAAGCTCCTCGAGAGTGCCCTGGAGGTCTTCAATCATTTCATAATACGCTACATTATTAGCCACTGCCCGGTCGAGCAGACACTTTAAATACTTGTAGGCTTCAACTGCTTGCTCTGAAGCATCTTGATCGAGGATATCAACGATTTGAGCTTCAGTCATATCTGTATGACCAGCTTTGAAGTAATCATTGCATTGTCTCAATAATTTTATATCATGAGCAGATAATAATTCCATCCTGGCCATAAACTAGTAAAAAGAAGAGATAGCAAGAATCAATAAGGAGCAAGAGGAAGAGAATCAACAGTATGAATAGTCAAAGTTTCAAATTTTATTACATCATAAAAGATAAGTACATAGTTCAGAGTTACAATTGGCAAAAATAAACAGAGAGAAAAATCCGAACAACTCTACACCTTCTCCTTATCTCCCAAAACTTTCTCGGGAGGTTGGGATGAGGAGGTAGGTTGCTCGGATGGCACAGATGGTTGCTCGATGGGTGCTGGAAGCTGCTCGATTGAAATAATGGATGGTTGAAGTTGCTCACAGGAAGACTGGACAACTGGGGGATGAGAAATTTGATCTCCCATCACCATAGAGGATTCCTCAGAGGCAGCTTCGTCCTCTTCTTCTTCTTCGGGAGTTGGAGGGGGGCCAGGGACGTGTCGCTGAAACAGGTCGGAATTTTCATCAACATTCATCTCTTTCAAAGCAGCGACCCAGACATCCCTAAAGTACTTAAGGCTACCATATTCCACTTGTGACATCATGGCAGCCAGACCCTTATTCCATCTTTTATCCCAGCCAGCGCTGAAGGACTTCTTAATAGCCATTTTCCTTTTCACTTTCTCTGATGAAATCTTCTCAGTTATGAGTTCCTCGGCAGCTTTCAATTTCTTTTCTGCCTCGTCCCTCTGGCGATCCACCTCACGAAGTTTGCCCAACTCTTCCTCAGCAGACTTGAGCCTACCTTCAAGCTCCCCAGCATTTTGGAGCTTCCCTTCGAGCTCTTTATTTTTACTTTCCAAGTCTTTTATTTTCTTCTCCAATCCCTTGGAGACCTCAACAACCTGATCCCTCTCCTGCTCGGTCGAACTGAGCTGCTTCTCCCAGGCAGCTTTATCATCAATGTACTTCTGACGAGAATCTTTCAAAGACTGCATCAAACTTACAAAATCCTCCTCTACACCACCAGAGGAGATGGACGCCTTGATGGCTTCGTCCTTCTTCAAGATTGTATTAAAACAAGTTACCAACTGGGAAAAGAAAACAATAGCAAGTCAGTGCAAATATATAACAGCGAAAAAATGAAAGTTTAGGACAATAATACTTACATAAGCAATATGATGAGCAGACAATGTGGTAACCATATCCCAAGAAAGATTTTCTTTAATACCTTAGATCTCGGGGATAATCCAAGATTTCACCGAGTTCATGGCAGAACTCGGAGCAATGAAAGTGGGAACACCACTTCCAGTGGTTGGAGGCTGAGAGATGGATTCAGCCAAATTGATCAAGGAGCTTTTCTTCAACCTCCTCGGAGGAACATCAACGGTCTCGACCAAGGATGTAGTCTTAGTCGGGGATATGACAATAACCTCGCTTGGAGCAGCGACTTTGCTCGGAGCCACTGGGGGCTTCTCGGCAACCTTCACAGTAGCAGCCGGAGGTGGTGCATTAATTTTTCTTGTCCCTTCTTCTGGGACATCATGCTTGCTTTTCTTTGCCTCTCCATCAATAGAGGCGGATTTCTCGAAAAGGGCAGGAGATCTTCTTTTCTTCATTCTTTCACTCAGAGGAATATATGACTCAGGTGAAGAACTTGCAGAAGCTGGTACTAGTTCTACATCACTTATTACCGAACGAGTAGTAAAAGACGAGGTGTAACTCTTATACTGCAGCAAATATGAAGCTGATCTGATATGCTCGTCGGCAACAGTCCGATGCAAACCCCAGATAAGTTTCAGATGTTTTAAGTTAACTTCTGTCTCTTTTGGAGACCTTCTTTTGTTGTCAACTGTAATTAAATAAAAATTAAAATATCAGTGACACATCTTATCGAACACAAAGAAAGCATAATTTCAAAAATAAAGTAAAGTAAAAACAACCTATCCCATTGCCATAGGGAGGGCATCTGGGACCCTGATATACATCATTTCCAGTTAGTGGAGCATGTTGCCAATTTTTCATAACAACACCATGCTCGAAATAATCCCTATTGGCATCTGGGAGATTGACCACTAAAGCTCTATTTAAAAACCTAGTTTTCAAGTAAAAAGTATTATCGCCGACAGCCCATCTATAGCAAAACATAATTTCTGGAATTCCTATACGAGTTCCATGAATCTGATTTAATCTATGAACTCCATTAACTATTCTCCATGTATTGGGGGCTATTTTTGTAGGAACCACGTCAAAATATTGACAGAATTCCAGACACAAAGGGTTTGGGGGAAAAGAAAAGCCACATTCAGCCACAAAGAGACTAGGGAACCAATATCCCTCAGCCAAATGGAAATAATCTGAAGGTTCAGAAAGTTCCTCCAGAACAACCCATGAAGGAATAGAGAAATCAGAATGAAACTTATCAAGCGAATCAACAAGGTAAACCATGATGAATAAAGGAAATAAAAGAGAAAGAAGAAGATCTTACAGGAAAAGGATGGATCTGTTGACAACGAACGATGAAAGGGATGAACGCACAAGAGAGAGAGAAAATGGAAAACTCAAAGATACAGATTTGAAAAAATAGAAGACGATATGATTTTCTGCAACGCTTAAATACCTTACCTTGGGAAAAGGTAAAAATAATGATTATAAAGGGAGACGTTTACGCTACCGGCGGCTAAAAGGACAAAAAGGGCGCGAAGATCGAAGCAATTAGAAAAATTCGAAAAGTCTGATTCTATGAATTCGAAAAGAAAAATAAATGCGAAGAAAACACTCCTAAAATTCAGGATGACTATTTAATCCCGCATATTTCGAGAAGAATGTTCCACACTCCTCATTCTCGAATTGTGAAACATTGGGGGCTTTTGTTGATACAAAATTTAGTCTGCTGACATGGCTCAATTAAGTGGAGACACATGGCAATCTGCGTGTCAATAACAAACACTTCTTAACAACACCTTGACTTCGAGGAACTCAATTTCCCCGACCAACTCAGACACTCCGAGCAGTAGGTGCTCACCGAGGAACTTTATTGCACCGAGCAACTCATGGATACCGAGATACTTAGGTGGTCCGAGCAGCTTAGGCGGTCCGAGATGCACCTCGATCAGAGCATTTATTATCAGACAATTAAGAGGATTAAATGCGCATTAAATGTTGATTATTATCATACAGATGTATACACTTATTGGACAGCTATGTATGATCCTTTGTCATGTACAGCCTCAGGGCTATAAATACATTGTATCATCCTCATTGTGAGGGGACCGGAATTTCTGGAGAAAAATGCTACTTCGAGAATTCGCAAACTGTCAATAATAACACAAACAGTGGACGTAGGCCATTCGTTCAAGGCTGAACCACTTTAAAATCTCTTGTCTTATTTATTTTTTATTTGTGACTAAACAATTAGAGATAATCTAATTTTTTTACATCAACAGTCATATTAAATTGGTAGGCTTGGAATGTTGAACCGAGTTAGGTTACTCCTATTAAATAGGTGTGCAGTGTAATATACATGATATGTATGCTCTAGGACGTGCACTTAGGAGAGAGGTGAGGATGATACTTTGAATGAATAGCGAATTTAACCTGTTTATGAAAGTTAGCATTCATAACTGTTATGCATTTTATTCACATCTATATCATATCGAACCGGGACCTAACCCATTTATATTTCTTCTTCTTGTGTGGTTCTTATATATGTTCAGGTGCTCCACCGCATGGGCGCCCGCTTTGACTTTCCTTCCCAATGTTAAGGAGCTATGGTATTTTGTGGATGTTGTAGGATTTTTGTAGTGGACGCATCATTTCCCTTTTGATACTCTAGCTATGATACGTCTGTATATTTGGACATGTTTCTCAAGTTTAGTATACGTACATACTATCACACTTGGTGAAGTCTTTTGTATTTAGTTTTTTAACCGACAACTTATTCGATTATGCTTTCTAGAATTGTGATCAAATAATTTTAAATCTATATATCAACCTTTTGTTATAAATTGAATAATGGAAACTTCTTTTTATCAAGATTGTAAAATTATATCTGACATCTATTTTCAAAAATATTTAGTGGTTGTCTCGTATTATTATTATGCGACAGTGATGTTAAGAATGGAGCATTTAAGATTTCTATTTTTATTGTAGTAGAGGGTTGGCTACCTCTTATTTTAATAAGCGGGGTGTCATAAATGGTATCAGAGCATCAGGTTCTAGAGTCCTTAGGATCAATGCGAACTTATCACGTTCTATCGTAGCATTCTTTGATATATAGCCCTATTATTAGGACTGTTTTATTTATCTGCATTTACGATTTTTCCCATAAGGATAAATTATTTTAACTGTATATTGATTCAGTTGCTTTTTATCTCAAATGTCGCCTAGACGAGGTCGTCCGATAAGGGTAAATTGAGTAGAAGATGATGTAGATCCCCCACCACCACATGACACTATAAATACGATGGAGGTGGCTAATATTATGGCCCAGACGGTAAACGCTGTAATGACCTCTATGGCGCAACATTTTCCCCAAGCTCGACAACCGGTAGCACTGGTGGCTCAAGCCCATACGGGACCTTCCGCATGGGAAAGAGTTAGAGAATCCCTCTTGAAAGGTCACCCTCCAGAATTTCAGGGTGGCGCTGATGTGATTGTTGCAAATCAATGGAAGAAGGATATTCAACGCCATCTTTGCATGGTGGAATGTAGCGAAGAGAAAAAATATATTCTCGCCACTTTTAAACTCGTGGGATTAGATCTCCAATGGTGGGAGTCCATGACCACTCCGGAATAAAGGGATATCATGACTATCTCGACACTCTGGACTTTGTTTGATCGAAAGTACTTTCCTCAAGAAATCCAGAAAGAGATGAGGATGAAGCTATAGGATGTGATTCAAGGAGAGAGACTAGTGGAAGAATATGAAGAAGAATTTACTCGCTTGGAAAACATTGTGCTGGACAAGGTAAACGCAGAATAAAGGAGGATTTGAAAATTTATTAGGGGTTTGAGTTGGAGGATAAGGCAGCATCTATTGGGGAACCCGGCTTTGAAACTTTTGGCGATGTAATGAATGCATCTTTACTCCATTGCCAGTATCACCCCCTTCATTTGAAGGTGAGTAAGAAGATAGCATATTCTGGTCAATCTAGTAAATAAGGAGGGAATGGTGCTGGTGGAGCACTACCACCACCACAGTAGTCTGGGAATAAATAGAAAGAGCGAGACCTCCAACTAGGGAACTAGGCTAAGAAGCAACATTGTGGGGGTTTCAAATTTAGCAGAGGAGGTTTTAGGCACGGTGAGGGTGCTCAACAACAACAGCAGTTGGGCCAATCGAGCCAAGCTGGAAGAGTGAATAATGGGGGTCGAGGACAGCAGGGCTAAGGTGCGGGGCAGTTTTAGAACAACAACCGAGGGCAACATTTGGAGAATTTTATGGGCCATTATTTTTAGTGTGGTGAGATATGTCACATGAAGATAACTTGTCAACAGTTGAATAGGGGTCAATTTCCAGGAGGCCCTCAGAATTCGCAGGCACAGTAACAACCTCCAGCACCTATTCGCGGCATCCCTTTGTAACAGGGACAACTTCAGTTTGGACGTATGTATAATATCCAAGACGCTTTGTTTCCCCCAGCACTTAGAACCGCCAGCCATAGAGGGTGAGTTTCCCATCCAGGGGTTTAGGGGTCGGGTGTTATTTGACACTGGCACCACACACTCATTTATTGCTAGGTAATTTGCTCTTTTGATGGGGTTATTTAAGTCAGTCGAAAGTACTTTCACTAGCGTCGAGTCTTCTATGGGTGATGGTTCACTTATAGTTTTTATTTGTAAAGGGGTGGGAATAGACTTGGGTAGATTGCGCTTTGAGGCCGACTTACTTGTCCTGGATATGATTGAGCATGATGTTCTTTTAGGAATGGATTAGTTAGTGAAGTATCGGGGCTTGGTATATTGCTATGGGAGGAGTATAGTTTTTTCCAATCTAGGGAAAGAAATGTTTTTGGTGGCTATGCCTCTTTCGGAAGGAGGTTCAATCACCTACTTGTATTGTATAAAGGAGGAAACTTTACAAGAAATCATGATTTCCTTAGACTCGATTCTTATTGTCAGCGAATTTGAAGATGTCCTTCAGGAGATCCCTGGCTTACCTCCAAGTCGTGAGATTGAGTTCGTAATTGACTTAGCACCGGGAACCAAGCCGATTGCGCGAGCTCCATACCGTATGTCTCCTTTAGAAATAAGGGAGTTAAGCGATCTAATTCATTAACTACTGGGTGCCCCTGTACTATTCCTAAGAAAGCGAGATGGTTCCCACCGGTTGTGTATCGACTATCGTGAAATGAATAAGGTGACCATCAGAAATAAATACATGTTACGTCGAATCAACGACTTGTTTGATCGATTAAGAGGAGCATCATACTTCTCTAAAATAGATTTGAGGGTAGGATACCACCAGTTGTGAATTCGAGAGAAAGACGTGTAGAAAATCGTATTCTTGACAAGATATGGGTCCTATGAGGTTATGCCATATGGGCTAATAAATGCTCTTGCGGTAGTTATGGACCTTAAGAATCGAGTATTTTAGGACTTTCTAGACCAGCTTATGATCGTGTTTATTGATGACATTTTAGTCTATTCTTGGACTAAAGCTAATCATGTCGAACATTTGCGATTGGTCTGTCCTGTAAACATTACGAGATCATCAGCTTTATGCCAAGTTCGAGAAATATGGCTTTTGGTTGTAGGAAGTGAAATTTTTAGGGCATATCATGATGACTGAAGGTATTTTCGTGGACCCAAATAAGGGTTTCAGTGGTAAGGGAATGGGATCATCCCACGATGCCAATTGAGATTCATAGCTTTCTGGGTTTGGCGAGATATTATCGCCGTTTCATTAAGGAATTTTCCAAAATTGCTGACCCTTTAATGAACCTGAACCGGAAGGGAGTACGATTTGCTTGGGATGACTCCTGTCAGCTAGATTTTGACGAGATGAAGGATAAATTAACTTTTGCTCCTGTACTCGCGTTACCAAGATCGGGATTAGACTATTTGGTCTTCACAGATGCTTCTCTATAAGGATTAGGGGGTGTGCTACAATAGGTGAATAGATACATTGCATATGCATCTTGCAAGCTTAATCCCCATGAAAAGAATTATCCCATGCATGATTTAGAGCTTGCCACAGTGGTGTTTGCCTTAAATATATGGAGGCATTATCTCCCGGGTGAGAAATTTAGTCTTTTCACGAACCACAAGTCGTTACAATACTTGTTCTCGCAAAAATATTTAAATATGAGAGAACGATGGTGGTTGGAGTTCATAAAGGACTATCAATTCAATATTCACTATCACCCAGGCAAGGAAAATGTGGTAGCTAATGCGCTGAGTCAAAGTCCCGTGGGACAACTAGTGGAAGTATGGAAAGTTAAGTGGAAAGAACTTGGCCAGGATGATGCAGTGGACACAACATGCATGTCAGGGTTGACTGTTACGCTTGCTATTGTGATGCGATTCGTAAAAGCGCATGGAGGGGATAAAGACTGTCAAGACGGGGTACATAAATTATTGATCGAAGGAGAGGAGTCCTACTCTATTAGTTCTGAGGGTGGTTTAAGTTTCCACGTAAGACTTATAGTGCTGGACGAGGGAGACTTGAGATGTGCTGTCATGGCAAAATCTCATGGTTCGAGATTTGCAGTACATCCAGGCGGGGAAAAGATGTATCAAGATATACGTCGTCAGTATTGGGGGGCAGGAATAAAAAGGGACATTTCTGAATTTGTCTCCCAATGTACCACTTGTCAATTGGTGAAGGTGGACGACCAGCGGCCAACTAGATTGTTACAATAATTAGAAATATCGGTGTGGAAATGAGAGGCTATCTCAATGGATTTTATCACGAGATTGTTGACGTTGCAAAGTGGTCATGATTCCATTTGGGTAATTATCGATCGTTTGACCAAATCGACACACTTCGTATAAATACGGACGGATTACAATACGACACGCTATGCCAGGCTCTTTATTGCAGAAATTGTGAAACTTCACGGGGTGCCTATCAATATAGTGTCGAATTGAGACAAACTTTTTGTATCCCATTTTTGGTGAAGTTTCCAAGATGTGATGGGGACCGAATTGCGATTGAGTACATCATACCATTCGCAAACCGATGGGCAAACGGAGAAGGTCAACCAAATGTTAGAGGATATGCTTCACATGTGCATGCTTGATTTTAAAGGAGGGTGGAAACAATACCTTATGTTGGTCGAATTTGCATATAATAATTCGTACCAATTCACGATAGGTATGGCATCGTATGAGCCATTATATGGACGACAATGTCGATCACCTATTTGTTGGTTGGAAGTAGGAGATAATAAGATCCTTGGACCTGAAATGATTCAAGACACCTCTTCAAAGATTGAGCTCATTCGAAATGGCATACAGATTGTGCAGGATCGCCAGAAGAGCTATGCCGATGAAAATCGGAGGCATGTGGAATTGGAAGTGTGGGATCAAGTTTTAATGCGGGTGCCCCCGATGAAAGGTGTGATGCGATTTGGGAAAAAGGGCAAACTTGCATCACGCTATGTAGGTCCTTTTCCCGTTATTACAAAGTTAGGCCCCGTATCTTATCAACTTGCATTGCCGGAACACCTACGACAAATCCATGATATATTCCATGCTTCATCTTTAAAGAAGTATAAAAGATGTGAAGAAGACCATTGGCATGTTCCGTTAGACTATATTGAGTTGCAACCTGATATTTCGTATGAGGAACAACCGATCGCCATTCTAGGCCACGGTGAGCTTAGATTAAGATCTAAAGTGGTGCCCTTGGTCCGAGTCCAGTGGGGACACCACAATGCTGATGAATCAACTTGGGAACGAGAGGAGGATATCCGAGAAAAGTACCCACACTTCTTTTTACCAGGTACGCCTAAATTTTGAGGGCAAAATTCCCTTGTAGGGGGGGGAGTATGTAATACCCCGTACTTTTGAGTAATTATTTTTATATTAGATTTCCATGTGGGTTGGTTATATAAAATAGAGGAAATTGAAGAAAATATTACTTTAAGTAATTTAAGAGTTAATATTTATGAGTATTGCAAATTTACCATTACACGAATGTAAATAGTGTAATATTATGTTATGTTTAGTCACTAAGTGTTAAAGTGACGATATGATTTTTATTCCAGTCGGGTTATTATAAGAATGTTAATATGACGTTGGAATATAGATTAATGAACGATATCCCGGGTGTCAATTTATATGGAATGATTAGTCTGGGAATGATTGAGATAGTCAAAATAAGCGCGAGGTGTGTTTTTAGGTTCCGGGGTACTTTTGGCTAGTTATAACTTAAATATGATGTTACGAGTCATTTTAAGTAGGTGGTACCATTTAATGTTAGAATTAATGCATTTGGGAATTTAAGTCTTACAAAAGAATTTATATCTCATTTGTGTATTTATAAACCTAGAGAGTTAGAGAGAAGTGAGAGCTTGAGAGAAAGAAGAGAAAAGAGGAGATTTGCCATTTCGAGCCGAAATCGCCACAACGAAGAAAAATCGAGACTAAAATCTTGAGGCAGGTTATTAAACTTTGATAAACATATGATTGTGTTCAATAAATTTCATTTATGGTTTGTGTTCTTGAGTTTGAACCAAAAATGGTTATAGATGATTTTGGTGTTTAGACCCTTAGGTATTTGATTTAGGCATGATTATAGTTGGATATATTGGTGGGTTAATGTGTAGAAATGATTTGGTGAAGTTATTAATGGATGATATTGGGTGTAGTGGAAAAAAAATAGATTTGGGGGATTTAGGGTTTATATCAACCCATAGCCCCAACTGGGCATCTCGACCAGGGCAAATCGATTGGCTAATATGGTGGCTACAGGTCTGAGTAATCGAATTTATTCGGATTAAGGCTGAATTGTTTCGGGATTAGATAGAAGGTTGGATTTCTCAGCCAAATCGATTCTCTTTTTGAGCGAATTGATTCTCTTTCAGGGGCAAATCGATTCGTCCCTAGGCGAATCGATTCGAAAATCTGATCTTTTATGAAAATTTTCCAACTTGGTTTCTACTCTTTTTGTTTTGGGTTTAAGGCTTATTAACCTTCTATTAGTATGTATTAAGAAGTATTATGACCTCATATAAGGAGAGTGGTAGTCTAGGATAGTAAGGGGGTGTTCGGGGACTAATTATAGGAGTATAATGCCTCTTTTCGTCTAGTGAAGGAGATTAGGACTAGTATAGAGTCGGGTAGTGTTGTCTTGGAACTTCGGGGGATACTATGAGAGTAATGATCTCTTGTAGACAAATTTTGTATGTACATATGGTTTTGGAAATAAGGATCGCATGTTTAATTAATATAGTTCTGACTATGGCACATTTACACATACCTCTCTAAATGCTATCATAAGGGAAGTACGCGATAGAGGTAAATCCCTGGCTAATCATGCAGGGAGAGTATTTTCCTCAGGCCATGGTACTCGTTGTTACATTATATGATTGTATTATTAGAAGTGAGGTAATTTGGGGTATGGTTATGACTCACTATCGAAGGTATATGGCCATTTCCCATGCGTTGCGATTTAGGGTACCCAGGTGGTCTTGATTATAGGACCTGGAAGTTAATATCTTTTAGGGGTGCATCCAGTGGGGTGACTCCCGAAAGTATGGTCTTAGAACTGTTATCATTGAAATGATATTTCACTCGAATGATAAATTGATTTAAGGAAACTGCGAATCAACTTTAAATTGCATATGGTCCCTAATGATTATTGTTTTGTATGGTCATATTAAATTGGTAGGCTTGTCACGTTGAATCGAGTTAGGTTACTCCTATTAAATAGGTGGAAAGTGTAACGTACATGAATTGTAAGCGATAGGACGTGCACTTAGGAGAGTGGTGAGGATGATACCTTGAATGAAGAGCGAACTTAACCTATTTATGAAAGTTAGCATTGATAACTGTTATGCATTTTATTAACATCTATATCATATCAAATCGGGCCCTGACCCGTTTTTATTTCTTCTTCTTGTGTGGTTCTTATATATGTTCAGGTGCTCCGCCGCATGGGCTCTCGCTTTGACTTTCCTTCCCAGTGTTAAGGAGCTATGGCATTTTGCTGATGTTGTAGGATTTTTGTAGTAAACGCATCATATACCTTTGGATACTCTATCTATGATACGTCTGTATATTCGGGCATGTTGCCCAAGTTTAGTATTCGTACATACTGTCATACTTGGTGAAGTCTTTTGTATTTAGTCTGTTAACCGACAGCTTATTCGGTTATACTTTCTAGAATTATGATCAAACTGTTATATATCTATATATCAACCTTTTGTTATAACTTGAATAATGGAAACTGCTTTTATCAATATTGCAAAATTATATCTGACATTCGTTTTCAAAAATATTTGGTGGTTGTCTCGTGTTATTATTATGCGACAGTGATGCTAAGAATGGACCATTTAAGATTCCTATTTTTATTGGAGTAGCGGTCTGGCCACCTCTTATTTTAATAAGCGGGGTGTCATAGGGCTCAAATAAAAATGGGGGGGGGGGGGGAGGTGGGAGATATGGGTGAAAATGGTGTGAACAAATGGGATGGGAGATGGGAGAAAACTGTTGATTTTTTTTTATTGTCTTGCTTTGATCTCATGTGTGTGTAAGTGATTGAGAGTGGAATAAAAGTTGTTATAATAATGATAGGGAGAGAGAGCTTCTTTGCTTTTTAGGATTATAGGTGGGTGAGTATGTTTGGACTTTTTTGGGTCCCTATTTAAGTGATAAAAATGTTCAGTATTAAAGTGGATTTATTTTTGGGGGGCCTTGTTAAATGGTAAACTCTATTTTTTTCATAACTACATTTAAAAAAAAACTTCATACATATTATTTTTACAATAATTTTTGTTTTAAAATTTCGGGGCCTAGATTAATCGAAGGCCTTAGGATATGACCTAGTTGGACTATGCCTAGTGCCGGCCCTAGAGAAACTCATACATCATTTGAATATCAATATTTCACCTTCCTCCGTATTCACAAACAAACCATTCATTTGCCTCGAGATAGCATGAAGCAAAGCAACTGCTAGCCCACTCCCTCCTCTCATTTTATCCTCTGTTGACCTTGTATCAGTGACTAAAAACCAATGATAGTTAGATACTTTTATAAGAAATATAAAGGAGATGAGACTCTGAGAAAAAATATTTAGAGGAACCAATCCTCTCATCTGATGGGGAGAGATAAGAGAGGAATAAGATTAAAGGGTGTCAACTTTGAGTGAAAGTATAGAGAAAACGAAAGGCCATAATGATAAGGCATCATTATAAAGGGGAGTTAAATGGAGGGGAAGGTGAAGATAAGGAACATGGTCGTGTTTGTAGATAAGAGATAAAGAAGTTAAATAGGCGATGGTAAAAAATGTGTTATTCATAGGCATTGCGTAAAAAAATGAGGAGAGAGGAAAAAGAAGTAACAAAGTGTAGGGACCATAATTACGATAGCACGTGCTCGGCACAAGTGCCCAAACTTTTTACGCACCAAGTTAATAAAGAGCCCAAGTTGTGGAAGACTGCCACGCATCCATCACTTGGAATGGTTCAAACTGATAAAGGATAGGTTTGAAATTATAGTAATAGCTAACTTATCTATAAATACAAACCCACCTCTCATTAATAGGGGTATGTGATATTGTATTGTCGAGTATTGCTATAACTCTTTCAACTAGTTCTCTGGATTAATAAAAGAACATACCCTAGACCCCGTGGACATAATCATATTTCCTAATCACGTATATCTTTTGTTATGCGTTCTTTACCCTTCTCGTTAAATACCTCTATTAATTTATATTTTACACATTGAGTACAAACACTGTAAAAAATTACCACCCATAATTTGCGTCGTCTATGGGAACCGATCTGAGTTCTTTGACACTAGCTAAATTTATGAGATGCCTCACTCACCCAACTAAGATCATATGAATGTTAATGACCGGGATGCTCATCAAGAAGATGGTTTTGGAGAAAAAGAGGGATATACCCATTGACCATGAGGGTCGCCAACTAACTTATCCCTCTCAAAGGGTTAGATTAAATATTAATGAGTATTACCAATCTTTGGATGCTCGCTATCATCCTCGAGAGGATAGAATGGTGAATAATGATAAGCTTGAACAATCTAACCATATCTTAAGTCTCATTGACAACAATGAGAAGTGTTTCTGAGATGAAATTGCTACCAACAGACTTCAATAGGAGAAGAATGTCGCACTCCAATGGTGCCTAGAAAATCTAGAGAAGGAAGCCCATAAGGAAAAGTGCAAGCGTGGCTGCTTCTCATGAATTCCTGGCCCTAGGCCAATAAGAGTTCGCATATGAGTAAGGAGTACTAAGAAATATAAGGAATTTTCTCCTTTCCGGAGGTCTCTAGAAGGGAAACCACACCCCAATGATGGATGTGGAGATAGAGAGCTATGTGAATTTATTAGAAGGGATGTAGAGAGAAACCCTATTGATATAGAGGCTCACACTACCATGGAGATTGCTAAAAGAGAACTTGTCTATCATATGAAATCACCTTTTAGACAATCTATATAAGAGTTTGAGCCTCCCAAGAAGTTTGTTCCCCCAAGTTTCAAGATCTATGACGGGAAGACTGATCCCATCGATCACGTTAGGAAATATCGCTACGTGATATGATGATGTGGAATAATAACGAATGATTAATGTGCCTAATATTTCCCACAAGTCTTAAAGACACTATCAAAAGCTGGTTTCAGAAGCTTCCATATTTAACATCATTTAAGTAACTGGATGAATCCTTCAGGAAAAGATTCATTACTAGTAGAACTCATCCCAAGCGAATGGATTCACTTTTGATGATGTAGAAAAAACCCCAGGAAAAACTCTAGAAGTACTCCAAAAGGTACTAGGAGGTTTAGAATAAGGTAGAGGAATGTAATTGTCAAGTCGTGGTGGAAGCCTCCAAAATTCTTATGTTAAACAGTTCCATGCTTACCATTCCCTCATTAAGTGGGAGTCCATTACAATTGATGATCTCATGGAAATGATACAAAAATATGACAAGGTTAAAGATATGGTGACCAAAGTTAGTCAAGATGGAGATCGACAAAAGAAGTTAAAAATGGGGACAAATAGGGGGAAAAATAAGAAAGGAGGGAGAAACCAAAATGGAAAGCTAAAAGGAGATAGAAATAATAATCTTAAAAAATCATTCAAGGTAGTTAACATGGGGTTCTATAAACTGATCGAAAAAGATATTTTATAGGATCAGAGGTTGGTAATATTTCAAATGGATCGAGTAGATGTTCAGTGATCCAAAGAAGAGGAACCATGAACTAAAGTTTGCATACCATAAAGATCACGATCACAAGACCAAAAATTGTAAGGCAGTTAAGTCATACCTCGAGAAATTGGTCCAGGTTGGGTACCTATGACTTCTTAGAGAAGAAGGAAGGTATAACATAACCTCTGCACGACAAGAGACTATACCACTTCCTAGACGATGATATGGGACACGAATTTTCAGTAATCCATATGGGCCTATGACCATATAACATCTTGGACAAACGCTTAGGTTATGAATACTCAGTAATTCATGTGGTATCATACCCAAACCAAACCAAGGGGAACTCCCTCAGGATGGAAGTAAAAAAGCTCACAACATTCATGGAAGCATTTCAGGTTGACCTGAATAAATCCATTGTGAGAAAATGTTAATGACGTGAAGATATTAATTACACAAAGTACGTCATTTTCATCAACGATGATTTGGTCTGAGTGAGGACTCCCCATCATAAAGTTCTCATAATCACAATCTCAGAATTACTAATTAGGATATGGACAATATGTTGGTGGAGCAATGGAGCTCCTCAAAAGTGATGTACCTTAAGATGTTTAATCAGTTGGACTCGCATATAAAAGTCCTACAGGAAACCATTGTTCCTCTTTTTGGCTTTGCGAGAAGAATGACTTTTCAACTGGGAAAGGTAGTTATCCTTTTTTTGGTAGGATTAATTTATAATCTTATTGAGTTACTCGTGGTAGATATAGATTCCCCATATAATGCTATACTCAACAGAGAATGGTTACGTGCATGAGGGTTGTGTTGTCTGACTACCACCAAAGGATAAAATGCATCACTAAGAAAGGAATCATGGAGATATGAGGGAACCAAGACTTGGCCATAAAATATTTCATAATAGACATCTGACCTATGTAAGAAAAGGAGAAGGAATAAGTCATAGAATGAGAGGAAGGTTCCATACCCTCCAAATAGAAATAAAAGCATAAGTGACCTAGTATTAAGGAAACCAGAGGTTACCATACTGACCATGTTACGAAACCCCTTCAAGAGGTAGCCTTTGATGACAATCAACCTGAAAAGAAGTTCTTGATCGACGATTCACTCATGGAAGAAGAAAAGAAAGAGATGGTTGTTTTTCTCAAAAGAAACCAAGATATTTGCCTACAACCATATGACATGCTAGGAATAGATCCAAAAGTAATGTGCCAGAAGAACCACGTGGATCCATTACGTATACTAGTGACTCAAAAGGCATGAAAAATCGCACTCGGGATGGCCAACGCTATTTTGGAGGAAGTAGGGAAACTATTGAATTCCCAGGACATAAAGGAAGCTCAACTCCCTATGTGGATTTCAAATCCAGTAGTCGTGAATAAAAAAATAGGAAGTGGAGAGTCTACATAGTTTCACTTACCTAAACCATGCATTCCCCAAGTATAGTTTTCCTTTTCTCAAGATAGATTAGTTTGTCGATGCCACCTTTAACCATGAACTTATGAGCTTCCTCGATGCCCACTAAGGGTACCATTAAATCATGTTGTTTACCCCCAACCACGAAAAGACTTCCTTCATCACCATAATTGGGCTATATTACTAAAGGGTGAGGCCATTCGGATTAAAGAATGTCCATGAGACCAACTAGAGACTTGTGATAATGATGTTCAAGAATCAGTTGGGAGATGCGATGGAGGTATATATAGATAACACACTAGTGAAATTCATAAATAAGGGTGATCACCTTACAGACTTAGCAAAAACTTTTAAAACCTTCATTACTATAAGATGAAACAAAATGAGGAGAAGTGATCTTTTCATGAACAATAAAAAAATTTCCTTAGATACATATTCTGTTAAAGAGGTATCGATGCAAATCTCTACCCTATTGAAGCCATCACGATGGTGCAGCACCCCAAAACTGTTCGTGAGGTACAAAAGTTGAATGGTATGTTATTCGATCTTAACCACTTCATATCAATATTCTTAGAGAAGTGCCAACCTTTCTTTTTAAGCACTTAGGAAATAAAGGGAAGACTTATGGAATGACGAATGCACCAGGTCACTTAAAAAAATAAAGAACTATTTGAGCAAACTATGACTACTGAACATTCCAGACGATGAGGGTCCTTTATACTTGTATTTGGTAGTGTCCATTGGAGTTTTAGGTTCATCCTTGGTTTGTGAGACGAATAGGGGTCATACTCTAATTTATTACTCAACAAAAATATTACTCAATGTTAAAAATAGATACCGACCATTAGAAAATATTGCATTCACAGTGATGATAGCCCCCAGAAAGTTGAAACATTACTTTGAGGCATACAGTATAATTGTTCTAACCTCTTTCCACCCTAAAAGAAATGCCTATGAAGGTTGACCCATCTAAATGAATGTTCAAGTGGTCGGTATAACTCTAAAGGTTTGATATTTAGTTTTAGCCTAGAACCTCAGTGAAAGGGAAAGTCATAGAAGTCTTCATCGTCAAATTTTCTAATAACTAAGAACTAGTAGAGACTGGAAATTAAAGTAAAGAACCTATTCTGCTATCGATCGAAGAAGGTAATGAATGGGTATTATATGTTGTTGGAGCCTTAAATTCTAAGAGGGCAGGAGTTGGGATAGTACTAATATCTCCAGGAAAAATATTCTAGAATAAGCCATTCATTTGTGATTTAAAGCCTCCATTAATGAAGATGCGTATGAACCCTTGCTCGGTGGATTACAAAAAACACCTGGTCATTAGGGATATCAAGAGACTATAATGATAGGGATGAGAACATAGTCGTACATCTTGAAGAAGACCAACATCTGGTCACCTAGTTTGAGTATGTAAAAGTGCAAAAAATTCTAAGATGGAATAATAATCACACAGACACATTGGACACACCTGCTTCAGCTATTAGAGGGGGTATGAAATGGATAATTGAAGTATAATACTGTTATGGAAAATATACTTTGTCCCTAATTAATTAATTATATTAGTGTAATTAATATATTTGGATATATTGATTTTGATGATTCCAAACATATTTTTATTAAGTTATTATATAAAAATATCTCCTATTTCACTATATAATTTTGTTTGTACCGATATAAGTATTATTTTTGTTTATCTATAATATAAAATATATTATCTTTATAAAATTGTTCATCTATATACTTAGTAACATTTTTGGTATACTAGTTAGTATTATTTCTGTGCAAAATGTTTTTATATATGTATATCCGTTCATAATTTTTTATATCCGCACATATTTTTTTGTGCGTCAAATTTTTATATATATATACATATATAGCGTTTTTTTTTATCTTGTCAGACTAGAACTATTAGTTCGAACTGTGCCATTCCCGTTTCGGCT
The DNA here is from genome assembly GCA_949130495.1 of Sambucus nigra. Lineage (NCBI taxonomy): Eukaryota > Viridiplantae > Streptophyta > Magnoliopsida > Dipsacales > Adoxaceae > Sambucus > Sambucus nigra. Next base: position 415,475,237 of record OX422213.1, on the reverse strand, counting down.
TAGACCTGGCATGGACATGCTTTTTGACAGCTTTCGTCCTCGTGTCATTGAGATATGTCCATTCAAAAAAAAAAAGAGAGGGCCTGCTACAAACACATGTCAATCAACATCTCTTGGCCCCACACTAAAATCAGCTCTCATATCTTTGGGCAGATTTTCTAAACGTTTTTTTTTACATATATACTTAGAGTTCTATTTTGACAGTATATGAGCTCAGAATTGTGTAGCTCTTTGGTCATGTTAAGTTTGGTTACCATAAATACTATATGGACGAAATCAGTGTAGTTAGATTGTAAAATGAACGAACCTCCTTTTATATATAAGTTTTTTTTAACGTCTAAAAGATGGAGATTGCTTACTTTTTTAAACGTTAAAAAGGTAGCAATGCATGTGTTTACACTTCTTAAGTTTTACCACTGCCACACGTTAACTCTGGCCTAGATAAATAAGTTGGATTTCTCTGTGTACGAACTGCTATTATATATATCTTTTATATATATATTATCCCTCTCTCTTATATCATCCGTGACATAAGCGTTGAAGTGGTCTTTGCCATCCACTCAAACACTTTGACTAGCCTTAAGGCTATAACATCACTGACAGAATGGACTGCTTAAACTTCGGAAATTGTTTTTTTTATCAGTCCAAAATGTTAACGTATATATCTTTTTTTTAGTCCAAAGAATTGTAACGTATATATCTGATCTTTATATTTCTGTCCAAATTATTTTTAACATTTATATTTGTTCGAAAATTCATTAATATATATATTTCAGTCCGAAATTTTTTATGTATATCTGTTATTTTTTTTTATCCGAAATTTTTTTTTAAATCTGTTTTAAATTTTTTTTTTCCGAAATTTTTTTATATTCGAAATCTATTATTTTTTTTGACCGAAAATTCGAAATTTATTTTTACAATATATATATGTACACCTTTCATATATATATTTACATACACATTAGATATTTCTATTTTTGGGTGTGGACTAATATTTTCGCAGATCCATATCTACTCAAATAAGGATACTGAGAAGATAATAATGAACATCTGTATATCAGTCTTGGAAGTCATTTATTGCGCCTCACCTTCTCAGCAAAACAGGTGCATTTAATGCACCTCACCATCTCAACACTTCAGGTGCATTTAATGCTGAAGATGATCGTGTCTAACAGCTAGTTTCTCACAAGAGATACTTAAAGCCTTGAAGTAAGGGATTAAAGCTCAGAGAAAAACAGAGACAAAAAAAAGAGAGCAAGAACCATTCAGATTTTTAAGAGCACTGAATCTATTATTCAGCTATCTTCTACGCAGTCAAGAGAGCCATAAATTGCTGATAACTGCTCAAGCATTAAACAAGGAGACTAGTGCCAAAAATCAGATTTATTGAGAAATCTCACTCAAGAAGAAACTCAGATTAATTTGTATTTTAGAGAGTTTCAACATTCAAACTTTGTACTCAACATTCAGATTTGTTTGAAGCTGGAATTTTAGCTTCGGTTGTACTTGGAGCCGGTATTTGCCTCAAGTATCTGTAAATGGTGGTTTGATCCTACCGTACAAGTGGATCAGGTCTAGTGAAGCGCGGGAGACGGAAGCTTGCTCTTGGCGCGTGGACGTAGGCCAGAATTTGTCCGAACCACGTTAAAATACGGTGTCATTTATTTTCAGCACTTTTATTTATTTATTTGCTTGTGTGTGATTGGTTATTTTTATTTTAAGCACTTACACTTGCAATTAAATTAATTCTGAAAATTTGATAATTTTATTTTAAGACAGAAATAATTATTTTCGTAATAATTAATTAATTCCAGAATATTAATTTTTACTAATTACGAAAATTATTTATAAATTTATTTGGATCTAATAATTTTAAAATATAACTTGTTTAATTTTTTGAAAGTATTTAATTGATAATTTATTTATTGTGTGCTTCAATATCTGATTTAAATTGTTTGAATTAATCGGTAACATTTATTTAATCCGAAAAGTTTGTTAAATACTCAATTCACCCCCCCTCTTGTGTATTTTTCTGGGCAGCAAATACCTCAACTAACCTAATACCAATAAAGAAATTTTTTCCAAGAAGGTTATTGTCATGAATAGGACTCTGAATTGGATGGATCCAATTGTGCACTACCTAAAGGAAGATGTCGTACTTGTTGATAAAAAGGAAGCACATAAAATAAGGTTAAAATATGCTCGTTTCCACTTAGCAAAAGATCGAAAGATTTATCGGTGATCTTTTTCAGGATCTTACGTCCACTGCGTGCACCCAACTGATGTTGAGAAAACCCTCTACGAGCTTCATGAGGGATACGTGGGAGCCACGTAGGGGGACTGTCTCTTAGGGAAATAAGTAAGGATATTGGTGGCCATATATACAAAAGGACGCATTTTCCTATGTTTGAAAATGTAAGAACTATTATCTCTTCTCGTCGTTGGTACATAAACCGACCAGCGACCTAAAGTCCCTTACAAGTCCTTAGCCTTTTTCCTAGTGGGGGCATGACATCATCGGCCCATTTCCCCTCATATTTGGAAGTAGAAAGTATCTATTGGTCGTCATAAACTATTTTTCTAAATGGGATGATGATGAACATTTAGCAAACATCCGAGGTGTCTATGTAACCAAGTTCATATGGAGGAATATCATACCAAGGTTTGGCATCTCTAGGATTGTCATCATAAATAATGGAACTCAGTTCAAGAGCAGCCTCTTTTAAAGCTTCTACAATGAACATGGTATTAGACACTACTATAGTTCAACGTCCTACGCTTAAAGTAATGGGAAAGAAGAAACCTCTAATAAAATAGTCCTCGATGGAATCGAAAAGAGATTGGAAAAAGAAAAAGGGAGCATGGGTTTACCAACTCCCCCACATTCTCTAGGAATTTTGAACAACACCCAGGCGATCAACGGGTGAAACACCCTTTGTCTTGGCCTATGGTATGGAGGAGGTCTTACCACTTGACGAGGGTCTTTCGACCATGTAGTCCACCTTAGTGGATTAAGATTGCAATAACGAATCAATCAGAAAAGAGCTTGACTTTGTCGATTAAAAAAGAAAGCTCGCTTTTATACAACATGCCTCCTACCAGCAGCAATTGGTCATGTAATATAAGAGGAGGGGAATTGAGAAGCTTTAAGGCTGAGGACTACATACTTAGAAAGATCATGGGTAGTGACAAAAATCCCTCAAACAGAAAATTTGGGCCCAAGTAGGAGGGGCTATTCAAAGTAATTTGAGATGACTTAATATTAGCCTACCACCTGGAAACAATAAAGGGCAGAGAGGTTCCCCGATCTTGGAATGGGTCTAATTTAAACAAGTTTTACTTCTAAATTTTAAGTTTATGAATAATCTTATTTCATTTATTTAAATTTCGAAGTAATTTTAAAAGTTCTTTTAGACTTCTCGCACTTATCACTATCCATTGTTCGAAGTGGCAGGCATGTGAGAATTTAATTAAGAATATCAATTAATTGAATGCGTTCTCTTTAATATATTACTTATCATTATGATGATTATCTTCTCTCATATGTCTTGTTTTAAGACTAAATAATTGAATGACTATAAACCAACTCTGAATAAAATTTTGATGTATGAGACTAAATGGTCCGTCGGCCAACATAGAATTTTTAGCGAGTAATAAAACATGAACACTATATTACAACTAATTAAAGGACTACTGGAAACCCCTAGGAGCCTATGACCAACTAAGTCACAAAAATCCTAACTGGGTAATGGCCCCACAAACATGTGAATTTTTGCTTTTCTAGTTCTAGGCCTAAGGTTTGCTGTGATCAAATCACCTTAAAGGTAAGAATAAAAGACCACACATTATACAAGGAAGAAAAATGTAAAAATTTCCATTAACACTTTAAATTATTACAAGGAAATTGAAAAAAGGCAAACAATTTACAACAAAATGGTACATATAGCTTGACCAATTATGCGACTAGGATGGATCATTCGTTGAATTCCTCAATCCAACAGGTGGAATATCCAACGCATAAGGATCAACAGTTATAGATATATCTCTAATGCTTGATGCCCCCCCCCCCCCCAAAAAAAACTCACTCTGTTGACTAAGTTTTGAGGTCGGTAGAGTTCATAATCTCCATCAAGGCTGTAGTCGCCGAGGTACTTGCTTATCAGGATGACTAGAATATTATCCGTTATGATCCATGCAACATCAAGCTTATAAGGAAGGTTTTGATGATCAAGTTAACATGGGTCATACTAGTACCATAACTCAGAATGCCGTTGAACCTTTGCCATTGTGAGGGCATTGAGCCAACCATTTTTGTAGAAAATACTTTGAGCATCGTTTAGGGTATAATCCATATAGATAATGTCCTCATCGTAACCACTCATCCACATGGTGAGGTTATTTATGAAACTATAGTGTGAGATGATCAATATTTTTAGTCGGACTTTGTATGGTTGATAATTTATTGAGGAAAGTATTGTTGATCTTCTTTAGCGCTTCTATAAGACAACCTTCCTTTTGCCTTTAGGAGTAGGATTAACCCTTGGCAGTTACATAATTGTCATTCAAAGACTTTTGAGTTTTATCTAGTTCCTTTATGTGCTGGTCCTTCTCTTTTTCTAAAAAAAGTGCTCTCTCCAAATTTTTCACTTGATCTCGACTTGTTGAGTGTTTCAAGCTCAACCCTCAGAACATTGTTTTCCTTCTCACGAATAATGAAGGCCTCCCTAGTGACTACTAGATAGGAGTACGGAATAAAATTCCTTTTCTAATGAGAAGATTCAATAGCGAACAGTCTCTTATTAAGTCCACTCTCTCTGCTCAGATTGGAAAGCTTCTATTCGAAGTGGGCCTTTAGATTGTATAAAGACTCCTTATGACTACTTTGGTCAGTAAATTCATGTCATGGGAAGTGCCATTATCTATAATCTACCAATGGAATAGGCGATGAAGATCCATGTATGCCTATTTTTCATGAGCAGACACGTCAAGACCTAACTGTTGGTCAAGATCATCATCCTCTTCGTCTTCATCATGACTTGAAATGAACAATATTCCACGTCTAAAAATTGTTTTATGCAGCCACTAATGTTGTATGTCTTACTTTAAATGGTATAAACTAGGGGTCGGATACATAATCTTGTAAAAAAAGACTTGCGAAAATAAGACAAAATGACAATGGTGGAATCAAACCATGAATTTCATTAAAAATGACTACAAATGGGGCATGCCCCAACATCATTCAGGAATAAAAAAAAAATACAATATTACTTAATCAAAGCCTTGAGGGACTGTCTTGCCGACCTTTTCCTCCTCAACAACCTGTAAGTCTTATGTTAAACTACATAAACAAGGGGTCGGATATATAAGCTTGTAAAAAAAGAGTTGAAATATGAGAAAAAATGAAAATAGTTGAATCACACCAATATTTTATTACAAAAAGTATTATAAATGGGGGGTGCCCTACATCATTCGAGAATTAAAAAAATACAATATTCCCTAATCAAATCCCTAACAGGCTATATTGGCGGTCTTCTCCATATCCACAACCTTCATAAAATCCATGACCTCACTTTGATCAGCAACCTTATCCTCATTCTTATTGAAAACCTTTTCATTCTTTCTAATTATCGTGTCCTCATCATCATTAACCTCTTCCTCAAATTAAGGAGTGGAACCTAGATGGTGATTGTGGAAGAGGTTTAATCCTTCACTTGTGTTGACCTCAAGAAGAGCCTCATCCCAACTATTCTTAAAAAATACCCTTTTAAGATCTATAATCTCCATCTCGGTGTTGGTTCAGGATTTATCTCATCCGCTAGTAAAGGCATCATCCTTGGTCTTCGCCACACCAGTCAAGGCCTACTCGGCTTTGGCCTTAGCCTTAATGGATTATGTCTTTGCGAGGTTGGCCTCAGCCTTATCATCCTAGGCATCTTTTTTTCATGTTCAACAGCAGCCACCAGCATACTAAAATCATCGATATTCTTCTCAAGATTGACCTTTTCATCCTTCAGTCTCTTAACCTTCTCATCACGCTTCTTATTTTTGATCCCATGGGAAGCATTCAAAGGCTAAGATATCGCCAAAAATTTTCCTAACTCTTTAAAGGTGACCTCCACATCAGCAGAGAACTCTTTTAGCCAATAATTTCTCTCCAACAATTGGTCATGGGAGAACAAATGTGATAAAAATGCAAGTAAGAAACAAACACAAAAGACAGATATAAGGATGATCAACTTACAAGAGAGATTTTAATTTTCATGATCCAATAACCTAGAATAGGGAAAATAAGAGGCAACTTATCTATCTGCAGAGAAAACCCCAGACCATATCAAGTCTCAAGCCAGGTCGGGGTGAGTGAGAAAAAATTGGGAAACTCCCTTACCCTTATCAGTAGTCCTTTTCCCCATAATGTCCAATGGGGGAGGAGGAATTTGATGCTTCTTGTGCCTCTTTAAAAGAATCTCATGCTCTTTAAAGGGATAACTGGTGATGTCCATTGGGTTAGTGGAACCCCCAACTTCACTTTTCTTACTTTCTAGTCGATCAAGATCTTTCTCTTTGCTCCATGGGCAAGTGGGGGAGGCGACTTGTTACCAATATTTACAATGATCAAGTTCATAACCTTCATTTTGTCCATGGTGTTGGGGGAAATAGTACAAGGAGCAAACAAAATATTAATTGGTTCAAAGTAAGATGATGCGCCTTCCTCAGCTAATTCATTTTATCCCTCCCCTTCTGAGTCCTAAGAGGTGGAATCTTCTGGGTCATCCAAATTAATATGGATGATCAGTGCTCATTTTATTAGCCTTATAACCAAATAAGTGGTATAACTCTTGTAGACGAGCAGAAATTCTGCTAACCTTGGATGATCAACAGTTCCAACTCTTTGTTAGATAAACCAAACTGTCCAAATATCAATAAAGTTAATGTTACTTTCACAAGGAATCTTCTTCTTGCTATTCGTTACAAAAAAGTACAGAGAAAGAAACAAATTATCCTCAATCAAGGTTAGATAAAATATCTAATAAAATGCCTTTCAGACCTATTTCTTTCCCTTCCTCAAGGAATCTTAGCCCTACATACGATACACCCTCACGAATAGGAGAATATTGTCAATTCTTCACAATCAGACCATGATTCCAATAATCTTTATTTGAATTCGGGAGGTTCATGACCAAGGGTCGGTTAGCCACCATCATTTTCATGTAATTAATGTTCTTAATAGTTGTTAGCCAATGGTAACAGTACATAATTTTGATAATGTCGAGATGCATCCCACATATATCATTAACACAATTTACCCCATTGACGATCCTCTTTATTTTTGCGATAACTAGGACTTGGACCACATTATAGTGTCGGCAGAACTCCAAAAATAAGTGATTTGAGATAAAAGTGACCCCACACTCACCAATAAAGATTGAAGGCAACCAACGACCTTCAAAAAGGGCACAAATGTTACAAAGACCCTCAACTAATCCTATAGGTACCTACGGGGGGATTTGATGGTCATGTTTAAACTTTTCCATGGTGTTTTTTTCAATAACGTACACCATGGTTAAAGATGGCAACTCAATGAAAGAAAAGTAGAAGAATATTGAAATGAAGGAAGAGTTTCAAAAAATCTTATAGGCAGAATGATGACAATGAAAAGATCTCATTTTAAAGATTTGTAGATCTTTGTAATGAATAAGAAAATTAGGGAAAGAGTGGGAACCATTATCTTGTGGTGAGAAATTCCCTTCCGATTCCACAAAATCATGATGATGACACTGGCTATCGAAGCGACGGTTCACCGCTAAAGAAAAATGATATGTTTTCCCACCATGCCCATGTGGCACTCAACAGGTGAAAAAGCCTCCAATTTAAAGGATATTTAAAAATCTGCCTCTCGACCAACCAATAATTACTTCTGAGGAATAAAAATCTATACTCCTTTAAGTACAAAGACTTGTTAGAATCAACGTCCGGCCTAGATACAACAAAGCCCAATAACCCTGAGCTTTGGGGGTAAATTATGGGGACCACATACGATAACTTGTGCTCGGCATGAGCACCCAAGATTCTTGCTCACCGAGTTAATGAAGAGCCCAAGTTATGAAATTCTCCCACGTATCCATCACTTAGAACGAATTAAACTTAAAAAGGGATAGGTCCGAACTTCTAAGAATAGATGTTAACAGAGCTTAGGACTCTCCTAAGCTTTTCTATAAATATAAACATGCCTCCTGTTAAGAGTGGCATGTGATATTGTATTATCGAGCAATACTACAACTCTGTTGACCAATTCTCTAAGTTAATAAAATAACAAACCCTAAACCCGATGGATGTGGGCATATTGTCGAACCGTATATATCTTGTCTTGTGTGTGTTTTTTATCCTTTTCCCATAGCACTTCTCTTAATTTATCTTTTTCTCATTGAATACAAATATTATAGGAAATTACATCCTATAATAAGAGTGCCATGTGGAGTCCATAACATAGTAGAGAAATTGATTGTCATCAGTTAAGAGATTTTGTTATTATATTATATTATGGTATATAACTGGCATACAATCTGCATGATGTGCGGGCGTATACCATTGGGAGTTGAAAATTGGTCTGTATAGAAAATGAATTTCAACAACAATGTTTAATATTTTAGTACAATACTCTATTTCAAAATTCATAAAAACCAAACATGTTAAATAGGATTACGCCGCTCATATGATGGAGTCGGCAACATGAGCTATAATAGAATATGTTGTTTAATCTTAATAAAGAATGGGGACAAATGATTTTAAGAAAGATTACCAAATTTATTGTCGTCTTGGACCAAGATTACTCCACCGCACTTTTTTTTTTAAAAAGAGGGTTATGAAGGTCCCTATATAGAGCACACCTAGGATTTGCTTTTCGTGCTTTAGCTATATAGGACTTCATCTAGTTGGATGTGAATTTTGACAAAATATCTTTGTAATATAGGATTGCGTGTCCCCTCTATCGACGCCAAGCTTGCCTTGTTCATCTACATCAAATGAGCACTCGATTCAGTCCACCCTCTCAGAAAAAGGTAATTTTCAGTTTCTATGGCTCATAGGAATTTCTGTCACATAGGACACGACACCACGTTGCATTTGCATGTCGTTTATCATATCTTATGATAATGTTCTGTTTCGACATAATATTTTTTTTCAGTTCAATGTTTAATTTGAAGCTTTTATAAAAATAAATATTTTTGTGAAAATAAATTTTTGAAACAAAATATTTTTTTTATAAAATTTTCAGAATAAAAATTTGAAGTTAACAATAATTTGTATGTGCGTGTTATTATTTTTTTTGTGCATGTCATGTTTCATGCGTGTATATATATATATATATATGTGTGTGTGTGTGTGTGTGTGTGTGTGTGTGTGTGTGTGTGTGTGTTATAGTATGCGTCGCCCCTCTTTGTGTTTCAATGTTGGCCGACCATACCGGAGTAGGTCCGCTTAGCCCAAGGTTTGTACCCACTTCTGCAGATAAGATTTTATATATTATATTAATATACATGTGTATGTATGCTATACTAGTATATTAAATATATTATTTTATATGTTAATAGTGCATGATGTTGTTTGTTATTACTTGCCTTAGCTTTTATAACCTTAGGCCTGCACGATTTGACCCTTGCATATGTGTCCTTGCGTTTTTCTTTGGGAGTCTTGTCCCATTCAAGCCCCTAAGGCTTTAGATTTTCTGTTATGACATGACCTTTTCTTTTGGGACTTGTTTTATTTGTACAATATATATATATATATATATATATATATATATATATATATATATATATATATATATATATGTTATATGCTGGTATGTTAATGCATGCGTACTGTTGGCTTTATTTAAAAGTTGTCCACGACTTGACTATTAATGTCACCGATTTGTCCTTTTTATATCATATGCGTTCCTGTTGGCATGTTCCCCATTTAAACGTTGGCGTGTACACCTGTTGGACTTTACCATTACCGCCAACGATTTTCAAAATTAAAACCAGTACGGTTTTCTCTTCGTGGCCAGTCTGATTTTAAAACGAAAAATGGTTTTTGGTTTTATATTTAAAAACGACGTCGCGACATTTTATTTACAACGGTAACATTTGATACTGTTTACAGCTGGCTTCAATCTTTTTAAAATGACTGTGTTTTGATTAACGATTTGTTTCTTATTCTGTTAGTGTGTAACAACTTTCTCAACACGTGTCATGTTTATAACACTACACTTTGTGTTTCTTTGTGAGTCCTCAGATTATATTTAATCAATGGTTGTGTGTATTTCTTTGGTGATCCATGTGATTCTTTTCTACACCAATCTGCACACACTTGTTCACTCTATAAATCAAACCCTTTGTGTATCATTTTTATAGAGATGAGAAAATAATTTTTGTAGCAGAACTCTGTCAAAATTTTTAGAGAGAGAGATTAAATCAGAAATATTTTTGTGTCATCTTCAAGTATTGATTTCGGTCAAAACGAAAATGAATATTGGACTTCTCTCATTTTAAATTTGCACTTACGAATTTTCAAGAGTACATTATTTTTGTAAGTGGGTTCTCTCATTCTTGTGTGTATTATTTAGATCATTCTTTAGATCTAATATTCGTACACAACACACACTATTCACGAAATTAATTTTTGTGTGAATATTCTGTTTGTATCTTGTTTGTGATATCTTGAATGTTTTTAAAACATTTTGTTTTAAAACAGATTTTCCATAAAATAATTTTCTAATATTCATATTTGTATTTTTGTGGTTTAGAAAGTTAACCTTAAGATTTTTGAGATCTGATTTGTGAAGATTTAAAAGCTAGACTGAATATTATTTTCTTGAGTGTCAAAGACTGTTTTGATTTAATCAGAAATATTTGTGAAAATAGTTTTGATAAGATTTTAGATTAAAATCTGATTTAATCTAATATTCGTTTTCTGAAAAATAAGATTGTGAATATTTAACTATCTGATTTTATTGAATATATTTTCAGTCATATTTTGTGTATATGATTTCTTGGTCGTGTGGGGTAATCGCTACATCTATCTTCTTTAGTTTTCAAGTTTGTTGATTGTAACTCGTTCCTATTGGACTTATTGTTTTAGTGGAAGTAGATTAGGTAACTCCTAGAGGAGTTCGTCGTTTTTCCCGGGGAGGGGTTTTTGCGACGTAAAATAAATATCGCGTGCTTTATATTTTTCTTATATCACCTCACAAGAAAAAATAGGTATAAATAAATAGAAACTCGCCTAAAAATTGAATTCGTTATTATTTTGTAAATCACCTTGATTTAACAAAGATAATAATTGGGACTGTTTATTGACTTTGAAAATCAAATTCATTTTCATAAAGTTAACAAATTAAGTAAAAGTTTAATTTTGTCCCCTTTTCATCATTCGTATAAACTCGTAGGTTTAAGGTGTTTACTCAACAATAAGTTTACTTCCGCACATAAAAGTCTTTATCGCATTGCTGGATTTGTACAAGTGGTATCGGATCTAGACTTTTAAAGATCGTTTTCAAAACTTTTGTTAAACTCTTTTTACCTTTTTTTAATGGATGATTCAAGTCAATTACTTAGGTTTGAAAATTCTGAATCAAACTGCGTTGCATTTTTTGGGAAAGTTTATGACTGTTGTGGAGATGTGTAGTTAGCAGGAATGACTGATTCCGAATATGATTCTCATTCTGATCCTGAATCTGATGATGTTCTTGATTTAATTGATGCTTATAAATCTTTATTAGCTAGTCAACCTTCTATGCATGAAATAACTGCTCCGTTTGATGCTAAACGTGCATTATGCGATACTAAATCTGATGATAGAAACAACTCACACACGGACACAAATGAGAATGATAATTTTGTTTGCTATGATGATTATGCTGAATTGTATGTCAGGACTTTGCAAAATAGGCAAGAATTATCGAATTTCGTAAAAATGCGTAGTGAGACCTTAGAGAACCAATATAAGATTGTTCAACAAAATTCCATTGAAATGAACAATGTCAAAACTGATTTTGAGAAACAGTCACTTGATTTTAAATTTCAGATTATGACTTTAAATGAAAATTTGTCTTCTTTTGAAGAAAAATATAATGAAGCGCTTTTGCAAATTGAAAAATCAAACAAGTTTGTGAAACAACTTTCCAAATGTGTCGTAGTCGTGATATAAAATGCTTTGACCTTGAGGAATTGATAGTTGTCCAATGTTATCATGGTGATACTATAGGGTTTGGTTATGATGGTCCTATTGCAAAAAATGATGATTTTACCAAACCAGACCTCTTTGTAAAAGCCTTAGAAGAAATGGTTCTTCCGTTGGAAAGCAAGTCATATGAAAAGGCTAAAGGCAAACAAGTCTTAATTGAAAGTGATTTTGAAAATGACATTGATACTTTCATTGAAAATTTTTTAGAACCATCTACATCAAAATATTGCCCTCCTACCAAGAGACTCTATAGACCTCCTAAACCAGTTATTCGCAATGAATCTGTCAAGCATGTAGAGGAAGAACACTACCAATCACACTTACCTACTTCTAGTAAATTTTGTACTAGGTGTGATGTTTTTGGTCACCAAAACTGTGAATGCCTTGGTAATCGCAAGAAAGGTACTCATTCTAAAAGTCATAACCAAAATCTGAAGCGATTTACAAATTTTCGTAGGCAGCGCACTAATAATAATAGGAATCATTTCTTCAATAAGTCTAGGCCTCATGTTAACAAGAACACATTTTCGAAAAATAAATTTTATCCTAAATTTCAAAAGGCACAAAAAACTTTGAAAACTTTGCCTATTTGGATTAGGACTTCTGACTTGAGACCTCAAATGGATTTTTTAAAGTCGAAGAAATGTCCAATTAATGTATGTGACGCTTGCGAGAGTGAGAAAATCATTAAGTCTTCTCAGGAGAAGGTTAAGGACTTAAACACCACCAAACCATTAGATTTATTCAATGATGGGGGAGGTGAGTTTAATAAAAATGGAGTTACCAAGTATTGTGACGCTAATGGATATTCGTACCAGTTTAATGCTCCAAAAACTCATAAACGAATTAGGTTTGTTCCTACTATTGCTTGTGATTTTCAGCTTGCTGATATGCTTTCTATGCCTTATGATGACTCTTGTTTCGAAGTAACTTCAATATTTAACTGGAAAGATTGTACTTGATTGTTCTGCTTGTATTTATTTTGCATAAAACCAGTACAGTTTTCTCAAATTAATTTTTGTGTGAATATTCTATTTGTATCTTGTTTCGAAGTAACTTCAACATTTGATTGGAAAGATTGTACTTGATTGTTCTGCTTGTGTTTATTCTGCATAAAATCGTGCTTGTGTTTATAACATAAAACAGAGAAAAAAAATCCTTTCTCCGAGGGCTTACAACAAAGTACATGATATAGAAAAATCTAAAATGAAAGATATTAAAAATATAGATAAGGTACCTTTATATGACCTAGCTTTGAAAGATAGACAAATCTCCGCATGGATAGCATTAATAATTGACTTAGCACTCATTTCAACACCCTCAAAAGAAGCTTTGTTCCGAGCACACCAAATATTCCAACAAATGACATTGGGGAGAAATTTACACAAAATAGCCCGAATATTCTTCCCATTAGAATTCAACCACAAAAGCAAAAGACGGGATCTAAATCTCGAAGTATGAAAATTGAGACCCGTAAGATTTTCAAAATGATCCCAAACTATAGAAGCCAAATCACTTGAACAAAATAAATGTTGGCAATTCTCCATACTAGGATGAAAGCAACACCGACATCTCGAAACAAGAGGAATGTGAATCTTTCATAAATTCTCATCTAGAAGAATATCATCATGTATAACACGCCACATAAACGTAGACACTTTCGGAGGGAGTCTAGGATCCCAAATCATAGTAAAAGAAAATTGAATACCATATTGAGGTCTCATAAAATCCCTACTGTGTTTGAATAAAAAACCATCCGTGAGCCAACCTCGATTAGGAGCTTTAAAAATATTTTCTTCAACAATCTCATAAACCGCTTGCATCCTTTTCCAAGGACCACTCGAAAATGAAGGAGTACCTCTAAAATTCAAGTGAACTAATTTTTTGTATTTTGAATTCTAGTAATTAGCCCATAAAGAATTATTTTGAAGAAAACGAAACTAAAGTTTGCAAGAAGAGGTCAAGCTCGCATCAAATAGTCTACGAATACCCAGACCACCTTCATTCTAAGGTCTGCAAATCTTATCCCAAGAAACCCAATGATGTTTAAAAACATCCTCCGAAATCCACCAAATTTTTTTTGCACAAATACGATTGAAAGCTTGAATAAAAGCTTTAGTTGGAAAAATAACTGAAAAAACATGAGAACCCAACATCATGAGAACATACTTTATTAGAACAAGTCTACCTGCCACGGTTAAAAAACCGGACTGCCACTTTTTTATGCGATCCACTGCTTTGTCAATAATGGGAGGAAAAATAATATTTTTTTTCAACCTTTATAAAGAGGAACACCCAAATAATTAGTCGCCAAGGATTTAGCACCAAAACCTATGATAGACTGAAGACGACTGCGTTGTGAAGAAGAACAAGTCGGACCTGTTATGATGCAGCTCTTGGCTGCATTACAGCGCTGTCCGGAATGATCCTGATATGCAAAAAAAACTACATAAAATTCTTGACAGAGCCCACATGACCATTCTGGAAGAAAATAATATCATTAGCAAATGATAGAGAAGAAACTAATGGACAACTTGAAAGCGTGGAGAAGTTTTTAATGGCACCCGCTAACATCAAATTATGAACACCTCTATTCAAAACCTCTACTATGATTACGAATAAGGCAGGTGAAAGAGGATCACCTTCTCGAACACCACGTTCAGATTTTAAAAAACCCATAAGATTTACCATTAATAATGATAGAGTACCAAAAACTGGAAAGCAGCCTCCAAACTAAGTCAATACAAGTTTCTGAAAATCCGAAAGCACATAGCACTTTGATGATAAAAAACCAAGATATCTTGTCATAAGCCTTAGCCATATAAACTTTGAAGACAACATTAGAACCATGAATCTTTTTGTTGAGGTTGACAATTAACTCCTGAGCAAGAAGAATATTGTCCGTAAAAAGACGCCCTTGAATGAATCCTGCTTGAGAGGTAGAAATAATCTTGGGAAGAAAATGTCCGAAGCGGTAGGATAATATTTTAGAAAATATTTTGTTTGTAAAATTACAAAGACTAATGGGCCTAAACCCCGAACAATTTAAAGGATATTCCACACTTGAAAATAATAATAAAATATCAAGAGAAGTATTATTTAATAGATATAAACCTATTATTCAACCACCGATAAACATTACATCGCCAACGTAATTTAAACCTGATGTCCCAAATCTATTAAAATTGACTTCTTTCATTTAAAAAAACTAACAATTTTTTTCAGTAAAAATTAGATGATTGAGTAGGAAATACCCCTATATTTCCAAAAAAAAGCTTGAAAATGCAAAGTTGATTGCATTTTCGAGTGTATATATATGTATATGTGTGTGTGTGTGTGTATGTGTGTGTGGAAGTCTAGTAATGAACTCTCACTAGAAGAAAAATACATATTTAAGACACTTTTATAATTAATTTACATCACTCAAAAATGAATCGTTGTCAAAGTGTTCTTCCATTTATTTTTACATCATCTTTATAATAAACTCACTTGAATAAATTTTATTTGGTTATTTATACAACAATTTAAATTAAAAGAAACCAAAAATCAAACTCCCGCTCTCACGTTTCTCCTTACTAAACGCATCCATCTCGTTCATCCTTTATTTTGGTTCCAGATCTCTCTCACGTCTCTTAAGTCCTTATTTTGGTATTTATTTTTTCTTCATAGCCGAATGCAATCGCATCAGGTGTGTTTTCAACCCTTTGGTCAATTTCCATTTAACCCTAGATAATTAGAACCTCATCACCAAACGAAATTGCATCTGGGTGAGGAAGAAAGGCCATATGTTTAATCAGACCTATCGATGAAGACCATAAAATTAATATTGATGATGTTGCAAACACAATAGACATGATCCAATTTTTAAATGAAGACCACAACGAAAATCATAAAGATTTCCAAAACTTTCTTGGAGATGCAGAGAAGCCCTTGTATAGAGGTTGTGAAATGTATATTAAGTTGGCGGCAATAGTGAAACTATTAAATATAAAGGGTAAGAGTGGTTGGTCTGACAAGATCTTCTCAGATGTGCTTACATTATTTATTGATATGCTCCCAGACAATAATGAATTGCCTTTATCTACTAGGGAGGCAAAGCGTAGTTTGTTTGCACTTGGGATGAAGTATATAAAAATACATGCTTGTACGAATGATTGAATACTCTATACAAAATAGTATGAGAATGCAATACTATGTCCTACTTGTGTAACACCAAGATATAAGGTCAATAGGAATGTGATTGATGGGGGGGAGTGTACGGACATATTTTCCATCTTATCCCTAGTTCCTAGTTTAAATCGTGTATTGTGTATCCTGTTACATCCGGCAAGGCATTCAAGTTCACAAGTGCAAGAAGACGGATTCGAATATCAAGCATCTTCAACATCTATGTGACATGAGGTATACTTTGGTATGAATTTAAGTTTGTGTTACTTATATTTTTTTACTAAGTATTCGGATACTTTTTGTAAATTGGTTTTTATCAAAATAAGCCATTTTTCAAACTTAAAATTCTTTCTGAGATACCGGTAGGAGAAACTTTAAAAACTCATTTACGTCATTCAAACGACATTTCTTTGTCGTTTAGAGGGTCGTTTGAAACCTAAGATCTCATCTGGATCAAACGAGAGCGTACTATTTTGTTTTTCATGGTCGTTTGATAGGTCATTCGAAGTAGCATCTAATGACATCCCTATGTCATTCTAATGACCTAGTCATCATGTTCTAACGACATTCTGCCACCTCAAAATTTTTGTTTGCCTCCAAAATCTGGTTTGTGAATCTTTTTAATTAAGAATTCTATTTTATGCAAACTGCAGAATAGACGCAAAACAATTTTTACTTTTTAGGGCAAAACTAGTTTTTGATTCACACAAACACATCCTAGTTAATTTTGTGAATCATCTTTAGAACCCAAACACTTCTGGACTTAGGGATACTCGAGGGTATTCACTGAAGAAGGAGGAACTGCGTTTCTTATGATTGTCGGGAGAGCCATTGCTAGTTCAAGGCTGTGATCTTTATGGGTTCTTTTGGGAATTCATTATAGTATTTCTTTAAAGTGTTGTAAGTTGTGATTTCCAAGCTTTAGTGAAATAAAGGTTTTTCCCTGCAGGGATTTTTCCTGAAATTATTTGTGTTGCATGCTTATTGATCTACTGCTTTTAATCACATAGATGCATGTTTAGGGTTTAATTAGAATTAGAATTTTTGGGATTGACATCTAGTTAAATAAGTTTAAACCATTGAAATATTGCGCATTAAAAAATTAGTATCACACTCGCTTTTACAAATTAGTATCAGAGCTGGTTTCACCAAAATATCGTGAGATCCTTTATTCGAATTTTTTTGTGTGATATCAATCGTTCTTAAAATATCATAATTTTTTTATGGATAACTTATATAATCGGATGCCTGTCTTTGATGGCACAAATTATGCATAGTGGAATGCCCAAATGACATATCGTTTAAAGTAATTTATGAAAGAGTTTGGATTATTTATGAAAGAGTGTGGACTCCTCCCATTGTCATCTTAGATAATGTGACCAATCCTAAACTCATTTCTAATTGTACTGAGGATGAATTTAAGTGGAGTACCTACAACTCCTGTGGATTTAGTTCTTTTTTCGGAGCCATCGGTCCTAACGAGTTCCGGCGTATTATGATGTGCACCACTTCAAAAGAGGCATGGGATATCCTCTAATTGACACATGAGGGTACCAATGCGGTTAAGGAATCTAAATTGAAAATTTTGACCATCTAATTTGAGACTATCACCATATTAGAGTCCCAGTGTTTTGAAGAGTTTTATGTTAGGTTGTTGGACATAGTTAACACGAATTTTGATTTGGGTGAGAAAATTGATGATTCGAGACTCGTGAAAATATTTTTAGGTCACTCCCATCACTATTTATTTCTAAAGTCATAATTTTAAATTCTTTGGATGTCTTAGATTCATTTAGGTTTAAAGAACTCATAGGAGACCTTCAAACTTATGAAATCAACATGTTTTCCAAACCTATTAAGCCTAAGGATAGATGGATAGCTTTAAATACTTAGGTTAAGAAAAAAGAAAAAGAGATAGTTTTAATCCCTTCACCCACATTGAACATGCCTTTCCTCAATTCCCAAACCATTCCAAGAATCTCCAGCCAGAATGAGTGAATGATGGATTTAAGAAATGATGATCTTGAGAGCTAGGGTTTTCCATGTCTTTTTTATTTCTTTACTTAATTAAACATTTGATTTACCCTTGAAAAGACAAAGTTACCCTCACTTAACACACGCGTGAAACTCACATGCGCCTTCTCCCACCAAAAAAGAGACGGTCGTCACGTTTTTGGGTCGATCTCACTATCAGTTCTAGTATAGGGTGGAAATTGAAAAAATTGAAAGTATGTGGTGGAAAGTGCAAATTGGGTCAAAGTATAGGGGGGCCAAGTGTAATTAAACCTAATATTCATATCTTGAAATTGCTTAGTGATGGATCTACTTATCACATCCTCAATTATAGAAAATGACAAAGGGGATAAAGGCCCTCTGTCTAACCCCTCTAGAGCATTCAAATTATCCATGTGGAGAGCCATTGATAAGAATTAAAAGTCTAGCAGATATCAAAATAGCCAATATCCAGTTCATAAAAGTATCACAAAATCTGAAGGTGGTGAGAGTTTTGAGTATAAAAGTCCATTCCATCTTATCAAAAGCCTTAGAAATGTCAAACTTAATTATAATGTTTCCACCCAAACATTTTTAATCTAGCATACTATAAATTTATGAGGATGAACAAATAGAATGAGTGGCGTTTCAGCCTTGAATAAAACTAGTTTGGTTAGGAGATATAATTTTGGCAATAATGGTCCTTAGTCTCTTATCCAGTATTTTTGTCATAATTTTTAAGGATTATATCAAATATATTTTCTCTATCCATTTTTATTGAAACCATATTAGGATTATGAGCGGAGATTCTTGGAAATTCCACATTTACTTAAGTTTCCATAAATTTTTAGAGACAACTGTGATTATGAAGAACTCTACGAGTTGTTATCTAAATGTTAGGTTCACCACCTCTACTATTATCCCAAATAACTTGTTATTATTACTTTTGTATTATGTGATATGCTTTCTTCTTTACCTTAGACTATAAACTAATCTTCTTTGTACATAGAGTTGTAATGTTTAGGCTACGAGATTCATCTTATCTTTTTCTGCTACGAGATATTTCTTACTTTCACCTAGTGTTCTAAAAGGCAAGCCTAGGATTGAGGCTTGAGAGAAATGTGACAACCCGCTCCAAATAATAACGGGTGGCCAGCCCTATACTATAATAAATCAGGTATCTCAGATGGCACAGTCTCAACATCAACTACTAAGCACTATAATATAAGGCTAACTACCCGAAATCATTAAGTGCGAATTGTCAAAAATTTAAAACTTTTATAATAACAACAACAACAAAACCAATATTGCACATAACCAACAATATACATCTAACTATGATGAGTGAAAAGTGCATGCTCCAATAATATGAAAGAGTACAATACATTGTACAACAAAATCTCAACAATGAAATACCCGAATATGCTGTCGGGTAACAGACAATACAATAATTTGAGAAATGAAATATGGAAGTGTTAATCTACAACACTTGAATAGTAACTCTATGTACAAACTGAATCCTAATCTAGATGTACAAAGATAGGAATCGACTAAAGCAAAGTGCCGCAACAGTCCGCTACTGCCACAGCTCCACAAATACCCTGGATGGATAACATCAAAGGCGTCCTTGCGGAGGAACACCTGAAGTAATACAATATATACAAGGAGAAGGAAAATATAAACGGGTCAGAGCCCGAGTTTGAAAAACGTTTTATAGCAAGTGTATTAAAATGCATAATAATTATAAATGCATTATTACATGATTTAGTTGGAATCGAACTCTCCATAATAATTCAACTCACCTCTCATCTAAAGCGCGCACTAAACGTATGCACGTGATCTCCAAATGGATGTCTGATTCTAAATAGGTAAGAGGGTACTAACTTAAACCCAAAAGGAGTATTTAAGCAAAATCATCTAACCTATCTCCCAATACATTTGTTTCCATAATTTATAAGTCATATACATTAACTTTAATGTAATAGTTATAGTTATCTTTATAATGTTCATTTCTTGAACATATAAAGTTACATGGTCCAATCATGCCCACATCATCACAATACATCAACAATCTCATTTAATAGAATTTTATATTCTAGTGATGCCCATATAAGGCATGAAACCATATATATAATTATTATATATGAGTTATTAGCATCAAGAGTTAAGGACTAAACTCCTCCCGATTCTCAACACGGTACTGCGTTTCATGCGTGGGACGTCTCGCCGAAGCGAAATCCAAACAAGGAACCCCCCCGTTACACTACTCCTGGCCGAATCGATCCTCGGGGCTCATTATGCCCTCAATGCAAGATGCATGTAACCCAAATGATTATTATCTAATTTTAATTAATTAATATTCCCAATTCTCAACAGTACACGGCGTTTCATGCGTGGAACGTCTCGCCGAAGCGAAATCCAAAAAAGGAACCCCCCCGTTACACTACTACTGGCACTGTCAATTTTCGGGATAGGTGATATATATATATAATTATGAGCATTAAGGACTAAACTTATCCCCAAGTTCTAACATTACACTGCGGTTCGTGCATGGGACGTCTCGCCGAAGTGAAATCCAAACAAGGAAACCCCCCGATACACTAATCCTGGCAATGTAGGTCGTTGACGTCCATTATGCCCTTGATACCCAAGTACAAACACAAGCAATAATAACCATCCAACCGAGCTATAACTCGAAGGACGCAGACTCACATGCTATCATCTTCTAGCAGCCCATAAACGTAGCAAACTGGGCCACCTGGTGGGGTTCAACGACACCCACCTCGTGATCTACTCACGCACACAACGTCCCGGAAAGTGGTCATAGCTCCTAACCGGAAAGTGAGAGCATCACATACCCACGACCTCTCACCCCCAAAATAAATAATGTATATATATATATATATATATGTCATTTGCTGACCACTATAGACGACTATGACCCGGGGAATATCAACATCCTGCTTTTCTAGTCAGAATGCTCACCCTCTACGCACGAAACTTCCCAATGATAACAAGGAGGGGGTATGCTTAACATGTATATACACCATCATATAAGGTATACATACATCCCACATAATAAAGATATACCATTATATAAGGTATACCTACACATCATTTCCATATTCATTATACGCCCTTAGGCGATATAGATTAATATCATTATTTAGTGTTTCCCTCTCTTTTGATACACTAACCGTCAACTCTCGCACAATAACCCCACTTAGTATATGCTATACTAATACTCACCTGAAGCTCACATGACGCTTCTAATAATGAATTGTCTCAAAATTCAATTCAAGTTAAGGATATTCTTGATCCTAGTAAACATCAATTTGCACACACGGTTCTCCATCCATAATATGGTTCAATTTATTTTATGAACCTATAAAGTTATCCCATTTGGGATTGGATCCTAAGATCCCGTATCTCTAAGTTATTCTCATTCTCAGATCGTGAAATTGTTATCATCACCAAATAAAATCCCAAATAAAAGTGGGCTTCCCCACTTAAAAAAAATACCAAAATCTCCAATCGGTATTCCTCAAATACTAACCTCGATACTTAGAGGATTTTCCACCAAATTGATATACTCTTTTAGATTCTCACTTCTCCAAAATCAATCACTAAAACTCCCTGACATTTTTATTTAGTCATTTATTTATCAATTTGCCTCATATATCGTCTTATGATTCTAAGGTCTATAATCCCCTTATATAATCACTTAATCCTTTATGATACTCTGATTATGGAAGTCCATTCATACAAACCCAAAGAAGAAGGAGGTAACTTAAATTATCAAACTTGAACCCAAAACAGGGGACCGGTCGATCGGTGCCCAAACCGCGGTCGACCGCATTTCTTAATTTTGCCTATAATCGAAGACAGTGTGCCCAATTCTAGAGGCGCGGTCGACCGGCCCTACCAGGTACCACGGCCAAACTCCATTTTTACACAACTCCAACTTCTCAAAAACCCCCCAATAATTACATTTAACCGCAAATCTTCAGCCCAACCATATTCATAATATTAATACTCATCCTAGAATGCATTGAAACTAATTTCTATCATTAAATCTAAGATCTACATATTAAATCTAAGATTATACTCAAAAGTTAGGTTTTGTTAAACTAAACCTAAAACCCAAAATATCAATCCACAAATCATGCAATAATTGGTACACAACAATTATTTAGCAAGTTTAATCACTTTCCTCGGGTTCGTAGGGTCTGAATCCGCCTTGAGATCGCGTGGAAACCGGAAATCTCCACTTTCTCTCCTTTTTCTCCTTCTTTCTCTTCTTCTTTCTTCGTCTCTCTTTCTTTCTAGGGTTTTCCTCTTTCTCTTAAGTGAGAATGACTTCTCACGTGGCTTTTAAGCCTTATCCCACAATATACACATCTTTAAATGATAATACACACTTTAAATGACCCGGTAACTTTAATTCGAGTCAAACGGTCCTAAATTATTTCGGAACCTAAATAGACCCCAAGTACAGTCATTTCGACTTTCTTGACCCTTCCGGAAACAATGGTACCCTCAGAATTTCCATTCGACACACTTTCTAACGACTCCAAATTTTGACCTCGATTGCCAATTTTATTATTTCTCCAATAAAATATTATTTATTTCTCCCAAAATAAATAAATCATTGTCTCTAAAACCTCGGGTTGTTACAAACTTCCCCACTTACAAAAATTTCGTCCTCGAAATTTAGCTAAGCCTATTTCTCCAAAGCTCAACTAGTCCTACTATACCCAATCTTGCTAATTTTATCTCCAAACTTCTAACTTCCCACGACGAGTTCATTTTAAATTTATTTTATTTTTTTAAGTTGATTAAGAGTTATATAAAACCAATTTCCACAACTAGGGCGCTCATACACCCTTTATATTTGAGCTTTATGCTCACAACAATCATAATGAGGCTTTATTTTCCCCCAAAAATACCACAATTCCAACAATATAAGTAATATTAAAATTTTAATAGAGTAAAAATTGTGAATGGTCCGAAGAAATAACTCCTCTCAATTCCTGATAATCGCCAATTTCGTGCGGGGGACGTCTCGCAAAAGCAAAAGCAAAATCCAAACAAGGAACCCTCCCAATACACTACTATGAGGTGACGTCGGGGATTGAGAGTTTGTTAAATCCGGACTAGAGTTCGAAAAGGTTAATTTTATGAAAATCATTTTGAAAGGGCCCAAAGGCCGACAAAGGTTTTATTTAAAAATAGTTTACTTTGAAAACGGTTTATATATATATATATATATATATATACTATAAAATGTCTTATGTCCAACACAAGGTCTTTTGAATAATCACATACATAACATATAGCTCACAAATATTATCGTACTCATGAGCTAAAATTTTACCTGCGTCCCATCAATCCAAAAATCAAACTTTCAAATATAAACAACATCTTACATCATTTCAACATATTGCCATTTATAAGGCAAATCCATATCTGGAATACAACAATCATAATAGTCTATCATGACTATATAAAAAGAAGTAGCTTTATCATTACTACTTATCACCATAACCACACTTACATTTACCATAAGGTTTAAAGCTCTTTTTGAGCACCTTGCAAAATTATCTATCCTTCTTACAAAATAATAGAATAAGAGTCTATCTTGCTCAAAATTTTCGTTTAGGGTCATTACATACATAATAGGGATATATTTCTACCCTTTCACAAATATCTTACATACGATATCCCCAAAACTCATTTTAGTAATAATCCTATTAATAAAGGAAAATTAACTTACATCACCCATATCTAGTCCGATTGCCCATCCTCATCAATGGGCTCCCAAACGTAGTCCCCCGGTCTAAAGCGACCTCGAATCTGTTGTAGGGGTTGCACTTCCAAAATTTCATCAAACTGTGGTCCTTTACCTCTTTGAGGACAATCTCTCTTTTTATGACCTATTTGTTTACAAAAGAAACACTTACCCGCAAATCCTTTCTGCGCATTCGCGTTACTGGCACTCTCTTTGCCAAACTTACTTGACGAACTCGAATCTCCAAAGTTCTTACCCTCTTGCGAACGAAGGCGATACTCATGACACTTTAGTAGTGCCTCATTCACTACCTCAACGAAAGTCACTAACCTACGACTCCCTAACAAATGTTGTCGAATTTTCCAATCTAAACCTCGAACAAACTTTGATATACGTTCCTCTTCCGTATTTACCTCATTAGGGACTAATTTTGCCCATCTAGAGAAGTCTTCCTCATATTCCGTCACCGTTCTATTTCCTTGAAAAATCTTTATATTTTGAGTCGGGGAAGGCAAATACCTTCGATCAAAAAGTTCCCAAAATTCTTTTATAGGTAAAGTATCTCTCTGTTCAGATGTGGTGACAGACTCCCACCATTGAAGAGCTGCACCCGATAACCTAAAGGTGACTAAAAATTGTTTCTGCACCTCACTACACTCAACCATATGAAGATGCCTCTGCATACTATTTTTCCATTGACTTGCAGCCACTGCATCAACTCCCCCTGCAAACTCGGGAGGATGCCACTTACTAAAATCCTTCTTCACTCTCTCCCATAAAGATAATCCTAAATGGGGTGGGGCTGCTCGAGCGGCAGATTTTTGAGCCATCATAGAAACGGAAACAGTTACTGCTTGTGCCACTATATTGGCAACATCATCCGTAGTCATGTTCCTTTGAGGCATTTGGGGTTACACATTCCCTTTATTTGCCCTGGCTGGATGACCTCCCTTCTGTGGCATCTGAAACAAGAAAAATTGTATCAGAACGCCTTTCAAATATTTTCGAATCACAGAAAGATATGGACGTATGAATGTAATCGTCCTAATAATAAGGCTCTACATCAAGAACGCTTACGGAAGATCATAGTAACGCACAGAGATCCTAAAGACACTAGAACCTGATGCTCTGATACCACCTGTGACAACCCGCTCCAAATAATAACGGGTGGCCAGCCCTATACTATAATAAATCAGGTATCTCAGATGGCACAGTCTCAACATCAACTACTAAGCACTATAATATAAGGCTAACTACCCGAAATTATTAAGTGCGAATTGTCAAAATTTTAAAACTTTTATAATAACAACAACAACAAAACCAATATTGCACATAACCAACAATATACATCTAACTATGATGAGTGAAAAGTGCATGCTCCAACAATATGAAAGAGTAAAATACATTGTACAACAAAATCTCAATAATTAAATACCCGAATATGCTGTCGGGTAACAGACAATACAATAATTTGAGAAATGAAATATGGAAGTGTTAATCTACAACACTTGAATACTAACTCTATGTACAAACTGAATCCTAATCTAGATGTACAAATATAGGAATCGACTAAAGCAAAGTGTCGCAACAGTCCGCTACTGCCACAGCTCCACAAATACCCTGGATGGATAACATCAAAGGCGTCCTTGCGGAGGAACACCTGAAGTAATACAATATATACAAGGAGAATGAAAATATAAATGGGTCAGAGCCCGAGTTTGAAAAGCGTTTTATAGCAAGTGTATTAAAATGCATAATAATTATAAATGCATTATTACATGATTTAGTTGGAATCGAACTCTCCATAATAATTCAACTCACCTCTCATCTAAAGCGCGCACTAAACGTATGCACGTGATCTCCAAATGGATGTCTGATTCTAAATAGGTAAGAGGGTACTAACTTAAACCCAAAAGGAGTATTTAAGCAAAATCATCTAACCTATCTCCCAATACATTTGTTTTCATAATTTATAAGTCATATACATTAACTTTAATGTAATAGTTATAGTTATCTTTATAATGTTCATTTCTTGAACATATAAAGTTACATGATCCAATCATGCCCACATCATCACAATACATCAACAATCTCATTTAATAGAATTTTATATTCTAGTGATGCCCATATAAGGCATGAAACCATATATATAATTATTATATATGAGTTATTAGCATCAAGAGTTAAGGACTAAACTCCTCCCGATTCTCAACACGGTACTGCGTTTCATGCGTGGGACGTCTCGCCGAAGCGAAATCCAAACAAGGAACCCCCCGTTACACTACTCCTGGCCGTATCGATCCTCGGGGCTCATTATGCCCTCAATGCAAGATGCATGTAACCCAAATGATTATTATCTAATTTTAATTAATTAATATTCCCAATTCTCAACAGTACACGGCGTTTCATGCGTGGGACGTCTCGCCGAAGCGAAATTCAAAAAAGGAACCCCCCCGTTACACTACTCCTCGCACTGTCAATTGTCGGGATAGGTGATATATATATATATATATATATATATATAATTATGAGCATTAAGGACTAAACTTATCCCCAAGTTCCAACATTACACTGCGGTTCGTGCGTGGGACGTCTCGCCGAAGCGAAATCCAAATAAGGAACCCCCCCCCCCCCCGATACACTAATCCTGGCAATGTAGGTCGTTGAGGTCCATTATGCCCTTGATACCCAAGTACAAACACAAGCAATAATAACCATCCAACCGAGCTATAACTCGAAGGACGCAGGCTCACATGCTATCATCTTCCAGCAGCCCATAAACGTAGCAAACTGGGGCCACCTGGTGGGGTTCAACGACACCCACCTCGTGATCTACTCACGCACACAACGTCTCGGGAAGCGGTCATAGCTCCTAACCGGAAAGTGAGAGCATCACATACCCACGACCTCTCACCCCCAAAATAAATAATGCATATATATATATGTCATTTGCTGACCACTATGGACGACTATGACCCGGGGAATATCCACATCCTTCTTTTCTAGTCAGAATGCTCACCCCCTACGCACGAAACTTCCCAATGATAGCAAGGAGGGGGTATGCTTAACATGTATATACACAATCATATAAGGTATACATACATCCCACATAATAAAGATATACCATTATATAAGGTATACCTACACATCATTTCCATATTCATTATACGCCCTTAGGCGAAATAGATTAATATCATTATTTAGTGTATCCCTCTCTTTTGATACACTAACCGTCAACTCTCGCAAAATAACCCCACTTAGTATATGCTATACTAATACTCACCTGAAGCTCACATGTCGCTTCTAATAATGAATTGTCTCAAAATTCAATTCAAGTTAAGGATATTCTTGATCCTAATAAACCTCAATTTGCACACACGGTTCTCCATCCATAATATGGTTCAATTTATTTTATGAACCTTTAAAGTTATCCCATTTGGGATTGGATCCTAAGATCCGGTATCTCTATGTTATTCTCATTCTCAGATCGTGAAATTGTTATCATCACCAAATAAAATCCCAAATAAAAGTGGGCTTCCCCACTTAAAAAAAATACCAAAATCTCCAATCGGTATTCCTCAAATACTAACCTCGATACTTAGAGGATTTTCCACCAAATTGATATACTCTTTTAGATTCTCACTTCTCCAAAATCAATCACTAAAACTCCCCGACATTTTCATTTAGTCATTTATTTATCAATTTGCCTCATATATCGTCTTATGATTCTAAGGTCTATAATCCCCTTATATAATCACTTAATCCTTTATGATACTCTGATTATAGAAGTCCATTCATACAAACCCAAAGAAGAAGGGGGTAACTTAAATTATCAAACTTGAACCCAAAACAGGGGATCGTTCGACCGGTGCCCAAACCGCGGTCGACCGCGTTTCTTAATTTTGCCTATAATCGAAGACGGTGTGCCCAATTCTAGAGGCGCGGTCGACCGGCCCTCTGTACGCGGTCGACCGGCCCTACCAGGTACCACGGCCAAACTCCATTTTTACACAACTCCAACTTCTCAAAAACCCCCCAATAATTACATTTAATCGCAAATCTTCAGCCCAACCATATTCATAACATTAATATTCATCCTAGAATGCATTGAAACTAATTTCTATCATTAAATCTAAGATCTACATATTAAATCTAAGATTATACCCAAAAGTTAGGTTTTGTTAAACTAAACCTAAAACCCAAAATATCAATCCACAAATCATGCAATAATTGGTACACAACAATTATTTAGCAAGTTTAATCACTTGCCTCGGGTTCGTAGGGTCTGAATCTGCCTTGAGATCGCGTGGAAACCGGAAATCTCCACTTTCTCTCCTTTTTCTCCTTCTTTCTCTTCTTCTTTCTTCGTCTCTCTTTCTTTCTAGGGTTTTCCTCTTTCTCTTAAGTGAGAATAACTTCTCACGTGGCTTTTAAGCCTTATCCCACAAGATACACATCTTTAAATGATAATACACACTTTAAATGACCCGGTAACTTTAATTCAAGTCAAACGGTCCTAAATTATTTTGGAACCTAAATAGACCCCAAGTACAGTCATTTCGACTTTCTTGACCCTTCCGGAAATAATGGTACCCTCAGAATTGCCATTCGACACACTTTCTAACGACTCCAAATTTTGACCTCGATTGCCAATTTTATTATTTCTCCAATAAAATATTATTTATTTCTCCCAAAATAAATAAATCATTGTCTCCAAAACCTCGGGTTGTTACAAGAAACACCCCGCCTTAAGCCTTTTACACCTTATTCTTGGTAAAAGCCTTAAGGTGCACTTTTTTTTAAACCAAAAATGCTTTAGTGAAATGATATTTCCTTTCAAAGACTTTTTACAAACCAAACCAATATCTCGTCCAAAACAAGCAAATAGAATTTTAATTTCCATATATTCAAAAATATTTTTAAGGTATGTACAATTTTAGTATTTTTAATAGCCTTGTTATGGTTAAAAATATTTTTAAAAAGGCCTAAACGTTTTTTCACCCCTTTTACGCCTAAGACCCGCCTAGGCTTCTAAGGGCTTAAGGCTTGGCCTCAATGCCTCGGTCATGTCCCGCATTTTTTAGAACATTGCTTTCACCATAAAGTAATGATTTTAATTTCCCACCTTTTCGAGGTTATATTAACAGTTTTTTGTATCGCTAGATAACAATTTTAGGTTTGTCATTATAGAGAATTAGTATGATTCAAAGCGAAAGGCGAGGGAAGGATCTGTTAGTCTAAATGCAAGCTTGTATATTTTAGTAAATGAAATTAATTATTTATCATTATGGTAAGACGTAACATAGTTTTTTTGTGGTTTCTATATATAGAAAAAATAAATGGGTCTTGCCTTTAAAGAATATAGAAGTTTCTTGTGGGTGAAAGCTCATAAGAAGAAATCATTATCTAAATGATGACACGGAGGCAGTGGATGAATAAATAGTGAGTTTGCATATGTAAACCCCATAAATATTTACTATGGTTTCAATACTAACTTGGATTTATTGTAAAAAAAATTCATATTGCATTATAAGAGCAAGTTGAGGATGGAAGCTTAGTTATTGAAGTAAGTTCTAACATCCTTACAATGGAGTTGGGTACTCCTGATTACTCTGGTTGGGTTAAAGGTGTAGGTTTTGGGGTTACCCCAATAACATATTTTAAACTCTTGTGGCATGGATAAAAAAATATATACAAATCAGTTAGAGGAGAAATATAAATAGCAGTGCAAAAGAAACAAAGAATTGGAGCAAAGGTTGAAAGAGTTGAAGGAAAAACAAACTACAACTCACTCATCGGACGAGATTGCCAAAAATGCAAATAAAGTTGCATCACATCATTCAAAAGTAATTGAAAAGAAAAATGAATTTTTTATCATGTTTATAAAAAAATTATATTTTTAAATATTTTGTCTAATTTTGATTCTACTCATACCTCTAGGTTGATGGTGATCCAAAGAAGCAGATAACAGGGTTACACCATGAATCTAATATTGAAAACATATCATCCATGTCTCAATATTTTACGCATCAATTTTTCTTTAAAAAATACCCCGATTATTATAAATTTTATTTCTATCATTGATTATCATAGCTTAAAGATAATGGCAATAAAAATATTCCAAAACCAAGGCCATGTACCAACTAATATTATTAAGGTATTAACCACGACTCATTTTTTTTTCTTCAAAAATTCATATTAGAAAACTTTTTGTTATTAAAAAATATTTTTTCTATCAATGATAATAATAGCTCAAAGCTCATGGAAACCTAACGATTAAATTAACAAAGCCACATCCCCCATCTAATATTAGAAAGGTATCATAATGGCTCAAACTTTTATGTTTCAAATATTTATTTGAGTAAAATAGTCCAGTTCTGATAAAATGTCCTTTCTATCATTCTATCGTTGATTATCATAGCTGAAAGTTGATGGAAACACTCAAACAACATGTCAAATTTCCACATCTAATATTAGAAACATATAACTCGTGACTAAAACTTTTTTACGTTCCAAATATATATATTAGAAAAGTACTCTTATTGTTATATAGCGTTTTTTTCCAAATTTTGACTATTATATAATTTCATTGTATAGGGAACAAAATGTAGATTAGCAATTGAAACGAAAATCAATATTGTTGTAGAAGGGGAAGTGTTTGAGAAGGAAGGTCTTAATGAAAAAATTCACAAAATTCCTCTTGGTAAACATAATGTTCGTGTGTCTACTAAAAATTATTTTCTCTAGAGGGCTATCTACCTATACCAGTTTTCGATGAATTGGTTCTAATTAGATATGCACTCAATTCACTTGTTTCTTGTCCGAAGGAGTTTTTATTACTTAGTGCTGAGGTAAAATATTTTGGAGCATTAAGTACATATTTGTGATACCCAGCCTAATATAATACTGAGTGATCAGTCCTGTATTAAATTAAAAAAGGATTCCCATTTGGTTCATTCTTAGCATCAATGTCGAACGCTATTAATTACTAATCACCTATTAGTACTTGAGCAGATGTCAAATTTTTATCTTTTCATTGAACAGATAACAAAATGCAAAAAACTAGACTAAACTATTCACATAATAATAGAGTCTAAACCCCACAAGATATAAATAAATAAATGTCTTATTGAATAAGTAATCGGCTACAAATCCCAAATCCAAATAATAAATCCACCGGATAATAAATAAATCCCAATACAAGTCTGAACTGAAAAAATCGAATAAAGTACTGAAGGGGAAAAATTCCCTAAAAGAAAATATTGAGATAAGGAAATCCTAATCTAGAAATAAACAACTGGGGCGTCCAGTCTAAATCCTGCATACATCCACATATGATGCAGCTATGCATCGCTGGAATAGATAATCAAGTCTGGTATCCCTGTAGTTTAACACCTCAAAGGTTTCGAAAATATTTTTGACAATGGTATGAACCCAAAACATTTGAAAAACTGTTGCAATTGATTAAATTTGCATTAATTAAAATGCATGAATACTTTTCATATTTAAGCTAATGTCGCACTCCCTTGAGATAATACTCACCCCTCAACTATTGTTCATACCTATGACTTTCTTTATAACACACTTGGTTGTACTACCCCGTCCAACTAGCCTTGCTATGAACACTTCCTTTTCCACTACTCTATCCCGGATAATATCACTATTGATTATTAAGTTATTTCACTCAGTAACTCTTTTAATCAAGTATAATAAAATCATATAGCGTTCTCACTAGT
This sequence comes from Sambucus nigra, assembly GCA_949130495.1. Lineage (NCBI taxonomy): Eukaryota > Viridiplantae > Streptophyta > Magnoliopsida > Dipsacales > Adoxaceae > Sambucus > Sambucus nigra. The sequence continues at coordinate 415,443,329 of OX422213.1, read as the reverse complement.
TATATAAACAATACAATTTCACTTCATGTATTTTACCCATATACAAATATTCACACTATTATATACGTATAATTTTACTATAACATTCACAGACATATCGTATAAAGTTTCCATCACTACACCATAATGGTTATTTTGCAACTAATAGAATATTTAATTTATAAGTGTTTATACACTAACAAAATGCATAACGGTTTTGGACACTTACAAAGGTCGTAAGTGTTCACAACCGTTATAAAATCTGTGATTTTATTATTACCCAAAGATAAAAGTGTTGCATACTCCAAAAAAGTGTAAAGAAACTTTTGGCGCTCACAATTTCCCTCCTCCGTATTTCCCTCGTCTTCTATTCACAAAATCAAAAACCTCCGTACACAAAATCGAAAACCTCTACAATTTCCCTCCCCCGTATCTCCCTCGTCTCCACATCGCAAACCCTCGTATACTAGGAACTGAATATCAATGCTTAAAATCACTTTGAAAAACTAGGGTTCATGAAACAAGTAAGATTAGTTAAGTAGTTAGAGCGGGTGTGGAGTGTCATTGTATTATTTGGATCTCACCACTAAAAACCATATTCTATATCTCCATTTACCCCAGGTACACAATCATTCAATCTTATTAATTTTTACCAAATTTTTAGCGTGCGATTTTTGAATAATTGAACAATGGAGAAAGGGTATTTGATTAAATGTAAAAATCTGATTATTGGATTTTATTTCTGTGATTTTTTTCTTTATTTTAATTTTGACGAACATGTTAGATGATTGTAGTTTAGAGTCCCTTCCTTTATTTTCATTTGTGTTTAGGTTAAAATGTGAAAAGTGTTGCTAAGATTAAAAATGTGAGCATGTCTTATGATGCTTTCAAGGTATTGGTTTTATTTGGTTCTTAACCCCTTTCTCTATTGACTGTATACATAGTTTTCTTAGGTTTTGAATGCAGTTAGTTTTAATTATCAGTGATATGGCCTAATATTAATGAATCCATATTGTCTGAAGGGGGGTTCACATTGGGTGATCTTCTGTGGACCCTCGAAGAATGTTTGCCGAATGACATACAGAAGTGGCGCATAAAGAATGGAGTGTGCTTGGTTCAGTTTACATCCACATGTGAAGATGGACGAGATCATTACTGATAACAATTTTATGAATTGGCCATTCTTCGAAGTTTCAAAACCAATATATAGGTGATTCAATAAAGTCTTAGAACTGGATCAAACCCCATATATTTTGGGGTGGGTTGCATATAAGAGTTGGGTCGCAAGTATTTCTTCCAAGCACAATTGGAGGGACTTGTCCAAAACTGTGAGGAGCAAAATATATGATCTTTGGGATGGAATTTGGGATGTAATTTTATCAACTACCTTGGAAATAATTTGTATTTCTCGAGACTGGGTCTTCTGAGTTTTGGGTGCTAAACTTATATGTAGCAAAGTGAAGTTTATTATACGATAAAGATGTTTTATAATCTATTGACTGTAATTATTAGTTAACGTGATATATACTAAGCATTTTAATTTTTATCTGGTACGTTATTCTATAGGTGCGCTTACTCCTGCCCAAACTCTTGATCGTGTATTTACAAGAAGCATATTATGATCGATATTAGATCAGAGCAGGACAAGGACAATGCTGGTATTCCTTGACTCCCCTCTAGTGCTAAGAACAAAATAATAGCAATCCCGTAAGTCAATATTCTTCTCCAACCTCATTTATCCTATCAAACAGCATTATCAAAGTATATACACAGTACATGTTTTATGCATTTTATCTCTACGTGATAGTTTGGAAGAACTAATAAGCAAGCTAAGAGGCCTTGTGAAAAATGTGAAGAAAATGGAAGCTGAACTAGAAGTTGTGTGAAGATTTCATATCTCAAGAAAATTAATAAATGTTCCAACATCGTGATATTAGACTCGTAAGTTCATTCCCCATCCATATATATTAATTTAACACTGTAAGTACCAGATTTAGTTTTAGCATTTTCTTAAGAAAAGTTGTCTTTGTTTTGTTAATTTTTGTTCTTTATTTTGTTTTTCAGGTAATCAGACAAAGCGAAAATAGTTGCTAGAGCACTAACAAGTCTTGGCTTTAAGAACTGTTGGATTGTGGCCAATTATAAATATTATTTTCAGGAAGTTATTATGATGATGTATATAAGCATTGCTGTTTTATTAACTAATCAAACAACAACCACACATGTATTTTTTTTGTTTCCTTTTACGTGTAGTATATGATAGGTATGTTCCACCGGAAGTGACCACACATGTTCTTCAAAATTCAACAAAACCCTATTGTAGTCTGATTGTGCTAATTTGTGATCATTCTTTGCTTTCTAATAGATTGTGTTACTGCTTATCCACTAAGATAAAAGTGGATTTCTTAGATACTGGTTCCCACTACTGTGCTGATCAGATTGATTGAATTTGCCTAAAAATTTAAGGAGTATGTTGGTACAAAGTCATGAGATTGCGAAGTCTAGTACTACTATAAATCTCTTGTCCAAATATTAAGTCACTTAATATCTCTAGGGCCATATGGCTTGTCAGTCTTAAGAGCCCTTCATCTCTAGTTTATGTCCATCTTAACTTCTATTGTGTAGGCAGATATTCTAATCAAGAATATCAAAAAGTTGGATTGATTCTTGAGGAGCTCAATCACACCAAGTTCTTAATAATATGCAATTGGTGTATTCTGGTGTTGGCGATATGGGAATTGAGTCCATCCTTAAACCGAATTTTTTTAGTACTTAAGATAATGCAGACCAAATGGCATCTTCTTGGAATTGCTAACTTAATGTGAAATTCCTCTACTTTAGAGAGGCTCACTATACATATTGAACCAGGCACATCAGTTATAACTTCAGATGATCTAATGTGGCTGCAAGCGTTTGGTTTTGACCAAAAAAATTGTTGGAATGATGAGATGTCGCTCAGATCATACGATTTTGATGGAGAAAATGACTGGAATTTATAGCAGTCGTTTGATTGTCTTACGGCCCATCTCAAAATTTTTGGGATATATGGATTTGTAGCAAATTCATTTTATGATTCTTTTTTGTCTTCTCAATCATAGTGACTAACGCTAACGGGTTTGAATTTTGATGTTTTTCTTATAATTCAGAACCTTCATCAGTTTGAAGATTTATCTGCGAACTATGAGTGTGGGGAGATGGATCACAAATACCTGAAGCCCGCTTTATTAAATTCAGAAATGCTATTCTACAGGTGCCCAAAATTTTCTAGTATTTTGCGTTTATATATCTATGCCTTATATTTGTGAAGATACGTGCCACTACATTTGTAATCATTTTGGGTAGACTCGTCCTTTCTTAATTTGTTTTCATCATTTCATCATTTCAAATATCTAATTACACCAGCAAGAAACTTACTAAGAATTACTGTATAGTAAGACAGAGGTACACCAGTATGTTCAATTTTGAAAAGGGATTCAGGATCCTTATCAAACATGTATTCTTCTCATCCGTTTATTCCCCAAACCAAGTCACCCTTTCTAAATTTTGGATCCATTGAATCCAATACTTAAGCTACCCATAACCAGTTATTGGCTCCACATAATATACGTATATTAATGTTTTTAATACACATAATCAGAATTTGTGTGTGTATATATACATACATAGAAAAAAAAGATAGTGTTACATACAGAGTTAGGATGGTAGTTAGAGAAATCAGTGGCAGAGTTCTCTGTTATGAGAAAGCGCATGAAACTTATGACAACTTTGAAAATTTTAAAGAGCACCAAGGCAAAAATATTGCTAAATACTTGGTATTTTAAATCTGTGATTTCAGTAACATCTAGAAGATCATCAGTTAGAGGAACTTAGAAATATTGTAGATTTATATTTGACAGCTCCAAAGAGAAAATTTGCTTTGTATATATCTTATTTTCAACTATTTTGCCAATCACGAAGGTTTTATCTTCTGTGTGTATTTATGTAAACTTTTACCTAGATAAATATTTGTTGATGACATTATTTGTAGTTGCTTTAGAAAGGGGGGCCGTTGGAGCCCTAAAACTTGTTGCCATGGACATGAAAGTAAGGTTGTTACTCGTGAGTTTAAGAATTTCATATGGACATGAAAGCAGGGTTGTTGCCATGGACCTGAAAGCAAGGTATACTAAAGTTGTCTCATTTTGCTATCTGCGATGAAAGAATTAAGTTTTGATTTAATGCGGTTATTGAGATATCAATAGTTTTGCACTTTTAAAATTTCTACATAGTCTACCAATGTTTTCTTCCCACGACATCTATAGAAAAGCAACACAATTTAGGGCGGAATTGAGGGTGGAGTTGTTAGCTACAAGTGAATTTCTTCCAGATGTGTATCCTGTAGTCATTGATATTCAGCATTAAGAGCTTAGTCATTTTAGTTTCTATTGACTTCAAATGACTTCACATTTTTTTAGTTTCCATTAACTTCAAATTTTGTATAGCACCTGCAGAGTTAATTTCAAGGGTATTGGTCAAACCTACATTATCAACAGTGGTGTCATGCTAGACTCCTAGACTCCTTCCGATTTTGCTCTCTCGGTTTCAAGGTACTTTTAACATTTAACAATATTATATTATTAAGATATCCAAATTTAATTATTTGTCATGACTTGGTTGGGTCGATTAATAAATTGGCGTATGTATTAATTACAGATTGTTTGGACATATGATAATTTGAGCGGAAATGAATAACGACGGCATCTGATTTCGAAAGACTCGTATAGAAGCAGTAGCAAATGGAGGCAAAAGAGAAACAAAGTACAAAGTTTCACTCCATCAACGCCTCCCCCAACTGTTGCACCGTTTATTAGTTTTTTTCATTCAATGAGATATGAATTCTTTAATGATCAATATCCATTAGATTTTTTTCATTCAGTGCTGAACTCATTGGTAATTTTGATGATAGAATAGATTTCAACATAGCTAAAGAAATCATAAAGCTAAACATTTATGTATTTGTTGCAGATACTACTGATGACTTATCATGGTCCTAGTTGAATTTCTCTATTATCGTTGCATATATGTCTCAAATGTATTACTTTCCAACCTTTGAAACAATACCTACTTTTATGTCTTTTATAGTTTGGTGCAATGTATATGTGTGTGAAACAAAAGTTGATGACATGTGTTGGATAATATTTTTATTGATGGAACGGCTTATAACCCTTACAAAAAGAATAGTTTTTTCTTACATATTATTATTTGTAAGTGTTTTAAACAATTACGAAAAAAATATATTTTTTCATTTGTAAGTGTTTATAACTGTTGCAAATTAAAATTGCTTGCTGAATTTTGCAAGTGTTCCAAACACTTATAAAATTTTAATATGCAAGTGTTCAAAACACCTACAATTTTTTTTGTAACGGTTATCCAGGACGAACATGTGTTCCCGATAAACACTTACAAATGACATTTGCAACGATTTTGAACACTTCAAATTTTTTGCAATGCGCCGATTTGTAAGTGTTATAAAGACTTGCAAATGCCATTTGTAAGTGTTTAAAACACTTACAAATCGCCTATTTTGGTGTAGTGCATCCTCCCAAGTAATAACTCACCGAATTCTTTGTCTAAATTTCTATCACCCCAGGTATACAGAATCCAATCCAAATGCCACGAGACGATTAGCTCACACCGAATCAGGTAAATATATAAGCGTAGTGGAGGTGATCATAGTTCCTCGAGTGTGTGACCGAATCATACCCAAGACGTCTCACCCCGAAAATAAATAGAACACAAAACAAATGGACACTGTGACCTGTGGATTATACTCTCCCCGCTATCACGAGCCAGGGGATTAACCTACATTGTGCAACCTCCTATGATAGCACTAGAAGGATATGTATTCCTATAAATATCATTCACACCGATATCTATAATAAGCACACACACACACACACACACACACACACACTATATATATATATATATATATATATATATATATATATATATATATATAACTAAAGTTAATTAAGTCCGGCTAACCCATGTTTAACTCCCTTAGCACTAGCCTACAATAACCGAGTTTATCTCCCCTTCTCTAATTTCTTATTAGCATACTGGTTCACAAGTTAGGTTTACTCACTCTACCCGAAATTACATACCGATATCCGAAATTATCGCCATTTCATAGTATATCCATAAAGGTCCCATCCTTAGATTTCTCCCAAATTGGATAACCACTTCCTTACTATACCCTACTGGAATTCAATAGGTCCCTCCCTATATTTTAAAAATAACACAAAATTAATTATGTATTTAGGGAACAAACATAAAAATTCCCCATTTTTTGGGCAACCGGATTTAGTCGGCCTTATTCCTAATCAATTCTCCTTGTTGAATCAATTTGGCTTAGGAACCGAATCGATTCCCAACGAACTAGTGGCCTTCTTCGCATGCCCTATTACGAAATTCACCATTGTTAACCCTTAAACCATTTGTTTTGTTTGCCACACTTTACCCAATCAAAATCAACATTTAATTTTTGCAACAACAGGTCTTAATCATCCTAGAAACCTTTAATCATCATCAGATTAACTCATCATCCAATATTTTCGATTTGGGTTTTTATTCGAGTTTCAATTCAATCGTTCTCAACTTGGATTCCATAATCCAAAATTAAACATCATCATCTACTTGGTTTCTCATAAAATTCATATTGCAGCGATCTAGACTCATATATCATCATAATTCTCACTTTAATTCATTACAAAGTGTCTAATTTAATGAAAACCCATTTTTGTACGAAAACCCACCCAAAAATGAATTTTCAATCATACCCACTATGATATGAATCGAAATACTGCAATTCGGATTGAAACCAAGTTAACCACTTTCCTGATTAGATTCGTAGAATCTGATTCCTTTGATGAAGAGGATGAATTTGACACAAGCACCTCAATCCCTCTTCAAATTGGCTCTTAAAACCTCCCCACTTCCTTCCTCATTTCTTCACTACAGATCTAGGGTTTTCTATCTGAGTTATGACTTCCACTAACTCCATAATTTAGGTTTAATATTGTTAATTCCGAAATTAGTCTTATGGGCAAAGACCAAATGACCTGAACACCCCTGTGTGGGCCCAGTTATGTCTAAAAATGTCTCGAGACCCAATTACTACCCCGGGTACTCTATTCAGACTATCTTGATTTATTTAGAATCAACCGTCCACTTAGAATCATCATCTGAGTCACTTTACTATAATTTCTATCTCGACCTCAACATAGTCAATACTAGACTCCCGATTGAGATATAAGAAATCATGTCGTTTAACTCGCTACGACGTATAATAATAGTCACGCATTATTTACTACAAACTTAGTAAATTTTATTTCATTTATATTAATCATTATCTCTCCCGATTAATATTTAAATGAACACATAATAATTAATTCAATTAAATTATGACACACTTGTAATTTAAATTTAGCGGAATTAATTAAATATTTAATGCTCACAAATACAGGGTGATACATACTCCCCCCCTTACAAATGGATTTCGTCCTTAAAATTAGGTTATACCTGCATCGAATAACTCTAGATACTTCTCTTTCATGTCATCCTCCCACTCCCATGTCTACTTGTCAACATTGTGGTGTCTCCAGTGAACTCTAACTAATGGTACCACCTTAGACAACAGATTATGCTCACTATGTTCCAGAATAGCCACGGGTCTCTCCTTATATGAGACGTTTGGCTGTATATCGATCTCCTCAAGTGGAATATGTCAAAAATATCTCTCGCTCCTTCGATATGTTTTCAACGATGCCACGTGGAATATGTCATGTATTCGCTGTAGATGCTCTGGTAAACCCAGTCTATATGCTATTGGTCCAACTCTTTCAATAATAGGTAAGGTTCCCACATACCTCGACGTTAGTTTCCACTTCTTATCGAACCTCATGACCCTCTTCATGGAAGATACCCGTACCAACACCTGATTGCCCACCTATAACGCAATGTGTCTACGATATACATCTCCATACCTCTTCTGCCTATCCTGAGTTATTCAAATATGCCCTCGAATCATCTCGATCTTGACATTAGTCTCCTATATCATTTATGTCCCCAAAAACTTATTGTCCCCTACCTCTAGCTAGAAAGTAAAGTTCCTCAAACGGTTCCATGCCCAGCTGGTAAGAGTTATTATATGTAAACTCTAACAATCGAAGGTATCTCTCACATCCTCCTATGAAATTAAGTATACACATCCTTAACATGTCCTCTAGAATTTGATTAACCCTTTCAGTCTATATGTCTGTCTATGTATGATATGAGGTACTCAATCACAAGTCTATGCACATGTCCTCCTAAAAAACTTTAAAGAGTTACGCGTGCATTTTTCAAATTAAGAAGTTATATAATTAAACACAGTTTTACCCAATTAAACCCTAAACATGCATCTATGTGTGATTGAAGAAGATAAAATCAAGTAAGAACATTCAAACACACATATGAGGAAAAATCCCCCAAAGGGGCAAAACCTTTTATTTTCACTATAATTTTGTAAAGTACGGTTACACGGATTACAATGAAAATACAGTGATACAGAAATACTCGTGGGTATCGATTTTGTAGTTGGCGGCTGAAACTTTCCCTTTCCAGGAGGGCAACAATGAAGAAGAAGAACGGTCTTCTCCACAAGGGTTGAACAAACACAAGGTTGTGTTCTTAGGTTACAAAGTGGATTCACAAAGGTATGAAAAGTTGAGTGAATCAAAACATGAGTCTTGGGAGTCAAAAAGGTGAAGACTTGGAGTATTTGGGACTCTTAAAATTGTTTATGAAAGTCTTACAAAATAAATCCCCGAAGTTGGTTTAAATAAGGAAACCTGGGCCGGAAAAATCTTAAGCAGATCTGATCGATTTTATCTCAGACGGATTGGTCCGCTTTTGATGACGGACCGGTCCGATAGAGGATCGGTTGGTTTTTAAATAGGGCCTCTTCGGTTTGCATTCGATTCGGGGTTCACTAGTTTGAAGCAATAGCGTATCGGTCCGGTATAGAGGCGGATCGGTTCGTTTTTAAAAGTGGCGGACCAGTCCGATTATGCAGAAACCAAATTCTAACTGAAGATGCTTTTGATATTAGGATCCGTTAATGTAGATGCGATCTTGAATTTCTTCAACGGTGTAACGGTGTATGACATACAAATTGATAATGGACAAAAATGTCCTTACAAATCTCCCCCTATGTCTATGTCGATACATACATAAAAAATCCAAATTATCAAATAACAAATTTGCCTATACAAATCTACCCTTTCATGAACCCAAAACTGAAAAGGTACAAATGAATAAGTCTTCATCGTTTGCTCTTCAAATCTTCAAAACTTCTCAAAGCTTTTCTCATCAGGGTGTGCAATATATGATCATTAATCTTTGTACCTACACACATGAGAAATAGAAAAATACCAAGTGACGTATCGAGTTTGAAATGAGATAAACATAGATACCAATTCAAAATAGATCATCAGACTCAAAACTTCAAAGCTCCCCCATATGATAATTCTTTCTCCCCCTTTTTATGATGTCCCCAAATAGACAAAAGAGAAGAACAAATCAAACAAGAAAAATTGGGGTGTCACAAGGAAATAAACTTCTATTTTTGAATTTTTCAAAATTTTTCACACAAAATATATCAAACAAGAATAATCACACCATGAACGAACACAAAAATAACCAAGTCGATGATAGCGTAAATGAAGGGGTGTGAACAAATTCGATAGGAAAATCAATGATTACAAACATGACATATGTGCACGATGAATATCGGATACTCCTAACGAATGAACTCAAAATCTTCCTTTGGTGTAAAAAGTTGGAAATATTAGACATTGACTCAATCAAATCAACAAATCAAAGCTCAAAGTAATTTCCACACCAATAACGTCCAAAACTCATTTCATGCTTTTTCAGGACTTTCAAGGAAGTGCAAACCCGTTTATATTCTCCAACCAAACTCCCTACGATACATATTTTGAAAAGAGGCGATCTAAATTCTCAAACTTTGGATAATTAATGGTGAAACCTAATGGCCCATATGTGGCATATATTGCTTTTTATTGACTTTAATTTTTCCGGGCTCTTTTATCCTCTTTGGACCCCGGATAATAAAATTCCTCTATTTTTAGGTCCTTTTTAACGGTGGCTTAGAATCGCAAAGGCTAAATGAACCTTTTGCAGCCCTTCCCCATTTGCAAATAAACACACAATCTCACCAAAACGGTTTTTACATGCATTCCAGTCTTGTCAAGTTTTATCGCATATTGTTAGTTGTACAGATAGAATTGAGATGGAAACACTCAAGCCAATATGCGATAGACAAGTACAATAATCAAATAAAGTCGTGCATGTGTGAAATAAAGGAGATAGGAGTCAAACATGTAGAAAGATATCACTAATCACATCTCAAAGACTCCAAACAATGTAAAGCACATGGATGGAATGATGTAGCATCTCAAATCTCTATCAAACAGTCACATGAATAAATGAAATAAAATAGTGACTCGGCTATCTTAAATGCTCATCTATAAAAGGTGCAAATAAAATACAAAAATATTTTTGAGCTTTTCTAAAAATTTTATAAAAGAAAATATTTTTGGATTTTTCAAAAAAATAAATAGAACTGATGGTACATGCTAGCAATAGGCAAAAGAGACATCATGTAAATCACCCTATGATAGCAGACATGTCAAGACCTCAACCGGGAAGAGCGGTGGAGTTTTCCAAAGATAGTGACATCTTTTGGACCAACTCCATAAGATCATATGTGGTCTTGATCAAAAACTTCACTTGCTCGTGAATATGTGCAAACTCTTTATCATTATGTGCAAGCAAAGTATCATGAGTGGGTGCATGTGCATGAATGTGTGAAGTGGAATGATGTGGTACAAAACCCAACTTAGAACAAAACTCCCTAAGATGTCCTCGTTTCTTGCAATGGGAGCAAATATAAATCGGTCTAGGAACTAATTTATCAAAAACTTTGGAATGAACTATCCTAGACGAACACCCATGAGAATCACTTACCAAAGTGGAGATAGGCTCGAGTGCATTAGAAGTAGTGAATGCACCGTCATGACCCTTTCCAACATTCTCACCATTATTCAAATCGGGATAGGGAACCATCTTATCAACCTTCTCAGAAGCGTTCTCTAATGAGACTTGGACTTCCCGTGTTTGTATGAGATCATCCTCAAGATGGGATACACGTGTCGTCAGACTAGACACTGTGTTGGTCAAGTCACATTTTTCCTTTTTAGCTCAAAATTCTCTTCCTTCAACTCATAAATCCGAAGACCTAGAATTCTGTTTGACCTTTTTGTTTCCATGGTCTCGATAAATAACTTTTTAAAAGCTTTTTGGATCACACTTTCATCACCCTTAACATCCTCACTATCACTTAGTGTAGAGGGCATGGCAACCTTTTTGCCCTCTCTCCCAAGTCTGGTGGGACACTCAAATTTCTTGTGCCCTGTCCCATCATACTTAAAACATCTTATTTTCTCAAGGTTTTCCTTTCTCTCTTTTTCTTTTTCACAAAAACTTTCTCTTTCTTCAAACAATCTTAACTCTTTCTCCAAAGTGGTGATTCTAAGAACTAACGCTTTGTTACATTTTTTGTCTCAAATGTCTCAGAATATAACTCAGCGTAGGCACATTGAATATCACTCTCGCTCTCACTTGTGTCATCCTCCCCTCACTCACATCGATCTCACTGTCGAGGTGTCCCTGTGAAGTAGCATCCTCATCGTCGTGAGGAGTACTAGAAGTACTCACATGACTAGCCATGAATGCGGTGAAGTTACACTCATGCGGTGACTCATCTCTAGAATTCACCGACTCGACCTCACTATTGTCGTTAAGGGTAGAATTTAGGACCACTTTGCCCTTTTCTTTGTTCAGACGAGTGGCACACTCAAAGGTTCTATGACCCCTACCTTCGCACTCAAAGCATCTCTCACTTTCCTTTTTAGGAGGGTCTTTAAAGTCTTTTTCATTTTTCTTTTCAAACTTATTTTTCTCAAACTTCTTTTTATTTTTAAAATTACCATGTTTCTTGAATTTGAGAATTCTTTTGAAATTTTTAGCAAATAGGGCCAAATCATCTAAGTCAAAATCACACTCAGAATCTGACGTATCTGTCTCTCTTTTTCTAGATGACTCTCCCCTCTTTCTTGCCGACCCCTCACTCTTTCTCTCCTGGGCATTAAGTGCAATTCCCTTATCTTTAGACTTGGCAGATTTAGGAAACATATCAATTTCATAAATTTGCAAGTCTCCTACAAGTTCCTCCAATTTAAGCGTATTTAAATTACCCATAGAATTTAATACAGTGACTTTAGGGTTAAAACGCTTAGGCAGTTATCTAAGAATCTTTTTAACAACTCTAGCATTAGGAATGTGTTCACCAAGATTAAAGCTAGTATTAACAATATTAGATAAAAGATTACAACAAAATATACACAGTAAAATACCCGAATATGCTGTCGGGTCACAGACAATACAAAAATCTGAAAGAAAATATAAAAGTTTTAATCTACAATACTTGGGTTTAAACCCGATATACAAACTGAATCCTAATCTAGATATACAAAAGATAGGAATCGACTAAGACAAAGTGCTGCAACAGTCCGCTACTGCCACAGCTCCACGAATACACTAGGGAATACACATCCATGGCATCCTTGCGGAGGAACACCTAAAATAATACAATATATATATACATAGCAGGAGAAAATATAAACGAGTCAGTGCCCGAGGTGAAAACATTTTATAGCAAGTGCATTAAAATGTATAATAATTATAAATGCATTATGACATGATTATGGTGGAGTCGCACTCTTCATCAAAATCCAACTCACCCCTCAACTAAAGCACGCAACTAAGCGTATGCACGTGATCTCCAATTAGACGCCTAAATCTATCTAGGCAAGTTAATCTAACTAACTCCCAATATAAATATTCAATTAAAACCATCTAACTTATCTCACAATCTACACTTATCTAAATTTCATCTAAATCATATACTTTAATTTTTAATGTTATTGTTCTCAATTATTCGTTCACTTACTTAACATATAAAGTTTACATATCCATCCTCTTACTACATATACACAACACGTAAATATTCTTTTGACTAGAATTTCCTGTATTCTATTTATACCATCAATATACATATAATTATATATATGAGTTATTAGCATCCAAGTGCTAAGGACTAAACTTCTTCCAAGTCTCAATACTGCACTGTGTTTCGTGCGTGGGACGTCTCACAAAGCGAAATCCAAACAAGGACCCCCCCCCCCCGTTACACTACTCCTTGACAGTATTGATTTTCGAGATTCATTATGCCCTCAATGCATGATGCATGTAACCCAAATTTTTATTATCCAATTAATTAATTTATTTTTCTCAATTCTCAACAGTGCACGGCATTTCGTGCGTGGTACGTCTCGCAAGCGAAATCCAAACAAGGAACCCCCCCAATACACTACTCCTTGGCATTGTCGATCGTCGAGATATATACTATATATAACTATGAGCATTAAGGACTAACTTCTCCTCACTCCCAACTTTACACTACATTTCGTGCGTGGGACGTCTCGTAAAGCGAAATACAAACAAGGACCACCCCCAATACACTACTCCTTGGCAATGTTGGCCGTTGTGGTCCATTATGCCCTCGATACCCAAAGAACTAATCACACCAATAATATAATAACCATCCAAATGAGCTATAACTCGAGGACACAGGTTCTCAATGCTATCATCTTCCAGTGCCCGACTCACGTAGCATACTGGGGACCACCTGTAGGACTAAACGACACCTACCTCATGATCAACTCACACACACAACGTCCAGGAAGCGGTCATAATTCCTAATCGGTCAAGTGAGAACGACACATACCCTCAACTTCTCACCCCCAAAATATAATGCAAATCACATATCAACACAATGGATGACTATGACCTGGGGAATATCCACACACTGCTCATCGAGCCAGAGTGCTCACCCTCATTGTGCAACATCCCAATGATAGCAAGAAGGGTATGCTTGACTTATATATATATATATATATATATATATATATATATATATATATATATATATATATATATATATATATATATATATATACCATCACATAAGGCATGCATACATCATCACATCATATAAAGATATACCATCATATAAGGTATACCTATCACATTGCTTACATATTCGTATTACGCTCTTAGGCGTAGTTGAATTAATATCATTATTTAGTATATTTCTCTCTCTTGATATACTAATCGTCAATTCTCACACATCTTCCCCACTTAGTATACATTATACTATTTCTCACTTGAAGTTTTCGCATCACTTCTGATTATGAATTGTCTCTCAATTCTATTTATGTTTAAGGATATTCTCTATCCTAATGCACCTCGATTAGCATTTCTCATTGTGTGAGACATCTCCCAAATTAATCATCGTTAAGGATATTTCTATATCCGTATGCACATTTATTAGCATTTAATTATTTTCAATCCATAATATGGTTCAACCAATCATATGAACATTTAAAGTTATCCCATTTGGTATTGATTCTAAGATCCAATATCACTACGCACATTCTCACTCTTTCATATGTTTTCATAATTATTTCCAAATAGAAATCTTAATGGTAGTGGGCTTCCCCACTTAGTATATATACGATATTCTCTAATTGGTAATCTCTCACATTAAATCAATATGACTCCAATCATTTCTCATAAGGGGAAACTCCCTAAAATCTCCAAGACATACTCCTAATAATCCCTATAGAGATTCCCAATCGATAACCTCAAACAAAACAGAATGAAATTCTCCCTAGAAAACATCTCCCGAAAAGCCCTGTTTCCGAATCGATTTGGCCTCCAAGGCGAATCGATTCAGGTCATAAGACCTGGGATTCTATCTCAGACCGAATCGATTAGGCTGTCGAATCGATTCGGTCACTCAGACCTGTCAAGCTGGAACATTTTGAATCGATTCGGGTTGGGGCCGAATCGATTCGGCCTGTTCTAGTAGGGCTACGAAAATGGCTATTTCTTCAAAGCCAAAATTCCCAAAATTCATTTTAATCAACTTTTGTTCATTTCTCTCCAACCCAATCACATATATAACATTTATATTCATCCAAAAACACATTTAAACTAATTTCTAACCTCAAATCCATTTTATACATAACAAATCTAAGATTTTACCCAAAAGTTAGGTTGTGACAAACTAAACCTAAAACCTAAAGATTTAATCCACAAATCATGAAATAAATGGTACACAACAATTATTTAGCAAGTTTAATCACTTGCCTTAAGTTCATAGGGTCTGATTCGTCCTCGAGATCGCGTATTAAACAAAAAATCAACTTTCTCTCTCTTTCTCTTCTTTTTTCTTCTTCTCTCTTTCTTTCTTTCTATTTCTCTTTCTCTATAAGGAGAATTGTTTCTCCCGTAGGCTTAATAAGCTTTATCTCCCAATATACACAACTTTAAATGATAATACACACTTTAAATGACTCGATAACTTTAATTCGAGCCAAATGATCTTAAATTATTTCAGAACCTAAATAGACCCCAAGTATAGTCATTTTGACTTTCTCGACCCTTCCGGAAACAACTACACCCTCAGAATTTCCATTAGAAGCACTTTCTAACAACTTCAAATTTTGACCTCAATTGCCAATTTAATAATTCTCTAAATAAAATAGTATTTATTTCTCCCAAAATGAATAAATTATTGTCTCTAAAGTCTCGGGTTGTTACAATTAATAACCTTCAAACCAAGGTCCATAAAATACAGCGACAGCGGGCCCAAAATTTTGAAGAATCAAGGTTATGTTTCCTCATGTTATGGGTCTACCCGCTCCCGATCCTATCTGGGTCCTAGAAGAAAACCACCATGCTCCATATGCCCCACTTGCCAATAGGTCTCCACTAGCTCAACTCCCTATTTCGAACCTTGCCCAACTAGGGGCTAATTTTCCAATACTCATGGACCTAAAGAGGAAGAACTGAACAAGGTCAAGAAAGACCTCAAACTATTGTCAAAAAAGTTTGACGAAGTCTTTAAAGCTCTAGGGACGGTTGGTCCCTTCACTCCAGCACCTCCCCGCCGAGTGCGAAGATTTGTACGATGAAGACATTGAGGTCGTCAAGTGTATTGATTACTCTTGGCAAGAAGACAAAGTCATCACCAGATGGGGGGATGACTTTGACAACTCAAATGATAAGCCAAGACAGGAAGAAGTCAATCCAGTAGCCAGACTATGTGGAATTATATCCTTCGAGGGAAATCAATAAGGTGTCCATTCAGCCTAAAGTAGATGAATCCACAAGATTCTTATTTTTTTCTCACTTCTATGAATCACATGACCAAGTTAGGGAGACACTACAAAGATCTGATTCCTCATGTGATCGAAACAGATAAAGGAAAGGGAGTTATCGAAGAACTTCCCATGATACAAATGACCATTGAAGAGATAAAAGTCCTTGATTAGGTCAAGAAGACCCAAGCCAATATCACCCTATGAGGTCTTTTCATGTCCTCTCAATTGCATCGGAATGCCTTAATAAATATTCTCACTAGACCCATGGTACCTCCTTCCATTACTCCCAAAGAAGTTGTAAATATGGTTGGGTCCCTGAGATCTTCCAGACTCCTCTCCTTTTCTGAAGAGGAAATATTGGAGTTCATCCCTGATCACAATTATGCTCTCAACATCTCTGTTGAAGTCTTGGGAAAAAAGTCCCACTTTCACTTGTCGATAATGTATCTTCTCTCAATGTATGTCCGCTTAAAAACTTTAACTATTTTAGGCTAAAAGTCAGTGATCTCACTCCCATATCTGTTGTTATGCGTTCTTATAATAATACTTATCGAGAAGTAATGAGGTCCATAAAACTCACACTAGGGGCACACCCTATCAATCTTGTCATCGAGTTCCAAGTCATTGACCTACCCGCATGATTCAATTTACTCCTTCTTCATCCATGGCTCCACATCATTTGAGGAGTAACCTCTTCCCTTCATTAATATATAAAGGTCTTTGTCAAAGGTCAGGTGGTCATTAATTTGGGGGATGATGATAGCACAGATAATGCTAGCACTAGAAATATAGTATTAGAAATAAAGTATGCATGAATGACATGATCCTCTCTGGTTTCAGAATTGATCCACTTTGTCTCCCAATAGGGTTTAACTTCAAAGGCTGAGTTTATCCGAAGCACAACCCTCATGGAAATTTCAATGTGATTCAGATATTTAAGAACATGCGTTTCATGCCTGGAATGAGGCTAGGGTGGCACCAGTATGGGATCCTTGAGACCATAGTCTTGAAAGAGGCCTTTCACTATGCGGCTTGGGTTATCAACCTTCATCGACGAAACTCAAAACATTCTGTTGATCGAGATAAAAAATAATCATGGAAGATGAAAAAACTATTTTAAGGGACTCTTTGAATGAAATATTTATCAATGAGGGTTACGACTTCCCCTTCTGTGGATTACCTGAACCGTGGTATGGCCATGTTGACAAGAAGATGAAATCGGGGCTGGAAATCTTCTTTCAAGACAGTAACTCTTGGGTTGAAGATTATAAACATAAAGTGCAATCTTTCACAAAAAAAGCCACTACAATTACTAAATACTATATGGAAAGTGATTTTGAAGACTCATTCGACCTGCAAACACTGAAGTTGAGTCTCTGCATGATCTGCGCAGATATCGCGTCATCGGACCAGTCGACTCAAATCAAAGCTGCGGACATGCCTTTCCTCAACTAGAATGTCATACCAATTCAACCTGCTAAGATTCCACCTAGCCCTGTTGTTTACCTTATTCAAGTCTCTTCACTTGTGCCTGTTTTTCCTTTCCCTGATATCATTATAACTCAGACCTCTTTTGACGAGGTTCTGAATGTTGTTTTTCTCCAAAATGAAATAAATGAGGATTTTAAGTATCTTTTTGTGCCTTACATTAATTGTCTTGATTCTAATAAAACCTTTGATGATGATGATTTTGCAAATGAACAATTCTTAATTGATCTTAATAAGGAGAATAACAAATAACATAACCGCGTTCAAATTAATGATGATGACACTGTTGTGATTAGTCTCTATTCTAGTCACTACTAACGTGAGATTAGGATAGGGTCCACCCTTAACGAGCATTAGCGTACGCAATTTGAAGAACTACTGAACAAATTCGTGGACGTCTTCACATAGTCCTTCGATGACATCCTGGCATTAACCTATAAATATCTCAGCATGAGATCCCGATATTTTCATAATGCAAGTTGTTCAAAAATATCAGAAGAAAAATCCTCATTGGGTTCAAATAATGCATCTAACTCTTGCTCCCAATAACGATTTTTTCCCGATATTCTTTTTCAAGTCTTTTTTCTTCAAGAAATTAATTTTGATAAATTTGGATGGGCTTAGCACTGGGCTTGTATTTATGAGATTCATCTTTAGTGATATTGATCCAATGTTCATAAGTCTTAAGCCCCTCCTCCTCACTATTATCATAACAATTAAACCCACCAAAGGAGTTAAAGTAGGACATTTCAAATTGGGCAATTCAAAAACGTGACACCCATATTTTTGGATTTTTTTTGGGATATTTTTTTTTCAAGGTCAAATTTGGGATTAACCAACCTAACCTAAATCAACCTAATTCTCCGGTAACGACGCCATTTTGATCGTGTCGGAGTACCAAGTGTCCGTGTAATACGCTAGTCGTTGTTATCGGCTTCCAACCTTAATAAAAAAAAAACTAAACTTGTAACTACACTCTTAAGGAGTATAGTGGTGAGTCTGGATATTGAATCCACAGAGAGTTAGGTCGTGTGAACGTGACGACAAAGTTAAGTTAGTTTAATCCTAAAGTTGATGTTAAAAGAAAAGAAAAGAAAAAGATGATTGATTTTTGGATTTTATCTATAAATTAACTAAATTCAATTAAATTAACCTACGCATGCAAAATTAACTAACTAAGAAAGAATTAATATATGAAGAAATGGGTTAAGAATACACTCCCCCAAACCCTAGTGTGTATTGATAAGCACCCAAAAGTGTATTTTATACCCTGAATAGAGGCATTTTAGTCACTCGTTTCTAATAAAATTGGCCTTATGTTCGTATTTTATCATTTTGTAGGTCAATACGCAGTTGCGGTACAAATAATGCTAAATCGGTACAATTGCAACTCAATAGCGGTCAAAAGCGTGTATCGAAAAAATCCAAAGAGACCGTGAAGTGAGAAGTCCATTCTGAGCTTGCCGAGATGTGTTCCGAATACCCCGAACCAATACCGTAATCCAAACCTAAACCTACACCGATCCCAGACCATTCCCCGAGCCTCGTATATGTTTAGTTTGTACCTTTTTCTTTTTCTAGATTTTTATTTTTAGTCATCTTATTTTTAGGATTTATTTTAGATTTATTTAGAATTTTCTAGAATTTAATTTCTATTTTTCTATTTCTTTATTTTGATTTTGATTTTATAGTTTTAAATTTTTAATCTCTATTTTATTAGGATTAATTTTTTAAGAATTAATTTTTTTAGTTTTATTAGATTTTATTTTATATATTTTTATTTATTTATTTATTTTAATTTTATTTTATTAGGATCATATTTTTTGGTTTTAATAGAGTTTTAATTTATTTCTTTTTATTTTCAATTTTTATTTTTTAGTTTGAGATGTTAGTTTTTTAATCTTTTTAGATATTATTTTATTTTTAGTCTAGTTTTATTTTTTTTAATAGTGTTATTTTATTTAAGGGTCCAAATTAAATACACACACCCCATACACACTCACACCCTACTTCTATACACAACACATACACACATATGACACCTCGCACCCACCATATTCCCATATACCCTACCTCACCCAAAAACACCCTACACCCATCTTCAGCCTTGCACCCACTCTCTCTCCTCTTTCCACCATAACCAAATCTCCACAAAACCCACAACCCCCTACCTGTTAAAACCAAAACCAAGCACCTCCGGGCAGAAGCTCCGGTGACCACGGAAAACCCGACTACACCGTCCTACCTACCGGACCCCTCTGTCCGCCATCACCTACAGCCATACCCATTTTCCCTCCCAAAGCGGACCATCCCAAGCCTCTAGACACATGTCAAGACGCATTTCAAGAAAAATTTGCATATTGTATTTCTACATTCTCTTTTCAATTTATTTCCTTCTTGACATATTATTTATTGTTGGTTATGTACACATGAGAATGTTTGGCTAAACACCATGTTCAAGAGGTGGGATACACTGCGAATTATGATAATTTAATTAATTGGTTTTATTAATTTTATATTTCAACGTAAATTAATTTTTAACTATCACCAATTAATTTATGTAACGAGAGTTAGTTAATTAATTGAACGAATTAATGTTTGAATTTAGGAATCGAGCTAGATATAAGTTTTTTTGAAATTTGTATATTAATTCGGTGTTAAAATTTGAAGATTGCTATTGTTTTCGTTAAATTGATCCTAGCGAGTAATTTTCTGAAAATAGTATAAGTCCTATTTTTTCATTGTGTGACAATTTTAAATTAAATTTTCTGAAAAGGAATTTATTAAATTTATAATTTTTAACGAGAGTTAGATTATCGATTTAATATTATCTCGAAATATTTCAAATTAATAAATTGAGAAATTAAAATGATTGAAAATGCAGTGCAATCCCATCTCTTGACTTTATCACATTATTTCACACTCGGTTGCACATTCTT
Source organism: Sambucus nigra (assembly GCA_949130495.1). Classification (NCBI taxonomy): domain Eukaryota; kingdom Viridiplantae; phylum Streptophyta; class Magnoliopsida; order Dipsacales; family Adoxaceae; genus Sambucus; species Sambucus nigra. The sequence continues at coordinate 415,422,526 of OX422213.1, read as the reverse complement.
TTTCATTATTTAGTCAATTTATAATTTTTAGCATTTATTAGTAAATTTTTTCCTTGAAATTGTTTTAAAAATATATATATATATATATATATATATATATATATATATTCATATAAAAAATTGGAATTGCACGTTTTCTCATTTATTATTTCACCTTGGAAGTTGGATTGATACCCGTACTTACTGCAAAAAGAGTTATTTTTAGACAAGTTTTGTAGGTACTCAAGAAAATTTTCAGAGTGCCTTTTGCACTACAACGATACATACGCAAAAAGCACTTATCAAATGGCGTTGTTGCCGCTTTCTTGGCCTGGAAGCAATTGAAGACTTGTAATTTTATTTTTTTTACTTGTAGTTATTATTTCTTCTCCCTCCTCCTTAGACTGGTTGTATAGGCTTATTGAAGCTTTGTATTTATTTTGGTGCTTTTTGACACCGATTTATTTGTAATAATTATTCATATAAAAAAAAGCAAAAAGGGAAACCGGACAAGGTAAAGAGAGGGCGTCCAAGGCGAGGATTTTTGAAGCCTCTCTACTTTGGGTCGATAGGATTCCCGAGGACGACTGAGATAGGCGAGATCTCCCCCCGGTCGAATTAACTCGGTCTTCACCCCACGTGTGTAAAAATCGTGGGAGGTACAATTATTTTATCCCTCGCGAATCTCCTGTCAGCGAGTTCAATTTTTGTGTGCTTATTTGCTCCTATGTGCTTTTAATCTCTGCATCACACCTAAATTGAATGGTTTGATGAATTAATTTACCTAAGATTCGAACCCGGTCATTGAAATGAGAAGGGATTTCATCACCCAACTCACTCGCTTATCCATTGTGTGCTACTCTAGCTGTCATTAAATTTAAAATCAATCAACTAGCTAGCCCCGTAGGAACACACTTTTGCACGAGGTGATCACAAAGATAAATTCCGTGATTTTCGTCGCCCGCGGACTTAATTAAAATTTGACTACCCCTCTCACTAATTTTGAAGATAATAATTGTCTACGTGCTCGTTAGGATTTTTTCTTTACTCGTGTGTGTCCAATTTCATTCTTTTGGTAGTCGATTTTAGTTAGTTCGACCAAATCAAGAGTCCCATTTTTCCCATTTTTCGAAAAATACCAAAAATATTTTCCTTTTTTTTAATATTTTCAAAAATCTCAAAAAAAAAATCTTTTTTCTTCCATATTTAAAATACCAAAAAGATTTTCCTTTTCTTATTTTCAAAAATCACAAAAATATTTTATTTTCTTTTGAAAAATATTTAAAAACCAAAAAAATATTCCTCTTGTAATGGCCGAAGAACGTCCTTTACGGGAATACTTTGGCCATTTCACATTCTCTCGAAGTTTGTTTGATGATAAGCCCGAATCGACCCTTAATTCATTAATTCCGGGCTTTAACTCTCAAACGCATACAGTTGATACTCCTGTGTCGTCCATGCACACATCTCATCTTCCACTACAAGAAAAAGTATCATTTATGTCGGTTTGAAAATTGACGTTATGTCAGACAAATGTAAAATGACAAAAATGATATACATTTATGTCAGTTTAGCTTTGAAGGTAATTTTTTATTCCAATTTAAATAAAACTGAGATAAAAGAAATAAACTATTTATCTCATATTTATATATACACGATATATATATATACTCTTTTGAAGTTTCAGTTATATTAAACTTTAATTAAAAGATGAGATAAATGGAAAAAAAAGTGGGCTCTTTTTTTTTCATTTATCCCGTCCCATATTTTGGCTCCCTCTCAAATTTATGCATCCAAAAACAAAAGGGGCGACTCTCCTCTCTAACATCTCTCGCACTAGCAGCGCCCGACACATCTCTCATCTCTCACATCTCACCTCACATCTTACATTATGATTAGCAACGCACAGTCTTGCCGTCGTTGGCATCAGTAAGACTCTATCACCACGGAAGGTACAAAAAACAACTCACCATTTTTCCTTAAGATTAATTCATAGGGTTTCTCCGAATTTGTTCAGTGGAACAATTTCTGAATCGATTTGTTCAGAGTTTCCCGACTTGAATGGATTTGTTCAAAGTTTTTATTATTAAACTCAAATGTTCCTAGTAGTTTTTTTACTTTTTGGATATTGGATATCTTTATCGAGATTGGTAGAAAATTATTTATCTTGATGATAAGTTTTTGTTTGAAAATTTGGGTAAAAAATAATTGATAATTGGGTATGTCAGTATTTATAACAATTAGTTTAGTCGTATAACTTTTTATAATGAAGTAATTTAGTATTAAGGTTGTTAACGAAAATGTATTTTATCCCTAATTAATTAAATTAGTTTAATTAATGTACATTTTAGTTTAACTTAATATATTGATTTTGATGATTCCAAACATATTTTTATTAGGTCATTATATAAATATTTATTATGGTATTATCCTGTTTAGGCATGACTCAACATACCTCGACTTTACACAACGACATATCCGAGTAAAGGTATTCACATGTTTTGCATATTTGTGTTTGACACATTAAGCACACATGCATATTTCTTTATATATTTTTTATAAAAGTTACGTAGTAAATTTTTGAAGTTAAATATATTTTTTTTGAATGATATTGCATATGCGTGTCATATTACATGTCCTTATATGTTCAATATTTTTTTTGGCTTCTGCCGATTGATCTGTACCGAAAATCATTGGCTATGCCTTAGGCTGCTACAGGTTGACTGCCTATAAGCTTTAGGCATGTACACGATTACCTGTTGAGCCTTGCCTTACAAATTTCCAGTTAGCGTGAGTTTGTGACCTCAGACCGTGACATGCCTTTTATGACTTTTGTCCTCTTTTGTCATGTCTCAATCCATACCCACTTGCTTAGAGACTTATTACTTTCGGCTACTATGGTTCTATACCTCCTCTTGCAAGCTCATGACTTATTTTTTATCTTTGATATCTGAGTTTTGCACCACCTGTCACTTCGTCACTTTTCAAGTGGCTTCCTTCATTATCTAGACTTTGTGAAAAATTGACTTAACCGAGATTTTTTAAATCTAGACTATTATGGCCTAAAAAGTAAGTTTAGAGTTTTTTTTTTATGCGCTCTAAAATTTCTTATATATAAATTTCGTTTCGGATTTTTTTTCAGAAATTTTCTTATACATCTGTCCGAGATTTTTTTTATAATACCTGTTCGAAATATTTTTTTGTCCGAAATTTTCCTTCAGAATTTTTTTTTTATTTCAGTCCGAAAATCCTTATATACATATCTGTCAGAAATTTATGTTTATATCTGTTCTGAAACTTTTTTATATCAGTGTGGGAAATATTTTTTTGTATAATATATATATGTACACCTTTCATAAATATATATTTACATACACACTTCTTGCTTCTATTTACACGCCTACTGCCTTCTTCATTACACTTGTTTTGTCTAACACATATATTATATGTTCAAATATTCGAAGACCACACAAGTGGTATGTGATATCAGCTAGTGGGAGACACATGATACAATTTTCTTGTATAATCATTCTACAAGTACATTTTGTTTGGGACTAACCTCTGTTACATTTCAAAGTTGGTTTGAACAGATACGATTTGTTTTCTCAAGAATATTGAGCATTTAATGCTCTCCCATATCTCTCTCTCTATCAGTTCAATTAATGCTCCAAGTTGTAGATGAGAGCAGCTCAACCATGCTTCTCCAACGGTTATGTTTTAAGGCTACAAAAGAAGACCACATTCAGTTGCAAAAAAAGAGACACACGAAAAAAATTAGAGAGCAACTAAAAATTTATTCAGCTCATACACTTAGTTCAAGAGAGCAACACAAATTTATTCAGCTCTACATATTTGAGAATGCAACAATCAATATACTCAGTTATTTATTGAAGAAGAAATTTGAAGAGCATAAGAATCATTATTCTGCTACAAAAATTTCAAGAAGAAGACTAGTGCCAAAAATAAGATTTATTGTAAAGTCTCACTCAAGAAGAAACTCAGATCAATTTGTATTTTAGAGAGTTTCGACATCCAATCTTTGTACTCAACATTCAGATTTGTTTGAAGCTGGAATTTTAGCTTCGGTTGTACTTGGAGCCGGTATTTGCTTCAAGTGTTTGTAAATGGTGGTTTGATCCTACCGTACAAGTGGATCAGGACTAGTGAAGCGCGGGAGACGGAAGCTTGCTCTTGGCGCGTGGACGTAGGCCGGGTTTTGGCCGAACCACGTTAAAATACGGTGTCATTTATTTTCAGCACTTTTATTTATTTATTTGCTTGCGTGTGATTGGTTATTTTTATTTTTAAGCACTCGCACTTGCAATTGAATTAATTCTGAAAATTTGATAATTTTATTTTAAGACAGAAATAATTATTTTCGTAATAATTAATTAATTCCAGAATATTAATTTTTATTAAATACGAAAATTGTTTATAAATTTATTTGGATCTTATAATCATAAATTATAACTTGTTTAATTTATTGAGAGTATTTAATTGATATTCTTGTGTGAATCACTTTAGATTAAATCCAGAATATAAGATACGAAAATTGATTATTTATTGGATGTTGTAATCTCTTGTTTAATCAATTGAAAGTATTTATTTGATAATTTATTTATTGTGTGTTTCAATCTCTGAATTAAATTGTTTAAATTAATCGATAACATTTATTTAATCATTATTGGTTTAATCTTTTAAGATTTATTTAATCTGAAATTTGTATTGAGTGTTTTAAATTAAATATTTTCTGATATATTAATTTAACCCAAAAAGTTTGTAAAAACTCAATTCACCCCCCTCTTGAGTATTTTTCTGGGCAACAATTGGTATCAGAGCCGCTATGGTTGAAAATCCTCGCCTTGGAAGAGGAACCAGACTTATAGGGGGTTCTCGCTTCATGACAGTGTGGCGAAGTGATGACTCTTACCCCTAGAATGTCCCGTCGGTTAAGGCCCGGTGTGGGTTGTAGTTGTCGAGAGGCAACAAGCGTAAAAAGCTGTTCTGAGGTACCATTGTTGGCCACGCACGGGTTGTGTGTGACTGCAACAATTGATATCAGATCTAGTGCTCTTCTTATTTATTTTGATTTAACAATCATAGAGTTAAAGATCATGACAAACTCAAACTTTTCTGTATTTATTTTGAATATTGCACTTTACATTTTTATTATTTGTATGCTAAAATGTTTGATCTCTTGTAGCTACTCCTTGTTTCATTATATGAAAAGAAAATGGATGAGCAGTGAACCATATGTTTCCAACTTTATTTTGAAGGAAAAGTTCCCTGAAAATTCTGATTTTGATGCACTTAGTAAAAATATGTGCACCCCTTGCCTATATGCCAATATTGATGAATCAAGCATTGAAGATTCCATTACTCCCTGTCTCATGGCAATTGGTAAGAAAGAGGTACAATCTAACCCTTGCATTAGTAATGATGAATCATATTCTACTTATAGTGAAAATCATGATATTGGAGATGATATTGTTGATGATTATGATGAATTACAAGATGCATTCAACGAGTTATATGAAAATTATGAAGTTATTGGAAAGAAGTTCATTGCACTTAAAAAGACTCATGCCAAATGTGATTTTATATCAAAAGATTTTGATAATCCAAAATTAGAAAATGAATCTTTAAAAAGTGAAATTAAATCTTTGAAAAAGGAAAAATATGTTAGTGTTCCTAATCCTCTTGAATCTGAAAATATTGAGTTGAAAAAGGAAATTGAATATTTAAAGAAATCTTTAGATACCTTTACTAAAGGAAATGATTATTTTCATAAAATTATGGAAAATCAAAGAATTCGATTTAATAATAATGGTATTGGATATGAGGAAGAAAATGAGAAAAATAATTATTCTAATTTATTTAAAAATGATGCCTCATCTAGTCATTCTAACTCTTTATGTTCATATTGTGGTAGACATACACATTATTCCAAATTTTGTAAATTTAGAAAAAGAAAATATAATACTAAATTAGCTTGGATTCCAAAAGAAACAATCATGTATGCTAATCCTAATTTGCCACACTCTTTTTGGGTTCCAAAAGATAAAGTTTTTAGGTGCAAACCCGGTATTGGGACTTGAACAAAAATTTATGAGAATTTAATTAGTGTTAGATTTATTTTCTTATTTATATATTTGTTTAAGATGATCACATTCTTTACTTGACAAATATTGTGATATGTTGTTTTCATATTTAATATACTTATTTTCATGAAATATTATTTCATATGATTTTTGAATTTTATATGCTTATTCATGAATAAGTAATCTGATTAGATTCATGTTATTACTAAATGTATCAATTGTTTGATAATGTGAATACCCTCATTTTTTTGTCTAAGTCAATGCATACTAAGGATGATAAATTATTTATATATCTTGATGAATAATTTATTTTAGTATATGATAAAATTGACATTGATGATTATTATTTGTTATGTACATTCTAGTATGTCATAAGTTGCGTATCATTATTGTTCTTGATGATTATCTCTTATTATGACTACGCTTGAATCTTTTGATAAGAAAATGATTTCTGAAATTCTCTATTTAATATTGCTTTATGGATCTAACACCTTTTTGGATAGAAAAGAGTATATCTTGAAAGTTGTACAGATTCCAAATTGAGATGGATTATGGATTATGGATTTTCAAGCCCATAATTTGGATAGCAAGAAAAGTTGAATATGTAACACTTCCTTGTGTTAAAAATTGCCATACAAGGAAATCATTTCATGGATATATGACTTGGTATTGGTAAGGTTGTAAGGTACACCTTTCTTGAATTATAAATATTATATATGTATTGATGATATGATCTCATTTGATATTGGTCCGTACTTAGATTATTTGTTAACTCATATAAGCTTACTCTAGATGATTTATACATCATGTTAATTTATACATTTATTATTTTCGATTGGTTTATGTTGAAACATGCACTTGATTTTGTTGATATATTTTTCATTGTTAAATATTCATAATTTTTTTTCATCGTGACATATATTTATTGATAAATTATATTGGATTAATTCATGACTTTATTATATATTAAATTGAAACGAAAATGTCATTTAAGAATATTTTGATAAAATGTCACTTGTATAGTCATATGAGCTACTCTTTGATTTTATGATATGCACGCATTAATTTTGATGATATGATCATATTAATCTTAGTGAGCAAAATTTAAGACATGCTACATGTTTTGTGCCATTATTTGAATATTAGTGACATTTCATGAAGTATATATTTTTTATAGTTAATATTTGTGTTACTTGTGCTTACTTGAAAAATCAGATGATTATTGAGATTTTTATGTTTTAGTTTCATGGCATGATTAGTTGAATAATATTGTCTTTTATAAAGAACATTATTTTTTTTGATACAAAATGTCTCTTATATTGATTGTGCTTAAAAATCTGAAAATATATTGAAGTTGATTAACTTATGTCACTCTCATTATTGAGAAATTTATTGATTGATTGATTTTGAAGTCCCTGAATAAATTGTTTGGTATTTGTTGAAAATCTGAATATATTGATGTTGTGTCAAGCTTCTCGTTATTAAAAATCTGAAATTATTGAGTTTAATTTCTTATGGCCTCATGATATGTTTCATTCTTGGAAAATTGATTTAATGACTTTCATGGAAATATTACATCTTATTAGAAGATAATTAAGAAAGAAAAATATAGAAAATATTTTATCTCATGAAAAAGATGCACATTATTTATTATATGCATATATGCCTTAATTGGTATCCCGTAGGGGGAGATATAAGTTTATTGAAATATATTTTATTATTTGTCAGAAAAATGATTGATCATAACTTTGATTTATTTTTATGGATATTGCAATTGAGTTGATTATTTCGAGAATTTTAGCTCGTATCTTGAAAAAGGCAAAGCTTGAGCAAAATGCTATATTTTTTTTGCCGCTATTTCTAACTCATGTTATGTGCTTAATTCAAATTATCTGTAAACATCGAGTTATGAAATACTTATTTGTTGTGCACATGAAAGTTTATATCATGATGATTTATACAATAATTGATAATTGCGCCTATTGAAAATTTATGTTGCAATTTCATTACATTAGTGAGAATTAATTATTTAAAAATTGATATATCTCTTGTATTTGCATTATTTAAAAACATTGAGTTATGATTTCTATTTATGCGTAAAAAGTTGTTCCGAGAAATCATTGTGTGCAACGCACGGTTTGTGTGACTACAACAATTGGTATCAGACAACAATTGGTATCATTTATGATTTTTGTGACTTATGCATTATTTGATGTTATTACTATCTATCTCTTGAATCAAATACATGTTATGTGAGAATAATATGTTGAATATGTGCGTAATGAAAATTCATGGTATTCACATATGTCCCTTACAATTTTGGTTATATCCCATGCATAAATTATTTTTGATAGGGGGAGCTTCGCCCTTTTTACCCGTGACACTGAATTTATATGAAAAATCTTTTTGATAATGTCAAAGGGGGAGAAATATTTATGATTCACTATTTGTGCTAAATATTTCATTTTATGAATATATGTGAATCATTGTTTGTCATCATCAAAAAGGGGGAGATTGTTAACGAAAATGTATTTTATCCCTAATTAATTAAATTAGTTTAATTAATGTACATTTTAGTTTAACTTAATATATTGATTTTGATGATTCCAAACATATTTTTATTAGGTCATTATATAAATATTTATTATGGTATTATCCTGTTTAGGCATGACTCAACATACCTCGACTTTACACAACGACATATCCGAGTAAAGGTATTCACATGTTTTGCATATTTGTGTTTGACACATTAAGCACACATGCATATTTCTTGATATATTTTTTATAAAAGTTACGTAGTAAATTTTTGAAGTTAAATATATTTTTTTTGAATGATATTGCATATGCGTGTCATATTACATGTCCTTAAATGTTCAATATTTTTTTTGGCTTCTGCCGATTGGTCTGTACCGAAAATCATTGGCTATGCCTTAGGCTGCTACAGGCTGACTGCCTATAAGCTTTAGGCATGTACACGATTACCTGTTGAGCCTTGCCTTACAAATTTCCAGTTAGCGTGAGTTTGTGACCTCAGACCGTGACATGCCTTTTATGACTTTTGTCCTCTTTTGTCATGTCACAATCCATACCCACTTGCTTAGAGACTTATTACTTTCGGCTACTATGGTTATATACCTCCTCTTGCAAGCTCATGACTTATTTTTTATCTTTGATATCTGAGTTTTGCACCACCTGTCACTTCGTCACTTTTCAAGTGACTTCCCTCATTATCTAGACTTTGTGAAAAATTGACTTAACCGAGATTTTTTAAATCTAGACTATTATGGCCTAAAAAGTAAGTTTAGAGTTTTTTTTATGCGCTCTAAAATTTCTTATATATAAATTTCGTTTCGGATTTTTTTTCAGAAATTTTCTTATACATCTGTCCCAGATTTCTATTATAATACCTGTTCGAAATATTTTTTTGTCCGAAATTTTCCTTCAGAATTTTTTGTGTATTTCAGTCCGAAAATCCTTATATACATATCTGTCAGAAATTTATGTTTATATCTGTTCTGAAACTTTTTTATATCAGTGTGGGAAATATTTTTTTGTATAATATATATATGTACACCTTTCATAAATATATATTTACATACACACTTCTTGCTTCTATTTACACGCCTACTGCCTTCTTCATTACACTTGTTTTGTCTAACACATATATTATATGTTCAAATATTCGAAGACCACACAAGTGGTATGTGATATCAGCTAGTGGGAGACACATGATACAATTTTCTTGTATAATCATTCTACAAGTACATTTTGTTTGGGACTAACCTCTGTTACATTTCAAAGTTGGTTTGAACAGATACGATTTGTTTTCTCAAGAATATTGAGCATTTAATGCTCTCCCATATCTCTCTCTCTATCAGTTCAATTAATGCTCCAAGTTGTAGATGAGAACAGCTCAACCATGCTTCTCCAACGGTTATTTTTTAAGGCTACAAAAGAAGACCACATTCAGTTGCAAAAAGAGAGACACACGAAAAAAATTAGAGAGCAACTAAAAATTTATTCAGCTCATACACTCAGTTCAAGAGAGCAACACAAATTTATTCAGCTCTACATATTTGAGACTGCAACAATCAATATACTCAGTTATTTGTTGAAGAAGAAATTTGAAGAGCATAAGAATCATTATTCTGCTACAAAAATTTCAAGAAGAAGACTAGTGCCAAAATTAAGATTTATTGTAAAGTCTCACTCAAGAAGAAACTCAGATCAATTTGTATTTTAGAGAGTTTCGACATCCAATCTTTGTACTCAACATTCAGATTTGTTTGAAGCTGGAATTTTAGCTTCGGTTGTACTTGGAGCCGGTATTTGCTTCAAGTGTTTGTAAATGGTGGTTTGATCCTACCGTACAAGTGGATCAGGACTAGTGAAGCGCGGGAGACGGAAGCTTGCTCTTGGCGCGTGGACGTAGGCCGGGTTTTGGCCGAACCACGTTAAAATACGGTGTCATTTATTTTCAGCACTTTTATTTATTTATTTGCTTGCGTGTGATTGGTTATTTTTATTTTTAAGCACTCGCACTTGCAATTGAATTAATTCTGAAAATTTGATAATTTTATTTTAAGACAGAAATAATTATTTTCGTAATAATTAATTAATTCCAGAATATTAATTTTTATTAAATACGAAAATTGTTTATAAATTTATTTGGATCTTATAATCATAAAATATAACTTGTTTAATTTATTGAGAGTATTTAATTGATATTCTTGTGTGAATCACTTTAGATTAAATCCAGAATATAAGATACGAAAATTGATTATTTATTGGATGTTGTAATCTCTTGTTTAATCAATTGAAAGTATTTATTTGATAATTTATTTATTGTGTGTTTCAATCTCTGAATTAAATTGTTTAAATTAATCGGTAACATTTATTTAATCATTATGTAATACCCCGTACTTTTGACTATAATTATTTTTGGGTTTAATTAATTAAAATGCGTATTAATTGGAAATTAATCCGGGTTAAAAATACTAATGTGATGCGAATTAGTATTTGATTATGTGCATATATGATTATATATGAACTTGGAATTTGAAAATTTGTCGTGGGATTTATATACGGCATTTTAGAAATTTTGTTGAGACGCGTGGGACCGCCGCGTCACGGTATATTATTTTATTATTAAAAGTAAATTTAAAATCTATAATCCGTATGGTTGTTTTGAGTGCGCCAACGCGTCCGGAAGGGTCGAGATAGTCAGAAAACACTAGCCGGGGGTATAGTTTGGGTCCCGGGGTATTTTTAGACCATACCGGCAACTTAAAGGGTATTTTAGTAATTTGGTATTTTTGGGTAATTAAAAGTGACGAAAATTGAGAGTTGTAATCTGATAAGGAATTGACCCAACCAACCCTTTATTAACCCCATAAGCTACGTAGGTTATCATTTAGTCTTCCAACTCTCCCAAAGCAAACCCTAGCCACCATAGCCTTTTGGAGAAGAAAGCTTGGAGAAGGAGAGAGAGAGAGGAATTCTGCAGAGATTCTTCACCAAACCAACACCAAATCCGAAATCAAACCAAGGCAAGTGATTTATTCCATTTAAATTTCAGAGAATGCTTCTTCCATGTTAGATTATTCATAAATTTTGTATGTTCTTGGAAGATAATGAAAAACCCATAAGATTGGAGTTATTAGTTTGAATTTTGGGATATAGATTGCATGTAGAATGTTACTGGACGATCATATTATGTGAATCACTGCCTTTTGTAATACCAAAAACGGATTTAAGATGAGGTTCATGACTGTTCTTGAGAAAAATCAGAAAAACTAGGTTTTTGATGAAGATTGATCCATATGTAGCCTATAGTTGTTGAAATATTGATTTATGGACGTTAGTAATATTGTAGGATTGTTATATGACATTACTATAACGTTATATTTGAGAATCACATGTTAGAAATAAGTTTTGGGACGTTTTTTACAATCTGCAGAACGAAGCAGTCCGTAGCCATACCTGTTCGATCGATCGATCGACATTCATCAGTCGATCGATCGACTAGATCGATCGATCGATATTCATAGGTCGATCGATCGACCTTCCCAGAATGAGTGAAATTTTCCTTAATATGATTTTAATGGTGGAAACCCTCGGAGAATATGTTTGGAGACTTTGTGAATACCCTTAGCTTTAAGGAAGACCAGTAGGCATGATTATGAAGTGGGACTTTAATCAGAATGTAATTTGAGGAATTATTCTAAATAAATGAAATTCGTTATGTGAGTTAATATTTGGGTTAATAGTACAAATTTGAATAAGTTGATGAAATAAGGTTTGGGGCAGAAGTAAAGACCTTAGGCATAAAGATATCATATGTGAGAATTATGGGAACTTAGTAGTCTATTCGAGATAGGTTTTAAGTTTAAGGAACTACGACGTGAGACGTGTTGGTAATTTAATTTTATATTAACGGGAGACTTGAAATACATAAGTTTGGAATAATGGTATTATGATGTAGCTTATACCTTATTAATATGGTGATATCTAAGATGTGTGAATGCTTAGTATATAGTTTATGTGTATGACATACCTACCATACTTGCTATCACGGGGGAGGTTTGCGTTCGCTTAGGACCCTCTAATCCTTGTGTGCCTACGGGGGGGATATAGACTGGTACCTTGATGAACATAGGTCATAGAAAGACTTATTGTGATATTAATAAGTCCGCTGACCATGGGAGCGTAGGTATGTGCGTGACCCATGTGATGGCGACTGTGTTCGCCTCCACTATTTGTGATTTGTGTTATCTGAACTATTCCTGAGAGATTCGGAATATGTGATCCTTATGTACGTGATGTACCGGGATGGATAGCAGAGTATGTGTGCACCATAGCTTAGATTGCGGGGTGCTTGTATCGTATATTTATGATGTGAATAATATACATTAAAGATATGGAAATCCTCATGTTAATGTTGTGAAAATATTACGGTATTGTTTCGAGATATATAATGAGTTAGCTGATAGTTATATCAATGGCATAGTTAGTAACTGAGTTTACGTTAAACCTCTATTAAATTACGAGCGTTGTTATGTTAAATTAACCGAGTAAAATGGGTAGAACCTTTGGTAGTCTAGCTAGTTACGTTGTCACTTAGCTAGTGGAAAGGGTAGTTATAGATGGGTACTTACGTTAGGAGTGCACAGTTAGTCGAGAGGTGAGAATTTAATGTGAGTGCACGTCCTAACATGTACTTTGCATTTAATGTTTTAAATGTTTTTAAAGCACTTGCAGGTTTTTAAAATGATTTCCACTTTCGGGCTCTGACCCATTTGCTTTCAAATATATTTTCTTGTAAAACCATTTTAGGTGCCCAGCCACAGGGACACCAAGCATAGGATTCTCATTCAGGTGACGAGCTGTAGCTGTTTGTGGAAGCTACAGGGACTTGCTTTTATACGCCTCTCTCATTTGGATTCCAGTCTCAGCATCTATCAGTTGTAGGGCATGTTGCCCAATTCTATTAGACATTTCTACATTTCAGTTTTCAGACTCTAGCATGTATTGCTCAGTATTCAGTTTTTAGTTATTTACTTCAGTTTACTTATCAGTTGTGGGATTTGTATTGAGGAGTTTTTCCTCCAGGTTTTATTTACATATTGTGATGGTTATTCATTCTATTTCAGTATGGTGAATGGTGTTATTTAGTTATTCATTACTCTTGTTACATGTTAATCAGATTTAATAAAATTTGGCACTTACTTTTTAAATACTAGGTGGTTAGTAATCTTTAAAATGTTTTCGACAGTGATGCTATTAACTGAGCCAACTTGGCATTTTGAATTAATTTTATAAAGGAGTAGCTACCCGGTGTTTAATTAGTCGGGGTGTCACAGGTGGTATCAGAGCATCAGGTTCTAGTGTCCTTTAGGATCTGTACGGCTATTATGTTTCCGCTACGTTCCTTTGATATAGAGCCCTATATTTTAGAACTGTTGTACTCTTTTTGTGTGTACGTTTCGTTCTTCAGCTATTTTAAGTTTATAAACCGTGAACTTATAAACTTTGTTCTTATTTCAGATGCCTCCACGACGTGCACGACGAGTTCCCAGGAATGCAGTGCCCGAACCCCAGCCCGCTCCAGTTCAGGGCATGTTGAGCGCCGCTGAGGTTGCAGCTATAGTAGCTCAAGCGGTGAATGCCGCGATTGCCGTTGTTCAGCAGGCACCACCACAGGCGCCGGTTGCCGCGCCAGCACAGGTTAATGCATTCCCGTCTGCTTGGGAGCGTGTACGTGACGCTTTTCAGAAAGCGCATCCGCCAGAGTTTGCAGGTAGCTCAGATGTGGTAGTCTCGAGACAATGGAGGAAGGACATACAGAGGCATTTGAGGATGCATGAGTGCACTGACGTTCAGAAGCAGGTGCTAGCTACTTTCAAGCTAGTTGGATCTGCGCTGCAGTGGTGGGAGTCCATTACCACCGCGGAGGAGAGGGACACCCTCACCATTCAGGAGTTCTGGGTGCGGTTTGACCGCAAGTATTTTCCGTCCGCAGTTCATATAGAGATGAGGAGGAAACTGATGAGTTTGAAGCAAGAGGGCAAGACAGTGGCCGAATATGAGGCCGAGTTCACTAACCTGTTGAATATCGTTCCAGACGAGATTCCAACAGAGAAGAAGAAGATAGAGAAGTTCACCGACGGGTTGAATTGGAGGATCCGTCAGCATCTGCTAGGGAACCTATCGTTGGCCACGTATTCTGATGTGGTTAACGCTGCATTACTACACTGCCAGGACCATCGTTTTCATATGGCCGAGGGCAAGCGGTCAGGGGAGTCTAGCCATCAGGGCAGGACTGGAGGGCATGGTGCCAGCGGGGCACAAACCGGTCAGGGGCAGAGACAGACTGAGCAGGGTGCCCAGCAGGGGGACAATAAGAGGTTCCGGTCAGGGAACTATAGGCAGGGACAGGGAGGTTTCCTCCAGGGCCATCAGGGTCCAAACGGCCATCAGGGCCAGCAGGGGCAGAATGGGCAGCAGTTCCATCAGGGCCAGCAGGGCCAAGGGAGGAATGGTAACGGCCACCAGGGCCGGGGACAACAGGGGCAGAGGGGAGGGAACTTCCCAGGGAAGTGCTTTACTTGTGGCAAGACTGGCCATAAGAAGCAGGATTGTCCTGATAGGGGCAGGGCCCCACAGCAGCAGCAGCAGGGTGCTCGGCAGGAGCCACAGAGACCTATGTTTCCCTCCGCTCTTCCTGCACCGCCACAGATGGCAGCATTGCCACCCATCCCAGCAGTCCCAGCTCAGCAGGGGCAGCTACAGTATGGACGTGTCTACAACGTTCACCAGGCTGCAGTTCCACAGGCACCGCCCGCGATCGAGGGTACGTTTCCTATCCATGGCACTATGGGTCGGGTGTTATTTGATATGGGTGCTACACACTATTTTATTGCTACACACTTCGCGAAAGCTTTAGGATTGTTAGCTACGGCAGAGAGCACAGTGACGTGTGTCGACTCACCATTAGGGAGTGGGTCACTTATTTTCTTTATATGCCGGGGAGTCGGGGTAGAGGTTGGAGGTTTGGTATTGCCTGCAGACATGTTAGTGTTAGACATGCATGTTCACGATGTGATCATCGGTATGGATTGGCTCGTAGCATATAGGGCCATGATTGATTGCTTCAGCGGGAGAATTGTTTTTGCCATTCCGAGGCAAGAGATGTTTGTAGTGGCGATGCCTCGCCCAGAGGGAGGATCGACCTCTCATCTGTATTACATAGAGGAGGATACCTCTAAGGAGGTTGTTATTCCTTTAGATTCGATCCCGGTTGTCAGGGAGTATTTAGATGTGTTTCAGGAGATACCAGGCTTACCACCCAGTCGAGAGATAGATTTCGTTATTGATTTGCTACCGGGTACGAGACCTATAGCACGTGCACCGTACCGTATGGCTCCAGCTGAGATGCGAGAGTTACGGGATCAGATAGAGCAGCTGTTAGGGCAGGGCTTTATTCGCAGGAGTACCTCACCTTGGGGCGCTCCGGTTTTGTTTGTGAAGAAGAGGGACGGTTCACTGAGGTTGTGTGTGGACTACCGAGAGTTGAATAAGGTCACGATACGGAATAAGTATTCGTTGCCTCGAATCGATGACCTGTTCGACCAGTTGAGGGGAGCTTCTTTCTTCTCGAAGATTGACTTGAGGTCGGGATACCATCAGTTGCGTATCAGGGAGGAGGATGTCTCGAAGACTGCGTTCTTGTCGAGATATGGTTCTTATGAATTTCGGGTTATGCCTTTCGGCTTGACCAACGCTCCAGCAGTGTTTATGGACTTGATGAACAGAGTGTTCAGAGATTTTCTAGATCAGTTTGTCATTGTCTTCATTGATGACATTCTTGTTTACTCTCAGACAGAGGAGGAGCACGCCGAGCATTTGAGGCAAGTTTTGCAGACACTTCGTCAGAACGAGCTGTATGCAAAATACGAGAAGTGCGGGTTTTGGTTGAAGGAAGTCCAGTTCTTGGGTCACATTATTTCCGACCAGGGAATATCAGTTGATCCAGGGAAGGTATCAGCGGTGAGGGAGTGGGGACAGCCCACGACACCAACAGAGATTCGTAGTTTCTTGGGCTTAGCAGGATACTACAGGAGGTTTATTCGGGGTTTCTCGGAGATAGCAGGTCCTTTGACACATCTTACTCGTAAGGGTGTGCCATATATCTGGAGTGATGCCTGTCAGTTGGCATTCGATGAATTGAAGGACAAATTGACCTCAGCACCTGTGTTAGCATTGCCGAGACCGGGAGTTGAGTATTTGGTTTACACCGATGCGTCCTTGCAAGGACTGGGAGGTGTATTGCAGCAGGAGAAACAGGCCATAGCTTATGCTTCCCGTAAGCTTAAGCCTCATGAGAAGAATTACCCCACGCATGATTTGGAGTTGGCGGCAGTGGTATTTGCCTTACGGATTTGGGGGCACTATCTTCTGGGGGAGAAGTTTCAGCTGTTCACGGACCACAAGTCCCTACAGTATCTGTTCACGCAGAAAGAATTGAATATGCGGCAGCGTAGGTGGCTTGAGTTTGTGAAGGACTACCAGTTCGACATCCAGTACCACCCGGGTAAGGCTAACGTGGTAGCAGACGCGTTGAGCCGCAGGCCAGCAGATGAGGTGGCAGAGGTGTGGAAGGCTAAGTGGAAGGAATTGGGACACCAGGATGCAGTGGCCCGATCTTTCATGTCTGTGATGACCGTTACACCGCAGATTGTCACGAAGGTAGTACGGGCACAGGCCGATGACTCGTTCTGTCAGGAGCAGATAGTTCGATTACTTGCAGAGGGAGCCGAGTCCTATACCGTTAGCTCAGACGGGGGATTGCGCTTCAATGGGAGGTTGGTAGTTCCGGAAGGGGAAGAATTGCGGCACGATGTTATGGCTGAGTCGCACGGCTCACGGTTCGCGGTACATCCCGGAGGGGACAAAATGTACCAAGACATGAGACGGCAATATTGGTGGAGCGGTATGAAGAGAGATATCGCTGAGTTTGTCTCGAAATGCGCCACTTGTCAGCTTGTAAAAGTGGACCATCAGAGACCAGCAGGATTGCTACAGCCGTTGGAGGTTCCGGTGTGGATGTGGGAGAGCATATCCATGGATTTTGTCACGGGGTTGCCTACGTCGCAGAGGGGTCACGACTCCGTTTGGGTAATTGTGGACAGGTTGTCCAAGGTCGCTCACTTCTTACCCGTAAGGACTGACTACACTACGGGACAGTATGCCCAGCTCTTCATTTCAGAGATTGTGAGACTTCACGGTGTTCCCCTAAATATCGTGTCTGACAGAGACAAGATATTTGTTTCGAGGTTTTGGGAGAGTTTCCAGGAGGCCATGGGCACGGAATTGCGGTTGAGTACGGCTTATCATCCGCAGACCGATGGGCAGACAGAGCGCACCAATCAGATGTTGGAGGACATGCTACGCATGTGCATTATTGACTTCGGGGGTGGATGGGAGCAGTACCTTCCACTGGTGGAGTTTGCTTACAACAACTCCTATCAGTTCACGATTGGCATGGCTCCGTTTGAGGCATTGTACGGTAGACCTTGTCGTTCCCCAGCATGTTGGTTGGAGGTGGGGGACAACAAACTACTTGGGCCGGAAGTGATTCAGGACACTTCGGCAAGGATTGAGCTGATTCGGAGTCGCATTCGGGTAGCTCAAGACAGGCAGAAGAGTTATGCTGATGCGAAGAGGTTTTTCAGGGAGTTCGAAGTAGGGGACCAGGTTTTGCTCAGGGTTTCTCCTATGAAGGGGATTATGCGTTTCGGGAAGAAGGGGAAGTTGGCACCGAGGTATGTGGGGCTGTTTCCTATTATTGAGCGGATAGGACCGGTTGCATATAGACTTGGACTACCGGAGCACTTGCATCGGATTCACGACGTGTTCCATATTTCCTCGCTGAGGAAATACCTTAGGGACAATTTGGCTCATTCTCACATTGCTGTGGAGGACATCGATCTCCAGCCAGATAGCTCCTACGAGGAGGGGCCAATTGCTATTTTGGACCGAAGCGAGAGGAAACTGCAGTCAAAGATAGTCCCGTTAGTGCGTGTTCAGTGGCGACATCACAATGTCGAGGAGTCCACATAGGAGCGCGAGGATGAGATGCGCGAACGTTATCCAGAGCTGTTTTTAGCAGGTACTTTCTAGTTTCGAATTTCGGGACGAAATTCAGTTATTAGGGGGGAAGTATGTAATACCCCGTACTTTTGACTATAATTATTTTTGGGTTTAATTAATTAAAATGCGTATTAATTGGAAATTAATCCGGGTTAAAAATACTAATGTGATGCGAGTTAGTATTTGATTATGTGCATATATGATTATATATGAACTTGGAATTTGAAAATTTGTCGTGGGATTTATATACGGCATTTTAGAAATTTTGTTGAGACGCGTGGGACCGCCGCGTCACGGTATATTATTTTATTATTAAAAGTGAATTTAAAATCTATAATCCGTATGGTCGTTTTGAGTGCGCCAACGCGTCCGGAAGGGTCGAGATAGTCAGAAAACACTAGCCGGGGGTATAGTTTGGGTCCCGGGGTATTTTTAGACCATACCGGCAACTTAAAGGGTATTTTAGTAATTTGGTATTTTTGGGTAATTAAAAGTGACGAAAATTGAGAGTTGTAATCTGATAAGGAATTGACCCAACCAACCCTTTATTAACCCCATAAGCTACGTAGGTTATCATTTAGTCTTCCAACTCTCCCAAAGCAAACCCTAGCCACCATAGCCTTTTGGAGAAGAAAGCTTGGAGAAGGAGAGAGAGAGAGGAATTCTGCAGAGATTCTTCACCAAACCAACACCAAATCCGAAATCAAACCAAGGCAAGTGATTTATTCCATTTAAATTTCAGAGAATGCTTCTTCCATGTTAGATTATTCATAAATTTTGTATGTTCTTGGCAGATAATGAAAAACCCATAAGATTGGAGTTATTAGTTTGAATTTTGGGATATAGGTTGCATGTAGAATGTTACTGGACGATCATATTATGTGAATCACTGCCTTTTGTAATACCAAAAACGGATTTAAGATGAGGTTCATGACTGTTCTTGAGAAAAATCAGAAAAACTAGGTTTTTGATGAAGATTGATCCATATGTAGCCTATAGCTGTTGAAATATTGATTTATGGACGTTAGTAATATTGTAGGATTGTTATATGACATTACTATAACGTTATATTTGAGAATCACACGTTAGAAATAAGTTTTGGGACGTTTTTTACAATCTGCAGAACGAAGCAGTCCGTAGCCATACCTGTTCGATCGATCGATCGACATTCATCAGTCGATCGATCGACTAGATCGATCGATCGATATTCATAGGTCGATCGATCGACCTTCCCAGAATGAGTGAAATTTTCCTTAATATGATTTTAATGGTGGAAACCCTCGGAGAATATGTTTGGAGACTTTGTGAATACCCTTAGCTTTAAGGAAGACCAGTAGGCATGATTATGAAGTGGGACTTTAATCAGAATGTAATTTGAGGAATTATTCTAAATAAATGAAATTCGTTATGTGAGTTAATATTTGGGTTAATAGTACAAATTTGAATAAGTTGATGAAATAAGGTTTGGGGCAGAAGTAAAGACCTTAGGCATAAAGATATCATATGTGAGAATTATGGGAACTT
The DNA here is from genome assembly GCA_949130495.1 of Sambucus nigra. Lineage (NCBI taxonomy): Eukaryota > Viridiplantae > Streptophyta > Magnoliopsida > Dipsacales > Adoxaceae > Sambucus > Sambucus nigra. The sequence continues at coordinate 415,402,271 of OX422213.1, read as the reverse complement.
AGTAGTCTATTCGAGATAGGTTTTAAGTTTAAGGAACTACGACGTGAGACGTGTTGGTAATTTAACTTTATATTAACGGGAGACTTGAAATACATAAGTTTGGAATAATGGTATTATGATGTAGCTTATACCTTATTAATATGGTGATATCTAAGATGTGTGAATGCTTAGTATATAGTTTATGTGTATGACATACCTACCATACTTGCTATCACGGGGGAGGTTTGCGTTCGCTTAGGACCCTCTAATCCTTGTGTGCCTACGGGGGGGATATAGACTGGTACCTTGATGAACATAGGTCATAGAAAGACTTATTGTGATATTAATAAGTCCGCTGACCATGGGAGCGTAGGTATGTGCGTGACCCATGTGATGGCGACTGTGTTCGCCTCCACTATTTGTGATTTGTGTTATCTGAACTATTCCTGAGAGATTCGGAATATGTGATCCTTATGTACGTGATGTACCGGGATGGATAGCAGAGTATGTGTGCACCATAGCTTAGATTGCGGGGTGCTTGTATCGTATATTTATGATGTGAATAATATACATTAAAGATATGGAAATCCTCATGTTAATGTTGTGAAAATATTACGGTATTGTTTCGAGATATATAATGAGTTAGCTGATAGTTATATCAATGGCATAGTTAGTAACTGAGTTTACGTTAAACCTCTATTAAATTACGAGCGTTGTTATGTTAAATTAACCGAGTAAAATGGGTAGAACCTTTGGTAGTCTAGCTAGTTACGTTGTCACTTAGCTAGTGGAAAGGGTAGTTATAGATGGGTACTTACGTTAGGAGTGCACAGTTAGTCGAGAGGTGAGAATTTAATGTGAGTGCACGTCCTAACATGTACTTTGCATTTAATGTTTTAAATGTTTTTAAAGCACTTGCAGGTTTTTAAAATGATTTCCACTTTCGGGCTCTGACCCATTTGCTTTCAAATATATTTTCTTGTAAAACCATTTTAGGTGCCCAGCCACAGGGACACCAAGCATAGGATTCTCATTCAGGTGACGAGCTGTAGCTGTTTGTGGAAGCTACAGGGACTTGCTTTTATACGCCTCTCTCATTTGGATTCCAGTCTCAGCATCTATCAGTTGTAGGGCATGTTGCCCAATTCTATTAGACATTTCTACATTTCAGTTTTCAGACTCTAGCATGTATTGCTCAGTATTCAGTTTTTAGTTATTTACTTCAGTTTACTTATCAGTTGTGGGATTTGTATTGAGGAGTTTTTCCTCCAGGTTTTATTTACATATTGTGATGGTTATTCATTCTATTTCAGTATGGTGAATGGTGTTATTTAGTTATTCATTACTCTTGTTACATGTTAATCAGATTTAATAAAATTTGGCACTTACTTTTTAAATACTAGGTGGTTAGTAATCTTTAAAATGTTTTCGACAGTGATGCTATTAACTGAGCCAACTTGGCATTTTGAATTAATTTTATAAAGGAGTAGCTACCCGGTGTTTAATTAGTCGGGGTGTCACACATTATTGGTTTAATCTTTTAAGATTTATTTAATCTGAAATTTGTATTGAGTGTTTTAAATTAAATATTTTCTGATATACTAATTTAACCCAAAAAGTTTGTAAAAACTCAATTCATCCCTCTCTTGAGTATTTTTCTGGGCAACAAAGGTTACTCGTTATTATGCTCATATATTGAATATGTGGAATGCGGTATTAAGGATGATTTGACGTTCTTGTTGTTATTTGCAGTATGTTTATAGAACTTACAATTTTCACACGCATGAGAACTTGGATTGACAGGACAAAAATTATTATAGATGGAATATTGAATAAGTTTGGTACTTTCCTTTTTGTTCCTTAGCTTCTATTGTTCTGAAATTACTCTAGCTTTTAAAATTACTTTAAGTTACTTTTGCTATTATGAATTATTGAAGTTTTGGATTGCCTCTTGCTTTGGTAGTTGAAGCTACACACGTTGTATAGAGTAGCTTAGATGTCATTTAATGAGAAGGCACTCTTTTTTAGCTGAGATTCCACGTTAATATCTCAATGATTTTTATAAGGCTACGTCTAATTTTTATTTAATAATTTATTGTTAAAAATTAGGAATATATCACAAGATACTAGGTTTTGGTTTTCATGTGCTATTTGAGTGTTACTACTTCTCCAAATAGAAATACAAATATATTCATCTACAAGCATATGATTTTTTGGTAAGTGATTTTTTTAAATCCTTACTTTAACTTCAAACACTTGGTCAATCAGATTCATTTATACCTTTTAGCTATTGTTTTCGCCTAATTTGGGTTTTGATCTTCATTAAGGTCTATTTCATTAAGAGATTTTATTCTCTAACTTTGTTCGCTTTCATATTCTGATTTGACTCTTAATCCTATTTTTTCCCCTTACGAGTCGAGGATAATTCATAAACTATTGATGGATCGCACAAAGGAATGGGTTGCTTCGGTTTTGGTATGAATTGAATTGTGGGGAAACTTTTTGGGCATATCCGTTTTGATATTCAATAAAAGTGTTTTCTTAATATTTATACTTTTCATTGAAATTTTGTATTCCCATTTAAATATTGGTTGGGCAAGAATCATATCTATTCCCAAAACTTGAGTTTACTAATACTTATTGGTGATTTTATTTTTTAATTTTGTTTGTTCAAATTAGATTCATCACTAAGGACTTTTTGTGTGTGGACATATACATGTGTGTGTTTTTTAGCTTCACTTAATTAACAGATTAAGGGATTATTGTTATTTTTATATAATCTGATGTAAAAGCAACGGCATTTGTACGAGCATTGTTCTGTGATGAAGTCAAATGGTGAAATTGGGATATGAATTTGATGAATATATATAAACTCTTGATTCTTTTATTACACCGGGAATACCTATTTTCTCTTTTCTATAATTAGTCTCTTACTCTTGCAAACTCTTATTAGTTGTTTATGTTTGCAATTGTAGGACAACTAATAAGCACTATAAGTACCACAATGTTGATAATTTGTTTTTTTTTTGTAGATCTATAGGTCGCATCAAAATACGTATCACAATATAGGTCCTTATCTATAGAGTTAAATGTTCTCTTTTTTCAGGTTTGTTGATTGAGAATTTCATAAATGGATATTTGATTTTTGGAATTGGATGGTGAGGTACTTTCTCTCTACTTTTATCAGTCTTTCTATTTTTTTGGTGTTAGGATGTTCTTTTGTTTCAATTAAACTAATGATAACACATGATGACATGTGTTAGTTTTTTATTATTTTTTGTTGATTTCTTCAACATTGCAACACAACTATATGTTCAACTATCTTCCACTATATATTCAGTTGATTTCTTAATAACACATGATGCATTTCTGATTTTTGTTGATCTTTTGGACCCATATTGTCATGTTAACCGTTATTGTCATTTTATTCATTCATCTTTTTTGGTTATTCTTTGAAAAAATAAATAGTATGATATCTCTGTACAAAGGTCAACAATAGTACTACCTCCAAGGCTCCAATAGTACTGCCTCCATTATTGTTCCTTTCCACTAATTTGATAATCACTTAAACATTTTCCTTTCCACTTATTTGCTAATCACTTATTACTGTTACTTCCGTTTTACGAGTCCCCTGTCTGTAGTTATATCAGAAAGCTTTCTCCTATAACCAATGTAAAGGGAGCACTAGTTGCACATGGCTTTTTGTTAATGAGTTATTTGCTCTAAATTTGATATTGGGAGGTAAATTAATGAAGTTTTGGTGGGCAATTCACTCATTTAAGGATGTATATGAATGGACTACAATGCTTTTGTTAAGTAGTTTAATAAATAAAATCAGAATTTTATGCAAGTTCATTGTGTAATTAGAATTTTTATGAAGATTTAATATGGGAGAATTGAATCAAAACATTATCCATGAGCCATGATCTAGCAAATACCATGTTGTTTTAGTCATCATACTGTAGTGAGTTAGATGTTGAATGTTGTAATTGAGAGCAGTTAGTTAGTCAGTTAGAATGTTAGTCCCTTTGGATTGCAATTTGCTCCAACTGCCACATCTCAACTGTTTCTGTTTGTATCAAACTTAGCAGGAGCTTATAAATAGCTCAGTGGTGTAATACCATTATTCGTTTATTGATCAATATAAAATGTGTTTCCTTACAGACTTCATGGTGTTGGTTGTATAGTTTCAGTGTTGCGCTGATTGGTTTTATTTTGTAGGTACTCTATATCTCTCAATTAGCTTATCCAAATTATGGTTTTATCAATAATTTAGAGTTATTTCCTTGCTATACTTTGTACTTTCACACCGTCGTAAGTAATGGTGTGTGCCTCTTATCTGCCCTCTTTTTAGTCCATCTTCACTCTTTTTATTATATATATGATATATTTTTCATACTATGTATTCAATACTTTGTTGAATTATTTTCCTTTCTTGCATATTATTTGGAACTCTTTTATTTTTTCCTCATACTAATTTGTTATGGAAAGTTATTCTCTCATTACAAGCTCTGTTGCTCTCTCCTAGCAACCAATATGCACTCTTCAACAGTTGTGATATGTGTTGTGTACTGTAGGGTTAAGATGAAGTATACATTTGCGCATGAAATGTTGTTCAAATGTGATATGCTCTGTTTGTTGCTATCACTCAAATCCACTACCTATCAAAGGCACTAGTCATCCTTGTCTTCAGTTGTACAATGTTGTCTTATATGGCTTCTCGAACACATTGGATTGGCCCTCAATGCGACTTGACTGTCTACTGTATATTTCTTGGTGAAAATTTCATCTCATGTTCTCTAAAAAGAAATCCACTCCTATGTCTAGTTAAAAGTCTAAATACACTCCTCTCGTTGCTGTTGTCGTTGAAATCCAATGACATCCATTTATTATATTGATCAAAGTGTATTGAATCCACCATATGTGATCATCATTGATAATATTAATGCACTATACATGACTCTTAATTTGGTGCTTCATAGTTATACTAAACATTTTGCACTTTTTTTACCACAAAGAAAGTTTTATCCATTCCACTCTCATCGAGTTGTTGCATCCATAGACCTGAAAACACAAGTACATTATTCATATACATAAATTATATTCCTAAGCCTTCATTACTCCTAGATAATCATTTGAATGCCCCTCAATATGAGGCTATTAATTTGTTAATATCTCCCTTTTAACCTCCGGCATCAAACATTCTTGTTAAAGACCCACTATGAAATAAAAAATAAGAAAAAAGTAAAATGAAAATACTTCTTAAATAGAAAGTTTCATATCTAGTTTTCAACAATGTCTTAGGTAAAACCAGTTCCTTCATTGTCTATGAAGGATATAGGAAGTTTTCTTCCTATACTCATTTTCTTCACATCTTGGTTTGAACAAATAAAGATCCTTCTCACCATATCACATAACTACGCCCATGGATCATCCCCCATCAGCATCATAGCCCCTTTGTCATCTATAAAGAAAATTTCCCATTTATTATGAGGACGAAGATCGCCCTTAATTTCAAAATATTATAACTTGTGATTGATCATGGAAAGGATTCCAGTGGACCATCATAAGCTTTCCATAACTCAGTATACAGATCCTCCCCTTCATAACTGATAACTCTTAATTTGTGTTCCTTCGGATATGATTTGGAAAGTCGCTGCGGTCAAACTTCGAGTATCAAATTTCCTGGAATTACCTACAAAACTTGTTAAAAATTCACTATCGCGGTAAATTCGGGTATCAATCCAATTTCAAGCGTCGAAACCGTTATTGTGAAAACTTGCAATTTCAATTTTTATTAAAAATCTTTTTGTGCTTTTTTTTAATATTTATTTTTTTAAAACAAATTTTAATGGAGGAAATGAAATTTTACGCAACTAAAGTAACTACGAAAAATTAAAAAGTAGCCAGGTGTAGAATTTATGAGAAGAGACAAGAGATGGGATTACTCCACGTAATTAATTTAATTTAATTTTTCCAATTATTCATTTGATACGTTCGAAATAATATTGAAATTTAAAATTTAACTCTCGTTACAATCCTAAATTCAAAATTTTTTTTTTAGCAATTAAATCAGAAAGTGTCACTACAAAAAAAATAGATTCATACCCTTTTTTACAAACTACCCGCTAGGATCAATTCATTAAAAAAAATGTATGGATCTTTAAATTGCACACATATGATTAATATTTGAATTCAAGAATGAAACCTATCTCTAAGTTAAATCCAAAAATCAAATATCAATTTTTATCATTAATTTATTAACTCTAGTTAAATAAATTAATGTGTGATTTTTTTCCAATTTAATTTGCCTAGAACATATTAATTGAACCATTGTTCAATTAATTTAATTAACATACGTGTTTCATCCCACCCCTTGAATGGGGTGCTTAGCCAGACATGATTAAATTTTCAGCACAATCACAATTAATCAGCAAGAAATTAAATGAAAGAGAAAGAAATACGATACGAATAATTCCTTGAGTTAATTCTGGCATGAACACGCGTCCCAAACTCGTCACAAAAACTGGACTGAATTACAAAACTAAAAGTAGAAAAAGAACCTACAAATTTTTCTAAACCTAAAACTATTTTTTTTTTGTATTTTTCTTACTATTTTTTCTACCCTCTTTTTTTTCTTTTTCTGTGTCACCGTCTCTCTCTATCTGTGTATATCCTCTTTTGTTGTGCTGAGAGTCCTTTTTATTGAGAGTTCCCTTCCTTTTATTTTTAGTCCACGAAGCTTGTTTTTTAGGAGAGATTGTTGGGATTTTCATGTAGCTTGGAAGAGGGTTTGGTCCGATTTTTCTGGGGATAGAGGTTGACTCGCTGGTTCGTTTTTTTTTTTTTGAAATGGGTCTCGGGTTAGCTCGCGGTCAGGATGGATTTCGAACCGGGTTGAACCCGATTTGGGTCTGCCGAGGTGGATCGGAGTGGGGCGGTCGAGCAGGGGTTAGGCTTCGTCGGCATTTGGAGGTTACACAGGGGTCGGAATCGGGTTTAAATCGGATCGGTAGGTCGCTGGTGGATTCGGCGCCTGAGCAGGGCGCAGGTGGCTCGTGGGTTTGACAGTGGGGTAGTAGTTTTTTTTTGGGTTTTGACTGTGGTGATTTTTGTTGGGTATAGTAATGGAGGGAGAGAGAGATGGTAGGTGTAGTCTTTTGTTTGGTAATGGAGGTGAGAGAATTGGGTGTGGGTGCGGAAAGATGATGATGAATAGTAAATTTAGGGGTGTGTTAGGGTGTAGGTTGATTTAGGTGTGTGTGTGAGTTTTAGTTTGTGTGTGTTTAATTTGTCCCCCTAAAAAAATGATACTAAAAAATAAAACTACAACTAAAATAAAATAAAAATTTTAAATCTAATAAAACTAAAAACTAACATCTCAAACTAATAAAAAAAATAAAAATAAAAAGAAATAAAATAAAACTCTATTAAAACTAAAAAAAATATATAATCATAATAAAACTAAAATAAAAGAAATTAAAATCTAATAAAAGTAGAAAATAAATTTCTAAAAGCTAATCCTAAAAAAATAAAATAAAGATTAAAAATTAAAAACTAATAAAAATCAAAATCAAAATAAAGAAATAGAAAAATAGAAAATAAATCCTAAAAAATTCTAAACAAATCTAAAATAAATCCTAAAAATAAAACGACTCAAAACAAAAATCTAAGAAAAATCTAAAAAGTACAAACTAAACACCCACAGACTCGGGTGAAGGTCTGGACTCAGTGTAGGCTTAGGTTTGGTTACGGAACTGGTTCGGGGCATCGGAACACATATCGGCATGCTCAAATAGGACTTCAGACTTCGCGGTCTCTTTGATTTCTCGAATGCAAGCTTTTAACCGCTTCTGCGTCGCAATTGACTGGATTTAGCATTATTTAACACTGCGACTGCGTATTGATCTGAGAAATAAATTAATACGAACATAAGGCCAATTTTAATTAAAACGAGCGACTAAAATGCATCTATTCGGGGTATAAAATAGACATTTTTGGGTGCTTATCACTCCACCCCCAAACAGAACATTGCTAGTCCTCGAGCAAAAATTAGAGAGAAAACAGAGATAAGTGACCAAAAGTGTGCCACTTTCGCAGGCACTGTCGATTGCACTGAACATGTGCAACAAGTCGTTAAACCTATAGGTTGCCCTACATGACGAGTGGTGTCTCGTGAGGGTTTGCAGTGAATATACCCACAAAATTCAAAACGTATTCAAATGCAGTATCTGAGAAGATGATGAAACGCTATACAACCCAACTTTAAAGGAACATCAAGGAACACCGTATTCAATTATCGAAATAAGATATAAATTTCTTAATACCAAAAGCATAATCCTTCCTAAAACTCAGCTTGTGTAATGTAAAGCAATCTTAAGTATCATTAGAGCAATTCCTAGATTTCCTTTATAGGATCAACGCTTTGACTTCAATTCTCACTAGATATATCTCTCTGAATCGAACTCTATGAGAATTGGGTAAGTGTATCTCTCTAGTGTGTGAGTATGTGAGTAAATGGAAACAAGTTCAAATGTCTCACACACTTTATAAGAAAGGACGGATACATGAAAAAATCTGATCTCATGAAGGAATGCTAACCACTATGTCGAGAAAGTCGAGTTATTCACCATATAATCTTCTCGTTTGCCCAAACACTTTACCAAAGGTGAAAATGGGGATTATGTAAGGTATGAAGGGATAATGAAATGAGGAAGATGAATGATAGGGTGTTTTGAGAAGAATGTGACACACTTTGATTGACTATTTTCTTCATCTTTTGAATTTATGATCGCATATTTCTTTTTCTTCTTTTCTATTTTTTTTTTCTTTGCTTTTTCTTTTCTTTTTTTTTTTGCGATACATTTTTCTTTTCATAGCACAAATGAAGACAATTTACATGGATAATTTCAAACACTCTTTTTCTAAAAAAACGATGGCAATGATGGATGGTATTTGGGACATATGGATAAGCGTATTATGGAAAATGATAATGGGTGAATGATAATGTGATACGGAAAATGGTAAGTGTATGATAAAATCGATTTAGTGCTCAGGACAAACTACAAGACACATGTTTCTTACAACTCGAAAGTAATGTCATTCTCAGTGATTAAGCCAAATTTGAAAAAATAATGAGATCATGCAACGACTAAATATAGTACCCAAAGAAAGTTGAGTCAACTTGTGACTCGGAGATACGTAAAAACCCTTAAAAAGGTGAAAAGCTCAAATCTCGCGGGTTTAAATCGCCACTAGTGATCTTTTAAGGCTCTCTTGAGAATATTGTTACTCCTCAACTTTTGATTGTAAACGTGAATGGTGCAAATTGCTAAGTTTAGGAATTCATGGTGCAATTACTCTTTTAAGAGGTATTAATTAATTCAAGGTTAAAAGCATAATTTTTGGGTTCGAACACGGGTATTCCGAAGTTTCTAAAAGAGGGATGATAGACAAATCATATCATAAAATTTTATTTAACTGCGAAAAAAGTTTAAAATCACTTGTTTATGAAAATTTTCAAAAGAGGTACAATTTTGATAAATTTCCCACCCCCAAACAAAAGAGAACATCATCCCCGATGTTTAAAACCATATATAAAAATAAAAGGACAAGGGAGGAAATATATTACCATAATGAACCACTAGTGAAACTGTACCGCATTCTGGAGCATAGATGAAACCTGAAGAACAAATGCGATACAAAAATACGTACAAGTCTATAAAGCATGTGAAAGGCATTGGGTGGTGTGAAACACCACCCCCAAACAGGGTAAGACTCACACTCAGAAATAATGAACGACGGGTTGCCTCCCGGTAGCGCTAAGTTTAACGTCTTCAGCCAGACCGAACCAATATCACCCTAAAGAGAATATCTATGAAAGCACGAGGTGGCAGAAAAATTGGGTGATGAGAATCACCCCCAAACAAGACTGAACAACCAGTCTTCATAAGTGGGGTTAACAAGGTCAATTTCTTCAATGGGAGATGGGCCTAGCTCTAAGAAAGGTTTCAATCGTTGACCGTTGACTTGAAATAGGCTACCATCCTTAGGATTTTGAACTGTGATGGCACCATAGGGAGTAACAAATTCAACAACAAAGGGTCCAGACCAACGGGTTTTTAACTTCCCGGGAAAGAGATGAAGACGGGAGTTATATAATAGCACTTTTTGACCAGGGTGGAATTATTTGCGGAGGATGCTTTGGTTATGGATCCACTTCATTTTGTCCTTGTATTTCTTGGACAAATCAGAGGCATCATTTCGTATCTCCTCTAATTCATTAAGTTGGAGCTTTCGATGAATGTCAGCCTCGTCGAGATCAAAATTAAGGGCTTTAACAGCCCAATAAGCATGATGTTCAAGATCGACAGGGAGGTGACATGGTTTACCAAAGACCAAGCGATAAGGAGACATGCCAATCAGAGTCTTAAAAGCAGTACGGTATGCCCACAAAGCATCATTCAAGCGTAAGGACCAATATTTCCTATTAGGATTAACTGTTTTTTCTAAGATTTGCTTGATTTCGCGGTTGGAAGCCTCAACTTGACCACTAGTCTGAGGGTAATAAGAGAGACCAACTTTGCGGGTAACGCCATACTTTTTGACGAGATGTTCAAAGACTCGATTACAGAAATGTTTACCCCCATCACTAATGATAGCTTTGGGAGTTCCAAAACGTGTAAAGACGTACTCCTTAAGAAATTGGACCACAATGCGATGATCATTGGTGCGGCAAGCTATGGATTCAATCCATTTGGAAACGTAATCAACTGCAACTAGTATATATTAGAAGCCATGAGAGGAGGGAAAAGGACCCATGAAATCAATGCCCCATACATCGAAGATTTCGACAATGAGAATGGGTGTGAGGATCATCATGTGACGATGAGAGATACGCCCAGATTGTTGGCATTTGGCACAAGCCTGACAGTAGTGGTGGGCATCGCGAAAGAGAGTGGGCCAATAGAAACCACTTTACAAAATTTTGGTGGCGGTTTTCTTGGAGCTAAAGTGGACACCACAGGCACCATCGTGATAAAAGGAGAGGATACTTGACTGTTCATGGTCAGGAACACAGCGGTGAATGACTTGATCAGAGCAATACTTAAAAAGGAAGGGGTCATCCCAAAAGTAAAATTTTACCTGGGCCATGAACTTAGAACGCTCTTGTTTGGACCAATGATTGGGCAGTTGGTCGGTAACAAGGAAATTAACAATATCAGCATACCAAGGAGCAGTGGAGATAGCAAAAAGTTGCTCATCGGGGAATGTTTCAGAAATAGGGACAGGATCAGATGCAGACTTAACAGTAAGGCGGGAGAGATGATCTGCAACTAAATTTTTGTACCCTTTCTTATCGCGAATTTCGAGGTCAAACTCTTGAAGCAAGAGAATCCACCGTATCAAACGTGGCTTAAAATCCTTCTTCTGAAGAAGGTGCCTCAGGGCAGCGTGATTAGTGTAAACGATGATAGGTGAACCGATGAAATATGAACGAAACTTATCAAGAGCGAAGACAACGGCTAGCAACTCCTTTTCAGTGGTCGTGTAATGAAGTTGAGCGTCATGGAGGGTTCTGCTAGCATAATAAAGGACATGCTGGCTCTTATCAACCAGCTGACCAAGTACGGAACCGAGAGAAAAATCAGATGCGTCATACATAAGCTCAAATGGTAAAGACCAATTAGGAGGCTGAATGATCGGAGTAGAAGTGAGCTCGGCTTTAAGGCGCTCAAAAGAAGCAGCACATGCTTCATCAAAGACAAAGGGAACATCTTTGGATAAAAAGGTTGTTAAAGGTCGAGCAATTTTAGAAAAGTCCTTGATGAAACGACGGTAGAAGCCCACATGTCCTAAGAAGGAGCGAATGTCCTTAACAGACTTAGGAAGGGGAAGCGATGAAATAATGTCAACTTTAGCTTTATCGACTTCAATACTGTCTTGAGAGAAGATGTGACCTAAAACAATCCCCTTTTTGACCATGAAATGACATTTTTCCCAATTGAGGACCAATTTCTTTTCTTGACAACGTTGGAGGACCATAGTGAGGTGAGAAAGGCATTGCTCTAAGGAAAAACCAAACACAGAGAAATCATCCATAAAGATTTCGAGAAAACATTCAACCATGTCGCTAAAAATGCTAATCATACACCGTTGAAAAAGTCGCAGGTGCATTGCAAAGGCCAAAGGGCATGCGAGAATAGGCAAAAGTGCCAAAGGGACAGGTGAAGGTAGTTTTCTCTTAGTCTTCAGGGGCAATTGGAATTTGGTTGCATCCTAAATAGCCGTCAAGGAAGCAGTAATATGCATAACCGGCTAAACGTTCGAGCATCTGGTCGATATAGGAAAGAGGCAAATGGTCCTTGCGAGTAACAACATTTAGCTTTCGATAGTCAATGCAAATACGCCAACCCGTTTGCATACGGGTGGGAACAAGCTCATTGTCACTATTTTTTATGACTGTGACACCAGACTTTTTTGGTACCACATGAATGGGACTGACCCACTGACTGTCTGAGATAGGGTAGATAATACCAGCATCGAGTAATTTTAAAATCTCAGCGCGCACGACTTCTTTCATAGCAGGGTTGAGTCGACGTTGGGGTTCACGAGAATTCTTGGCGTGTTCCTACAACTGAATGCGATGACTACAAACATTGGGGTTCACGCCGTGAATGTCAGAAATGGTCCAACCTATAGCAGTGTGATGCTGAGTGAGAGTGTGAACTAATTGCTCTTCTTGATCAGCGGTCAAATCGGAAGAAATGATAATAGGGTGATGGTTGTTGGGGCCTAAGAAAGTATATTTCAACTCGAAAGGTAAGGGCTTAAGCTTCAAAGTAGCAGGTGGTGCAGGAGTGACATCGAACTCAGACGCAGAAACAGAGTCCGGAGGTTTCTCGGTGCATAAAGTGGAGGAATCTGATGTGGCAGGGAGTTCAGAATGTGGAATGGAGTGATCCACTGAGTGAATAGTATCATCATAGAGGGGCTCAAAGGGAGGATCCCAAGAGGAAGTGTCCATCAGTGGAGTGGAATCTAGCAGGGAATTGAGTTCAGAGATGGATGAATCAATGTCAAAGTCGAAGCCAAAATGTCTCAAACAGTGTTGGAGAGGATCAAAAGGGTAAGTTTGGTCCAACATATCATTAACTAAGGAGTCAATAACATAAACCTCATCAATAGAATCGACATCATTCGATTTGTGCATAAGGTGGAATATATTGACTTTGACAGTCATGTTGCCAAAAGAGAGATTCATGGACTCGTCACGACAATTGATGATGGCATTGGCAGTGGCCAAAAATGGGTGACCCAATATGATAGGAGTATTGGTTGGGTCGGGTGCATGAGTGTCTAAGATGATGAAATCCACAGTATAGTAAAAGTCTGAGACTTTCAGCAAAATATCTTCAATGATTCCTTTAGGTACTTTCACGGAATGATCAACAAGTTGAAGAGTAACTCGTATAGGTTTCATGTTTTGTAAACCTAACTCAAGGTAGAGGGAGTAAGGTAACAAATTAACACTAGCCCCAAGATCAAGTAAAGCACTAGTAGTGAACTTGTCGCCTAACATGCAAGAGACAGTTGAACGACCAGGGTCTTTATACTTCACAACACCATTATTATGGAGTAGGGACATAGCTTGCTCAGTGAGGAAAGCATCCCGCGGAATATTTGTCCTACGCTTAACAGTGCACAAGTCCTTCAAAAATTTGGCATACGAGGGGACTTGTTGAATCGCGGTGAGAAAGGGAATGTTAATGTGAACATTCTGAAAGACTTTCTTGATCTCGTCGAATTGCTGAGCTTTCTTAGTGGGAGCTAACCGATGAGGGAAGGGTGCCTTGGGAACATAAGCAGAGGTGGGCTCAGTAGGAGTAGACTTAGTGGGATTTGGGGATTTAGAAGGTGGGGTAACCTTAGGGATAGGCTCTAACAGTGGGATGGTCGGGTGGGGTACATCAGTGGGAACGTGAACACCATTATCAACTTGTTTTCCCGAGCGAAGAGTAGACACCGCTTTCATATCCGCTTGGTAATTGGGTGGATTGGAAGTGGAACCAACCTCGTAGGTCGAGTCTTTGCCATGACCCTTAGGGTTAGCAATGGGTTGACTGGGAAAACGACCTTTCTCTCGCTCAGATTCGAATTGGTTGAAATGATGTTCAAGACGGTGGAGAGCTTGAGTCTGAGTGGTCATAAACTGAGTGAGGATATTCTCGAGAGAAGAGGTGGAGGAATTGGGTGAAGGAGCATAAGATGGTTGGGGAACCAACTCGCGCTGGAAATTAAGAGGTTGTGAATACTTAAAGGAAGGCGGGGAACAGGAACAAGCAGATTATTGTTATTTGAATGTCCGTCGTGGGGGACAAAGGAAGATGGAAAGTGCGATTGATGGTAAGGAACAGACTGATGTGGGACAGGACGACGAGTTTGCCTTTGTGGGTTGTGTGAAAACCTAGGGGGACCACCAACATGTTGTTGTGGTTGGGAAGGAGTGGAAGTGTGGTCATACTTATAAGAGAAATAGGGATGATTCCTATTGTTAGGATTGTAAGTAAACGATGGGGGAACGGGTTTCCTAGCGGTATCAAAGGCACATGCTTGAGCCATGGTGGGTTCGGGATCATCTTGCAATAGGGGACACAAATGAGCTAAATGATCTTGACTTAAGCATCCACCAAAAGAGGAAGGACTAGAATCGTTGACAGTCATGGCTTGTTTAGAAAGTGTGACATTTTGTTGCATAGTATAACTAATAGCGTCAACGGTTTTAGTCAATGAGTGTAAGATGTGGACAAAGTTTTAAAATTAGGATCATTTTTTACCTCAGAAGTGTTTCCTACACATGGAGGATCGGATCTCGAAAACGCATTGGTGCCCTCCCAATCTTGGGAGTCATCGCCTAATTCAAGGAGAAAATTATAGGCGGCAGTGGGAGTCAAATGCATGAACTTTCCTTTATGAATGGATTCAATCATGGTGCGAGAAGAAGGGATAAGACCATTGTAAAAACTATGGAATAAGCGACTTTTCTCTAGACCGTGATGTGGGCAACTATTAATATAGTCTTGAAAACGACCCCATGCTTCACAAAACTGTTCAGTAGGCTTTTGTCTAAAATCCTGAATAGCTTGGCGCATTTCATTGGTTTTTCTCATGGGATAGAATTTAGACATGAACTTCTTAACAAGTTGTTCCCAAGTGAGGATAGAATCCGGGGGATAGGAATGGAGCCACATGGATGCATTATCGTGAAGAGAAAAGGGAAGCAGCCGAAGACGAACATTCTCTTCGTCTAAGTTTTGATTTTTGAAAGTAGCACACGCAGTGAGAAATTTCTGCAAGTGAGTATACGGAGATTCGCGTTCAAGGCCATGAAAACTGGGCAACATAGAAATAGTCGCGGGGCGAATTTCAAATTGCACAGCCAGAGTGGGTGGAAGGACGATACATGAAGGCGGAGTGGCCGTAATCGGGGCAAAGTAGTCCCTTAAAGCGCATTCGTCGACCATGATGGGTGGGGTAACAGAACCAGGGGAAGTGGGAGAACTAGGCGTCTCCGAAGAAGAACACGGATCAGAAAAATGAGGAGCAACGATAGGAACATGATCACCTAAGAGGGAATTTAGAGAAGGAGCACTAGGGGAACGTGTTAATCGATGATCAATGCGTTGCCAATGTGGCATAAAACCAAGGAAAAAAATATTTTTGGGATTTTTGGTTATTTGAAAAAGAAGAAAATCTTTTTGGATTTTTTTGAAAAATAAGGAAGGAAAAATGGAAAATATTTTTGGAGTTTTGTGTGAGAAAAAAGTTGAGGCGGAAAAAAAAAAGAAAAATATTTTTGGAGTTTTGGGTTTATTTAAAAAAATGCCGAAAAAAATGGGAAAAAGGGGAGATGGACTAACGGTGGAAAAACTGACAGTTGGAGAAAAAATTGGACTACCTAAAGGAACAACTTAGACACGTACACAAATGGAACAAGTCCGAACGAGCACATAGCCAAATTATTATCTTCAAGTTAAGTGAGTGGGTAGTCAATTTTAATTAGTCCGCAGGCGAGAAAATCACGGAATCTTAGGCCTCGCCGATAAAAGTGTGCTCCTACTTTCTTCCCGAGAGACAAGAAGCTTACTAGTTAAGGCTCACCACACGAGCTACTACAACAAACAACTATTTGGTACCACGCTGGGGAAAGCACAACCCGTTTTACTGGGCGGCCTCACTTAAAACCCAGTTTCCCTGGACAAAAGTCTTAAGACAGTTAAATGAAGATTGACAGATGTTGAAAGTACTCACTAGAGTATCCTACGAGGGTCTCGTTCCGAAAGGGTCCTAATGAACATCGTTCCTACTTGGCTTGCTAGTTGATTGATTTTAATTTAAGTGAGAGCACGGGTAACAAGCAAGTGGAGATGTGATTGAGTGGGTGATGAAATCCCAACTCGTTGTAATGACCGGGTATAGGTCTTAGGTAAATTTATTCATCAAACCATCCAATTTAAGTGTGATACTGAAATAAAAAGCATATAGGAGCAAGTAGCACACAAAAATTGACTCGCTTACAGGAGATTCGCGAGTGATAAAGAGTTTACCTCCCACGATTTTTACACACGTGGGGTGAAGACCGAGTTGAGTCGACCTGGGGGAAGTACGCCTACTTCAGTCGTCCCCGGGAGTCCTACCGATCCAAAGTAGAGAGGCTTCTAAATCCTCGCCTTAGACGCACGCTCTCTACCTTGTCCGGTTTCCCTTTTCGCTATTTTTTTTGGAATAAATATTACAAAAATAAATCGGTGTCAAAATGCACCCAAATTAATTACAAGGCCTCAATAATCCTAAACAACCAATCTAAGGAGGGGGAGGAAGGAATAACTAAAAAAAAGGAAATGTACAAATCTTCACGGGCTTCAATCTTCAAGAAATCGGCAACGGCGCCATTTGATAACTCTTAATTTGTGTTCCTTCGGATATGATTTGGAATGTTGCTGCGGTCAAACTTCGAGTATCAAATTTCCTGGAATTACCTACAAAACTTGTTAAAAATTCAGTATCGCGATAAATTCGGGTATCAATCCAATTTCAAGCGTCGAAACCGTTATTGTGAAAACTTGCAATTTCAATTTTTATTAAAATCTTTTTGTGTTTTTTTTAATATTTATTCTTTTTTAAAACAAATTTTAATGGAGGAAATGAAATTTTACGCAACTAAAGTAACTACGAAAAATTAAAAAGTAACCGAGTGTAGAATTTATGAGAAGAGACAAGAGATGGGATTACTCCACGTAATTAATTTAATTTAATTTTTCCAATTATTCATTTAATACGTTCGAAATAATATTGAAATTTAAAATTTAACTCTCGTTACAATCCTAAACCCAAAATTATTTTTTTTAGCAATTAAATCAGAAAGTGTCACTCCAAAAAAAAATAGATTCATACCCTTTTTTACAAACTACCCGCTAGGATCAATTCATAAAAAAAAATGTGCGGATCTTTGAATTGCACACATATGATTAATATTTGAATTCAAGAATGAAACCTATCTCTAAGTTAAATCCAAAAATCAAATATCAACTTTTAACATTAATTTATTAACTCTAGTTAAATAAATTAATGTGTGATTTTTTTCCAATTTAATTTTTCTAGAACACATCAATTGAACCATTGTTCAATTAATTTAATTAACATACGTGTTTCATCCCACCCCTTGAATGAGGTGTTTAGCCAGACATGATTAAATTTTCAGCACAATCACAATTAATCAACAAGAAATTAAATAGAAGAGAAAGAAATAAGATACAAATAATTCCTTGAGTTAATTGTGACATGAACACGCGTTTCAAACTCGTCACAGAAATTGGACTGAATTACAAAACTAAAAGTAAAAAAAGAACCTACAAATTTTTCTAAACCTAAAACTATTTTATTTTGTATTTTTTTGACTATTTTTTCTACCCTCTTTTTTTTCTTTTTTTGTGTCACCGTCTCTCTCTATCTGTGTATATCCTCTTTTGTTGTGCTGAGAGTCCTTTTTATTGAGAGTTCCCTTCCTTCTATTTTTACTCCACGAAGCTTGTTTTTGAGGAGAGATTGCTGGGATTTTCATTTAGCTTGGAAGAGGGTTTGGTCCGATTTTTCTGGGGATAGAGGTTGACTCGCTGGTTCGTTTTTTTTTTTTTTTGAAACGGGTCTCGGGTTAGCTCGCGGTCAGGATGTGAACCGGGTTGAACCCGATTTGGGTCTGCCGAGGTGGATCGGAGTGGGGCGGTCGGGCAGGGGCTAGGCTTCGTCGGCGTTTGGAGCTTACACATGGGTCGGAATCCGGTTTAACCCGGATCGGCAGGTCACCGGTGGATCCGGCGCCGGAGCAGGGCAGAGGTGGCTCGTGGGTTTGACAGTGGGGTAGTGGTTTTTTTTTGGGTTTTGGCTATGGTGATTTTTATTGGGTATAGTAATGGAGGGAGAGAGAGATGGTAGGTGTAGTCTTTTGTTTGGTAATGGAGGTGAGAGAATCGGGTGTGGGTGTGGGTGTGGGTGTGGAAAGATGATGATGAATAGTAGATCTAGGGGTGTGTCTGGGTGTGTCAGGGTGTAGGTTGATTTAGGTGTGTGTGAGTTTTAGTTTGTGTGTGTTTAATTTGCACCCCAAAAAAAATGACACTAAAAAATAAAACTAGAACTAAAATAAAATAAAATTTTAAAATCTAATAAAACTAAAAACTAACATCTCAAACTAATAAAAAAATGAAAATAAAAAGAAATGAAATAAAATTCTATTAAAATTAAAAAAAAAATATAATCCTAATAAAACTAAAATAAAAGAAATTAAAATCTAATAAAACTAGAAAATAAATTCCTAAAAGCTAATCCTAAAAAAATAAAATAAAGATTAAAAATTAAAAACTAATAAAAATCAAAATCAAAATAAAGAAATAGAAATAGAAAAATAGAAAATAAATCCTAAAAAATTCTAAATAAATTTAAAATAAATCCTAAAAATAAAACGACTCAAAACAAAAATCTAAGAAAAATCTAAAAAGTACAAACTAAACACACACAGACTCGGGTGAAGGTTTGTACTCAGTGTAGGCTTAGGTTTGGTTAGGGAACTGGTTCGAGGCATTGGAACACATCTCGGCATGCTCAAATAGGACTTCAGACTTCGCGGTCTCTTTGATTTCTCCAATGCAAGCTTTTAACCGCTTCTGAGTCGCAATTGACTGAATTTAGCATTATTTAACACTGCGAGTGTGTATTGACCTGAGAAATAAATAAATACGAACATAAGACCAATTTTAATTAAAACGAGCGACTAAAATGCATCTATTCGGGGTATAAAATAGACATTTTTGGGTGCTTATCAATAACCTTCAGCTGAGTATCTTGGATGTTAAAAGACCCTCCTGGATTGGCCATAATTTGATAAATTTGATGGTCGAAATCGTGAATGAAAAGTGAAAGGCGCCACTGGGGATTGTAATTTAAGGATTTTTAGGCATGTACAACTGTACATTCTCAATCATAATAATGAAACAACCCAATATTTGTAAGAACATTTGTGTGTTTAATATAACCGTCTAAGTTGCCATGGGTCTTAAAATGCAGTGATGTTCTCTGGTGAAGGGAGGGTATGGTATGGAATCTACAAAAGAGGGTAATTAATATAAGGGTTTCCTTGATTTGCTCCTTTCGACAGTGGAACTGCTCTTATCTTGTCTCCTTTGGTTGAAGCGTGCACCCTCAAATGCTAACCGCACCAACCATACTCTAATATCTTAGTTTGATTAGTCCTATAAGACATTATTATATTTGTTTTCCAGTGCCCTTTTATTTTTCCAAATTTATCTCAATTCATTACGATTTATGCATGGTCAACTGTATATATAAACTAACTTGTTTAAAAACTTACTGGAATTTCACTCAGGGGTATGTCCTAGTTCTTTAGGATATAAGAAATTATATTGCCTACATGTTATTGTTATGTGATTTTGAAATATTCCTGAATGAGTTGTTTTGTGGATTCAATGGGTTCGTATAGCTGAAATACTCAAGTTATAGAAATTTTACTTACTGGGAAAAAATGTCCTGTTTTGATAGAAGTATGTCATACATTAGCTGAGTAATGTTGAGATTGCATTACTTAATCGATATTGAGATTGATTGTAAGAGTCTTATTAAAATTGAGATTGATTATATAATGTATAGTGGATGAACATATCATGCTTTTATTTTCTATTATCCTTGGGATATTGTCAATCTATTTGTGTTTTTTTTTTACTTTAAGGAATACATATACATGATCATTATGTTAACCTATGATTCACCATGTATTATCTTGAAAACATCTACCTTGGTCATTCTTTTTTCGTGGACCTTAATCATGGATGGAGGACCTAGCTTACTTCCCAAGTTTATGAACTATCACCCCATTTTTTTCACAGGTATGTACTTCAGTTTCATTCAACATACAGTAAACCTTAATGTTTTTTGTTTGGATATTGAAGTTATGATGTAATTTGAACTTAGGTTCAATTTGGTTTGGGTCAAAAAAATTCACATAGGTATAAAGAATTTTTACTTATTCAGAGTTGATTTTTTCTCATTGAAGAGTTGCAAATAATCTCCACAAAGATCGTGCTACCTTCATTCATTTAAATGAGCAATCGTATGTGTCTAACATCTTAGAGAAGCAACACTTTCTTCTTTGAAAGATGGGAAAGTGGGACCTCAAGTCGAACATTACAAACTGCTTTTTTAAAGAGGGGGCAAATGTGTTCACGTCACTGGCAGAGTGGGGAAGTGCATTTTTTTAGTCCAACGGTACTATTAATAGAGAGTGATCCGAGTTTAGTCTGACCAAATGGTCCACTTCTATAGTCTGGAAGAGATTGTTCCAAAAAGTATTACTTAGAACTGTGTCAAGCCTTTCCAAAATTCTTTGGTTCCCCTGCCTATTATTACGCTAGGTATATAAAGAACCTATGAAGTCAATCTCTGCAAAACCAGTTGAAGCCAACGTATATTTGAAATCATATGCTGCCACTTGGTCAATTCTATTTCCTTCCAGCTTGTCAGATTTCTCCATAACAATATTTAAGTAACGACCAGTGATGATTGGATCACACTCATTATTAGCCAAGTCTCTAATTCCATGCCAAAGCTCCCCTTTAGTTTATCTATCACAACTACCATAAACTGCCATCATTTGAACTAGACAAGAAACATGGATGTTAATTTTTATGGAAATAAATTTAGCATATATTGTAACAGGAATCATCTCCCGGTCATACTTCCATAGCAACCAAATAGAACTGTAAGCGTTAGAAACCCCTCTATGAAAGTTAATAGCTATTGTTATAAATATATTAGCTGCTGCTAGTATATATATGCTAAAGCTTATATATATATATATATATAGAGAGAGAGAGAGAGAGAGGCAGGCTCCTGTGCATACTAAGTTTGCACACTAACTTTGCACATTACCTTTTAAAAGTGGTAAAAAAAATATTTTTGAGTTGATTTTTTTTGTGTGATATTTAAACATTTCAAGGAACCCATATAAAAAAAATCAGCTCAAAAAAACTTTTTTTGCTATTTTTAAAAAATCGGTCAAACTTTCGCAGTTTTTAAGCCCTTTAAAAACTGCGAAAGTTTGACCGATTTTTTAAAAATAGCAAAAAAAGTTTTTTTGAGCTAATTTTTTTTATGTGAGTCCGTTGAAATGTTAAAATATCACATAAAAAAATTGGTGTGCGCCAGCACTAAGTTTGTACACTTTTAAAAGGTAATGTGCAAAGTTAGTGTGCAAACTTAGTGTGCACAGGAGCTTGCCTCTATATATATATAGTTGCTATAACAGCTATATAGTTGTTGTTATAGTTTCTATAATGCATATATACTGCTATAACAACATTATAACAGTTGTGATTGTTTTGCGATTGCTTGAGCTAGGAAAACTAGTTTTCAGGGCTTGTTGGTGGACATGTGAACGGTTGTGATTATTTAAGTTTTTAAACTTTCTTGAAATAATAAAACACCTCATTTGTTACTTAATCAAGGTGGAAATATTGCACTTAATGTTTGAAAATAGTCATTATGAAGTTAAGACCAAATAAGAATAGTGTATTAATTATGTGTTATGCGATAGAAGATGTCTCATTAAGTGTTTGCTAATTTTAATTTTTGGTATCCAATAGTTTGAAAATTTTGAAGTTGGTTGGAGTACTTGAACTTTAACTAGGGTGGAAAATTTTCTCCGAAGTTCAAACATAATACTACTTGTTTTATCATTAAAAAATTTAAATTTTCCCCTTTACTTCCGTCACTAATTAATCTAACAGATTACATGTTTTCTTTGAATAAAGTAAGAGTAACCTCTAAGTACAAAAGAAAACACA
The DNA here is from genome assembly GCA_949130495.1 of Sambucus nigra. Classification (NCBI taxonomy): domain Eukaryota; kingdom Viridiplantae; phylum Streptophyta; class Magnoliopsida; order Dipsacales; family Adoxaceae; genus Sambucus; species Sambucus nigra. Next base: position 415,379,880 of record OX422213.1, on the reverse strand, counting down.
TTTCCGATAAAATAGCATACTCTCTTCAACCAGAGAAAAGACTTCTTATAGATGACAAAATGTTTGTTGCATATCATGAAGCCAGGAGCTGTAACCATAATGACTTGGCCATTACAGGTAATTCTGAAAACATTAAAGATGATCTGATCTGAGTCAAAATCATCTTCAACCTCACACTACTTTGTTGATAATAAACTTGTCTCTATTTGTTTGTTACGGTTCTTTTTTTATCTCTCAGCATTTTCCTAACCTAAAATAAGATTAATTTGTCAAATGTATACTAGTCTAAGGGATGATACTCTTGGAGTTTCTACATCATCATCATGATGCACTGCACATATTGGTGCTCATACTCATGAATCTACTTAACATAATGGAATTTTCCTTTTTCCTTTCTATTAATGTGCCATAATCCTTAATCTAATTTCTCTCAATATATATAATTCTACCATATTATACAAAACTTATATCTTAATAATTGGTGGTCTTTGTTTCTTCCTTTACATCTATTTTCAGAGGCCTTTGGAATTTGAAGTTCATGAGGAGATGGATGATATCAAAGTTGGAGTGTATGAATGGGAAGAAGCCTAGAAATAGGTATACATTGCTAACAAATGTGGTGCCCATTTTCTTTGTGATATGATTCATATCAGTGGCCTTGTCGCTGCGCAGGTGTATTTGTATGCTTAGCTTGCTTAATTTGTATGCTTGGATTATACATGTTAGCAAGTCATCTATGTAATTTCCCTATTTTACTTGTATTTCAGCGTATTTCAGCCTTCAGTTTTCTTCTAGTTATCTTAGCCTGTTCAAATTTATAAAAGTGTTCTTAATGTGCACTTGATTGTGTTTTGATTTTTGTGGTCATGATACATTTTCATTTTCATTTTCATTTTTATTTATTTATTTATTTTGATTATCATGAGAACTTCCCCGGCCGGTGCCACTTTGTGAACACTATCGGTTAACAAACTCACGGGTCATATTTCCCCGACCCTACGGCGCTGGACCAATGTAATTCAGGAGTGACTGAGGGCGGTAGGAATCGAACCCTCGACCAACCGTTCTTAGGCTACCAAAGGTCCCCCCTTACAATCACAAAATGTTCAAATAATCATCCATAAGTACAAAAACGATCTAATATGTGGTTTGAGCTCAATTCCAAAATCAGATAGTGAGATGGCTGCAAATTCAGGGACATCCAAACACAACCATTAAATCTTTGAATGCATTGGTGGATGATCTCTTATTTTTTGTAGATATTAGAGGCATCGTGGTAATTATTAGTTATTATCATTCAAATGGCTTGCAGTCGCTGAAAGGAAGTAAGCCCTCTAAGATACTCACTTCGTTACTTTTTAGTTTAGTTTATTTTGTGTGCGGATATTTAGGTGGCAACAATTACTTTGACTTCTAGGATGGTTTTTGGTTTAACTCATGGCATGGTGCATTAGCCATTGATATAAATCAGGAGGAACCATCACTTTGACTATATGCTTTGATACCTAATTTGAAATATATGTTGCTGCCTTGAACTTCTATTGGAATAATATGTATGTTATTTAGAGCATCTTCTTACTGAGAAATTTGAATTGCATTGATGTTATCTTGTAGTTCATATGGCCAGAGTTTGTCCACATGAACATTTATTGGGGAAACTATATTTTCTATTCTCATCACAATCTTGGGGCTCGTATTTTTTTCCCACTTAATGGGAAATACGCAGGTACTTGTAGGACTTGAATCTTTTTTTTTTTTTTTCATTTTTATAACTTGTCAAATACTTTCCTTATAAGAAAAACTCAAATGCAGAACTCATGATTGTTTTCCCTATAAATCTAGTCATGCTTTTTTTCCATTGTCAAAAAAACTGTGGTACAACCAGAAGTTTACATCTTTGATTGATATTTTAGTAGTTGTATAGTCATGTGGAGATGGTAGTCAATTCCAAGATCAATAGGGGTAATATTTCAACGGAGGCACTGGAATTTTCCCTTAACCAAAATTCTTTTTATTCTGGAAGTTGTCAACTCGTATTACCAGTTATTTGATTTGCATATAGCTGATGCTTAAATATTGGATCACGTCGAGAACTATTGTACACTTGACTAATAAGAGAGATTTTCGTTGCAGTGTTAGTTTAAAAGTTGTTAGTCTTTCTGATCACTGGTTGATTTTTTTTAGAATTTACCAAGTTCTTTTGTCGCTGTAAATATCTTTCTTTTTTAAGTTGAAAATAAGCTTATTCAAGTACCACAAAAGTTAAATCTAATTGATGCTCTTTTGCGTAATCAACCCGGGTTGTAAGTTCCCCCTTCAAAATTATTGATGTTGTTAAAGATCACGGAAAAAGAAAATAAGGTTCGTCAAAGTGATTAGGACTTTAGGAGATAAACTATTATCAAAATCAATTAATTATGCAGATGTGAAAGTATATACCTATAGGTCTTTTATAATCATAACAACGATAGAATAGTGAGAGTTATAGGTATCAGGAATAGGTATAAGATGAGAGATAGTTTACAAGGTTCTGCTTAGAAGTATTTACAGGAGTTCCCAAGTAAAAATGAAGGGGCACAGGTAGTGAGAAAAGACACATTGGTATATGGAAGTAAAAAAGATGATCATATCCTAGGTACAATGAAGGAGAAAAAAGATTTGTCCAGGTTCTCGATAGTGAGGTTCCCCCTCTTATTAATTTTGATAATCTGCCTCCAGCTTTCTCAATAGTGACATTATCCTTCTTTTGACTAATTTTGTTATTCCAACACTTGATTCCCGTACTAGCTTCTATTGTTATTCTCTAAACACATGATAGCTTGAGTGCTAATAGTTGATATCTCCAAACACATAGTTGTTTAATAATATAAACACTTTAACATAAAGATCATGTTGTACACTTTAACATTAAGATAATGATGAACACTTTAACATTATTGTTTCCGTAGGCTTTAGGTATGAGTATGTGTAGGACAGCTAGGGGCGAAGGTGGTTGTAGCAGGTGCGTAGGGGGCTAGGTTTTGATAGGTTTGTAAACCTAGGGGCGAAGGTGATTGTAGTAGGCGGTTTGGCCAAAGGTTGGTATTTTGCATAATATAGAATTTATTGAGTAATTAAAAAACACAGTTATGTTAAATGATTTTTTGTGTAATGTAGAGTTTTGTTGACTGCTTATTGATTTGTATATAGAGAGTTATGTTGACTGATATGTTGCATAATATAGAATTCGTTGGCGGATCAATTATTCTTTGTATTAATACTAATGTGATAGAAAATGGACGATTTGCTCTTTTATTATTTGTCTGGTAATAATGTTTTGTGTTAACTAATGCCCAATGCGAGGAAAAGGTACTCTTCATTGCCGATATCGTGTTGAAGTTCATGAGGTACTTCATGGAGGATCCTTCCATGCCTTTTTAAACAAAGGTAGTTACCACTTTTTTCTATTTTTCTCCTATTATATAAAATATTCTTTAGTCATTAACTATTTTTATACCATAATAATAAAATTCAGTTATATCTTCAATTCTTTACATGAGAAGATTGCCCGATAAAGAGACGTACACATTGAATGAGCTAATTGAACTTCATACGGAGTTCATTGGATTCATTGCGGATTACATATATTAGGTACTTCCAAAAAACTGTATTTTGTTATGTAGTAGTGACAATTGGTTGAGATGATTGTGTTTTGATGAAAACTATGTTGATTATATTTGATTACAGGGTTACTCATTCTGGGTTGGATAGCATCGAGAACAAACTTGATCAAGTATTACGTTCGACAACGTCCTAGCGAGAGTATTATTTTTTATTGTGGATCTTATAATGTAGTTTTCCATGCTGGTTTTTAAATATTGGGATGTATCATCACTATTTTTATAATATTATGATGTAGATAATTAGATGTTATCTAGTGTTTAGATATCACCACGTAGCTCACACACTACTTAGTTTTTGGATATGATGTAACTCACATCAATATTTTTTTATTGTAAATATCTTGATGTAAATCATGTTCGTGATATTTATGACCTCGATTATTATATATTTACAAGGGTTGATTTAACCTCAAATAGTAGTTGTCTATTGATGGCGTAATGATTTTTTTTTAAAATTTTTATATCAACATTTATGTCAATTTTGGAAAAACTCTCATAAAATTACTAAAAGTGAGATAAATGTGATGTTATTTATGTTTGTTTTTCATGAAAATGTGATTAAAAACATGGCGAATACCGTAGTTTTTATGTGTGGTCTTAAAAACTGAGATAAATGTGATCTTATTTATGTCAGTTTTACGAACATTTACGTCAGGGCTTTATATGTCAATTTTAAAAAATTCCAAAACTAACATAAATGGTCATTTATGTCAGCTTTTGACTGACATAAATGACCATTTTTCTTGTAGTGTTCCACCGCCTCCGGTGACGAGTGTCAACCCATCACATGCTTCGCCGTGCACACACTGCTTTCTTAGCGATCACTTGTCCCATGAGTGTCCATTTATATTATCTCCATCTGAATCCACCTTAGAACATGTGTATCCCTATGACACTGTTTTGGACCCACCCTTGACGTATTGTCACGACATATCTAATGTCGAGGGGTATGAGTACCCGAGCTATTCATGGAGGACTAATCATCCTTCCATGCAATACGAATCCCAACGCCATGTTGTGGATCCTTACGATTTCCAACAGTCGGCATCGCCACCTGGTGCACTTCATACCTATCAGTCCCCTTCATATGCTTCTCATGCTGATCGCACTTTTGTCCCTCACGGAGATGCTTCTCCCTTGAATGCTACACTTGACCCTGCTCCACACACTTCATATGAGTATGCTCCAAATCCTAGTGTTTCTAGCGAGTTGTGTCCACCTCACCCACCAACTGCCATCTCCCCACCACCTTGGGCATCCGCTCTCGAGAGCCTCTTACACAAGTTTGCGTACACTCTTCAATCTCAAAATGAAGCCCTTCAACGGCTTGAACACAGGTTTACTGCATTTGAGTGTACGAACGAGACGAATTCCACCCCAAGTCAACCCATTATTGACCCCACGTGGGACGATGATGTGTCGTCTTGTGCCACTGATTTTGAGTGTAACCAACCCTATCCTCCCGAGACTCTAGAAGTTGAGACCAGCCCGTGGTCCGAGCCCCAAGTTGATAACTGTGTTGACATATCCACTGTTAGTGAGACTGATCGCACACCACCCTACCCTCTCGAACCCACCATAGAGGTTCGCCTTTCCCCTTCCATAGAATCTTTCATTACGCCCGAGCTTTTACATTATGCCCCAATTGCATATGTCTCTGCCACGCCCCTATCTTTTAGGCTAGCTACGGCTACGAGTGCTCACCAATGTCCTGAAATAGCATCAGAGATGGTCCCCACCTCTCTTGATATGGATCCTACCCTATCATATTTGGCTCCCCTTGAGTCGATTATTGATGTCAATTCATCTATCTCGGATCTTAAAGCCTCGTTAGACTCTTTCACCACCTCGGATGGTTACGTAATGGTGTCTAAGTTGATCACTCCCCCGTTCACTTTTAAACCTCCTCCTACGAGTGCCCTTGAGGTTCACTCTGCGCCCTATGACGAGTGTGTGTCTCCTACTCGTGAGTTCGATCATCTTCCCCCACCCTTTGTCCCGCTCAATCCACCCACTGTCCCTTCCACCCCACCACTTGGTTTGCACCTTGTTATTTCACCTCACTTGTTCCCATCTACGTATTTATGTCCTCACTTACATCCATCCTCCACCCTAGTACTCCACGATCACATTTGTGCATTTCTCATTGACACCACTATGTATGAGAGTATGTATACTACTCTACCCTTATGTGACACAAAGCTTGTTACTTTATGCACACCACTTCCTTGTGGTGTTGATTTTTTCAATCGACATCTCCCTGGTGTGTCACGGTGCGACCATTATCACCGTCCATTTATAGAACGGTCGTGCACTTTCTCTGAGGCCCACCCATTCACTATTGCCAAACCATTTTGCCTCCCCCACCAATTAGATAACCATTCTTATAGGGCCCTTGTTGCCCTCACCTTTACGCTCAATAAGGCCCGTGATCGGTGCCTGTTCACCATCACCCTTGCCCATCTTCATCCATGTACCTTCCTACCCACCCACCCCTGGTCCACCGATACTTTGTATCGAGTGATGCACTTTGATAAACAGGTGCATTGACCCGTTTTGGCCTTTATCCAACAAGACTGACGCTTCAATCTTGTTTGGGGGTGATTTTCATCACCCCATTTTTCTGCCGCCCTGTGCTTTCATAGATCTTATCTTTAGGGTGAGATTGGTTCGGTCTGCCTGAAGACGTTAAACTTAGTGTAATACCCCGTACTTTTGGGCTATATTTATTTTTGGGATTAATTAATTAAATGCGTATTAATTGGAAATTAATCCGGGTTATAAATACTAATGAGATGCGAGTTGGTATTTGATTATGTGCATATATGATTATATATGAATTTGGAATTATGAAATTTGTCGTGAGATTGATAGACGGCATTTTAGAAATTTTGTTGAGACGCGTGTGACCGCCGCGTCATGGTATATTATTTTGATTATAAAAAGTGAATTTAAAATCTATAAATCGTATGGTCGTTTTGAGTGCGCCAACGCGTCCGTAAGGGTCGAGATAGTCAGAAAACACTAGCGGGGGGTGTAGTTTGGGTCCCGGGGTATTTTTAGGCCATACCGGCAACTTAAAGGGTATTTTGGTAATTTTACATTTTGAGGAATTAAAAGTGACGAAAATTAGAGATGTAAATCTGATGTGGATTAAACCCACTAAGCCCATTAACCAAACCATATTAACCTAGAAGGCTACGTAGGTTATTAGAAGAGTTTTCTAAGTTCCCAAATCAAAACCCTAGCCACCTTAAGCCACCATTGGAGAGGAAGCTTGGAGAGAAGAAATTCTGCAGAAAAGTTCTACCAAACCTACACCAAACTCAGAGACAATCAAGGCAAGTGACTTTATTCCATTTAATTTCAGAGAATGTCTCTTCCATGTTAGAAATTGAGGAATTTTAATTGTTCTTGAAGGATGAATGAAAACCCATGTAGTTTGGAGTTTAGAACTTGAAAATTTTGAAGAGAATTGCATGTAGAATGATAGGTAGATGATTTCTCTCATGATAATTGTGATTAGAAGAAATTAAAACGGATTAAATTCTGGGATTTGATGATGTTATAAATCTAGGGTTCATGTTCTTGATATAATTGGGGAATAGTATAAAATTTTGTGATTTAATGATGTTTATGATGCATTAATGTATTTAAAGATGTTAGTATATGACCTTAGCATGTTGTAGTATGATTAGAGGACTTAAAACTCTGTTAGAACGAACTTTGGAGAAGGATTGAGGTGTTAAAAATGGTGAGAAACGTAACTTAGGAAATCTGGGACGAATATGGTAGCTCGTTAGAAGCCCCTACCCAGGTCGTTCGAACGAACTCGTTCGAACGAGCTTCTAACGAGTTGACCAGTCGCTGCTAACGAAAAGGGATTTCGTTCGATATCTCGTTCGAACGAGATATCGTTAGAAGGTACAGTTCGTTCGAACGAACTGGAATCTCGTTCGAACAGCCTCGTTCGAACGAGACCTCTAACGAGTTGACAGAGGAATCTCGTTCGAACAGTCTCGTTCGAACGAGACTTCTAACGAGTTGACAGTTTGATCCTTTTTGGACTGTTTTGATTTTTGGAGTCCCGTAAACGGGTTCGAGGGTAGAGTTAACATTCCTTGATGATGTAAGGATAGATTTGGGACTTTTGGGTTATTGCGAGGAGTAAATTTATATACGAGAGATTTAATTCTATGAACCGTTTGGGTTGAGACGTGAGTGTCTACTACGACGTGAGAATCGATTATGGTATGATGATAAACCGGAATAATATAAGTGTAGATATTATAAGTTAGTACGCGAATGCGATATGTACTACGATTAAACTACGGTATTACTAAGACGTGTGTTTACTTAGTATTGGTATATGAATTGTGTGTATGACATACCTACCATACTTGCTATCACGGGAGGTTTGCGTTCACTTAGGGCCCTCTAATCCTTGTGTTGCCCGGATTTAGACTGGTTACCTCGATGAACATAGGTCATAGAAAGACTTATTGGGATGTTAATAAGTCCGCTGATCGTGGGAGCGTAGGTATGTACGTGACCCATGTGATGTGACTGTGTTCGCCTCCACTATTTGTGATTTGTGTTATCTGAACTATTCCTGAGAGATTCGGAATATGTGATCCTTATGTACGTGATGTACCGGGATGGATAGCAGAGTATGTGTGCACCAAAGCTTAGTTCTCGGGGTGCTTGTATTGTATATTTATGATGTGAATAATATACACTTAATTAATGAGAACCTTCATGTTAATGATGTAAATATAATTACGGTATTGTTTCGAGAAATATAACGAGTTAACTGATAGTTATATATATTGCATATTGAACATCTGAGTTACGTTAAACCCCTACTTAATTACGAGCGTTATTATGTTAAGAGAACCGAGTAATAAGGGTAGGACCTATGATAGTCTAGCTAGATATGTTATCACGTAGCTAGTAGTCTGTATCACTCTAGATGGGTACTTACGTTAGGAGTGCACAGTTAGACGAGAGGTGAGAATATCATGTGAGTGCACGTCCTAACATGTACTTTGCATTTAATGTTTTAAATATTTTTAAAGCACTTGCAGGTTTTTAAAATATAACTCCACATTCGGGCTCTGACCCGTTTGCTTTTCAAATCTTTTTCTTGTAAAACCATTTTAGGTGCCTAGCCACAGGGACACCAAGCATAGGATTCTCATTCAGGTGACGAGCTGTAGCTATTTGTGGAAGCTACATGGAATTGCTTGTAGACGCTTCTATCTTTTGGATTCCAGAGTCACTATCTATCAGTTGTAGGGCATGTTGCCCATTTCTATTTAGAGACATCTTTTACATTACAGTTTTCAGACTTTGATTTGTATTGTTTTAGCATTCGGTTATTTATTTCAGTATGGGATTGTAGTGAGGAGTTTTCCTCCAGACTTTATTTACACTATGTGATGGTTATTCGTTTTACTTCAGTATGGTGAATGGTGTTGTTATTCTTTATTACACTTGTTGCATGTTAATCAGACTTATATTAAAATTTGGCAACTTACTTTTTAAATACTAGGTGGTTAGTAATAATAAAATGTTTTCGACAGTGATGCTATTAACTGAGCCAACTTGGCATTTTGAATTAATTTAATAAAGGAGTAGCTACCCGGTATTTAATTAGTCGGGGTGTCACACATAGAGCTACCGGGAGGCAACCCGTCGTTCATTGTTTCTGAGTATGAGTCTTATCCTGTTTGGGGGTGGTGTTTCACACCACCCAATGCATTTCACATGCTTTATAGACTTATATGTCTTTTGGTATCACATCTATTCTTCAGGTTTCCTCTATGCTCAAAGTGCGGTACATTTCACTAGCAGTTCATTATGGTAATATCTTTCCTCCCTTGTTCTTTTATTTTTATATATGGTTTTAAACATCGAGGACGATGTTCTCTTTTGTTTGGGGGTAGAAAATTTATCAAAATCGTACCTCTTTTGAAAATTTTCAGAAACATGTGATTTTAAACTTTTTGTGAAGTTAAAAATAAATTTTTATGATATGATTTGTCTATCATCCCTCTTTTAGAAATCTTGGAAAACCTGTGTTTGACCCAAAACTTACGTTTTTAACCTTAAATTAATTAATACCTATTAAAGCGTACTTGCACTATGAATTCCTAAACTCGGCAATTTGAACTATCACCTTTACAATCAAAAGTTGAAGAGTAAATATATTCTCAAGAAAGCCTTAAAAGATCACTAGTGGCGACTTAAACCCATAAGATTTGAGCTTTTCACCTTTTTGAGGGTTTTTACATATCTTAGAGTCACAAGTTGACTCAACTTTCTTTGGGTACTACATTTAGTCGTTGTATGATCTCATCATTTTTTTAAATTGGGCTTAATCATTGAGAATGAAATTACTTTCGAGTTGTAAGAAACATGTGTCTTGTAGTTTGTCCCGAGCACTAAACCGATTTTTCCATACACGTACCATTTTCCCTATCACATTATCATTCACCCATTATCATTTTCCATATTATCCTTATCCATATGTCCCAAATACCATCCATCATTGCCATTGTTTTTGAGAAAAAGAGTGTTTGAAATTTTCCATATAAATTGTCTTCATTTATGTTACGAAAAGAAAAATGAATCGCAATAAAAAAAATAATAAATAAATAAATAAAAATAGAAAAGAAGAAAAAGAAAAGCATGCGATCATAAATTCAAATAATGAAGACAATAGTCAGTCAAAGTGTGTTTCACTCCTCTCAAAACACCCCATCATTCATCTTCTTCATTTCATTATCTCCTCATACCATTCATAAACCACATTTTCACCCTTGGCAATGTGTTCGGGTAAACGAAAAGATTATATGGTGAATAACTTGACATTCTCAACATGGTGGTTAGCATTCCTTCATGAGATCATATTTTTTCATGTATCCATCATTTTCAATAAAGTGTGTGAGACATTTGAACTCGTTTACATTTACTCACCTCCTTACACACTAGAGAGATACACTTACCCAATTCTCAGAGAGTTCGATTCAGAGAGATATATCCTGTGAGAATTGGAGTCAAAGCGTGATCCTATATAGTTGATCTAAAAATTACTCTAATGACACTTAAGATTGTTTCAAATTAACACATGCTGAGTTTTAGGAAGGATTACGCTTTCGGTATTAAATAAATTTATATCTTATAATTGAATACGGTGTTCCTTGATGTCCTTTTAAAGTTGGGTTGTATAGCGTTTCATCGTCAAATCAGCAACTGCATTTAAATAAGTTTCGAATTTTGTGCGTATATTCACTGCAAACCCTCACGAGACATCACTCATCCTGTAGGGCAACCTATATGTTTAACGTTTTGTTGCACATGCTAAGTGCAATCGCCAGTGCCTGCGAAAGTGGCACACTTTTGGTTACTTATCTCTGTTTTTTCTCTAATTTTTGCTCAAGGACTAGCAATATTTTGTTTGGGGTGGTGTAATAAGCACCCAAAAGTGTCTATTTTATACTCCGAATAGATGCATTTTAGTTGCTCGTTTCTAATAAAATTGGCCTTATGTTCGTATTTTATCATTTTGCAGGTCGATACGCAGTTGTGGTACAAATAATTATAAATCAGATTATAACTTAATAGCGGTCAAAAGCGTGCATCGAAGAAATCCAAAGAGACCGTGAAGTGAGAAGTCCATTCTGAGCTTGTTGAGATGTGTTCCAAATACCCCGAAACAATACCGTAACCCTAACCTAAGCCTACACCGAGCCCAGACCATTCCCCGAGCCTCGTATGTGTTTAGTTTGTACCTTTATTATTTTTCTAGATTTTTATTTTGAGTCATCTTATTTTTAGGATTTATTTAGATTTTTCTAAGATTTATTTTCTTTTTTTCTATTTCTTTATTTTGATTTTTATTTTTATTAGTTTTTAATTTTTAATATTTATTTTATTAGGATTAATTTTTAAGAATTATTTTTTTCAATTTATTAGATTTTATTTTATATATTTTTATTTATTTATTTATTTTAGTTTTATTTTATTAGGATCATATTTTTTGATTTTAATAGAGTTTTATTTTATTTCTTTTTATTTTTAATTTGAGATGTTAGTTTTTTATTCTTTTTAGATATTAATTTATTTTTAGTCTAGTTTTTTTTTTTTTTTAGTAGTGTTATTTTATTTAAGGGTCCAAATTAAATACACACAACCCATACACACTCACACCCTACTTCTATACACAACACATACACACATATGCCACCTCACACCCACCATATTCCCATATACCCTACCTCACCCAAAAACACCCTATACCCATCTTCAACCTTGCAGCCACTCTCTCTCCTCTTTCCACCGTAACCAAACATCCACAAAACCCACAACCCCCTACTTGTTAAAACCAAAACCCAGCACCTCCGGGCAGAAGCTCCGGCGACCACGAAAAACCCGACTACGCCGTCCCACCTACCAGACCCCTCTGTCCGCCATCACCTCCGGCCATACCCATTTTCCCTCCCAAATCAGACCATCCAGGGCCGGTCCTGAGATTGATAAAAATTGACAAGGCCCCCGTGCAAAAATTGTAAAATAGGCCCCTTTTACCTGTATTGATATAAAAAATGGGCCCTCAATATATAAGTAACAAAAATGGATCAACGGGAGGCCCTGTGCGATCGCTCACTTAGCACATGCTCAGGGCCGGCCCTGAGACCATCCCAAGCCTCTAGACCCGCGACTCGGATCGCAAACCCGGGTCGGCGCACCAGCCACCTGCAAACCGAAAAACGCGACCCAACCCACCTGTCGCTCCCGAACCAGACACTAAAAACGTCGACCTCCGACGCCGTCCTACCTACCTCTGACCCTACCAGCCTAGACTCGAAATCCACCTCACCCACCAGACCCACGAACCAACAAACTCAACCCCGAATCCCCCAAAATACGGACCAAACCCTTACCCACCTTTTTACTTGGCTATCTCCAAATCCCAAAAATCTCTCTTCCAAAACAAAGCTTCGTGGCTTATAAAACAAAGGAGGGCAACTCACTTAAAAAAAAAGACTCTCTCAGCACAAGGAGAGAGAGAGAGAGAGAGAGAGTGTGTATAATATGTACATAGTAGGTACATAAAAAAATTCAGAAAAATACAAAAAAATGTAGTTTAGCTTTAGAATAATTTTTAGGTTCAGTTTTTAGTTTTCTTTTTGTAATCAAGTGCTGAAAATTGTAAAGAAGTTGGGCGCATGTCAAGGCGCATTTCAAGACAAATTTGTGGAAAAAATTGCGTATTGTATTTCTACATTCTCTTTTCAATTTATTTCCTTCTTGGCATATTATTTATTCTTGTTTATGCACACATGAGAATGTTTGGTTAAACACCCCGTTCAAGGGGTGGGATGCACAGCGAATGATGTTAATTTAATTAATTGGTTTTATTAATTTTATATTTCTAGGTAAATTAATTTTTAACTATCATCGATTAATTTATGTAACGAGAGTTAGTAAATTAATTGAACGAATTAATATTTGAATTTAGGAATCAAACAAGAGATAGGTTTTTCTGAAATTTGAATATTAATTCGGTGTTGAAATTTGAACATTGCTATTAATTTCATTAAATTGATCTTAGCGGGTAATTTTCTGAAAATAATATAAGTCCTATTTTTTCACTGTGCGACAATTTTAAATTAAATTTTCTGAAAATATTTTATTAAATTTATAGTTTTTAACGAGAGTTAGATTATCGATTTAATATTATCTCAAAATATTTCAAATAATAAATTGAGAAATTAAAATGATTGAAAATGTAGTGTAATCTCATCTCTTGACTTTATCACATTATTTCACTCTCGGTTGCACATTCTTTTTAATTATTTAGTCATTTTATAATTTTTAGCATTTATTAGTAAATTTTTCCCTTGAAATTGTTTTTGAAAATATATATATATATATATTTTTTCATAAAAATTTTTGGAATTGTACGTTTTCACATTTATTGTTTCACCTTGGAAGTTGAATTGATACCCGTACTTACAGCAAAAAAGAGTTATTTTTAGACAAGTTTTGTAGGTACTCAAGGGAATTTTGAGAGTGACTTTTGCACAACATACGCAAAAAGCACTTATCATGTATTCCAGTGCAAAATTAGTCATAAATTAGATAAGTGATCAGACCCTGAAAGCGCCCTGAAGGCCCCCAAAATTTAATTATTCCAAAAATATAATTTATTTACTTTTTAAAAAGATATGCGGAAGCGTAAGACGGTTCACAAAAACACCAAGTTTTAATTTACTCCAAAATTAAAATTAAACCAAAGTGAAATTAACATAAATACACACACAACTTAAATTTCACTTAAACCAATTTAATTTAAGAAAATTTGCCTAAGTCATATTTCTCAATTTTACCAAATTAGGCCAAACCAATTTTATCCAATTAAATTAATTGACTTGAATTAAATTATCTAAACATTACCCAATATTTAATATAGAACCAAATTAAAACAAGTAGTGATTAAAACCAAATTTTATCTTGAATTACCTAAGCATGCGTTCTAAGTGAGCATAGCAAGATAAAATAAACAATGAAAACACTACGCCGCGATGTAAGAGGAAAAACCCACAACGGGAAAAAACCTCGGACGGCCCTAGACTTAAGTCCACTAAGTATGGAATTACAATTACAAGACAGTAAGACCTACAACACACGACTCGATCCCTCTCAAGCCCCGACGCTTTTTCTTTCAAACACCTCCGCCTAGTGGACAATCCCGGAGTTCCACCGAAATCTCGGCCTTCACCAATGAGACATAGGTACACCGTCAACCACACATGGTGTCTTTCACCACGTGAGAATGAAGCAGCAAAACGAACTCTTCTTCTTTATGGGATGTAGAAGAAAACCCAAACTTCTCTTCAAACGAATGTAGAGATAAATCGGTACCAAACACTCCAAGCAAAGTATATATATATATATATATATATATATATATATGTGTGTGTGTGTGTGTGTGTGTGTGTGTGTGTGTGTGTGGAAGCTTGAAAAACATAAACTATGGGTGTAAAACTAAAGTGTATAATCAATTTTTCTTGAAAACTTAGACACTTTAAAACATGAACTTTTTCCTTAATCAATTTTGCTCTCAAACTCTCTCTTGGAGATAGTTGTGTATGAAAAGTTTATCTTTCCAAAGTTGATTTCCGCACTTAAATAATCAGTCAAAAGTTAGTGGGGAAAGATAATGGGAAAGTGGGTGAAAACTGTCAAAAACTGCCATTTAACTATTCCCGCCAAATCTCGTTCGAACGAGATTTGTCGTTCGAACGAGGCTTCTAACGAAGTTCTAGTGTGAACTCGTTAGAAATCTCGTTGGAAATCTCGTTCGAACAGCCATCTCGTTCGAACGACATTTCGAAGGAAGTTCCAGTGGCCAATATGGGAACTCGTTGGCAAACTCGTTCGAACGACAATGTGGTTCGAACGACAAACTCGTTCGAACAACATTTCGAACGAACTTCCAGAAAGTTTGAAAATTTCTATTTTTAGCCTAGAAATTTTATAAACTTTATTTAATGTTTTAATTAAATCTTTCTGAAAATAAAGAACAATTTTAATATGAACAACATCCAATAATAAATGCTCCAAGATCCTATATATATAATCAATATGCATTCATACCTTAAGAGCAATGGAATCATGTTGGTGACGTAGAAATGAGGTACTAACAAACTCAACAATGTGATGAAGATTTGTACTCTTGGTCGCTACGTCTTCAACAAACATGTTATAGACTTGAAGGATGATCAACTTGCTCTATCCTATGGCTCAAACGTTTTTGTCCGGAATTGAGCCAAAACTACAAAGGACTCAATTGGAAATTTGTGTTGTTACAAATCTCCCCCTTTAGCTATTCCGGGACAAAAACCAAATAAAAATCCTAAAGGGCCGTCAAGCTCTACTCAGATTGACAAAAGTCCCACCCAAAATAAAAATACAATGCTTGACTCAAACAACCCAAGGATCACAATCTTTGCCAGTGAAAGTTGTATCTTTATAATATAATTCCTTCACACTTAAGCAAACACATTACATGCATAGGGACTATCAAGCCAAAATATTTAATGCAAGTAAAGTAATTACTCCCCCTAAATCAATTCTCTCCCTTTATCAACTATGATCAACTTAGAAAGACGTCTCCCCCTAAGATAAATCTCCCCCAAACTAAGATACGATTATAATAGGTTTATGTACTATTTCTCTCCCTATCATTCTCCCCCTTTTTGTTCAGGAATAGACAAAGGTTAAAAAATCAAACATTAACTTATCTCCCACAAATAAAGTATATACACCCTCTAAACTAAGCACGGGATAAATAAAATGGGATAACAAAGTAAAACATGTAATTGTGCATAAAGTGATGTGAACGTTAAAGCACATGGGCAACAAACGCATAACTAATCCAACAAATAATAATGGATACCAGCTAAGATGCAAGAAACAGATACCAATATGATACATAAGTATTAAGCATGTGATATCAATAAAGAATGCAATAAGATGGATACCAATTATGAACTAAAACATATATAGACTAGAAAGCAAGGCAAAGACTAAACAAAACTATCAAATATATGTTTACACAATATATACCTAATAGACTTAAGTACAAACTCCGCCTGTGTCGTGGTCAACTTCTTATATTTCTTTTACACTACCGGTCCCAAGCCCGGATAAAGGAGGAGGGTTGCGTTAGGTAGCAACAATTAAATTTAGACCCAATCACTTAAAACATGTTCACGGAGTTCTCAATTGATTGCAAACTTCATCACATTTGAATATAACCTCATGTGAAAATATAGATTGAACTTAATGAACAAACATACACAATGCATACAATCCTAGCATGTTGATGATTCTACAAACCATTAGAGTCATGACATTGAAAGCGCAACTAGGATAAACGGACATTGTGCAAACCGTTGATATACCATCCAATATCCCTCAATAAGCATATATATTATTAATTTTGAATGAATATATCAATCAAACATAGGCCTTGGCAATTATTTTCTTTTTAATGCCATATTTTCTTTTTTTAGGCCTTTGGATCACGTATTTCTTTTAGGTCCAATCAAACGGTGGCTTACTATTCTCAAAGGACAATAAATCCTTTCGGAGCCCTTCCCCGTGAACATTTATATTTATCATTTTTTATTTCTCACAAATCTCACGTGCAACGAATTTTGACATGCACTAGTCCTCCTAGGTCACAAATATGTAGATGGCAAGATTGGTAGGAGAACTTCTCACAAAGCTCAAATATAAATATAAAGTTAAATTTCAAAACAGATCGTGCATGTGTGAATAGAGGCATATAAAAATAGAATCCCTTTAAGCAACACAACATCCAACTACTCCATGTAAGCATGGTAAAGAACATAATAAGGATTGACAATCTAAGCCAAAAGTTCTAGCCACATGGGAGCGTAAAAGATGGAATTCTAACACAAGTGTATGCCACATAAAGTGTGTCAAACTAAAATACACACAAAAACAATCTTTTTGAGTTTTTTGAAATTTTTAACCAAAACTAAAAATATATACTCAAAAGACAAACAAAAATCATTTGAATTTTTCATTAAGCTTAAATTACCAAGAGATAAAAACCCAAGTGATAAACAAAAATCTTTTTGTATTTTTCATTTAATGCAAACAAAAGAAATATAATACAAAAGATAAAGAAACAATCATAATTCTAGCATGTGATTAAACATGGAGCATAGACTAGAAAATGACTAAACAAGCATACATTTAGCATGAGAATTTAGAATGAAGAACAAAAGCTAAAGTATGCAAATAAAACTAACACATTCAACCTTTAGATTTTGCAAGGGAGGAAGCATGTGAAAGTAAATGAGAATCAAATACCCTATCTTGTAAAGCTACCAAGTCGGATCCCAAACTAATGATGAGTGACTATCTCGGGGTGTAGGAATCTTGGCTACCTTGGTTGCCTTACATTGGGATTTTCTAGAAAATCTTTTACGATCAAAACAATATTTCTTAAGATGACCTTTTCGACCATAATATGCACAATTAAAAACATGTCGAAAAGATTTAACTAAGGAGTGATCTCTAAAGGCTTTCCTAAGCAATTCTCCTAAAAAGTTGGTTTTGGCTTTTTAAGTTGATTCATTACAAGTATCGAAGCCTAAACCACAAGTGTCATTTTTAATTTGGACCGTTCCTAATATTTTATCTAATTTTTTCGAACGACACTCCAAATCAAATTTGACATTACTGTAGTCTTTTAATTTGTTTTCTAATTCTAGAATGTTAGACTCTAATAACACATTTCTCTCTTCAAACTCAAGAAGCTCCTTTTTCAAGGATTCCATTAAACCTCTAAGGCTATCTCTCTCGCCTTCTACATATTCTAGCTTTTCTCGAAGAGATCTCTCTCGTGTCCTAAGGTCTTCAACCAACACACTATTATTAATGACCTTGACACGTTCTCTCAAACTAGCTTCTAACTTCAAATTATCTCTTTTTAATTTAATTGATTCTTCATATAATTATTGAAAAGCATTTTGAAGTTCACTCACATTAACCTCTTCTTCATTTTCAATCACTCTTTCTTCTCCACTCTCACTATCATAAAAAATAAGGGAATCATAAACTTTGACCTCGGAAGTGTCATGTGTTTGAATATCTTCATCAGAAGATTCATTATCGGTGCTCACATGACTAGCCATAAAAGCCACAAAATTAGGCTTAGTGGGGGAATCGGGTCCCTCTTCGTTATCACTATCACTAAGGGTCGCATTATATGAAATGGGTCGCTTACCCTCTCTCTTTAGTTTAGTGGGTCACTCAGAAGCCCTATGTCCATAACCCTCACAACCAAAACACCTATTTGACTCGTCCCTATTTAAATTTTTATTAATAGTTTTAGGGATACTCTCGGCTTTGTCAAGCTTAGAAGTTTCAAATTTCTTAAAGTCCTTTTTAAATTTATCTTTTTTCAATTTAAGAAATTTTTGAAATTTTCTAGCAAACATAGCCTTGTCTTCCGAGTCACTATCACTCTCGCTCTCTACTACTTTTTCCCCCTTTTCGGGCTTTTAAAGCAATGCCCTTTTCAATTTTCTTTTCAGTTTTAGAGGAAAACATGTCTAGTTCATAAGTTTGTAAATCACCTACGAGCTCTTCTAATTTCATAGAGGCTAAAGTTGGTAAAGAATTTAAAACGGTCACTTTTGGAATAAATCTATCGGGTAGAGACCTTAAAATTTTCTTTACAATTCGGTTGTCAGGTATTTTCTCTCCCAAATTAAAAGAAGAATTAACAATATCTGGAAGTCTAGCATAAAATTCATCAAAAGTTTCTTTATCGTTCATTTTGATGGTTTCAAATTGAGTGGTGACGTTTTGGAGTTTCGAAGCTTTAACGACACTAGTACCCTCGTGAGTGAGTTGCAAAATATCCCACACTTCTTTAGCGGTCTCACACGCCATAATGCTCACTAAACAAGGCGTTTAAACATCGAGAATTAAATTTTGAAAGTTTAAATTCACCCTCACTCCATCTATCATCCGGTTTGGGAACACGTTCATTATCTACTAAATGAGTTGGTGGAGACCACTCGTTAACTACTGACATCCAAACCCTCTCGTCGATAGATTTAAGTGTCGATTTCATACGCGTTTTCCAGTGCGCATAATTAGAACCATCGAAAATAGGAAATTTTGAGAATGTGGAAAATTTCATTTTAGACAAAAATTATTTAACGGATCTTAACGAAATAATTTATCGCTTTGGCTCTGATACCAATTTGAAAGCACTCCGAAGGCCCCCAAAATTTAATTATTCCAAAAATATAATTTATTTCCTTTTTAAAAAGATATGCGGAAGCGTAAGATGGTTCACAAAAACACCAAATTTTAATTTACTCTAAAATTAAAATTAAACCAAAGTGAAATTAACATAAATACACACACAACTTAAATTTCACTTAAACCAAATTAATTTAAGAAAATTTGCCTAAGTCATATTTCTCAATTTTACCAAATTAGGCCAAACCAATTTTATCCAATTAAATTAATTGACTTAAATTAAATTAACTAAACATTACCCAATATTTAATATAGAACCAAATTAAAACATGTAGTGATTAAAACCAAATTTTATCTTGAATTACCTAAGCATGTGTTCTAAGTGAGCATAGCAAGATAAAATAAACAATGAAAACACTACGCCGCGATGTAAGAGGAAAAACCCACAACGGGAAAAAACCTCGGACGGCCCTAGACTTAAGTCCACTAAGTATGGAATTACAATTACAAGACAGTAAGACCTACAACACACGACTCGATCCCTCTCAAGCCCCGACGCTTTTTCTTTCAAACACCTCCGCCTAGTGGACAATCCCGGAGTTCCACCGAAATCTCGGCCTTCACCAATGAGACATAGGTACACCGTCAACCACACATGGTGTCTTTCACCACGTGAGAATGAAGCAGCAAAACGAACTCTTCTTCTTTATGGGATGTAGAAGAAAACCCAAACTTCTCTTCAAACGAATGTAGAGATAAACCTGTGCCAAACACTCCAAGCAAATTATATATATATATATATATATATATATATATATATATATATATATATATATATATATATATATATATATATATATATATATATATGGAAGCTTGAAAAACAGAAACTATGGGTGTAAAACTAAAGTGTATTAACAATTTTTCTTGAAAACTTAGACACTTTAAAACATGAACTTTTTCCTTAATCAATTTTGCTCTCAAACTCTCTCTTGGAGATAGTTGTGTATGAAAAAGTTATCTTTCCAAAGTTGATTCCCGAACTTAGATAATCAGTTAAAAGTTAGTGGGGAAAGATAATGGAAAAGTGGGTGAAAACTGTCAAAACTGCCATTTAACTATTCTCGCCAAATCTCATTCGAACGAGATTTTTCGTTCAAACGAGGCTTCTAACGAAGTTCCGGTGTGAACTCATTAGAAATCTCGTTGGAAATATCGTTCGAATAGCCATCTCGTTCGAACGAAATTTCAAACGAAGTTCCAGTGGCCAATATGGAAACTCATTGGCAAACTCGTTCGAACGACAATGTGGTTCAAACGATAAACTCGTTCGAACGACAAAGTTGTTCGAACGAACTTCCAAAAAGTTTGAAAATTTCTATTTTTATCCCAGAAACTTTATAAACTTTATTTAAAGTTTTAATCAAATCTTTCTGAAAATAAACAACAGTTTTAATATGAACAACACACAATATTAAATGTTCCAAGCTCCTATATATATAATCAACATGCATTCATACCTTCAGAGCAATGGAACCATGTTGGTGACGTAGAAACGAGGCACAAACAAACTCGGCAATGTGATGAATCTTTATACTCTTGTCCGCTAAGTCTTCAACAAACACGTCATAGGCTTGAAGGATGATCAATTTGCTCTATCCTATGACTCAAACGTTTTTGTCTGAAATTGATCTAAAACTATAAAGGACTCAATTGGAAATTTGTGTCCTTACAGACCCAATCTTTAGTACTCCAAAGCATTACATATATGAGGTTCAAGCCGGCATCATACATAATCAAAGAATGAGTAAAGCGATGTTCAAATAGTTCACGCGCGTTGCATCCTTAAGGACCCCTTGTTTAAATGGAATTCTTTTTTTTCGGGAGGCTTACATGAAAATGAGGGTACACCGATTATCCCTCAAAGTCAAATCGTGTTTTGGGTGGACCCTCAAATTTTTTGACTTCTAGTGTATGAGTTATTAGAATTTCAAATCGTAGGTTGTATAATAGTTAACTTATTTAATTTTTTTCTTTACTTTAGAGTTTTTGTTATTATTTTTGCTATGAGTGTTCTTTTTGCTATGCTTGATTCTAACATATTTTGTATATTCAATGGACTCGTACTGATCGGGGATAACTCTATTTGGGTAATATCTTTCTTTTGCTCTCTTTATGTTGTGTTCTTGATTTGCATTGAGGATAATGCAACATTTAAGTTAGGGGGTGTGATATATTCTTCCCCTTTATTGTTTAGGTTCATTGATTCGAATACATGTTCTTTCCAAGTGTGTTTGTTTTAGAAAATTTAAAAAAAAAATCCAAAAAATATTTTTCTTCAAAATAAATAAAAATTGGAATTTAAAAGCTTCAAAAATGTCACAAATAATTTGTCTCGAGTTGTAAAAATCAAATGCACAAATCCCAAATTGACCGAAGATGGAAATTGAAAGAAAATTGACGAATCAACGAATAAGTGTAGAGATTGATCAAACCCGGTGAGATTTCGAGCCTTTCAATTTTTTATGAGTTTTTAAATCAATCCGAGTTTATGATTAACTCAAAGTCCTTTTCAGCATTTTAATAAGTCGTTGATGATCTCAGTCCTTTGTTTTGATCGGTTATGGAAAATGAGTGAAATGTTGTCTCAAAATTCGTGTTAAATATATCTCTAAACTTAATTAATCTCGAGATGCATATGGTAATGTGATTAGCAATTTGGACAATGAAGTAGGCACTCTTTTGTTTAACCCAAAAAGGTTAACCATAATAAAGTTGTGAAAAAATTATCCCTTTGTAACCCACTTTGAGCCTAATAAAATATTTTCCTTTCGTTTGATAATCCGAAAAACCCAAATAGCCCAGAATTGTGAAAAATTGAAAATTCATCAAGTAAGTCAAAAGTGTGTGATAAAAAAAAGGGCAAGAAAAGTAAAATAGCAAGAAAAAAAAAGAAAAAAAAAGAAAGAGAAAAATGAGAAAATGCCCGAAAAAGCACCAATGGCCGTCATAAGGACATTTTCCAATTCCGAACATTCCATCCATTTCCATTTTTACCCTTTACACTTTTTAACCAGAAAAGTCCTAACCGAGTTCGAATGGCGAAATTAATTACTGCATGGAGAGCTAAGATATGAAAAGATAATAAAAGAGATTAAAATGGTGTGATTAAGAGATGAAGTTTCCCGTTTCCTAATAACTGTATTCCGATGATGAGATCTTTTCACAATATATTTCCTTCTTTTTAATTTTGTATGCTTGAATTTGTGTCCATTATATTTACTCTTTATATCATGCATACCGAGAGAAAACAACCACAATATGAGTGATTCGTTTGTGAGTGCATCCGTAAGAATTTGAATCAAAAAGAATTTTTGAAAAGTAACGTAATGCTCAATCGGTGGAAATTTGAGGTTTAATTTCTGGCTTTGCACACACACACTATGGTTTGAGACATTTGAATGTGAATTTATTGTTATTATTTTTCAAAAAAAATTAAATTTTACAATTTTTAAGTATTTTGATATTTATTTGAGTCAATAAAGAATTTTGTGGGTATATTCACTACAAACCCTCACGAGACAAAACTCGTCCTACTAGGGTAACCAAGGGGTTTAAAGGCTTATTGCAAATGTTCAATGCAATCGCTTACCTGCAAAAGTGGAATTTTATTTTAATAAAAGCAATTTCAAAAGTCAACTCATTTCTCTTACATTGCTCGGGATGCGCAAAGTTCTAAGTTAGGGGGATTTGATTAGGCATAAATTCTTCACATTTATTCCCTTAGTTTCAGGATTTTTATGATCTCGTGGATTGTAGATAGCTTGGATTTGTATTATATTTATTCTACTAACCCTTTTTAGCAAGTATTTCATATTTTGTGAATCTCTTATGTGTTTTATAGGTATTTCATACAAATTAGTGCGAAAGAGAACGCAAAACAGTGAAAGCAAGCAAGAAATGGGGAGTTTAAGGGCATTTTCATAATTTTACAGCCATATTCCAGAGTTAGGGAAAACTATAAAGTTGAATATATCTAAATTATAAGAACACGAGAAGAAACGGCAGTCAAATCGGAGCTCTGGATCAAAAGATATGGCAAGTCAAAGTTGGAGAAAGAAAGTCAAAGTTGAAATTAATTCTGGACGCTGAAGAGTTTCAATTCTTGAAATTTCTTGTATAATTCCTTTTTATTAGTTGTAAAACGTGGAGAGGGATGGGAAGAGTCATTTTTGAGATGTATAAAAGGGCAAACCCTAATACGAAGAAAAAGAGTTTTTTACTTCACGTTGTAGGAGACTAGTAGTTAGGGTTTCTTTATAGTTAGTTTTTCAAGGATTCTTGTATCCAAGAACCCTAGTTTTGAAGTTTGGCTACTATTCAAGATTCAAAGATCTATTCAAGATTCATCATTTATCCATTGCAAGTAATTTTAATTTATTATTTTTACTGCTTTCATAGTTTAATTAATTGTTGCCCTCTAGTTTTTCAATCCCAATTCAAGTCATGTTCTCAATTTTCTAGATTTTGTTATGAATTCCTCCACTTTCAGTTTTAAGTTTTCTTTTATTTTAATCATGTTAAGCTAAGTTTTTAAGGGTGGGGATGCATGAACCCAACCTGAAATGGTATGCATAGATATAAAATGTGTCCTCTAAATTAAATAAGTGATTAGATCGTGTTGTATAGTTTCACAACCATTGTAGACCTTTTGACCTCGTTTGCCCTAGGTAACTGGGTGCTTAAGGATGCAACGCGCATGAACTATTGCAACACTGCTTTACTCATTCTTTGATTATGTATAATGCGAGCTTGAATCTCATATATGTAACGCTTTGGAGTACTAAAGACTAGGTCTGATCAATTATCTAATTTATGACTAATTTTGTACTGGCATACACACTAGGGTTTAGGGGGGGGGGGGGTTATTCTTAACCCATTTCTTCATTCATATTAATTCCTTCTTAGTTAGTTAATTTTTCATGCGTAGGTTAATTTAATTGAATTTAGTTAATTAATGGATAAAATCCAAAAATCAATCATCTTTTTCTTTTCTTTTCTTTCAACATCAACTTTAGGATTAAACTACCTTACCTTTATCGTCACGTTCACACATCCTAACTCCATGTGGATTCGATACCCAGACAAACCACTATACTCCTTAAGAGTGTAGTTACAATTTTAGGTTTTTTGTATTGAGGTTGGAAGTCGATAACAACGACTAGCGTATTACACGGACACTCGGTACTCCAACTCGATCAACCGCGGTGTCAAGGAAGGAGACCTTGCCCTGAGGATATCATAGAACTTATCAGGCCACCCAGAGGAAATCCAAATCAAATTGGAGTGGCCCCTACATTCTAAAGAAAATTCTTTCAAGTGACGCCGCTATGTTGACAAACCTCAACGGAGAAGAAATGGCACGTCCAGTCAACCTGGACCATCTCAAGAAATTTTACCCTTAGTCCGAAATCTCAATATGATAAAACTATCTCAAGGCCCTTCTATTCTAAAAAAAGAAAAATTTCTTCATTTCCCCTACCCGAAACTACGTGGGACCTAATCCTCTAAAAAATATTCTCTTTTCAAAATGAAACTCATGAAATTTTCAAAACCCCCAGAGGTTCGTAGGCAGTCCATACGCCATACATGGTCATGGCCCCCTTCTTTTTCACAAATGCTATTCTTTTCTAATCTCCGAGAACGGAGGTCCATCTTATCATTTACATGAACAAAAGGATTATATATGCCTTAGAGATAGTCATAGATAATTCAAATTCAAAACTCATCCAAAGGCACAACAAAATATGATCAGAATCATTTTTATTTCTAATAAAGGAATACAACCGTTACATGAAGTATCAGTTAAGGGAGTTAAACATACCCCCCCCCTTCCACTGACAAAACCATATTTAAAAAAACCTAACCCTTACCAAGCTTCACAAATTACCTTAGCTTCTATCCCTAAACCCATAGAAAAACACCAGAATCACCCAAGACATAAATTACCATAGCTTCACAAAATGTTACCACAACTTCACAGAAATTATCCTCAACTACCCGATGACCCCGCTTCATCATCATTCCCGACCCCCGAAGGTCCCCAAGTGTCCCACTCCTGGTTAATACTCCGTATGCGCTCCATGGAGATTTACACCATGATAAGACTAGATAAAATCGCAACACCTTCCTCAATGGTGTCGAAGGCGATGAGCCACTTTTGCCTAGTCTTTTCCTCCATAATATTCTCCACTACCCACTTCCATAACCATTTTAGGTACTCCTCAGACACATGTCAAGCCCCTACTACAGACTATGATGAATGAGTAGACGGCTGGAGGCACAGCCACAAGGAGGCCAACATCATACGCAATGATTCTTTCTGGTCCTCCACTGAAAAGAAGTTTATTATGCAAGGAGGCAAAATTTATTACCATTCATCTTGGAGCTGAAGCCGCCAAGGGAAATAAAATTAAATATGATAAAGGCCAACCAACTGCACACATCGGTATTCTCCTAGCTACAAAATAGGATGCAAGTCTCCCAACCATGGCATTGACCAACGAAGACACCGGGCTCCGTGCTTAATAAATCAGTTTTACCCAGTTCTCTACCAATGGGCCAAAACGGAAGAAAGGCCAAACAAAGAAATTAGGCACACCCGTCAAGAGATACTTAGGTGGGTCCACCAGACGAAACCTCTCTGTAAGCCACATGAACACATTATCGAGTTCCCCCTAAGAAACTTAGAACAACCCTCTTTCCAAGGATCGAGACCGTTTAGAGATCATCCAACACCACCATCACAGGATTATGGAGGTAAGACATCCATGTTGCTATCGTAACCACTTGGGGATCGATCTTCAAATCCCCTTATCCCTAATAAAAGCCTAGCGGTAAGGCCCAAAGCAACAAATCTGGCAAAGCGAACATCATCAAAGCTCCTCGACCACACTAAATAAATAGCTGCCTGAAAAGAAATAGTACCTCCAATAACCAACGGTCGAGCCGTCAAAGGAGAAATATGGATGAGCTCCGTGAGAAATGCTCACACAGAACGAGAAAGATCGTGCATAGCTGTCGTGACACTGGGCTTGACCCCCAACATTGCTGAGAATTTCTCATAGGTAGGACAGACCTCGTCCGAACCAAAATTGAAGACATGGTTCTCGGGGTACCATAATTATACTACCGTTTCTAGCAAGTTCAATTTTATGGATCAATTATGCCACATAGAAAATGAGAAGCACATGGCCTCCAGACCTTCAAGATAAGAGGAGAATTATTCATACACGGGGAGAGCAATTCGGGGGAATACGAAATGAGAAGCAAGAAAATAAATGTGGATGTTGGTGGAGAAAACACACCCCATGCCCCTCCTTTTATACACAAAATTCTTGGTAAAAAGTAAAATTTCTGAAAATCGGCACACCCTTTTTTTGGAAAATTCCATCTTTCCACTTTTACCAAAATCAATTTCCAAAAAAATCCTTATTTTGAAAAACTACCCCTGAGTCGTTCCTTTTAAAATTACTCATTTTCTTTGTTTATTTAATAAATATTTTGCTCCAAAAATCATTTGTATTCTCAAAATAAATTATTACTCAAAAATATTTTACCTGAGTTCATTACTTTTGCTTCCTTTTTCTAAAAGAAATAAACATTTGGCCTTTCATTATCATCTCCAAACTTATCTCTATCTTTGCATAAAATAAACAATCTCAATAAAAAAAAAAAAATTAAAGGTGCATATAGGATAAGTCACTAAATCAAGAAAAATACCAAAAAGAAAAAGCATATTTTTCATATATATTCTTGCTTCACAATATTAGATTTTGCATATAGAAAGAAAATCCAAAAATACAAAAGGGACTCCACTGGAACCCTCAACCTTACCCTCAAACCCTCAACCTTTACGGTAGACCCGCTTTCACCAGTGACGAGTAGTGGATCCTCCATTCCTAAAACCAGAACCCTCATATGAAGTGGAAGGTAGCACAAAGCAGGATGGAGACGATATCTTGATATAATCAAATATGGAGGCCATCCAGCCCTTGATATCCCGCAATCAGGTGGTCGGCACCCGAACATATTGCAAGTAAAATAACAACAAAATACATATGAGTCAGTAAAGAGCAAAGAAAAATTGATGGAAACAAAGAAAGAGAAAAATTATACTTCAGCCCGGATGGCCTCATCCGTAAGCCCGTCAACCCCAACACTAATGCATTAGGACGGTACGGAACGCTCAGTGGATCCCCGTTACTCAGTCTAAAATTATAGGAAGGGGGAGTAACCTAAATGATCGGATCCTCCTCTTCCACCACCGCTACCGATGTACCGTCAACTGTGATGTGGGTTGATCCCATCGGTGCACTGGTACCCCTACCTGAAGTTGTGACGGGTGGGGGCATGTTCTCCACTTCATAGATATAGGAGGGAAGAAACTAACTCATCACAAAATCCACATAATCATAGCTCGTCATTGTGTTCGTGTAGTACATGTAGGGCTCACCTATCATCCCTTCTGCCCTGGCATCGTCATACATCTCTATCACCCGCTGCATATACATAGGGAGTGCTGACAGTGGGACCACAACCTCCTCCTCCATAATCTGCCTCACCATTCGCTCTCCCAGGTACCAGACGTATCCAAAATCATGTGTAATCAATCGCCGCATCTGTGCATCATGCCCGTCACCCCGATTTCCTGTAGAGTGACCCTAAGGAGTAGAAGGTCACCTGCAATCCCTAACAAAGAATCAATATCAACTAAAGAAATAAATATGCCAAGAAGAACTTAGAAAAGAAAAAAGGTAACCTGGTCACTCGTCAGGGCATTCAAAACCTGTCACACGACCATCAAAGGTAACGACTGGTTCGACCACCGATTGGACTTTTGCCACTGGAACATCCGGCAGAAGTCCCCCAAATCCTTATCCTTTAGGGCCATCAACCCTGAATTATGCCCAATCACCTCATAAAACCACATCTGTAGAAGACACGAATCAGTAAATAGAACAAAGGAAGAATGCAAGGAAATGCAGAAAAATAAAAATGAATCTAAAGTTACCTCTAGAAGGTACGTGGCTCTTATAAAAGTCTATCGGCAATATTGATTAAAATCATTCAAATAAAAATAAATGGATGCCAAAGTCAAGATCCCCCAATCATATAGATGGACGTTAGAAATTGTTCTCAAATAAGACAAGAACCAAAGTGGATGACGCCTCCGCTCGCCACCACCAAGCAGAAGAAAAATAAATAGACGGGTCATCTTTCTTACCTATCGCCCATCAGTAACATCCACCCTCCTCCTCAAGAGCATCTCACTCAAAACAAATATCCTGATAGAATCCACCGACATGATTCTACCCACATCTCCAAAATTTTCTTGCACCGCCTTCAGTGTTACCTTTAATGTGTAGTCCACCACCATTTAGAACCCCTCGCAATCCATCCCCAAAAACTACTGGACATATATGGGAGTAACGATCATCTCCCCTAATCCAAGATGGATTATGTGGGGAGTATCCCACCACCTCTACCTACGAGCACATAACACCGCAGTGGAACGCGGTGTCTCATCCAAAGCCTGCACTAACGAGCCAAACCCGACGTATGATACCATCTAGTGCACAACAGCAGGGAGATTCTCCCAAACCTCATTCATACTAGTCATACCCAGAGACTGAATGATTGAAGGAGCTATGTCAGTTTTCAAGAAAAAGAAAAACCCTTCACTAGCACAAGGAACAAAGAGAAAAATAAATTGGAATACCAAAAGTCACTGTACTTACATAGCCAATGGGGTTCTTCACCTTAGACGAACGGTGATATGCAATCTCGCGTAGTAAAATATACTCATTAACTACAGGCTCAAACAAATCAAAATCATTCTCATTGCCCAATGCAAGGGGCACCATAGACCTCCACTTTAGGCTGGCCTAGTCATCAATATCCAACCACTCATTATTGTACACCTCGCTTGAAGAAAAAGTCATCTTAAGAACAATTTTTAGAGAGAAAAAGTAGAGGATTCAAACACATGAAGGTGTGAAAATGGGGAGGGATCGGCCCCCTTTTCTAGAAGTTAAAGGGCCTACCGATCGACAGCTCCCATCCCATACCGATCGGTAGCCACCCTTCCCTTCTACCAAGGAAGCCTAAGAGTTTGTGACATTTCCGATTGGCACCCCGTCAAGCCTGCCTATCGATAGTCCCTTCCAAATTTTGTACACAAAATACTAGAAAATTCCAGAAATTGCCCAGAAAATTCCCAAAAATCCTACAAAAATATGGAATACTATTCTTCCTTGATAAAATGATTTTTAGATCACTAAGCCCCTTACAAACTCTCAAAATCCCTAACTGGATTAATCTTATACTCTTATCCCCATAATAATCCACAACGAAACCAATGATGTGATCGCATCCAAGTCTACTACAATTCCCCAATCGGAACCTCAAAACTAAACAGTGGAGTTTCAAGACAACACAATCCCCAGCGGAGCCATAAGTGCACCTAAATTTTCCCAGCAAAATTATTCTCTGCGCTATAACTTTAGGTCCTCAGCATCGACCTCGGCCCTAAGAATTGGTCGTCATACCTTTTAGTCCTCAGAATTGACCTTGGCACTCCGAATTGGTCATCACAACTTTAGGTCCTCAAAATTGATCTTGGACCTCAAAATTGGTCATCACAACTTTAAGTCCTCATAATTGACCTCAACACTCAGAATTGGTTGTCACAACTTTAACCTTGACCCTCATAATTTGTCATCACAACTCAAGGACCTCGGAATTGACCTCAGCCCTCGAAATTGGTAGTTGTAACTTTAGGTCCTAAGAATTAACCTCGACCCTCAAAATTGGTCGTCACAACTTTAGATCCTTAGAATTGACTTCGGTCCTCAGAATTAGTCATCATAACTCAAGGTCCTCTGAATTGAACTCGACCCTCAGAATTGGTCGTTCTAACTCCAGGTCCTCACAATTGACCTCAGTCCTCATAATTGGTCATCCTAACTTTAAGTCCTCTGAATTGGCCTCGGCCCTCATAATTGGTCGTTATAACTCAAGGTCCTCAGAATTAACTTCAGCCCTCAAAATTGGTCATCCCCAACATAACTTTAGAATTAACCTCGACCCGTTGAATCGGTCATCCTCACCTCCTTAGGTCCATAGAATTGACATTGACCCACTGAATTGGTCACCCTAGCCCCTTTGAACCAACTTTAACATGCCCTCGCCCCACTAAATCAATCATCCTCATCTCCTTATGTTCTCAGAATTGACCTTGACTACTGAATCGATCATCCTTGTCTCTTAAGGTCCTCAGAATTTACATTAACCTGCTGAATCAGTCATCCTCATTTTTTCAGATCCTTAAAACTGACCTCAGCCCACTGAATCGAGCATCCTTGTATCCTTAGGTCCTCAGAATTGACTTTAACCCACCGAAGCGATTATCCTCATCTCCTTAGGTCCTCAAAATTGACCTCAATACACTGAATTAGTCACCCTACCCCTTTAGAATTAACCTTAACACCTTCTTGACCTGTCGAATCTATCGTCTTTATCTTTTTAGGTCCTCAGAACTGACCTTGACTAGTTAAATAGATCATCTTCGTCCCCTTAGGTCCTCAAAACTGACCATGATCCTCTGAATCAGTCAATCCCATCCTCTAAGTCCATAGAATTGACCTAAAATCGTCTTCCCTAATATTGATTTGGTGTCGTTCATTCGAGGAACTTCACTTCTTTAAATCTCACCCGTCAAGTGTATTTCTATAGACAGGTCACCCTAGGACCCCCCCTAAGCAGCTCCTTAGATCCCTAGAACTCACTCATTCACCGTAAACCTTAGGACATACTCTAAGTATTGATCTAGAGGTTATCGGTCGTTATCGATCCCCATTTGACTCTAACCAACTTCCTTGTATGAGAATAAGATCAATGAATCTTCTAAAGTCTCTAAGTCCCCTTTCCAACGATCTGCCCCATGTGCGAATTGGCCTTACGGTTCGAACGAACAATCCGTTTTGCCTCGAAATTTAATTTAGAGGCCACTGGCTGCTCCCAGGCCCCGTTTAACTCTGGTTAACTCTTCATCATGACTGAAGCTCATTGAATCTTTTAAGGTATCTAAATCACCTTTCCAACAGTTTGCCCCATGCACGAATCAGCCTAACAGTACAAACGAATGACCTAATTTACTTCGAAGGGTCACTGGGCACTTTTGGGCCCTGTTTGACCTTAGTCAACTCTTCTAACTTAGTGAAGCTAAATGAAATCTCGAAGGTCACTGAATACCCTTTCCAACAGTCCATCTCGTGTGCGAATTGAAATTACGGGTTGAATGAATGATCTATTTTCCTTTAAAAACTTATGGTATATTGACTAACAGGCAGTTTCGAGCCCCGTTTGACCTCGATCAACTCCTAGGCCCATGAGTGGATCAACAGATTCTTAAAGGTATCTGAATAACCATTTCAAGGGTATTCCACGTGCATGATTCTAACTTACAATTTGCATTTTATGACCATTTTTTTTAAAATATGTCCCTAACTACCGAATGGCACCCCTAGAACCCTGCCTATTAGTGTGCCTGAGGTTCTTTGTCGATAGGCAGGTTCAAGATCCTACCGATTGGCACCCCCTTGTACCTATAAATATAGGCCATGGCCTCACTTTGAAAATAAACCCTCAACATCCCTCTCAGCAATTCAGAGGACATTCTCTCAAATTCAGAACGTTTTCCTTACTAAAAAGCCCATTTCCCACATTCCATTCCATCCTATTCATACTTCATTTAGTAAATTACTCCCCATATCCTCATACCACCTTCATCCCATTGCACGATCATCATATCTACACTCAATTTTCACTTCAAGTATTCATAAGGAGGTCCAATTCTCCACCCTTTTGTCTAAATTCTATTATTTTAGTGTTAGTTTCTTTATATCTACTTTAGCGCTTCATTTCATTACATCACATAAATTAATCTCAAACCTTTATTATTAGTATTTGCACATACTCTATTTTCAGTAAAAAAAGAAAAAGAAAAAATAGGGTTTATCTATAAATTTCAAAAGAGGGGTTCTCATTTCACATCCTCACACTTAAAGCACGTTTATCTCTACGCACACACATAAGAGAAATACACCGTTTGGATTTATGGGTTAAACCTAAACCTATGTTATCATCTGTCTACATGGACTTTGATGCCCCTTGGGATATGTAGGCGTCTTGGGAAAATATCGAGATTCAAGTCCTCCCTTATACACAATTGTTATATTATTTTTATTTTATTCTTAATGGATGTCATATTCTTCTGTGCTTGTGTCTTGTTTGATGTATACATTCTTTCTTCCATAACAACTTGTGATTTGGAAAATACTTATATTATATATTGAATTATTATTTTTGGGAACACTCCTAAGGATTAATTCACTCCGTCCTTTTTCATGATGCGAGTTGAATGATTCCATTCGCCATCTATATTATGTACATAAGCACACATTTCATAGAGTCTAACAGGAGAAGATTAACACATGCCCATGAGAGACCAAAAGGGAAGGATGGGTGTCTAACACTTTCCCATTCGGTAACTTAGTCCCCAAACCCTTGAACTACTTGATTTCTCAAGCATTAGTATTGTGCTTGATGTTATTCTCTCGAGGTGACGACATTTCTTTTACTTTTTGTGCAAAATAGGTTTGCGACTCTATCTCTACATATTATCCCACATTAACGATGGCTGAGCGCCCCAAGAAAGGGCGCAATCATGTGTGCACGCTAGAGGGAAGTCCCCCGATCCCCCTCGGGATGGCCATAGGTATCATAGCCATATTGCGCTATCAATCAACAAAAAGGTCAAGGACTGTGGTGTCCAAGAACTAGATCATGCCCTTGAGAAAATCAAAGAACCTATATAGGATCCGAGAGAAAAATTCAAGCCCAATTAGAATGTCCCCTACATCGTAAAGAAAATCCAATCGGGTGGCTCCATTATGCTCACAAATCCTAATGGAGAAGAAATGGATCATCCGGTCAACTTGGACAGTCTCAAGAAATTTTACCCCCAATCCGAAATCTCGTTATGCTAGGAATCTTCTCACCCCCTTCTATTATTAAAAAATATCCCTTCCACTCTATCTATTTAGAACTACGTAGGACCTAATCCTCTAAAAAATCACCCCTTTTGAATAGAAGCTCACAATTTGCAAACCCCAAAGAGGTACGTAGGCAGCCCATAAGAGACACATGGGCACGGTCCTTTCTCTCTGATAAAATGTTATTATTTTCCCCCTTCGAGAACAATGGTCTTCCTCATCATTTAAATGAACAAAAGGATTATGTGTGCTTTAGTGATTAGGATAGAAAGTTCAAGTAAATGAATTAATCAAAGACAAAATAAAGTACGTTGAAATCATTCATCTTTATTAAAAAAAAATAAGGGGTACAACTATTACATAAGTTATTAGTGACGGGAATGAAAAATAACCCACTCCACTACAAGCCTCACAAAAACATCAAAACACAAACAACACACATCATTACAATATTAAAAAAGATCGAGACATCTCAAAACTTAAGAAACCTTTGCACAAATATCTCAAAATCTACATAACCTTCTCACAAGCTTCATATTACCACACCATCCCCTTTCATCCACAAGATTTTCCTTTAGCTATGAGATGGGCCTACTTCATCATCATTGCCTTCCACCAAAAGTCCCAAAGAATCTCAGTCCTAGTTGTGACTCTAAATTTGCTCCATGCGGTGATAGGCCTTAATCAGATTGGATGAGACCATGACACATTCCTTCAAAGTGTTGATCATCACAAGCCATATCTGACTAGTCTTTTCAGCAAGCATCTTTACAACCACTTGTATCCACAGCCAATTCAGATAATCCTCGAATACGAACACAGCCTTTAGAACGGACTGAGACGGATGAGTAAAAAATCAGCGGTGTTTCCACAAAGGCCCCAATATCATTCTCACTAACTCGTTCAGGTCCTCCATGGGAAAGAAGTTGGTTATACAGGGAGGAACGATTTCCTCCCATACTTCTTGGCGTATAATCTGCCATGGAAAATAAAAATTGGCCTCACGAAGGCCTAGTAATTGCACATACCAGTAATCACCCAACTGCAAGATAGGTTGCAGATTGCCCCACCATGGTACGAATCAATGAAGACTCCTGGCCCCATGCTCTATAAATCTAATTCACCCAATTCATTATCATCGGGACAAAGCTAAATAAAGACTGAGAGAAGAAATTGGGAACGTCGAATAGAGGGTACTCGATAGGAGTCTCTAAGTGCAGTCTCTCCGATAACCAGATGAACAGCATAACAGAGATCCCTCGTAAGAAATTAGTCTGACCCTCTTTCCAGGCATCCAGTCCATTAAAAGTCTTTACCAATATTACAACAACTGGACTACAATGGTAAGACATTCACAACACTATCGTGGTTCCTTGAGGGTCAGTCTTCATTTCGTTTAACACTAAAAGAAGTCTGGCAGTTAATCTCAGGACTACGACACTAGCAAAGCCATTATCAGTTAAATCTCTCCGTCACAAGAATTTCAATACTATCGAGAGGATGATACTTCTTGCATGCACTAATGGTTTGGCTGTTGGTGGAGAAACATAGAGTAACTCGGATAATGATACACAAGGAGAACGATATAAATTCGATATGGCTAATGCTACACTGGGATTGACACTCAACATCACAGAGAACTCTTCATATATACACGTCATCTAGGCCAAATCCTAAGATATTATTTTTAGAATACCATAATTACACGGTCGCTTCTAGAAGATTCCAAATTATAGGGCGGTTATGCCATAAGGAGACATGGAACAAGATGAAAGCTTCGTAATTAAAGTTGTAGAAGCACATGGCCTCTAAGACTTCGAGAAAAGCCTAGAATGTTTCAGACATTAAAATATCCATTTTAGAATAAGAATAAAGATTGCAAATGAAAGATGTTTGAATTGTGGTGATGAAACCCCCATTCAAAGTCCCCTTTTATACTAACAAGAACTCATAAATACAGACAACTTGAGTTTCTTCCAGGACCTTTGTTCCTAAGTACTCATAAGTACAGAGGAAGTACAATTAAAGTTAAGGAAATAATTTTTACCTGACATTATGCCGATAGGAAGGCCAATGGATATGCCGATCGGTACCCCCTATTTTTGGAAATTCTTTACTTTCCTCTTTTGCATATATCATTTCCAAAATAAAGACTTTTATTTGTATAAAATTAACATGTTGGTAAAATCCCTCTTCAAGTATTTCTTCTATTTGTTCTCTTTTATTCTATTTATTTTTTCCAGAAATGAAAAATCAACATAAAATTAAAGTGCACATAGATTAAGCCACTAACTCAAGATAATAAAACAAAAAGATGCGTTTTATATATACTTGTCAAACATGATTACATTGCTTCTTTAGGTATGAAAAATAAGAAAAAGAAAAAGAAGAGATAAATCAAGACGCAGCCCTAATCCTTCAAAAACTCAATAAAACCTCTATATTAGGGGCCCTCACGAACATGCTTCCCCCGGTAATGTGCGGTAGACCCCCTACTCCCGAAACTGGAGCTCTCCTGAGATGTAGCCGGTGGCACCATGCAGGAACTGGATGACTTCCTCACATAGTTGGACACTGATACCATCTAGTCCCAAATGTCCTATGGACGGGTCATTAACACGCGAATAGTATGCAAAATAACCAAACCACCAAAAGTAAGATAATTAGTAATGAGAAGGAGAAAATCACAAGGCAAAAAGATGAAATGAGGAATAGAAGTCATACATCTCTTCAGAGAATCTCTTTGGGAAGACCAATGAAGCCATCTATCTCTGTATGAGGGCGATGAGGCACCAAGACCACCTCCTCACTGCCCACCCGAATATGATAAGAAGGGTGGAAATATGGTGGAAAGGAACCTCCTTCACATTCGCTGTTGCACCTCACCCTATGCTATGGTCCGATGCCTCTAGTATGCTGGTACCACTCCCAGATCCCAATGCAGGTGGAGTCATATTCTCCACATTATATATACACATCGGCATCAACCATCTAGTCATGAAATCTAGCTAGTCATAGCCTACCGTTATGTTAGTATAGCGTGTGTAAGGCTCGCCATCGGTCATCTCCACCCTTGCATCATCAGACATCTCCTTCACTCGCCTCATATATTATTGGGGAGTATACGATGGGACCTCCACCTCACACTCCATCACCTGCCTTACAACTCTCTATCTCTCCTAGGTATCATACATACCCGAACTCATATGGCACAGACTCCCCATCTGGGCACGCATGGTGCAAAATA
Organism: Sambucus nigra; assembly: GCA_949130495.1. Classification (NCBI taxonomy): domain Eukaryota; kingdom Viridiplantae; phylum Streptophyta; class Magnoliopsida; order Dipsacales; family Adoxaceae; genus Sambucus; species Sambucus nigra. The sequence goes on along the minus strand of OX422213.1, from coordinate 415,343,029 downwards.
AAGTATTGAAACCACATAAAAACAAAATCATAAGCCTAACTTGATTACTTGTTAGGGCATTCAGTGCCTCCCTCACATCCTTTAAAGATAGGGTCCGGTTCAATCACCTATATGACTTCCTCCACCTGTACATCCTGGACAAATCACCCGTCTCACTCGCATTTAGGGATATCAACCCGATGTTGTGCCCGATCACCTCATAAAACCACGTTTGTAAAAGGCAATACATATGTCAAAAGAATGAAATGGAAAGACAATAGTAAAATAAGAGGAAATTGAATCTAAAGATTACCTCCAATAGATATGTGGGCCCTGTAAAAGTCTATCAGCAACACCAACTGAAATCATCCAAAGAAGCATAGAGGGACGTCAGCGAAAAGATCCCCAATCATATATATGGATCTCCGAGATGATCCTCATAAATGAAGAAAACCACAGGTGGATGACATCGCCACTCGTCACCACCACAAACCCTCCCAACAGAAGAAAAATATACAAGCAGGTAACCTACCTCACTTGCCACCCATCAATGTCATAAATCCATCTAGATAGCAAGGTCTCCTTCAACGCCGATATTCTGATCGAGTCTCCAGACATAATCCAACCTATGTCACCTAAGGCAGCCCACACTGCCACCTCATAAATGCATAGGGTACGATCCACCGCTATCTACTGGCCCTAAAACCCAGCCTCATCAAATGATGAATGTATAGGGGAGTGATTATCCACCACTATCTGATGGTACACCACTATTCGAGTATGTAGTGTATTTCAGATTACCCATCACTACTTTCCTGATCACCCATGACAATCCTCTAATAAAATAATTGATCTTCTCCATCTCCTAACACCCTATTTCTGGAGCAAAGTGTATCAGCAGAGTAAATTCCTTCTCATATTCTACAATTGTGCAGTTATCGTACTTCATTCGATCCAACTTTTCCCTTAATGCTTCCTTCTATGATGGAGGGAAATATTTCCCATTAACTATAAAATGGTCATCTATGCCTAGTCTTCCAGGATGGTAACAGACTCCCACCACTATAGGTCATCCTCTACCAGTCTGAAATTATTTATCATCTAGAACTGAATGTCATTACACTCTAGTAAGTGTAGATATCGCTCGATGTCACGCCTCAATTGCTGCTCAACAATAGGGTATGTAGATCACACGAACTCTGGTTGGTTCCTTTTCTCAAAGGAGGTACTAGCAGTCTCTTAAGAGGATATAACATTCTAGGCAGGCTTAGGTGCGACCAATGGTGGTAGAGGTAAAGGTGGTGGTTATTTTTGTGGTTGCTTCATGGCTTCTATAGTTGCAATTATCGTCTATGCGATAATAGTTGTCAAGTTTTCCTGCACTATTGAGGGTGCCTATCCGTGCTACGGTAGTGGAGATGGTTAAGAATACTACTGGGGGTGTCACTTCCTCTGACTCAGCTCTACTAGATAGTTGTGATCAGACAACTCGTCGGCATCATGCGTTCACCATATGAAAGATTGTAAACAAAAGCATATAAGTACACATATGAAAATAAAATTTAAAATCTAAATGATAAGCTCTAAAGTATCAAAGAACGCTATGCAAAAAGTGATGGACACACTCAAGGTCCTTAGGAATCTACAACCTAGAATGCTCTGATACCAATTGGGACACTCCATAAAATTTAAACTAGATTGATTAGGTAGAAAGTAAAAAAATAAGAGTCTAAACAATTGAGTATCATTATAACCATGATTGGAAAATAAAACTAAGACATAATGTACATAACGAAATATAAATGAGTGAACCATAATAACCAAAATACCCTAATATCAAATCTAACATAGAAATAGTTACCTTACAAACAATCACCATCTCATAATACAACCCCATACCAAATTTAATCAAATAAAAGAGTATACTTACTTAATGAACTAAATTAGAGATAATAGATAAAAGAAGTAGAGAAGCATGAGCACGCAAGATTGACACCTACATCCTACGAAAATCCATAGAGATGAGATTAAGTCAGAATCAAGGGTGAGGTTGCACTGGTGGCCTGTGTCCTAAAGATAGTAAATCAATAATGTTAATAGAAAGTCTATGAAGTATAAGAATATAAATGAGTTTGGGGTGACAATAAACTATGCATTTTCTTCTCATATTTTACTTTCTTTTAAGTGATCCCAACTCAAAACAACCCTACATGACATGCATCTAATCCCAAACCCATATTTCCCCATGATTAAGTCTTATTAATCTTAGTGGAACTATTCTTAACAAATCCAGTGTTAATCATATTATATGCCATAATTGTATAATACCTTAGTACAAGTATTCATTACATCTACATTAATATAATACATTCATGGTCCAACACTCTTACCTTATACAATGGCCCTTCTTAATCCCACATAAAACGAAGGCCTATCCTACCGCCTTCGAGGATCGCTCGCGCGTACTAGGTATAGTTATAGGTTGTCCCGAACCTATAACCATCAAATCATCTCCAAAGGTATAATCACTATGCCTTCACACCAGTCATATATCCCCATAGCCAAAGATATATGAAAGGATCAATTGGAGCATCTTACTCTAAATACAATGGGAATTTCAACACGTAATGTCTGGGGTAATCATAACTAAGGTAAGCCCATCACATCGTCACAGGGTACCAGTGTAATTATTGTCACTCAATTAATGTAAAATCGTCTAATAGCATCAAGGTACTAATGCAATCTTCATCTATCGTAACCCATACATATATGATATCCCATCTAGTACGTATCTGACGAGTACACACCCGGTATATCATACATAATACACAAAATAAGTAAACTTACTACACATAAGGATTACAAGTTTGTCATCCAAATTCTAACTTACTTACCTCCTAGTGAAGTAATTAGAACCACGTAATTAAAGTTCTTACATCAATATCTTACTACAACCTAATTCCCAAAGTCCATTCCACTTTTCCTTTTTCATTAATTTAGGTAAAATACCAAATATGACTTGGCCATATCAATGATCCTAAAAATTACCCGTTCGCACCATTCGTGTGCACGGACCATAATTGTGGTTGTTCACATGGATAAACTACGAAACCTTCCAAAGTTCCATTTTTCTTCAACCTACAATCCTGTAACGATTCCTATGTGCAAAATATACCATTTTCGTATACTCTAAGGTCCTAGCCCCTCAAATTGTACCCTATTTTGTCATTCTAACTTCACAAAATTCCATTATTTATGAACTTTAATAATTTTAGTTGCTTTATATAACAATTCGAGTCATTTTTCCAGACTTAAGGCTACTTCACTTTTGTCCCCAAATCCCAAGTTTCTCTACCATTTCATGACGTATAAAAGGGTATTTTCCTCAGTTATGTAAATCTAACATTAATTAAATTATAATTCATCCATATTTGAAAATTTAATATTTTATTTCATCAACTATTCTAGAAACATGAAATTTAACCTAAATTTCCTAATTTAACAATTCATAAATTATTGATTTAACAATGTAATAAAATTATACTAAATTTAGGTTTAGAATCCAATGAGTAAGGATACAATAACACAAAGTCAATTATATCAGTATGCAAAGTAAACTTTCCTTAAACAATTATATGACATTCCAATCCAATTAGACCAATTCCTTTTTCTCCATTTCCACTTACCCTATATTTCTTCTTCTTCAATTAGAGTCCGTTCTTTAGCTTTAAAGGTGTAAAAATGATTCATCCTAACCTTAATATCTCCTTTTATATGGATGACAACAAAATTTAGGCTAACTCTCATATGGTCCATGGCCCATTAAGTCTAAAATCTAGCCCAAACAATATACTAGCCTATGGGGCTTAAAACCCAAAATTTTAAGGTGTTAACCCCAATTTAATTTACATTTATCCAATTAAATTTATCTTTGACTTAATTACAGTTTAATTTCAAATAAGTACCAATATGCATATCCAGAATAAACTATGATAATTTAGTGATGACTCTAGTTATTATAGATAAGTGCACATGCATACACGCGTTGATTTCAAATTTAATTAATTAAAAGTCCTTTAAAATTTAAGGGTATTTCAATTGTTGATGGGATCAATATTCCCATCATAGATTTCAAATTGGGATATGAAACAGTTCTTAGGAGCTTCATAGCGTTAAATAGATTTAGAGACATATGCCTTCATTTGACTGATGAGGACCCTCATAAATCGTTCCTAGGTGGATCTGACCTCATGATGAGATGAATGCTCATCCATTTCTTATCTAATGAGGTTGCAAAGATCTCTATTGCGATGATTCCTTATTGGTCCTTTCTTCTTAGAGGGCTCCTTCAATTGGATTTATCTTAATCGTGCCATAAACTCCTTCCTCGCTTATAAGTTTTACTCGCCTGAGGGCTATAGGTATATGTGTGGCACTTATGTTTGTCCCCATGGAGATCCTACTTTATTTTCTTAAGGTCACGATGAAGGTGGGAATTCTCTTCTTTTTGGTGGCATGTGGCGTCCTCTTGTTGACCGAGTCATGATTCGTAGGCATACACAATCCGTGAGATTTGGTTAGAATAAGGTTGAACATTTCTTTCTACGGTCTACTCTTCCTGTGGTCGATAACATAAGTTAGGATTGTTATGAATCCTCTTAGGATGTACCTCAGACCTGACTCTGGGAGCCTCAAGTCTATTCTAATCGTTATGTTGGCCTCCATGAGGTGACATGTGTTGGCCATGTGTGTGACATGGTTGATTATTGGCTTTTCTTAGATAATAGAAATAAATTGTTTCTCAAAGACGATGCCAATTATAAGTGGTAAAATTGTACTAGCTTTTATTCAACACAATCAAAGCCGAGCAAAGTAAAATGCATTTAAAAAAAAAAATTATGTAAGTGGTTCGATAATGTGCTTACACCCATGTGTGTTTCTTTCTCTTTATTAATTGTCCATTGATTACAAATATTATATGCCCCATTTCCTAAGGGTGAGGGCTACATGTATAGAGAACAAAAAGCGGTTGAGCCTTGTGGAAGTCCATGAACTTAGATAGATATCACAACTTGATCGATCGTATCTAATTTTGATATTTTCACTGATCGACCTGAGTCTATCTTTATCCTCTTGAAGTGAGATCGTTTGATGAGATTAAATGACAGGTGGCTCTTTCCCAAGTGTGGCCGAATAATCCCCCCTAATGACAGTTTTAGATTGAGAGCAATAAACCTCCTAATGGTTTTAAGGACCATCATCTACAATAAAAATAAATTTTTCTCATCTTTTAGCAACATTAACATTTTTGGTTCGTCAAAAGGAATATTACAATTGGCAACTTCAAGGTGATGTCACGGAATGGACCCTTTTAATTGGTGACTTTGACGATAAACTCTTGGCGTTAAGGATTGGTCCAAGCGACATCCATTTGAGGTAGCAGAGGAATATTTAAAAATAATGAATGAAAAATAAAAATAAAAATCAATTTTTTGACACAATGTTTGTGTTGATGAAAGCCAAAACTTATTATGGAGAATAAATTTCGATGACAAAAATATATTTCGTAAAAAGTATTACACTATGCGATAGACATATGAAGTTGTTAAAATGTATGACATTCTGCAACATACCGCTCTTGTTTCATAATAAATAACATTTTGCGACACAACATAATGTCAAAAACATGTCTTTTGTGATACAACCAAAATTGTTTCGTTGAAAGTGAGGTATTTTACGATGTCTAAATAACTAATTATTAATTATAAAACATAATATTTCATTTTAGCGACATATATATCTGCCACCAAAAGACTTGTATTATGCGGCGCAACTAGTTTGTGTCACTGGAGACATCCCGATACATAAATTTCGCGACACGATGGCGACATAAATGGTATGTTGTGAAAAGACTTTGGCAACATAGTTCAAATGTTGCAAAAATTGGGTTTCCTTCTTGTGAGGGAGCTTAAGAGTTTCACATAACTTGTATTATAGAATACAATGGATGAACATAAACCAAATCTCTGTTGAAAACCTCGAAGAATAGGCCATGACACAGGTTCCAATCCACATAACCACAAAAAATATCAAATCCTAGATTTCGAGAGAGTTTGGTGAGCGGCTTGATGTGAAAAAGGTGTAACCTTTGTTGAATCATTCCTATGAAAGATGATTGATAATTCCTCACTGATGAGGCATAAACTTTGTATTTAAAATGTGAGCCATTTGGTATTTATGCTCTATACAAAACAAATACCACAACTTGGCACATTATAAAATCGAATCCACAAGGAACGATTTTTAGGTTTAAATTGATTTAAAATTTAGAAAAGCGAGAAAATAAAAGATGATATGGTGAGAATAAAATTAACACTAGGCAATAAGTAAACTAAATTAAATTACAAAAATAAGATTAGGATCACATCCCCACCATGGATAAACATAATGGATTAAGGAATTTGGTTCACAAACACTATTAACTGAGCATATTCAATTAATTATAAACACTAGATATGAAGAAATAAAATTCATATATGAAAGATAAAACTTTTAATCGAAAATGGTCACAAACGGATTAATGTTGCAATATCGCTATAACCACTACAATAGTGTGACAAAGGAAGTTAAATGCCTATTATTCCAATATTAATACACGATGTTTCAATTAAAAGTGTTTCACCCCAAAATATAGATATCATCAATGGTGGAAATATTATCCCAATCTTTAAACAAGTAAATAAACATGGTAAGGACAATAAATACAACTAATTAATAAATGAAAACAACAAACTAACCAACAAAAAATAATTGAATTGAATCAAAACTAAGTTACAAAGTAAGAAATAAATCTATTGATGACAATAAAAATGAAGAAGATGATGAATAGTAGCGTTACCCACCAAGCTCTAGGAGAGAGCAATGGAGGAAAGCTCCCAAACACCAAAATATCAAACTAAACTAACCTAAAAAAGAAGATATATCATCTAATAACATCTCACTTAATATTTATAGTAACTCGGGAAAAGAAATAAAAGTTAAAGAAGACAAAAAAATGAAATTTGGGAGATTTTCAACCCAAGGTCGGCTCGGGACGGTTTTGCAAATATCACATAATGATGCCATAGTCTAGTTCTAGTCCGATTTCACGCATCAGTATGGAAAAAATAATAACGTCCTCATTCAGACTCAGAATTATGGATGGTCAAAAGCTACGCGAAGATAATTCAATGCTTTACATGTTGGTCTTTTGAAACCCTCCAAATTGTGCAGTATAAAAAGACTAAATTACCCTTGAAGTTGAAGCAAATGCTAAAACATTTTGAAAATAACCATAACTTCCTCATTCGAGATCGAACAAATGCATGGTTATCGGTCACGCAAAGATAAGTTGATGATATACATGTTGGTAGTTTTATACCATCCAAAATATAGTGTTTGAAAAGAACTTATGACAAAACTCTCAAAATGCAATCACACTTCACGCTTAGCACCTTAACACACACACACACACACACACATACACAGACACACAGATATATATATATATATTTATATATATATATATATATATATATATATATATATATATATATATATATATATATATATAGAGAGAGAGAGAGAGAGAGAGAGAGAGAGAGAGAGAGAGAGAGAGAGAGAGAGAGGTTTTCTGTTTAGCGAGCATAAACATAGGAATTAATGCATAAAAGGGGGGCTAAAAAGCATAAGTATAAAGGGTAAATAAATGCAATATTCTGAACAAATCACACCTCCTAACTTACACATTGCTAGTCCCTAACAATGAAGTGCAAAGAAACAAAAACTTAAAGTAGCACCAAAAGAGGGGAGATATGTAAAAAGGAGATAAATACCACTTTTGTGGGCGAACGATTGCATTTATCATATGCAATAAACCATTAAACCCCTAGGTCACCCTAATGGAGGAGTGTTGTCTCGTGAGGTTTTTTAAGAATGAAACCCACAAATATCAAGTTTCCTCAAGAGTATGCCCAACTAACCAATGTAACAATCTAAAAAAATAATAAAAAATATTTGAACAAGCTATTTAGCATTAACATTAATTGAATAATTTCATTGAATTGAAACCGTAAGTGAGAGAGGAAAAGTTAGCACATGAAAAATATTTTGGTCTGGAAAAACTTTTATAAACCAAAATAAAAAGCATTAGCATGATATTCAATCATATCCGGTGTATACACTCAAATTAAAATCTCTATAAAATGGGGTGTAACACACACGGGACATGCAGGCATAAAGAGTAAATGTAAATAGAAACTAGGCCGAGCACATTTCATTAATGAATAATGCTATATATAAATAAAAATATATAATCTCAATAAAGGATACTGTTCATCAAATGAGGTGAAATGCATTTTCACGGATTATCGCAACTATTATAACTTTTGAATCACACTCACACTAGGATCAAATAGGACTTTATAACGGTTGTAATGTAGTTTTAGGGTTAAGGTGTATGAAATGAGAGGGATATTTACGGATTCAAAGGTGTTGGGGGATAAAACACTTGTGATAATGAACAAATATGCATAATTTCAAATTTAGAATATGATTTCCATAACAAGAAATCGATATGACATTAGAGAGTCACAAAAATTATTGAATACTATGTACAACAAGGAAACTTTCTCTTTATCCTTCTTTTCTTCTTTTTCTCATCTTATTATTTTGTTTTCTTCTTTTTATTTCACTTTCACTTTTTCTTTTCTATTTTCTTATTCTTCTCAGTTTCACATGCTTAACTACAACCACATAACAAGAACATCATTAAATCTGAAGTATCATTTTAAACAAAGGTATGGAAGGTGATATATATGTGGTTTAAAACTCTAATAAGGAGTTGGTTATGGGATTTTTGGGTTTTGTCAAAAAAGACTAATATTTAGGTCAAGGGCAATATGGGTTAATTTAATAAAGAGGGACTATCATCGTTTCCTAATGCTTACGCGATTCTAGAGTCAAAACAACCTTGAAAATCATGCTCAAGTAACACATTTCAATATCAACTCATTTTAATGAACGATAAATGAAAGAATAGTGAGATTACCAACGACCTTAATTTTTTCAATGAGGAATGAGTAATGTATAACACTCACAAATGAAGAAAAGTACAGTGCTCACTTGATGTAAGTATATATGATGCAAAGAAAAGATTACCGATTTATAAACGTTTTAAACCAAATCATTTAAACAAGAAAAGCGCATGTGCTCATGGGTTTAAAGTTTAATTCATGAATTTTTTCATAATATTAATGATTCGAGGACTAAAGCCTAATAACTTCTAAAATCGAGAATATGCATCATTGAATTATTTATTGGATCGGGGCCATTTTTGAAATTTATCATCGAAAACAAAGGAAAAATTTTCACTACAGAAGAAAAAGGAAAGAAAATATATATATTTTTATTTTTATTTTTTTACAACAAAAGCATACTTGGTAAGAAAATGTAATCAAATCAAATAAACTATCAATGAATGGGAAGAGAATAAAATTTCAACTAATTACACTAGACTATAATTAAAAATAAAAATAAAACAAACTACTATATACAACCTACAATTTAAATATTTAACTAACTATACACTAGAAGTTGAAATTTTTAAGGGTCCACCAAAAATACAATTTAACTTTGAGGAATCAAAGTTGGTCGCACATTTGAGGGCGTGCCTCTCAAAAAATAAGAATTATATTTAAACAATGGAAGGAATGTATAAGGCGTAAGAGATGAACCATCGACAATTAAACGTTTTTGGTGGATTATGAGGGGTATGGATAAAATGGGGTACAAGACCAAATCATTCCCAAGAAAATAAAAATCACCTCCCAATGATTTTTTTAGTTGGAATGGGAGGTAGGGAAAATTCAATTGAATAGCCCATTTATGAAATCATCTCGATAAAACACTCACATTCAATAATTCGATCAAATTTCTCCAGACTTTCATCTGATTCTTGCGATAGATTTAATGGTTCAACGATGGTGTGGAACCACGAAAAAGACGGGCCTTCAACCTTAGAAGAATTTAATATATTGAAAAGAGGTTGAAATTCAAAAGAGCTTGGATAGCTCTCAATGATTTATTCTTCAAAAAAGGGTGGAGGTGAAACACAATTTTCAACCTCAACCAAGATTGCGAAAGAAGAGATCATTTCCTCGAGTTGGGAATTTATGTCTAAAAATCAAGCTTTAAAAGTCTCGACTTGGTAATTAAATTCCTTTTCTGCTAACTCTTAATCAAACCAACAATAAGACATAACATCATCTTGTGGGGTTTTGGTCATAGTTCGAGTAATTCCCATTTCGCTAAGTTTCCCAAAATTCTTTTTTAAGGCTTTGGCTTTCAAGAATTTTTTCATTTTCAAAAATTTTTAGGCATTTACGCATTATCTTGGGAGCGTAACTTTGAGTAACATTATCATAACAATTAAAACTATTTAAGGAGTTTGAGTGAGACATTTTAAATTGGTCGATTCAAATATGTGACGAGCAGCCAAATTTCATATTTCTTGATAAAATTTAGTACAAGTCACAAAGAAAGTAAAGAAAATATACAATATATATACAAACTACTAAAACACTGAAATCCTAAAATGCAACATTCCCCAGTAATGACACCATTTTTTATGAGGCATAAACTTCATATTTAAAACATGTGTCGTTTGATGTTTATGCCCTATATAAAAAATTATCACAACTTGGAAAACTATAAACGGAAGTGTAACAGAAAGTAGGCACTATACCAAAAAGGCCAAATTGTCACATTTAAGTCGATTAGCCTTGTCACGGTCATTGATCGTGACAAAAAAAAACATGCATTTTTTATCACATTCAATGATCGTGACAAGTCTGTGACAAGAGAAGTTTCCACGGACTTGTCACGGTCAATGACGATAACAGATCCGTGACAATTTTCCCAGTAAAATAACCCTACCTTTTATTTTTGCCCACTGTTTCTATTCGTGCCTTTTTTCCTCTCGTAGGGTTGCTCTCTCTCTCTCTCTCTCTCTCTCTCTCTCTAAGGTATGTTTTTCTCTCCCTCTCTCTTTCTTATTTTTCTCTCCCTCTCTCTTTCCATTATATGTGTGTGTATATATGTATATGTGTGTATGTGTGTGTGTGAGAGAGGAGGGCAGGGGTGTGTATGTGAGTGGGGGGTAGGGGAACGGGGGGAGTGTGTGTGCGAGGGGGAAGGGGGTAGGGGAAGGGGCAGGGGCAGGGGCAGGGGGCTTATTTGTATTAATTCACACTAATAAATCCTTAAATAATTATATTGTCTTGATTTCCAAATATTATTTGTGTATTCTTATTTAGGTTTGAAATTGGTAAGAAATTGTTAATGTTAATTGGTGTTATTATTTAGGGCTTGAAGTTAATTAGTCATATGTATTTAATTTTGTATGTTGTTAGAAATGAATTAATTGAGTAGATGAATTAAAAGGAGTACGGGATACACATTTGTTGGTTTGTTGTTGTTGTTGGATTATATTGGATGGATGTGGTTGGATATGGAAGTTGGTTGTTTAATTTTTTTAAATCCTTAATTTATTAATTCACACTAATAAATGATTGAATAATTATTTTGATTAATTTTGAAAGTGGCACGACCACTGGATTATTGTCCAAATTGGGGGGGGGGGGATTTTTCAACATTTTTCTAAAATTACTTTGTGCATGACCCGTTCGTGAGTTGCACTACCATAGACTTATGATAATTAAATGAAACATACTTTAAATTACATATAGTGCGCATAGATACTAGCCTTCTAGTTCTTATGCATATGCCTTGAATAGCCCTTAGACCCGTTCAAGAGTCATTACCCCTGTAGTGAGATCTCTCACATTGTCTCGTTTGGACAGTTTGGGACTGCATAGTTTCTATATAATAATATTCTTAGTGTCTTAAACTTGTTACTTTTGTAGGAAGTTCTGCAGTCGTATCTTAATGTTCTATGGGTACATAATAGATGATGCGATGTTAAGTGTTATTTCAATTGATAAATTGAAATAACACTCACACATTCGAATCTACGTTGTGTACTTGGAAAACTATGGGAATATATTGCCGAATTTTCCTCAAATTGGAACAATGAGCATGAGTTGTTAAGTATATTACAGAAATATGCAGTTTTGAATTCGATAAGACCACTAACCCTTTAAAGGTTATGGAGTAAATAGGAGTTAATATTATAAATTGAATTTTAATTTTAATTTCAAATTAAATTTGAATTTGAATTTGAATTTGAATTTGAATTTGAATTTGAATTTGAATTTGAATTTGAATTTGAATTTGAATTTGAATTTGAATGCATGAATAAATTTACCCATCGAACCTAGCCTTCTAGTTGTTATGCATACTCATTTAATAGGTGTTTATAGTAATGGGAACAAAATATTCACAGTTTTGTTTATGCTATTTTACCCATAATAGGTGATTATTTATTGTGACGGGATATCCTAAATACAAAGAGTGGATGGGTGAGACAAATAAATTAGTGGATGTGTTTCGCAGAGGTGCTAAGGAATTTATGAAATATGCAATGAGATGCCATGATAAAGAAGAGTTTCGTGTCCGTGTGCTAGGTGTAAGAATGGTAAGGTGTTTGAGTGGAAAATAGTTGAACTACATTTGTTAAGATCGGGTATGCAAGACAGTTATCGAAGTTGGATTTTTCACGGGGAATCGAAAGATCCTTTTGTCCCCGAGCAACCTTCATAACGAACTTCAACAATTAGGATAGATGTACGAGGGGAGGATGACAATGTAGATCATAATATGCTAGAAAATTTAGTTGATGATGCGTATGGAGTTTATGAAGTGGAAAAGAATGAGGTCACTGATGATGTACAAGGTTCAGGTGCTCATTAAGATATCGGGATAAACCTTGATGATGACTACCAAAGTTTAAAATTTAAGGCGAGCCATCCTTTATAGTCTGGTTGTGAGAAAGATCAAACAATCTTACATGCCATGGTTGGTTTGCATAATTTAAAGACTCAATATGGTTTGTATGGCACCAGCGTGACAAGAATTTTGAATTGGGTGAAGGGTTTTCTACCCAAGAAGAATACGCTTCAAAATAGCTATCCTACTATAAAAATAGTTTGAAAGGTTTGGGAATGAAGTATAAAGAAATTCATGCTTGTGTGTATGACTGCATACTATACCGAAAGGAGTATAAAATCTCGATTGGTGTTCGGTATGCGATGAACCTAGATATGTCCAATCTACTAGCAAAGAAGACCCAAACTCAAAGTGCCTAAAAAAGAGTTGAAATATCTTCCCGTTGGGCCCAGATTAAAGTGGTTTTTCACAGTACCATGGATAGAGAAGGCAATGACTTGGCATGCTAGGGAAAAAGCAGGAGAAAATCTCATACACCATCCTATTGATTCTACAGTGTTGAAGATGATGAATTTTGAGTGTCCCGATTTTGCTCGAGAACAGCGTAACATTCATTTGGAAATATCAACAGATGGTTTCAATCCATTTGAAAATATAAGCTCCAATCAGAGTGTATGAACAGTGATCCTAGCCCCACTAAACCTTCCTCCTTCACAGTGTATGAGACCTGAATTTTCGATGCTGTCTTTATTGATCCCTGGGCCAAAGTCACCAAGTGAGGACATTGATGTCTACCTGTCTCCTTTAATAGAAGAATTAATTGAGTTATGGGAAGAGGGTGTGCAAGAATTTGACTCTTTTAGAAAAGAAGAGTTTGCGCTGAAAGCTATGTTGACGTGGACAAATCATGATTTTCCAACTTATGGGACATTATTCAGTTGTGTAGTACATGGTTATTTGGGGTGTCCTATTTGTGTAGAAGATACTGAATCTCTTCTTCTCCCCGCTAACTCAAAAAATTTATACCATTGCCATAGGAGGTTTTTACCCCCCCTAATAGTTTTAAAAGTGAGAAAGGTTCCAATTTTTTACCGGATGGGGTTAAACATAGAATACGCCCGAGAATACTTTCAGGCTTAGAAAATGAAAGTAAATCTTTTGATTATGGCACTAATATTCCAGGTAAGAATCCTAAATTTAAGAATGTCAAGCATAAGAAGACCCAAACTCGGAATGAAACTGAGACAAGGAAGGCATGGTTTAGTAGTTCAGTTTTATTTTACTTGCCTTATTGGAAGAATAACTTGGTATGCCATGTATTGGATGTGATGCACGCGGAGAAGAACATGGCTGGACATATTGTGGAAACATGCCTTAGGGGGAGTCATTCAAAGGATGAAGAAAATGCACGAAAAGATCTTAAAGCATTGAAACTTAAACCGCAACTATGGTTACAAGAAGATAGTAGGGGAAGGACAATAATTCCCCGTGGTACGTTTACTTTGATGAGTGAGTAAAGGAAGCTTCTTTTGGACACAATATATATTTTTAAGGTTCTATCTAATTTTTCGTCCAACTTGCAAAGGATTGTTAATTATGCTACCCATGATTTACAGAAGTGTAAGTCTCACGATTGGCATATGATCATGCAATTAGTTCCTCTATTGTTTAAGCATTGTTTCTCCAAGCACAAGGATTTATAGAGGGCTATTACAAAAATTAGTATTTGCTTCTCACTTTTATGTGATAAGGTATTCAGATCACATAGTGGATGCAAAATTGCCGATAAATGAAGCAATTTGTGTCTTGGAGAAGTACCTCCCCCCATATTTCTTTGACATAAGTTTTCACTTGTTGGTACACCTGTGACACCCCGCCTAATTAAATACCGGGCGATCACTCCTTTATTAAATTAAAATCAAGGTGAACAGTTGGTTCATTCTTAGCATCACTGTCGTAAAAATAAACTTTTCCAAATTAACACCCTAATTAATTAAGCTAAGTGTCAAAACCATTTTTAACCTTTCTAACCAAATTGTATTTTTAAAGAAAAACTTATTTATTTAATTATTAACCACATTTTCAATAAGTAAGAATTATACAACAATTATCCTGGAACATAATCCAATTACTTTAAACATTCAACATCCAAAATCCCAACATTTAAAACTAAATGTAAAACATACATGCTGAATAAATCCCAAAGTAACAGTACTAGAAATAACTGAAATACAAATGTCCCAACAAAACAGATAAATAATGGAAAGGGCGAAACATGCCCCAATAACTGAGAATCATAAGAGTGGAATCAAGTAAATGAAATCATCTAAGCAAGTGGCCTGCAACTCCCACCTAAGCTGCAGCACGTTCCTTCCAAGGGATCCTAAGCAAGACGCCCCTGTGGCTGGGTACCTGTAGTACATACATATATATACAAGAGAGAGAGAGAGAGAAAACGGATCAGAGCCCGATAGTGTACATGATTTAAAAAATTTGTTTAGCAAGTATTTAAATTGATACAGGCCAATGCAACAACATATTAGTGCGACACTCTCTTGAGAAATTCTCACCTCTCTTCTAATGTGCACTCCTATCACACTAACCCTCCTAATGGTTTATCTCATCATATATCACGCTATCTTACCCCACTGATTTAACTTATCTTAGGTTATTCGCAAGATTCAAAATTTAACGATTCAATTGTTTGAAAAAGAATATCTCAATTAGTAACCAAAGTTCTCATTTTAACTTTATAAATAAATAAAGTTTTCCAGTGTCATATTATACTTTCTCAAAACAAGTATTTACAATTTGAGTCATCAACAATGTCCTACATATCAAATCACAGTAGGCAGTTCCAGATTTCATAATTTCATATATATATTAACTATTCGTAAAATATATATATATCATAACAGCACCCCAAATAAAAACTATGGTGCGGGCATACTCTACTATCCAATCCCCGTATCACTCGTACTAAGGGAAATACAAATTCGGAATCACTCTCGAACTGTATTAACACATACTCAAACAATATTGAGGCGAAGCATAGATTCCAAGTCTCTAAGAGGATGGCATATGTCTGCGTCTCTTAGGACCGTCCGAACTATCACTGCGATAGCCTGTACCAAGGATACCTATACACAAACAATATGAGGCGAAGCATAGATTCCAAGTCTCTAAGAGGAAAGCACATACCCGCATCTCTTAGGACCTTCTGAACTATCATTCCGATAGCCTGTACCAAGGATATCTATCTTCTAGGGTACAAGTCAATATCCCCCCATAAAGGTCCCATCGAGATAAGACTGTCCCAGCGCGGAAACCTCAGGGATAGCAAGTAGCGTGGGCATGATTTTCACACACAGATAGTATATGCATACACAATCATATAACTATACTAATATTACCATATCAATAATGGGTATATTCTCAATTACCATAATTACGACATTTCCATATTATCATATTTTAGTAAACACTTATAACGGTTCGTTTCTAACCTTGATTCGGTATTATTCCAACGTACCACTCAACTATCATGGCTTTATTGTCCAAATTATAAAAATTCAATAGGTATACACATTTGTCCCAAAGTAACTCTCTTACGTGTCTCTCTCTCTTTAAATCATAAATTCACTGACCCTTATGTAATTATCCCAAAATACAATCTTTGCCCGACATCAAGGATCCCAAAATTTATTCACATGTCCTACTCGTCTTCCCTATCTCCCAAAACATTTTATTAAGGACGCCCAAGATATTTCACAATAAATTGAACTTAACTAATTTAGAAAGGGAAATAGCAGTCTTCCAGGAGGGGTCGATCGATCGAGGTCTGGGGTTCAATCGATCGAGCCTTCGATCGATCGAAGCTCTGGGCTCGATCAATCGATCAAGCAGGTATTTCGATTTCTGCAGTTTTGCAGTTACGGGTTCTAACACATTTCTTCATCCAAATTCAAGTTTTACATTCCCAAACATCCAAAGATTCATACTACTAACATTATATCATCATACTAAGTATTTCCAACGTAAGGCATGTGGATTTCTATCATTATACATGGATTAACAGCCCAAAAATTATCATAATTATCAAGAACCCTAGAATTCTCTTAAACATGGTTCTAACAAGTATTTCCAGAAAATCTCTTCTTTTAAACATCATAATTTCATGGGTAATTCCTCTACATGGAAAGGGTTTCCAGAATTATCAATTCATCCATCACTACATGCAATTTCCTAACTCATATCTTAGGTTTCTTCCATAAAAACTCATTCTAATTACTCCTAAACTAATATGAAAGATGCACCAACGAAATAAGCAAGATAAACACTTTCCTGGGATTTTTGGTGTTCTGATTTGCAGATGTTTTTGGTATGGTTGCGTAGCCCGTCGCGCGATCTACGCGTTGGTGGTGGTGGCGGTGCAAACGGATGGCTTTTGGGCCTTAGATTGCCTTGGAAGCTCTCTCCTTCCCTCTCCTATGTCCGTCACTTGTCTTTGGTTGTTCTAACCCTAGAAGACAACCTTAGACATCTGATATAACCCTTATAATTTCGTGGGTTTATTTACCCAAAATTGTGAAATGTCCAAAACGCCCTCCCGGGGTACTAATTAGGCCTAAAAACGCCCCGAGACCCAAACTAAATCCACGGGCACACTTTTCTGACTATCTCGACCCTTACGGACGCGTTGGCGCACTCAAAACGACCATACGAACAACTGATAAAATATTCACTTTTACTTATCAATATTTACTCCCGACGCGACACGGGCGCGTCCCGACTCAAATTTTCAAAATTGTCATTTTATTCACTCGTGACATTCAATATAACCAATATTACATATTACTTTGCTCATTAGTAATATTCAACAAATTTCCCATAATTACTAACTCTCGTCCCGTTAATAATTATAACATAATTAATTTCCAAATTTTTATTAAATAATTAACTCACATTAAATTTAATAAATCCCTAAATTAATATAGCATAAAAATACGGGGTATTACATACTCCCCCCCTAATAAAGGAATTTTGTCCCGAAATTCGGAAAACAAGGCATACCTGGTAAGAAAAAATCTGGATATCTCTCGCGCATATCGGCCTCGCGCTCCCAAGTGGATTCCTTCATATTATGATGCTCCCACTGGACTCGCACAAGTGGAACTATCTTCGACCTCAATCTCCTCTCACTATAGTCTAGGATAGCCACCGGTCTCTCCTCGTAAGAGCTGTCAGGCTGTAAGTCTATCTCATCTATCGCTATGTGAGTATGGGTCATATCATCCCGAAGACACCATCTCAACGACGAGATGTGGAATACATCGTGAATGCGATGCAAATGTTCTAGCAGTCCCAATCTGTATGCTACCGACCCAATCCTCTCGATAATGGAAAATGGTCCCACGTACCTCGGGGCCAATTTCCCTTTCTTCCCGAACCTCATCACTCCTTTCATAGGAGATACACGCAGTAACACTTGGTCCCCCACATTAAACTCCCGGAAGAACCGTTTCGCATCGGCGTAGCTCTTATGCCTGTCCTGGGCTACTCGAATGCGACTCCTGATCATCTCAATCCTCGCGGAGGTTTCCTGAATTATCTCCGATCCTAGAAACTTGTTATCCCCCACCTCGAGCCAACAAGTTGCAGAACGACAAGGCCTGCCATACAAAGCCTCAAATGGAGCCATACCAATCGTAAATTGATAAGAGTTATTATAAGCAAACTCTACCAGTGGAAGATGTGGATCCCAACCTCCTCCAAAATCAAGAACACACATGCGTAGCATATCCTCCAACATCCGATTAGTACGCTCTGTCTGTCTATCTGTCTGTGGGTGATAAGCTGAACTCAATCTCAACTCAGTACCCATAGCCTCCTGAAAGCTTTCCTAGAAACGCGACACGAAAATCTTATCCCTATCTGACACAATATTCAGGGGCACCCCATGTAATTTGATAACCTCAGTAATGAACATCTGAGCATACTGACCCCTGGTATAGTCTGTCCGCACCGGCAGAAAATGAGCCACCTTGGTCAAACGGTCTACAATCACCCAGATAGAATCATGGCCCCGCTGTGATGTAGGCAACCCCATAATAAAATCCATGGAAATACTCTCCCACTTCCACGCGGGTACTTCCAATGGATGAAGCAATCCTGACGGTTTCTGATGGTCCACCTTCACCAGTTGGCAGGTAGAACACTTGGACACAAACTCAGCAATGTCCTTCTTCATCCCACTCCACCAGTATTGCCTCCTCATATCCTGGTACATCTTATCTCCTTCAGGATGTACTGCAAATCGGGACCCGTGAGACTGGGTCATCACTTCATGACGTAATTATGCACCTTCTGGAACCACCAATCTCCCATTAAACCTCAAACCCCCATCAGAACTAACAGAGTAGGACTTAGCACCCTCAGCTAAAAGTCGTACAATCTGCTCCTGGAAAAACGGGTCTGTGGTCTGTGCCTCTATCACCCTTGTAACAATCTCGGGTGTGACTGTCATAATAGATATGAAGGAATGAGCTACTGCGTCCTGGTGACCTAACTCCTTCCACTTTTCTTTCCAGACGTCCGCTACCTCGTCTACCGGTCTACGGCTTAACGCATCAGCAACTACGTTGGCCTTCCCCGGATGATACTGTATGTCAAACTGATAGTCCTTCACAAACTCTAACCATCTGCGCTGTCGCATATTCAGCTCTCGCTGAGTGAATAGATACTGTAGTGACTTGTGTTCTGTGAACAAATGGAACTTCTCCCCCAATAAGTAGTGCCTCCATATCCTCAATGCAAAAACGACCGTTGCTAACTCCAGGTCGTGGGTGGGGTAATTCTTCTCATGCGGCTTAAGCTTGCGGGAGGCAAAAGCTATAGCCTTCTCCTCCTGCTGAAGTACTCCCCCAAGTCCACGTAAAGAGGCATCGGTGTAAACCAGGTACTCCGCACCCGGCTTCGGTAAAGCAAGAACTGGTGCTGAAGTAAGCTTGTCTTTCAGCTCGTCGAAAGCCAACTGACAAGCGTCATCCCAAACATATGGTACCCCCTTGCGAGTTAGATTCGTCAATCGACCCGCTATTTTGGAGAATCCCCGAATGAATCTCCTGTAGTATCTGGCTAACCCCAAGAAACTACGCACTTCTGTCGGTGTCATGGGCTATCCCCATTCCCTCACCGCTGACACTTTACTAGGTCGACTGCTATCCCCTGCTCAGAAATAACATGCCCCAAGAACTGTGCTTCTCGCAACCAGAATCCACACTTCTCATACTTAGCATACAACTGATGCTCTCGTAGAGTCTGAAGAACCTTCCTCAAATGCTCGACATGCTCCTCCTCGGAGTGTGAATATATCAAAATGTCATCTATAAAGACGATGACAAACTGATCCAAGAACTCTCTGAATACTCAGTTCATTAAGTCCATGAACACGGCTGGAGCATTTGTGAGACCGAATGGCATCACTATGAATTCATAAGACCCATATCTTATCAAGAAGGCAGTTTTTGAAACATCCTACTCTCTAATACGTAGATGATGGTACCCCGATCTCAGATCTATCTTCGAAAAGAATGTTGCTCCCCTCAGCTAGTCGAATAGGTCATCGATTCGAGGCAACGGATACTTATTCCGTATCCTGACCTTGTTCAACTCCCGGTAGTCCACACACAACCTCAGTGAACCATCTCTCTTCTTTACAAACAGGACTGGAGCGCCCCAAGGTGAGGTAATCCTGCGAATGAAGCCCTGACCTAACAGCTGCTCTATCTGATCTCGTAACTCTCGCATCTCCGCCGGAGCCATACGGTATGGAGCGCGTGCTATAGGTCTAGTATCTGGCAATAAATCTATAACAAAGTCTATCTCTCGACTGGGGGGTAGGCCTGGTATTTCCTGAAACACATCGGAATACTCTCGAACAACTGGAATCGAGTCTAACGGAATCACAACCTCCTTAGAGGTATCCTCCTCTATATAATACAAATGAGCGGTCAAACCTCCCTCTGGGCGAGGCATCGCCACTACAAACATCTCTTGCCCCGGAATGGCAAAAATAATGCTCCCACCGAAGCAATAAATCATGGCTCTATAAGCTGCGAGCCAATCCATACCGATAATAACATCATGCTCATGCATATCTAAGACTAACATGTCTGCAGGTAATACCAAACTACCAATCTTTACCCCCACTCCCCGGCATATAAAGAAGATAAGAGACCCACTCCCCAGTGGTGAGTCTACACACATCACTGTGCTCTCTGCTGTGGCTAACAACCCTAAGGCCTTCGCAAAATGCGTAGCTATAAAACAATGAGTCGCCCCAGTATCAAACAAAACCCGACCCATAGTACCATGGATAGGAAACATACCCTCAATCGCGGGTGGTGCCTGTGGAGCTGCTGCCTGGTGGACATTATAGACACGTCCATACTGTAACTGCCCCTGCTGCACTGGAGCTGCTGGAACAGCTGGTAGGGTTGGCACCTGGGCTGGAGCTGGGAGGGCAGCCGAAAAAAGTGGTCGTTGTGGATCATTACGGGAACCCTGCTGCTGTGGGGCCCTATCTCCCTCCAGACAATCCTGGAGCCTATAGCCGTGTCTACCACACCAAAAACATCGGCCTTTGAAGTTGCCTCCCCTCTGACCCTGCTGACCACGACCTTGCTGGCCGTTACCATTACACCACTGGCCCTGTTGGCCCTGATGAACACGCTGTTGGCCCTACTGCTGACCCTGCTATTGGTGTTGGCCTTGCTGGCCCTGATGATTAGGCTGGCCCTGCTGACCCTGCCTATAACCCCAAAATCCCTGCCTGGAATCACCTGAATGGAATCGCTTAGCAGGGTCCCACTGATGGGAACTCTGCTCGTGCTGACGAGTCTGTCCATGAGATGGTGCCCCACTAGCACTATTACCCCCGGCCCTGCCCTGCTGGCTGGACTCTCCTGCTCTCTTGCTTCCCTGTAGATGGAAGCGGTGATCCTGGAAATGTAGTAACGCAGCATTGAGTACATCAGTAAAAGTAGTCAGAGATAGATTCCCTATAAGATGCTGACGGATCCTCCAAGCTAACCCGTCCACAAACAACATAATCTTCTTACTCTCAGTAGGTACCTCATCTGGCACTGATGATGCTGGAATTAGCACCACCAGGTGAGGTGTTTCCAAGCTCAATATAAGAATAACAATGGAAACACAGTTATATAAAGAGAAGAGAATGAGATGAGGATAAGTGGAATCAACACCGAAATATAAGTGGTTCAGCCAATTTGGCCTACGTCCACTGTGAGTGTGTGTGAGTAATATCACTGAATGACGGCACTAATGGCCATGGATATAACCTCTCAAGCTTTCTCTCTCTACTGTATATCTACACAAAGCTTCAGCTAGGGTTTAATAACTGGGATCCTTTTGCAAGGTAGGGGATGATCCCTATATATAGTATCTAGGGGGTGTAATATACCCCCCATTCATGCAATGAGCATGTGTGTGGTAACCTCACCAATGTGGGAGTGCCATCTGTCACTGTCACATGTAAGGAATGATGATGAAATATCCTCCCCATGTGTGGAGAATAATCTTGTTACAACTGATTTGTGCCCAGGTGTCCTTATCCAAATGTTAATAGATGCTCGGCCGCCATATTGGTGGATGACCTCGGCCTGAATGAGGCCGAGCTGTAAAGGCTTGATGTTCGTTAAATTCGAGATGTGTCATAGGGAGTCTCGGCCTGATCTCAGCCGAGACATTATGTTGGGGTAGGCCCCAGCTGAGGTTGGACTAATGTCATGCTAACGTTTACTAAGGCTTCTTGTGACCTCGGCCCAAGCCGAGGTTGGACTGGTTCCATGTTTGAAGGTTACCAAGGCTCCCGATCACCTCGGCCTACACTCGGACGAGGTTGCAATACCCAGGTATATGAGAATGATGTTGATGCCTGTGATGCAAGTAGTGTCCATTAGAAATATAGGTGGTAGCGTCGGCCTGGGCCGACCCTGGTCTGGCCGAGGGATGATATCGTGGGCCCATGGCTCGTCTAGGGTCGATCAATGTCTCGGCCATCATCTCGGCCGAGGTTGGTGTCTCTAGGCCGAGGTTACACTTGGGGCATATCAATCACCCCCCAGCCCTTAGTCATATGTGAGAGCAAGTGGCTAGGGGATTAATACACCTCCGAGGCCTGTCCATCCCAAGCTAATACCTGCATGACACCTGTCCACGCTAGAGCATACTTGCTTGGCTGGCGTGTACTGTCAGCCATCCTTTGGGTTTCCCAAGGCAATGATGGGCCTTGGGAAATGTGCCCAAGTATTTAAGGGTTTAAACCCTTCTTTTTCTTTCTTCTTCTCCATTTCCATCCTGTGCGCGATTTCTTCCTGCGATTTTCTCTCTCACACTTCTTCAATCAGCGCTCTTCTGCAGAGGCATTTGTCGATTTTCTTGGGAGTTTTCTTCATTTCATTCATCGATTCATTTCCAGGTACTTCTTCCTTTCCATTTCCTTTGTTTCTGGTATTTGGTTTGCATTTTCCGGTGACTTTTTAAGTTTTCCGGCGAGCTCCATTGTCTCAGGCGAACTGGGTTTGCTTTAAACTTCCAAGTTTGATCTTTAAACTCCTTTATTTTACAAGTCAATTGTGTTTGTAGTTTTAGGAGTTTTTCCCAAGTTTAGGGTCGTCCTCTGATGCTCAGACCTTTATACCAACTTCTTGAGGATTTCCCTTCCCTTAGAGAGAAGACCCTAGAAAAGATTAGGCAGATAGAGAGAGCTCAGGAGGAAGCTCGTAGGTCACAAGAGTTTCCTATTAGACCTATCTTTCCCCCACCTCTCAAGGTGGTATATCCTGATCCCCCTGAGAACTTCTATCAGACAGAGGTCTCTGCCAACCCATTACCGATGTCTGAGTCTGAGTCTTCTACCTCAGGCTCCATGTTTGTGGAATCTTTCCAGGAAGCTATGGATTTCACACCTGGGCCTGACCAGGCCTCTGATCAGGCCGAGGTATCCAACCGAGCTTCATCCCATAATGGCTCCAGCACCTCAGCCTCTTCTTCAGAGGTTGAAGTGCTTGAGACGAGTGTGGCTGTGCCACCAATTCTTGATGCCATCCCCCTATCGGCCGTCACAGGGGCAGAGTTCACTCAGAGATTCCCTAGTAACCCATCTACATCTGCTCCGACCGACGTTGAGCTTGGTGATGATGAAGAAGCTGAAAGTGATGTCGACATCTCTGAGGAAGCCGAGTTCGAGAGCACTGTAACTGAAGTGGATCTTCTATGCTTCAGATATTTGTACTCCATCAGTCCTTCCATCAAATTAAGGAGACCTCTGAGGGAAGAGAGGGCCTATCACGGCTGAGATGGGGAAATCTGCCTGTACGAGCATATGTTTAAGTTGGGGTTTCGCCTACCCATCCATCCCATTATCAAATCCATTCTCTCTTACATCAACTTGGCCCCCTCACAGCTATCTCCCAATGCTTGGAGAGTCATCATAGGGTCCATTATTCTATGGAGGGAAGTCCACCACTTCGACCTCCCAGTTCAGGTCTTTGTTGGTTGTTATGTCCCAACCTCGGCCAAAAACCATCCGAGCTACTATCATTTTGTGGCTCGGAGGCCTGAGAAGAAGATGCTCCAGGTGACTCAGACCTCAAATCATAACTGGAAGCCCCGTTATTTTTTCGCCTCAGGGCCATGGGAATTTGTCCCATGCGTTCCCTCTTCCACACTTGAGCCGAGGATACCCCTTAAATGGGGTAATGTCTCCATGTCTGCCAGGGCCGATCCTGGTCTAAGTCTTCAAAATATGCAGAAGGTGAAGGCCCTGCAAGACCAAGGGGCACATTGTCTGTTTGTTAAGTTCGAACATTTTCTGACCCCCCAGTATCTCTCGGGGACGAGCCTGGGTGGAAGTCCCCTTGTTGATTTTGGTAAGAATTTTTATTTTAAGTCTAACCTCAGAACTCATTCGTATCTGATTCCTGACCTATATCTTTTAACTTTTGCAGAGCGACCACAAGACATCCCGGACGAACTGTGGGATATGGAGGCTCCAAGCTTGACGAGGCTTGCAAAAAAGGCTGGTCTGAACGCTCCTCCCCCAGCTCCCTCTACATCCAAACCTCAGGCCTCAAAGAAGAGAGCCCCAGAGACCCATGCCTCTAAGGATCAGAGGTCGACTTTGAGGCAAAAGAAGGCCTCAGATGCTACACTTCCAATTTCTTCGGCCGACATCCTGACGGCTCGTCTGGACCAGCTGAAGTTAACTGATAGTGTGGTCGGCAACAGCAGGCAGGCCATGGATGCCGAGGCCGACAAGCGTTTCTACAGAGCTATGGACACCTCCCTGCTGGTTGAGTTCGGCCTTCACAGAGCTGTCCAGGTATGATTTGTTCCTTTGTCAAAATTTTATAAGTGAAACATCTGGCTTTTCTCCCGCTTAACCTCTTCATTAAATGTGCAGGGAGTGACTGCTATGTATCAACTATCAAACTGGGCTATGAGGAAACTGCCCCTCATCCAGAAGGGGCAAGAGGCCGAGAAGGTTGAGAGTGCCCTCAATGCTGAAGTCGACCGTCTGAAATCAGAGCTACAGACCTCTGAGAGTAAGGCTAAGGGGTTGGAAAAAGACATCTATGTGCTCGTCAAGGACCATGCCAAAGCCCTGAAGGCAAAAGATGACGCTCTGCAGTAGAAGGTCAGCGCGGCTATGAAGGCTGCCCTTGAAGATGCCTCGGACAAAATAATTTCTGACTACAAAGGCTCAGAGGAGTTCGTGGGTTTTGGCTTTGAATACCTCGAAAGAGGTATCAAGGCCACTACCAAATGGGCTGAGGTCAGAGAGAAGTAGGTCGGCACTCTAAAGGCCTCTAACTTTGTGGGTCTCGGCTTTGCTGACCCTCAGTTTGCTCAGGCACTTCAAGAGGTAGAGGACGAGGCTGCTGCACCTGCTGAAACTGAAACTCTTGGAGGGACTGAGGTCGGAGGGGGCGACCATGCTGACGACGTGGCCGAGGTGACCAATGCTGATCAAGCCAACCCGGTCGAGACTGTTAATGTTCCCCCCCCCCCCCAAACCTTTAGGATTTATAATTTGTAACAAATTTGTAATTTGTAACTTATAACACCTCAGTATTTTATAGGGAATATTTGTAATCAATGCCTCTGAATACTATATGATCTCTTCCTTTTACTGAATGTCAATCTCTTCTACTATTTGTTGCAGTGTTATTGTTTATACTTAGTCAATAATTCTGACCTCAGGTCTCTTCACCACTGAATTGTAATTAGGCTCCGAGGTCATCACCTAAGATGTTAGCCTCATAATAAATCTCACCAAATTAATGATGTTAAGGGTCCGAGGTCATCTACCAAGGTGTCTGAGCTCAGACCTCGTCACCACCGAGTGATGTTATGAGGGTCTGAGGTCATCACCTAAGATGTTAGCCTCATAATAAATCTCACCAAATTAATGATGTTAAGGGTCTGAGGTCATCTACCAAGGTGTCTGAGCTCAGACCTCATCACCACCGAGTGATGTTATGAGGGTCTGAGGTCATCACCTAAGATGTTAGCCTCATAATAAATCTCACCAAATTAATGATGTTAAGGGTCTGAGGTCATCTGCCAAGGTGTCTGAGCTCAGACCTCGTCACCACCGAGTGATGTTATGAGGGTCTGAGGTCATCACCTAAGATAGCCTCATAATAAATCTCACCAAATTAATGATGTTAAGGGTCTGAGGTCATCTGCCAAGGTGTCTGAGCTCAGACCTCGTCACCACCGAGTGATGTTATGAGGGTCTGAGGTCATCACCTAAGATGTTAGCCTCATAATAAATCTCACCAAATTAATGTTGTTAAGGGCCTGAGGTCATCTGCCAAGGTGTCTGAGCTCAGACCTCATCACCACCGAGTGATGTTATGAGGGTCTGAGGTCATCACCTAAGATGTTAGCCTCATAATAAATCTCACCAAATTAATGATGTTAAGGGTCTGAGGTCATCTGCCAAGGTGTCTGAGCTCAGACCTCGTCACCACCGAGTGATGTTATGAGGGTCTGAGGTCATCACCTAAGATGTTAGCCTCATAATAAATCTCACCAAATTAATGATGTTAAGGGTATGAGGTCATCTGCCAAGGTGTCTAAGCTCAGACCTCGTCACCACCGAGTGATGTTATAAGGGTCCGAGGTCATCACCTAAGATGTTAGCCTCATAATAAATCTCACCAAATTAATGATGTTAAGGGTCTGAGGTCATCTGCCAAGGTGTCTGAGCTCAGACCTCGTCACCACCGAGTGATGTTATGAGGGTCTGAGGTCATCACCTAAGATGTTAGCCTCATAATAAATCTCACCAAATTAATTTTGTTAAGGGTCTGAGGTCATCTGCCAAGGTGTCTGAGCTCAGACCTCGTCACCACCGAGTGATGTTATGAGGGTCTGAGGTCATCACCTAAGATGTTAGCCTCATAGTAAATCTCACCAAATTAATGATGTTAAGGGTCTGAGGTCATCTGCCAAGGTGTCTGAGCTCAGACCTCATCACCACCGAGTGATGTTATGAGGGTCTGAGGTCATCACCTAAGATGTTAGCCTCATAATAAATCTCACCAAATTAATGATGTTAAGGGTCTGAGGTCATCTGCCAAGGTGTTTGAGCTCAGACCTCGTCACCACCGAGTGATGTTATAAGGGTCCAAGGTCATCACTTAAGATATTA
Source organism: Sambucus nigra (assembly GCA_949130495.1). Lineage (NCBI taxonomy): Eukaryota > Viridiplantae > Streptophyta > Magnoliopsida > Dipsacales > Adoxaceae > Sambucus > Sambucus nigra. The sequence goes on along the minus strand of OX422213.1, from coordinate 415,315,419 downwards.
GCCTCATAATAAATCTCACCAAATTAATGATGTTAAGTGTCTGAGGTCATCTGCCAAGGTGTCTGAGCTCGGACCTCGTCACCACCGAGTGATGTTATAAGGGTCTGAGGTCATCACCTAAGATGTTAGCCTCATAATAAATCTCTGATCTAAGAATGAAGCAAGAACTGTCATGGAAACTGATCTTTATTAATATCCTCTTCTCAATAAGATGGTACATTTACAACAAATTCTATGCAACATCATATGTAATATCTCTTGAGATGGTCAGCATTCCATGGGTTAGTGAAAGGTTCTCCTTCTAGATTTTCTAGCCTATAAGTTCCAGGCATAACCTCTTCCGTTACTTTGTAGGGGCCATGCCAGTTAGGGTGCAGCTTGTTTTCCTTCTGTAGGGTCTTCTTTAGCACTAGGTCTCCCACTGCAATGGGTCTTAATTTCACCCTTTGGTTGTAGAATTTCGCTGCCCTCTGCTGGTAGGCTGCTTTTCTGACCTCTGCGTCTTCCCTTCTTTCTTCGATAAGATCCAGGTCTAGCCTCCTCTTTTCCCCATTGCTGTCTGGGTCGTAGGTCTGAATCCTATGAGTTGGTAGTCCTACTTCTGTTGGTATGACGGCCTCTAAGCCATGTGCCAGTATGAATGGGGTTTCTCCTGTTGGTGTCCTTATCGTGGTTCTGTAGGCCCATAACACAGCGTAGACCTCTTCTGTCCATCTCCCCTTCGCATCTTCTAACCTCTTCTTGATTCCGTCCAAGATAGTTCTGTTAGTGACCTCGGTCTGGCCATTTTCCTGAGGTCGGCCAGGAGATGAGAAGAACTGTTTAATCCCCACTCTTAGGCAATACTTTTTTAAGGAGGAGTTCTTGAACTGGGTCCCATTATCCGAGATGAGAGTGTTTGGGAGGCCATATCTGCATATGATGTTCTTCCAAATGAACTGGAAGGTCTTCTGCTATGTAATTATTATCATCGGTTCTGCCTCCACCCACTTTGAAAAGTAGTCAATGGAAACTATTAAGAATCTATAGTTGTTGATAGCTCTTGGCAAAGGTCCCACTAAGTCAATTCCCCACACTGCAAATGGCCATGGAGAAGAGATTGACGTCATAGGCTGATGGGGTTGATGAGGGATAGTGGCGAACCTTTGACATTTGTCGCACCTCTTCACATAGTCTGCAGTGTCCTTAGACAAGGTAGGCCACCAGTATCCCTGAGTGATGATCCTCTTGGCTAAGGGCCTTCCCCCTATGTGGCTAGAGCAAGAACCCTCATGAACCTCTTATAAGACCTGGGGTACTTCCATGGGATGCACACATCTGAGGAGAGGCAATAGAAACCCCTTTTTGTACAAGACGTCTCCTACTATTGAGAACTTGGCAGCCCTGTATCTCAACTTTCTCCTTTCCATCTTGGACTCAGGCAGCTCTACGTCTCTTAGGTATATGACGAGCGGGTCGATCCATGAGTCTCCTTGGCTCACATTATGACAAGGGCTACATACCTCGTCCTCCTCGATGCTTGCTTTTCCTAAGACCTCGATTGGAATGGTCCTTCCCAAATCTGTCTTCATTGCCGAGGCCAGCCTTGCCAATGCATCAGCGTGATTATTGCTCAGTCGAGGCACTCTCTTCAGCTTTGCTTCTTCAAAATACTCTAACAACCCTCTTACCTTCTTTAAGTACTTGGCCATCCTTTCGTCTTTGGCCTCGTATACCCCCAACACTTGGTTGACAACCAACCTTGAGTCGCTATGGAGTAGGAGTCGCTTTACTCGAAGAGTTGTTGCCAATAAGAGACCTGCTATCATGGCCTCATACTCGGACTCGTTGTTTGAGGCCTGGAAGTTGAATCTCAAGGCGTACTCAATGTTGGCGCCATCTGGAGCTGAAAGTATTAGCCCCGCGCCGCTTCTACTGCCACAGGAAGAGCCATCAACGAAGAGGTTCCATACGTCTACATCAGATGAGAAGACCCCTTATCTTATAACCCCCTTCTTAAAGAGGTATCGATACTCTTTGTTCTCTGCTACTCTGCTACGGCCTCGAAAGACGTTTGGTTCAGTCTCATCCGAATCTCAGAAGACACTACGGTTCATCTCTTCGCCGTTATCTAAGCCTTTCTCTGTCTCGGCCTCTTCCAAAATTCTATCGGCCTCTTCCAAGGTAAACTCTGCGACAAAGTCTGTGAGGTCCTATCCCTTGATGGTCGTCCTAGGCTGGTAGGTAGGATCATACTCTCCCAGTTCGATGGCCCAGGTCATCAATCTTCCGTACTTCTCAGGTTTGTGCAGAACTTGTCTTAGTGGTGAGTCAGTGAGGACTACCATGGAGTGAGCTTGGAAGTAGGGCTTCATCTTCCTTGAGGCATGGATAAGGGCATAAGCCAACTTCTCCATTCGGGGATAGTTTTGTTCAAACCCTTGAAGGGCCTTACTGTTGAAGTACACAGGCCTCTGGATTCCATCCTCTTCCCATATGATGGCTGCGCTGATGGCTGATTCAGAGACTGCCAGATACACAAACAACCTTTCCCCCATGATGGGCCGAGACAGCAACAAGGGAGACCCTAAGTAGGACTTGAGCTGGTCAAAGGATTTTTCACACTCTTCGTCCCATTGGAAGGCCTTTCTCAAAACTTTAAAGAATGGAAGACACTTGTCCGTTGCCCTAGAAATAAACCTGTTAAGGGCAGCCACTCTTCCCGTAAGTCTCTGCACATCCTTGATACTCCTAGGAGTCTTCATATCGAGTAATGCCTTGATTTTCTCAGGGTTTGCTTCAATCCCCCTCTGATTAACGATGAACCCCAGGAACTTCCCGGCTCCTACCCCGAAGACACACTTCGCTGGGTTGAGCTTCATTCTGTATGAGTCCATGACATCAAAGGTCTTCTCAAGGTCCTCTACGTGGGTATAGGCTTTCAAGCTCTTCGTTAGCATATCATCCACATACACCTCCATGGTCTTACCTATTTTCTCCTCGAACATCTTATTAACAAGACGTTGATACGTTGCCCCCACATTTTTCAGACCGAAGGGCATCACCTTGTAGCAGTACGTCCCTTTGTCAGTAATGAAGGCTGTCTTCTCAGAGTCCTAAGCATCCATGAAGATTTGGTTGTAGCCTGAATAAGCGTCCATAAAGCTCATGAGTTCGTGCCCTGCCGTTGCGTCCACCATCTGGTCTATCCTAGGTAAGGGATAGTTGTCTTTCGGGCAAGACCTGTTCAGGTCAGTGAAATCTACACACATTCGCCACTTCCCATTGGCCTTAGGCACGATGACTGCATTTGAGAGCCACTCCGGGTAGGTAACCTCTCTTATGAACTCAACCTCTTCCAACTTTTTTACCTCTTCCCGGATGATGTCACACTTCTCCCTGGAGTACACTCTTCACCTCTGCTTGATCGGTCTGGCATCTCTGTCTACGTTGAGCTTGTGGCTCATGACCTCAGGGTCGATACCAGGCATGTCTGCGTAACTCCATGCGAAGATACTCTGCCTCCTTCTGAGGAATTTTACCAGCTCTTCCTTGATCCCTGGCTCTAGGGTCTTACCGACCTGGACGGTTTTTTATGGCTCGTCCTCATTGAGGATGATGGATTCTACCTCTTCCGCGGCCTCGCCCTTCTTCAATTTTGTTTCATCTCTTGGGTCAAGAGTGTCAATGTTGTAAGTGGCGGTTGCTGTCTTATGGGCCTCTCTCTCTTCGGCCGAGTTGAAGTAACACTCCCGCGCCGTGGTCTAGTCCCCTTGCACTTCCCCTACTCCATAAGGAGTCGAGAATTTTAGCATCTGATGGACCGTCGACGGCACGACTTCAAACTCTTTAAGGGCCACCCTTCCTACGATGAGGTTGTTGGCCGAGAAAACGTTTTCGTCCATGACGAAAAAGTTTATCTTCTTAGTCAACCTCTTAGGCCACTCATCCCCCATCCGTACATCCATTTCATACATGCCTAAGGGGTGTACCTTTTCACCATTGAAGCCTATCAATGGGTGATGGTAGGGCACCAGCCTTGCCCTGCTAAGACCCAGGCTCTTGAAACAAGGCCAGAACATTACGTCCGCTGAGCTTCCCCCGTCTATGAGGATCCTCCCTACCTCGCACCCATGCACCCTGGTTGTTATGACCAAAGGGTCATCATGGGGGGCTAAGATACCCTTAAAGTCGAGTCTGGAGAACCCCACTACGAGGGTGTCCATGTCCACCTTCTTCCTCTTCTGCACGGCATCGGAAGACGTCAGATTCACAACCTCGGGCTTGGCCACTAACCTAGCCTCTGCTACATGAGCCTTCCTATCGGCTACCTCAGAGCCACCTCCTGCAAATCCCCCACATATGGTGCTAACACCAAAGGAGATCATACCGACCCTCTTCACCGGGGTGTTGTCATCCTTTGGCGGAAGATCCGGGTCATCTTCATCATCTCCCTCTGAATCATCGTGCCTTCTGGCCGGGACATCGCCACGGCATCTGTCATTTCTTCTTTTCTTAGGGTCTTCTCTTCCACCCTTTGGAGCCTTGCCATCCACATACTTCCTTAACTTTCCAGATTTCAGCATCTTCTCAATCTCATCCTTTAAAGCGAAGCATTTATCTGTGACATGGCCGTGATCCTGATGGAACTCACACCATAGGTTTTTGTTCCTCTTATGTGGCGGGGCCTTCAGTTTTTCCGGCCACCTCAGAGTCCGGTCAGTCTTAATCTCATTAAGGATGTGTTCACAGCTCACAGTCAGAGGAGTATAATGAGCAAACTTGTCATCACCTGACCTCTTCTTCCCCTCTTTCTTGCTTTGGGACCTCCCAGTGCCACCGCGGTTCTCCTCCTCATATTTGGCGGCCATTGCCTCTTCCGCATTCATCACTTTCCCTGCGGTCGCTAGCAGCTCCGCCATAGACCTAGGGGGCTCTTCCGCCAGTCTCCACAATAGCTTCCCCTTCTGGAGACCTCCTATAAGGGCGGTGATGGCTATGCTCTCTTCATAATCCTCCACCTCTAATTTCTCTTTGTTGAACCTTGCTATGTAGTCTCTTAGGCTCTCACCCTTGGCCTGTTTGACATACAGCAGGTGGGTAGTCTTATTTTGAGGTCTTACCCCAAAGTAGAAGTTGTGGATGAACCGCTCAGCCAGGCCTTTGAAGTTCTCAATTGAGTTCTTCGGAAGGGAGGTGAACCAGCTGTGCGCTGCCCCAGTCAAGGTCCCCGAGAAGGCCCCACACTTCATCTCATCGGGTATCGAGTAAATATCTGCCGCCGACTGGTACATCTCGATATGGTGCATAGGGTTAGTGCTGCCATCATATTTGGGAGTCACTGTAAGAGGCTTGAACTTAGCTGGGGTTGGGAACCTCACTATTCTATCCACAAACGGGGAGCCCTCTGAGTAACCCCTTTGTAATGGGTCCCTTCTTTTTATGAGGTCCCCTATCTTCTCCTCAAGGCATTGGATTGAATCATTCCAGGGTCTTCTGTCATCAACTTGGCCGAGGTTATCCCCTGCCACTTCCCTGCGTTGGACAGAGGGTTCCCCAGCCATGACACGCTGACTGTTGACCTCTTCCTGTTCCCTGGCTCTTCCTCTACAGGGTCGGCCTGGGTCTGGCCGACCTTGCCTACCCCTCTCTGAGAGCCTGCTGCGCTCCTCGACCTTGATAGCCTGTGTCTTAGGTCATTCACCGGGCCCAGCCTCTGGAAGGCCGACCCTATGCTTAACCTGTCAAAGACCGACCCTCTTTGTTGGGCCTCTTCTCTTCATCGGCCGACACATCCTTGACTCTGCCTAAGAGGTCGTATAGTGTCATTTGACACCTCATACGGCTCCCAGCAGTCTTCTGGGGCTTCTTCAGCTTCTAGGTCATCATACATGTCCTCTGGGCAAGGGTTTCCCTGCCTCCCCAGGCGCAAGCGCCTAGGGTCAGCAACGTCCCTCCTCCGTTAGGGTGCAGGCTGGTCCTTCATTGGCGCCTGGGGTGGTCCCCTGGCGTCAAGATGAGGCTGAACTGCTGTCGGAGTGATCATGTTCAGTGAGACTCCAGGTGGCCTCATCATCATGGTTTGACTGAGTTGGGCAAATTGCTCCTTCATGGCTTGTTGTGTTGCAGCTAAAGATTTCATGGCTGCTGCTACCTCCACCATTTCGGACTGGGGAGGAGCCTGACTGGAACTAGCCCCTCCATCCCCGGGCGGCGGAAGAGGCGGTGGTAAGTCTGGTGCCATGTGTTAACAATAAAGATCTTGAGTAGCAAGTGAGCTTAATACCTTAAAGGACCTCTTTCAATGGTGAAACAGCTCCACACAAGGGGTGGTTCCTGGTTCACCACCAGAGTCTCCGGTGAGGTTAAGTAGAAAAAGAGGAAGAGATAGCTTCTCGTTCCCACAGACGGTGCCAAAAATGATGATGCTGGAATTAGCACCACCACGTGAGGTGTTTCCAAGCTCAATATAAGAATAACAATGGTAGCACAGTTATATAAAGAGAAGAGAATGAGATGAGGATAAGTGGAACCAACACCGGAATATAAGTGGTTCAGCCAATTTGACCTACGTCCACTGTGAGTGTGTGTGAGTAATATCACTGAATGAAGGCACTAATGGCCATGGATACAACCTCTCAAGCTTTCTCTCTCTACTGTATATCTAGACAAAGCTTCAGCTAGGGTTTAATAACTGGGATCCTTTTGCAATGTAGGGGATGATCCCTATATATAGTATCTAGGGGGTGTAATGTACCCCCCATGCATGCAATGAGCATGTGTGTGGTAACCTCACCAATGTGGGAGTGCCATCTGTCACTGTCACATGTAAGGAATGATGATAAAATATCCACCCCACGTGTGGAGAATAATCTTGTTACAACTGATTTGTGCCCAGGTGCCCTTATCCAAATGTCAACAGATGCTCGGCCGCCATATTGGTGGATGACCTCGGCCTGAAAGAGGCCGAGCTGTAAAGGCTTGATGTTCGTTCAATCCGAGATGTGTCATAGGGAGTCTCGGCCTGATCTCAGCCGAGACATTATGCTGGGGTCGGCCCCAGACGAGGTTGGACTAATGCCATGCTAATGTTTACTAAAGCTTCTTGTGACCTCGGCCCAAGCCGAGGTTGGACTGGTTCCATGTTTAAAGGTTACCAAGGCTCCCTGTCACCTCGGCCTACACTCGTACGAGGTTTCCATACCCAGGTATATGAGAATTCTGTTGATGCCTATGATGCGAGTAGTGTCCATTGGAAATGTAGGTGGTAGTGTCGGCCTGGGCCGACCCTGGTCTGGCCGAGGGATGATATCGTGGGCCCATGGCTCGTCTAGGGTCGATCAATGTCTCGGCCATCATCTCGGCCGAGGTTGGTGTCTCTACGCTGAGGTTACACTTGGGGCATATCAGGCACGATGGTGAGAAGTCTCGTGAAATCCTCCTCATACTCAGCTACGGTAGAATTCTCCTGTTTCAAATTCAGTAATTTCTGCCTCATCTCAGTCTGCACGGCGGGTGGAAAATACTTGCTGTCAAACCGCTCCCAGAACAACTGAATAGGGATCGTGTCCCTCTCCTCCAATGTGGTAGTGGACTCCCACCACTGCAAAGCGGCCCCCACCAGCTTAAAGGAAGCCAATAACTGCCTTTGCACGTCGGTGCACTCATACATACGAAGATGCCGCTGGATGTCTTTCTTCCATTGGCTGACTGTGACGATATCTGAGCTACCAGAGAACTCAGGGGTATGCGCCTTCTGAAAAGCATCCATAACCCTCTCCCATGCAGATGGAAGTTGTGCTGGTACTGGCGCCACTGCCTGAATCTGGGGTGGATCCTGCTGAACCACCGCTGGTGTGGCATTCACCGCCTAAGCAACAATAGCGGCTACTTCATTAGCATTCATAGTGCCTTGTGCCGGAGTTGCTGGCTGCTCGGCCTGGGCACGCCTATCCTTCGGTGCACGTGTCACACCCCAAAACCAAATATCCATACTAATCATTTGTTATTGGAATAATTAGATCATAATCTTGAGCCATTGGAAATGTGATTCATTCATCAATATTTTCCTACATAATGTGCATAATGAACATAATATTATTCTTATATCATAAAATTCAATATCAGAGTCATAATTAAGCGAACATACAATACCGTGATTAACTATGATCAACTCAATCCATACTAAATCAATATATACAATGTGTGAGTATATTAAAATCTTCAGTGTAACAACGATAAAATCCCATTTTTAAACCCTATCTCTCTTCAACGGTGCAACTCTCAAAGCTACCGGTCATATGGTATCCTAGCTGGCAGCGTATGAACCTGAAATTGTTAAAATATAAACTGTAAGCATTAAGCTTAGTGAGGTACTCCTTCCCTGCAATAGAATAACAATTCTATATCGAATATGTAGATATAAAATACGAACAATCCTGCCCATTGGCAATAACAAATCCTGGATCATAAGATCCAAATAATTATGCCCATTGGCAATAACAAATCCTGGAACATTAGTTCCAACAAATCATTGGATCTTTGTCCAATTCCAATCCTGGATCATAAGACCCAAACAAATCCTAGATATTTTAATATCCAAACAAATCCTGAATACCGAAGTATTCAAACCAATCCTGGATCATGAGACCCAAAAAAATCCTGGATATTTTAATATCCAAACAAATCCTGAATACCGAAGTATTCAAACAAATCCGCTCTTAGAGCTATATTCATATTTATATATGAAACAAATCATAAGTACACTCACCTTGGCAGCTTAACTGGCTTTGCCCTTGACTTTATCCAATACTTGTTCAATCAGCTCTTCTTCCCTTCTGTGACACCCCGACTAATTAAATACCGGGTAGCTACTCCTTTATTAAATTAATTCAAAATGCCAAGTTGGCTCAGTTAATAGCATCACTGTCGAAAACATTTTTATTATTACTAACCACCTAGTATTTAAAAAGTAAGTTGCCAAATTTTAATATAAGTCTGATTAACATGCAACAAGTGTAATAAAGAATAACAACACCATTCACCATACTGAAGTAAAATGAATAACCATCACATAGTGTAATAAAGTCTGGAGGAAAACTCCTCACTACAATCCCATACTGAAAATAAATAACCGAATGCTAAAACAATACAAAACAAAGTCTGAAAACTGTAATGTAAAAGATGTCTCTAAATAGAAATGGGCAACATGCCCTACAACTGATAGATAGTGACTCTGGAATCCAAAAGATAGAAGCGTCTACATGCAAATCCCTGTAGCTTCCACAACCAGCTACAGCTCGTCACCTGAATGAGTATCCTATGCTTGGTGTCCCTGTGGCTGGGCACCTAAAAAGGTTTTACAAGAAAAAGATTTGAAAAGAAAACGGGTCAGAGCCCGAATGTGGAGTTATATTTTAAAAACCTGCTAGTGCTTTCAAAACATTTAAAACATTAAATGCAAAGTACATGTTAGGACGTGCACTCACATGATATTCTCACCTCTCGTCTAACTGTGCACTCCTAACGTAAGTACCCATCTAGAGTGATACAGACTACTAGCTACGTGACAACATATCTAGCTAGACTATCATAGGTCCTACCCTTATTACTCGGTTCTCTTAATATAAAAACGCTCGTAATTAAGTAGGGGTTTAACGTAACTCAGATGTTCAATATGCAATATATATATAACTATCAGTTAACTCGTTATATTTCTCGAAGCAATACCGTATTTATATTCACAACAATAACGTGAAGGTTCTCATTCATTACGTGTATATTATTCACATCATAAATATACAATATAAGCACCCCGAGAACTAAGCTACGGTGCACACATACTCTGCTATCCATCCCGGTACATCACGTACATAAGGATCACATATTCCGAATCTCTCAGGAATAGTTCAGATAACACGAATCACAAATAGTGGAGGCGAACACAGTCACATCACATGGGTCACGTACATACCTACGCTCCCACGATCAGCGGACTTATTAACATCCCAATAAGTCTTTCTCTGACCTATGTTCATCAAGGTACCAGTCTATATCCCCCCCGTAGGCACACAAGGATTAGAGGGTCCTAAGCGAACGCAACCTCCCGTGATAGCAAGTATGGTAGGTATGTCATACACACAATTCATATACCAATACTAAGTTAACACATGTCTTAGTAATACCGTAGTTTAATCGTAGTACATATCGCATCCTCGTACTAACTTATAATATCTACACTTTATATTATTCCGGTTTATCATCATATGCGCCATAATCGATTCTCACGTCGTAGTAGACACTCACGTCTCAACCCAAACGGTTCATTCAATATAACTCGCGTATATAGTTTACTCCTCTCAATAACCCAAAAGTCCCAAATCTATCCTTACATCATCAAAGGAAGGTCATCTATATCCTCGAACAAGTTTACGGGACTCCAAAAGTCAAAACCGTCCAAAAAGGACCAATCTGTCAACTCTTTAGAAGTCTCGTTCGAACAAGACTATTCGAACGAGATTCCTCTGCCAACTCGTTAGAAGTCTCGTTCGAACGAGGCTGTTCGAACGAGGTCCCAGTTCATTCGAACGAACTGTACCTTCTAAGGATATCTCGTTCGAACGAGATATCGAACGAAATCCATCCTCGTTAGCAGCGACTGGTCAACTCGTTAGAAGCTCGTTCGAACGAGTTCGTTCGAACGACCTGGGTAGGGGCTTCTAACGAGCTACCAGATTCGGCCCAGATTTTTCCCCAATTCGTTTTTCATCCATTTTAACACCTCAAATCTTCTAAACTAAGTCTCAATCAATCGTTTAAAGGTCCATAATCAATACTAAACATATATAGTCACATCCTAACATGTTTTTAAGGGATCAATCCATCCTAACATCAATTAAATTTACAAATTTCTACCCTTTTTCCCAATATCTCAAGAACATGAACCCTAACTTTATATCATCATCAAATCCCAGAATTTAATTCGTTTTAATTTCTCCTAATCACAGTTATTATGAGAGAAATCATCTACCTATCATTCTACATGCAATTCTCTTCAAAATTTTCAAGTTCTAAACTCCAACTACATGGGTTTTCATTCAATCTTTCAAGAACAATCAGAAATTCTTCAATTTCTAACATGGAAAAGACATTCTCTGAATTTAAATGGAATAAAGTCACTTGCCTTGATTGTCTCTGAGTTTGGTGTAGGTTTGGTAGAACTTTTCTGCAGAATTTCTTCTCTCCAAGCTCCTTCTCCAATGGTGGCTTAAGGTGGCTAGGGTTTTGATTTGGGAAACTTAGAAAACCTAAATGATAACCTACGTAGCCTTCTAGGTTAATAGGGGTTGGTTATGGGCTTAGTGGGTCAAATCCACATCAGATTTAATTAACCAATTTTCGTCACTTTTAATTCCTCAAAATGTAAAATTACCAAAATACCCTTTAAGTTGCCGGTATGGCCTAAAAATATCCCGGAATCCAAACTACACCCCCGGGTAGTGTTTTCTGACTATCTCGACCCTTCCGGACGCGTTGGCGCACTCAAAATGACCATACGGATAATAGAAATAAAAATCACTTTTTATAATTAAAATAATATACCATGACGCGGCGGTCTCACGCGTCTCAACAAAATTTCTAAAATGCCGTATATCAATCTCACGAAAAATTTTATAATACCAAATACATATATCAAAACATGTATGCACATAATCAAATACCAACTCGCATCTCGTTAGTATTTTAACCCGGATTAATTTCCAATTAATACGCATTTAGTTAATTGATCCCAAAAATAAATATAGCCAAAAGTACGGGGTATTACATACTTCCCCCCTAATAACTGAATTTCGTCCCGAAATTCGAAACTAGAAAGTACCTGCTAAAAATAGCTCTGGATAACGTTCGCGCATCTCATCTTCGCGCTCCCATGTGGACTCCTCGACATTGTGATGTCGCCACTGAACACGCACTAACGGAACTATCTTTGACCGCAGTTTCCTCTCGCTTCGTTCCAAAATAGCAATCGGCCCCTCCTCGTAGGAGCTATCCGGCTGGAGATCGATGTCCTCCACAGCAATGTGATAATGAGCCAAATTATCTCTAAGGTATTTCCTTAGTGAGGAAATATGGAACACATCGTGAATTCGATGCAAATGTTCCGGTAACCCAAGTCTATACGCAACCGGTCCGATCCGCTCAATAATGGGAAACGGCCCCACATACCTCGGTGCCAACTTTCCCTTCTTCCCGAAATGCATAATCCCCTTCATAGGAGATACTCTGAGAAAAACCTGGTCCCCCACTTGGAACTCCCTGAAAAACCTCTTCGCATCAGCATAACTCTTCTGCCTGTCTTGAGCTACCCGAATGCGACTCCGAATCAACTCAATCCTTGCCGAAGTGTCCTGAATCACTTCCGGCCCAAGCAGTTTGTTGTCCCCCACTTCTAACCAACATGCTGGGGAACGACAAGGCCTACCGTACAATGCCTTAAACGGAGCCATGCCAATCGTGAACTGATAGGAGTTGTTGTAAGCAAACTCCACCAGTGGAAGGTACTGCTCCCATCCACCCCCGAAGTCAATAATGCACATGCGTAGCATGTCCTCCAACATCTGATTGGTGCGCTCTGTCTGCCCATCGGTCTGCGGATGATAAGCCGTACTCAACCGCAATTCCGAGCCCATGGCCTCCTGGAAACTGTCCCAAAACCGCGAAACAAATATCTTGTCTCTGTCAGACACGATATTTAGGGGCACACCGTGAAGTCTCACAATCTCTGAAATGAAGAGCTGGGCATACTGTCCCGTAGTGTAGTCAGTCCTTACGGGTAAGAACTGAGCGACCTTGGACAACCTGTCCATAATTACCCAAACGGAGTCGTGACCCCTCTGCGACGTAGGTAACCCCCTGATAAAGTCCATGGATATGCTCTCCCACATCCACACCGGGACCTCCAACGGCTGTAGCAATCCTGCTGGTCTCTGATGATCCACTTTTACAAGATGACAAGTGGCGCATTTCGAAACAAACTCCGCGATATCTCTCTTCATACCGCTCCACCAATACTGCCGTCTCATGTCTTGGTACATTTTATCCCCTCCGGGATATACCGCGAACCGTGAGCCGTGCAACCCTGCCATCACCTCATGTCACAATTCCTCCCCTTTCGGAACTAACAATCTCCCATTGAGGCGTAATCCCCCGTCTGAGCTAACGGTATAGGATTCGTCTCCCTATGCTAGTAATCGAACTATCTGCTCCTGACAGAACGAGTCATTAGCCTGTGCCCGTACTACCTTCGTGACAATCTGCGGTGTAACGGTCATCACAGACATGAAAGATCGGGCCACTGCATCCTGGTGTCCCAATTCCTTCCACTTTGCTTTCCACACCTCTGCCACCTCATCTGCTGGCCTACGGCTCAACGCGTCTGCTACTACGTTAGCCTTACCCGGGTGGTACTGGATGTCGAACTGGTAGTCTTTCACAAACTCAAGCCACCTACGTTGCCGCATATTCAACTCTTTCTGCGTGAACAGGTACTGTAGGGACTTGTGGTCCGTGAACAGTTGAAACTTCTCCCCCAAAAGATAGTGCCTCCAAATCCGTAGGGCAAATACCACTGCCGCCAACTCTAAATCATGCGTGGGGTAATTCTTCTCATGAGGCTTAAGCTTACGGGAAGCATAAGCTATGGCCTGTCTCTCCTACTGTAATACACCTCCCAGTACTTGTAAAGACGCATCGGTGTACAGCAAATACTCAACTCCCGGTCTCGGCAATGCTAACACAGGTGCTGAGGTCAACTTGTCCTTCAATTCATCGAATGCCAACTGACAGGCGTCACTCCAAATGAACGGCACACCTTTACGAGTAAGATGTGTCAAAGGGCCTGCTATCTTTAAAAATCCCCGAATAAACCTCATGTAGTATCCTGCTAAACCCAAGAAACTACGAATCTCCGTTGGTGTCATGGGCTGTCCCCACTCCCTCACCGCTGATACTTTCCCCGGATCAACAGATATTCCCCGGTCGGAAATGATATGCCCCAAAAATTGGACTTCCTTCAGCCAAAACCCTCACTTCTCATATTTTGCATACAACTCGTTCTGACGAAGTGTCTGCAAAACCTGCCTCAAATGCTCGGAGTGCTCCTCCTCTGTCTGGGAGTAAACCAGAATATCATCAATGAAGACAATGACAAACTGGTCTAGGAAATCCCTGAACACTCTGTTCATCAAGTCCATAAACACTGCTGGAGCGTTGGTCAAGCCGAAAGGCATAACCCGAAACTCGTAAGAACCATATCTCGATAAGAACGCAGTCTTCGAGACATCCTCCTCCCTGACACGCAACTGATGGTATCCCGATCTCAAGTCAATCTTCGAGAAGAAAGAAGCTCCTCTCAACTGGTCGAATAAGTCATCGATTCGAGGCAACAGATACTTAGATTAGAGGTGTTCTTGGGGCTATTTTGTTGGAGGTTCTTGGAGGAGATTTTGTAGATCTTTTGAGTTGATCTTGAGTAGGTGATCATTAGTTTCTCATCATGGTTTGAGGTATGGGGTTTTACACAGCTAGGACTGCTGGAATGGGTGGCAATGCTGCCATCTGTGGCGGTGCGGGAAGAGCGGCGGGAAACATAGGCCTCTGTGGCTCCTGGCGAGCACCCTGCTGCTGCTGCTGTGGGGCCCTGCCCCTATCAGGACAATCCTGTCGCTTATGGCCAGTCTTGCCACAAACAAAGCACTTCCCTGGGAAGTTTCCCCCTCTCTGTCCCTGCTGTCCCCGGCCCTGGTGGCCGTTACCATTCCTCCCTTGGCCCTGCTGGCCCTGGTGAAACTGCTGCCCATTCTGTCCCTGTTGGCCGTTTGGACCCTGATGGCCCTGACGGAAACCTCCCTGTCCCTGCCTGTAGTTCCCTGATCGGAACCTCTTGTTATCCCCCTGCTGGGTGCCCTGCTCATTCTGTCTCTGCCCCTGACCAGATTGTGCCCCGCTGGCACCATGTCCTCCAGTCCTACCCTGATGGCTAGACTCTCCCAACCTTTTGCCCTCGGCCATATGAAAACGATGGTCCTGGCAGTGCAACAATGCAGCGTTAACCACATCTGAATAAGTGGCTAACGATAGGTTCCCTAGCAGATGCTGACGGATCCTCCAATTCAACCCTTCGGTGAACTTCTCAATCTTCTTCTTCTCTGTTGGTATCTCGTCTGGAACGATGTTCAACAGATTAGTGAACTCGCCCTCATACTCGGCCACTGTCTTGCCTTCCTGCCTTAGACTCATCAGCTTCCTCCTCATTTCCGTATGAACAGCCAACGGAAAGTACTTGCGGTCGAACCGCACCCAGAACTCCTGAATCGTGAGAGTATCCCTCTCCTCTGCGGTGGTAATAGACTCCCACCACTGTAGTGCAGATCCCACTAGCTTGAAAGTAGCTAGCACCTGTTTCTGAACATCAGTGCACTCATGCATCCTCAAATGCCTCTGTATATCCTTCCTCCATTGGCTCGAGACTACCACATCTGAGCTTCCTGCAAACTCTGGCGGATGCGCTTTCTGAAAAGCGTTACGTACACGCTCCCAAGCAGACGGGAATGCATTAACCTGTACTGGCGCGGTAACCGGCGCCTGTGGTGGTGCCTGCTGAACAACGGCAATCGCGGCATTTACCGCTAGAGCTACTATAGCTGCAACCTCAGCGGCGTTCATCATGCCATGAACTGGAGCGGGCTGGGGTTCGGGCGTTGCATCCCTGGGAACTCGTCGTGCACATCGTGGAGGCATCTGAAATAAGAACAAAGTTTATAAGCTCACGGTTATAAACTTAATATAGCTGAAGAATGAAGAATACACAAAAAGAGTACAACAGTCCTAAAATATAGGGCTCTATATCAAAGAAACGTAGCGGAAACATAATAGCCGTACAGATCCTAAAGGACACTAGAACCTGATGCTCTTCTTCCCTTCTGTGACACCCCGACTAATTAAATACCGGGTAGCTACTCCTTTATTAAATTAATTCAAAATGCCAAGTTGGCTCAGTTAATAGCATCACTGTCGAAAACATTTTTATTATTACTAACCACCTAGTATTTAAAAAGTAAGTTGCCAAATTTTAATATAAGTCTGATTAACATGCAACAAGTGTAATAAAGAATAACAACACCATTCACCATACTGAAGTAAAACGAATAACCATCACATAGTGTAATAAAGTCTGGAGGAAAACTCCTCACTACAATCCCATACTGAAAATAAATAACCGAATGCTAAAACAATACAAAACAAAGTCTGAAAACTGTAATGTAAAAGATGTCTCTAAATAGAAATGGGCAACATGCCCTACAACTGATAGATAGTGACTCTGGAATCCAAAAGATAGAAGCGTCTACATGCAAATCCCTGTAGCTTCCACAACCAGCTACAGCTCGTCACCTGAATGAGTATCCTATGCTTGGTGTCCCTGTGGCTGGGCACCTAAAAAGGTTTTACAAGAAAAAGATTTCAAAAGCAAACGGGTCAGAGCCCGAATGTGGAGTTATATTTTAAAAATCTGCAAGTGCTTTAAAAACATTTAAAACATTAAATGCAAAGTACATGTTAGGACGTGCACTCACATGATATTCTCACCTCTCGTCTAACTGTGCACTCCTAACGTAAGTACCCATCTAGAGTGATACAGACTACTAGCTACGTGACAACATATCTAGCTAGACTATCATAGGTCCTACCCTTATTACTCGGTTCTCTTAATATAAAAACGCTCGTAATTAAGTAGGGGTTTAACGTAACTCAGATGTTCAATATGCAATATATATATAACTATCAGTTAACTCGTTATATTTCTCGAAGCAATACCGTATTTATATTCACAACAATAACGTGAAGGTTCTCATTCATTACGTGTATATTATTCACATCATAAATATACAATATAAGCACCCCGAGAACTAAGCTACGGTGCACACATACTCTGCTATCCATCCCGGTACATCACGTACATAAGGATCACATATTCCGAATCTCTTAGGAATAGTTCAGATAACACGAATCACAAATAGTGGAGGCGAACACAGTCACATCACATGGGTCATGTACATACCTACGCTCCCACGATCAGCGGACTTATTAACATCCCAATAAGTCTTTCTATGATCTATGTTCATCAAGGTACCAGTCTATATCCCCCCCGTAGGCACACAAGGATTAGAGGGTCCTAAGCGAACGCAACCTCCCGTGATAGCAAGTATGGTAGGTATGTCATACACATAATTCATATACCAATACTAAGTTAACACACGTCTTAGTAATACCGTAGTTTAATCGTAGTACATATCGCATCCTCGTACTAACTTATAATATCTACACTTTATATTATTCCGGTTTATCATCATATGCGCCATAATCGATTCTCACGTCGTAGTAGACACTCACGTCTCAACCCAAACGGTTCATTCAATATAACTCGCGTATATAGTTTACTCCTCTCAATAACCCAAAAGTCCCAAATCTATCCTTACATCATCAAAGGAAGGTCATCTATATCCTCGAACAAGTTTACGGGACTCAAAAAGTCAAAACCGTCCAAAAAGGACCAAACTGTCAACTCGTTAGAAGTCTCGTTGGAACGAGACTGTTCGAACGAGATTCCTCTGCCAACTCGTTAGAAGTCTCGTTCGAACGAGGCTGTTCGAACGAGGTCCCAGTTCGTTCGAACGAACTGTACCTTCTAACGATATCTCGTTCGAACGAGATATCGAACGAAATCCATCCTCGTTAGCAGCGACTGGTCAACTCGTTAGAAGCTCGTTCGAACGAGTTCGTTCGAACGACCTGGGTAGGGGCTTCTAATGAGCTACCAGATTCGGCCCAGATTTTTCCCCAATTCGTTTTTCATCCATTTTAACACCTCAAATCTTCTAAACTAAGTCTCAATCAATCATTTAAAGGTCCATAATCAATACTAAACATATATAGTCACATCCTAACATGTTTTTAAGGGATCAATCCATCCTAACATCAATTAAATTTACAAATTTCTACCCTTTTTCCCAATATCTCAAGAACATGAACCCTAACTTTATATCATCATCAAATCCCAGAATTTAATTCGTTTTAATTTCTCCTAATCACAGTTATTATGAGAGAAATCATCTACCTATCATTCTACATGCAATTCTCTTCAAAATTTTCAAGTTCTAAACTCTAACTACATGGGTTTTCATTCAATCTTTCAAGAACAATCAGAAATTCTTCAATTTCAAACATGGAAAAGACATTCTCTGAATTTAAATGGAATAAAGTCACTTGCCTTGATTGTCTCTGAGTTTGGTGTAGGTTTGGTAGAACTTTTCTGCAGAATTTCTTCTCTCCAAGCTCCTTCTCCAATGGTGGCTTAAGGTGGCTAGGGTTTTGATTTAGGAAACTTAGAAAACCTAAATGATAACCTACGTAGCCTTCTAGGTTAATAGGGGTTGGTTATGGGCTTAGTGGGTCAAATCCACATCAGATTTAATTAACCAATTTTCGTCACTTTTAATTCCTCAAAATGTAAAATTACCAAAATACCCTTTAAGTTGCCGGTATGGCCTAAAAATATCCCGGAATCCAAACTACACCCCCGGGTAGTGTTTTCTGACTATCTCGACCCTTTCGGACGCGTTGGCGCACTCAAAACGACCATACGGATAATAGAAATAAAAATCACTTTTTATAATTAAAATAATATACCATGACGCGGCGGTCTCACGCGTCTCAACAAAATTTCTAAAATGCCGTATATCAATCTCACGACAAATTTTATAATACCAAATACATATATCAAAACATGTATGCACATAATCAAATACCAACTCGCATCTCGTTAGTATTTTAACCCGGATTAATTTCCAATTAATACGCATTTAATTAATTGATCCCAAAAATAAATATAGCCAAAAGTACGGGGTATTACACCTTCCTATCATTCTTAAAATATTAGTATCATCATAATAATATCAATAATCCAAAGAACGATTTAAACATAATTCAATCCATAAGCATCACATGATTCCATTCAAATCATTTATCACAAGTGAAGTTCCATCCAAATCCATGCTAGTATATTTAACATATCCAAATCATAGACCAAATATAAATTAATTTATTCTTGGAAATTCAATCCTTGTCATATTAGCATTCCAATACAAAATACAGTACATCATTTTAGGTCTCGTAGAGCAAGATATGCTCATTTCTTTACCACATGGCAAATCTGCCCTATAGGCCCTCTTATCGTTCATTCAAATTCCACGAATTTCCATAATTTTTCTACATCATAAATTTATATGATATTTCACCCAACATCAGTAAACATATTGAAAAATACAAAATTAAAGTTTATAATTTTTAAGGTTCGTTTGCTATGTCAAGCAAAACACCGAACACATGGCGGGCATATTTTCACCCTTAGGGAAGATTTCATACCCGAATTTCAAACTCTCACCAGAGACTCATTTCTTGGTATTTTCACATGATTTTAGGATATGTCATACATATATGAGTCCAGGTTAATATCCAATTGGAATCAGTCAATTCCAGTAAGTATACAAAATATATGGAAGTTTGAATAAACACAGTTTCTAAACAATGCAATTTTAGGGTTTTGTACATTCAACTTAACTTAAACTTGCATATATCCATACATATGCACCCAAGCATGAAAGGTAAATAAAAATCAAGGATTTATATCATATAAATCATAAATGAAATAAAAATAGCAAGATTCATGGTTGGAATTACCTTAGGGGCTTTTACGTAATTTTCTATGAATTTTTTTGAATGTTTCTCCTCACTTTCTTCTTCCTAACCCTCACAATTGTTTTTCCTCAACTTAAAACTCTCACAAACTGAGTTTGCTGAAGAAAGGAGGATATCTCAAGGGTTTAAGTCGTCCAAAACAACCTCCACCTCCAACCAATCAATTTATAACATGTGGCATCATATAAAACAAAATATCATTTTAGGCTAAATGACTACTTTAGCCCCTGTTCGTAAAAAGACAAAATCTTCGCACTCGGATGTTCGTTCGATGGACCGTTTGTTGTGTTACAACCCTAACTCATATATCTACAATTATCTAGTTTACACCTCAAGTCAATTGTTATGTCATAAAGGTCAAAACTAGTCTTAAACTTGAACATTCCTACCGAAAACTTCAAATTTTCACATTTGTAACTAGTTCGATTCTCCATGTTTTATGAAGGTAGGATTAGACTAAACATAATGAATTAACATTATATATACTAATAACATATTATACATATCTCACAAGCTAATCATGATTTAAATATAATTTATCATAATTATATTCGGGTTGTCACAATTCTCCCCCAGTTAAGAAATTTCGTCCCCGAAATTGACATACCTTGGTTCTCTGAATAAAAAAAATACGGATAATGCATCTTCATGCTATCCTCACTCTCCCATGTAGCTTCTTCCATTGAATGCCTTCTCCACAAAACTTTCACAAGTGGGATCACTTTTGATCTCAATATTTGTTCTTTGCTATCGACGATTGCAAGTGGTTCCTCCACATAGCTCAAATCTTCCTTCAACTCAATAGGTTGTTCCACCAATACATGTGAAGGATCTACTACATACTTTCTTAACATAGAAACATGGAAAACATCATGTAATCGAGATAATTCTGGTTGTAACGCTAACTTGTAGGCAAACATCCTGACTTTCTCAAGGATTTTATAAGGTCCAATGTAGCGTGGACTTAATTTCCCTTTATTTCCAAACCTCATAACTCCTTTCCATGGAGATATCCGAAGAAACACATAATCCCCTTTCTGGAATTCCAAATCATTTCGTCGTTAATCCGCATAACTTTTTTGTCTGCTTTGAGCTATTCTCATTTTATCTTGAATAATCTTCACTTTTTCAGTGGTGACTTCAATTAATTCTGGGCCCTCTATCTTCCTTTCACCAACTTCACCCCAACATATCGGTATAAGACATCGTCTACCATACAAGGCTTCATATGGAGCCATACCAATAGTAGACTGAAAACCATTGTTATATGCAAATTCTATCAAAGGCAAATATTTATCCCAATTACCTTTGAAATCAAGCACACAAGCTCTAAGCATATCTTCCAAAATCTGTATTGTCCTTTCAGACTGCCCATCTGTCTGGGGATGAAAAGTCGTACTAAACTTCAAGTTAGTACCCATAGCATACTGCAAGCTATCCCAAAATCTGGATGTAAAAGTAGGGTCCCTATCTGAAACAATAGATACCGGTGCTCTATGCAATCGAATAATTTCATTAACATACAATCTAGCATACCTATCAACTGTATACTTAGTCTTGACTGCTAGAAAGTGAGCGGGCTTCGTCAATCTATCCACCACTACCCAAATCGAATCTGACCCCTTCTGAGATCGAGGAAGCCCAACCACAAAATCCATCGTTACATGATCCCATTTCCATTCCGGTATCGATAATGGCTGAAGCAGACCAGTAGGTTTCTGATGCTCCACTTTCACTTGCTAACATATAAGGCACCTCGCAACAAAATCAGCTATTTCCTTCTTCATATTATTCCACCAATAATGCTCCTTTAAATCCCTATACATTTTAGTGCTACCAGGATGCATAGTATAAATGGAATTATGAGCCTCATCTAAAATTTCCTCTTTCAATCCACACACATTAGGCACACACAACCGCTGCTTATACAATAAAGTGTCATCATTCACAATACAAAAATCTTTAGACTTACCATCTCGGAGATCTTGTCGTTTCTTCTCAAGAAAAGGATCTTGACTTTGCAAATCACGAATACGGGTAGCTAATAAAGGCCTCACGCTTACATGAGCAAAGAACCTGTCCCCATCGGCTAGCTTCAATTCTACTCCCATCAATCTCAACTCCATGATGTGGGAAACTCTAGCACACCGAATACAAGATAACCTGCCCGAAGCCTTTCTACTCAGAGCATCTGCAACTACATTTGCCTTCCATGGGTGGTTGTGAATTGTACAATCATAGTCTTTAATTAACTCCATCCATCGCCTTTGCCTCAAATTCAACTCCTTTTGAGTAAATAAATACTTAAGGCTTTGATGGTCAGTAAAAATTTCACATACCTCACCATATAGATAATGACGCCATAATTTCAAAGCAAAGACAATAGCAGCAAGTTCCAAATCGTGTGTAGGATAATTACGTTCATGTGTACGCAACTGCCTAGAAGCATAAGCAATAACTTTACCATGCTGCATAAAAACACAACCCAACCCCTGGTGTGAAGCATCTGTATAAATAACAAAACCATCTCCACCATGCGGAATAGTAAGAACAGGTGCAGTTACCAACCTCTTTCTCAATTCATCAAAACTATTTTCACAATCAGAATTCCATTCAAACTTAACATCTTTCCGGGTTAGTTTAGTCATCGGCAAGGCAATTGAAGAAAATCCCTTTATAAACCTCCTATAATACCCAGCTAAACCCAGAAAACTCCTCACCTCAGTCACGTTATTGGGCCTCTCCCATTTTACAATAGCTTCTACCTTCTTGGGATCAACACATATACCATCTCCAGAAATAACATGGCCTAAAAATACAACTTTTGAAAGCCAAAATTCACATTTGCTAAACTTAGCATACAATTGCTTATCTTTCAACACATTCAAAATAGTTCTGAGATGCTTTTCATGTTCAACCATATCACGTGAATAAATCAGAATATCATCAATAGAAACTATCACAAATGAATCAACAAAAGGATGCAGTACCCAATTCATAAGATCCATAAATACAGCTGGAGCATTAGTAACCCCAAAAGGCATCACAAAAAATTCAAAATGACCATACCGAGTACGAAAAGCAGTTTTAGAAATATCACTCTCCTTGACCCTCAACTGATGATAACCCGATCGTAAGTCTATTTTTGAAAACACTTTAGCACCCTGTAACTGATCAAACAAATCATCTATACAAGGTAAAGGGTATTTGTTCTTAATTGTAGCTTTGTTCAGTTGCCTATAATCAATACACAAACTCATGGTACCATCTTTCTTCTTCACAAATAAAACTGGTGCACCCCATGGAGATACACTAGGCTGTATGAACCCCCTATCAAGTAAATCTTGCAACTGAATCTTGAGTTCTTTCAACTCAGAAGGTTCCATTCTATAAGGTGCCATAGAAATAGGGGTTGTCCCCCGTGCTAATTCGATACTAAATTCAACTTCTCTTTCTGGAGGTAACCCTGGCAACTCACTAGGAAACACTTCAGGAAAATCCCGTACAATAGGAACATCGACTAATTGTAAAGCCCCCTTCCTAGTGTCAAGAACATATGCAATAAAACCCTCACAACCCTCACAACCCTTACTCAATAATTTCCTTGTCTGAATAGTAGAAATGATGCAACTGGGAACAATTTTCCTTTCCCCCACAAATTTAAATTCAGGCTCACCAGACATATTAAAAACAACTTCCTTACAGAAACAATCCATAGATGCATGATATTTAGATAACCAATCCATTCCCAGAATTATGTCAAAATAAAAAATATCCAATGGAAGTAGATCTATAACTGTATCTCTAGCCCCCACAGTCAAAACAAAATCACGAAAAACATATTCAACTACAATCATATCCCCCATAGACATGGAAATACCCAACCCCACCTCTAAATGAGTGCATGGTCTATTCAGATATATGGAAAATGCATATGACACAAAAGAATGTGTGGAACCAGGATCAATCAGAACATAAGCACTTCTATCAGTAACAGAAAGTGTACCTGTCACCACATCTGGAGTAATGTGAGCTTCTTTCATTGTAAAAACTCGTCCACCTGGTCTGGAACTACTAGCTTGTCCTCTGCCCATACTTTTCACTGCACTGCCCGGAGATAACATTCTGCTTGCTACTTCACTATGTGCTGCTGGAGTCTCTGCCAATTGCGGACAATTCTTCTTAATATGCCCCACTTGATGACAATGGTAGCATTCCAATCCCTTAAGCTTAGGACACTCAGATTTATAATGCCCTTCCTCTTTACAAAAGAAACATATAAAAACTCTTGTCGGTGCCTCACCCTTTCCCGACCTCCTAACCAGACTAGAAGATTCTCCACCCCTAGTATCTCTGCCAAATCTCCCCATACCTCTACCACTATCTCCACCACCTCTCTGAAATTTATGAGGTTCCATCTTAACACTTCCACCCTCACCTCCCTTAAAATGAGATGTGTCGAATCTACTCTTCTTAAAACTCTCTCTACTCGCCACCCCTTGGTTCATTTGCCTTTCTGCTATCGTGGCTTTGTTTACCAGAGAAGCATAATCTTCTAACTCATAAGTGGCCACTCTATTTTGAATAGGCCAAATCAGTCCATCTTGAAACTTACTACATTTATCTTCTTCCTCCTGCACATACTTAGTAGCAAATCTAGACAAAGCAGTAAATTTAGCATCATACTCCCTCACAGACATGTTCCCTTGGGTTAAATTTATAAACTCCCTCAGCTTCTCCCTCCTATAGACCTTAGGGAAATACTTAACATACAAAGCTTTAATAAATTCAATCCAAGTAATAACATCAGTACCTTCCATCCTGGGCACCAAATGGTTGCTGGCTTCCCACCAATATTTCGCCTCTCCTTTGAGCTTAAACACAGCTAGATTCACTTTCTGGTTATCTGGAACCTTCATAATGGCAAAGATAGTTTCTAGATCCCTGACCCACATCTCAGCTTCTGTAGGTTCAACTGACCCTGAGTATTCTGGAGGATTCAACTTCAAATACTTCTCATGCATGGAATCTTTCATTTCTTTCCTTGCCTCTTTCTCAATCCTGGCCACGGTATTTGATTCTAGATATCTAGCCTGTTGTTCTGCCATTTGCGCCATATTTATTTCTTATTGATCTGCCATCCTCATCATTGCCTGTTCCATTATTTGCATCTCTGTAGGCTTCTCTTAATCTTTAGCCCTTCCAGCAACACTTTACTCTACTTCAGTATTCTCTGCACGAGAAGCCACTCCCTCTTCTCTATGTTGTCCATTCCCAGGTTCCATATGGAATTATCTGTAATACAACAAAGTTCTAACTACCAATATAAACAGTTTATACTACTAAACTATTGGTTAGTACATAAATAATTCATAAATATCAAATCAACTCAATACTGCCATCTAATCGTCACACACGTCCAAAATTAATAACCACGCTCTGATACCACTAATTGTCACACCCCAAAACCCAATATCCATACTAATCATTTGTTATTGGAATAATTAGATCATAATCTTGAGCCCATTGGAAATGTGATTCATTCATCAATATTTTCCTACATAATGTGCATACTGAACATAATATTATTCTTATATCATAAAATTCAATATCAGAGTCATAATTAAGCGAACATACAATACCGTGATTAACTATGATCAACTCAATCCATACTAAATCAATATATACAATGTGTGAGTATATTAAAATCTTCAGTGTGACAACGATAAAATCCCATTTTTAAACCCCAGCTCTCTTCAACGGTGCAACTCTCAAAGCTACCGGTCATATGGTATCCTAGCTGGCAGCGTATGAACCTGAAATTGTTAAAATATAAACCGTAAGCATTAAGCTTAGTGAGGTACTCCTTCCCTACAATAGAATAACAATTCTATATCGAATATGTAGATATAAAATCCGAACAATCCTGCCCATTGGCAATAACAAATTCTGGATCATAAGATCCAAATAATTCTGCCCATTGGCAATAACAAATCCTGGAACATTAGTTCCAACAAATCATTGGATCTTTGTCCAATTCCAATCCCGGATCATAAGACCCAAACAAATCCTGGATATTTTATTATCCAAACAAATCCTGAATACCGAAGTATTCAAACCAATCCTGGATCACGAGACCCAAAAAAATCCTGGATATTTTAATATCCAAACAAATCCTGAATACCGAAGTATTCAAACAAATCCGCTCTTAGAGCTATATTCATATTTATATATGAAACAAATCATAAGTACACTCATATTGGCAGTTTAACTGGCTTTGCCCTTGACTTTATCCAGTACTTGTTCAATCAGCTCTTCTTCCCTTCCTATCATTCTTAAAATATTAGTATCATTATAATAATATCAATAATCCAAAGAATGATTTAAACATAATTCAATCCATAAGCATCACATGATTCCATTCAAATCATTTATCACAAGTGAAGTTCCATCCAAATCCATGTTAGTATATTTAACATATCCAAATCATAGACCAAATATAAATTCATTTATTCTTGGAAATTCAATCCTTGTCATATTAGTATTCCAATACAAAAGACGGTACATCATTTTAGGTCTCGTAGAGCAAGATATGCTCATTTCTTTACCACATGGCAAATCTGCCCTATAGGCCCTCTTATCGTTCATTTAACTTCCACGAATTTCCATAATTTTTCTACATCATAAATTTATATGATATTTCACCCAACATCAGTAAACATATTGAAAAATACAAAATTAAAGTTTATAATTTTTAAGGTTCGTTTGCTATGTCAAGCAAAACACCGAACACATGGCGGGCATATTTTCACCCTTAGGGAAGATTTCATACCCGAATTTCAAACTCTCACCAGAGACTCATTTCTTGGTATTTTCACATGATTTTAGGATATGTCATACATATATGAGTCCAGGTTAATCTCCAATTGGAATCAGTCAATTCTAGTAAGTATACAAAATATATGGAAGTTTGAATAAACACAGTTTCTAAACAATGCAATTTTAGGGTTTTGTACATTCAACTTAACTTAAACTTGCATATATCCATACATATGCACCCAAGCATGAAAGGTAAATAAAAATCAAGGATTTATATCATATAAATCATAAATGAAATAAAAATAGCAAGATTCATGGTTGGAATTACCTTAGGGGCTTTTACGTAATTTTCTATGAATTTTTTTGAATGTTTCTCCTCACTTTCTTCTTCCTAACCCTCACAATTGTTTTTCCTCAACTTAAAACTCTCACAAACTGAGTTTGCTGAAGAAAGGAGGATATCTCAAGGGTTTAAGTCGGACAAAACAACCTCCACCTCCAACCAATCAATTTATAACATGTGGCATCATATAAAACAAAATATCATTTTAGGCTAAATGACTACTTTAGCCCCTGTTCGTAAAAAGACAAAATCTTCGCACTCGGATGTTCGTTCGATGGACCGTTTGTTGTGTTACAACCCTAACTCATATATCTACAATTATCTAGTTTACACCTCAAGTCAATTGTTATGTCATAAAGGTCAAAACTAGTCTTAAACTTGAACATTCCTACCGAAAACTTCAAATTTTCACATTTGTAACTAGTTCGATTCTCCATGTTTTATGAAGGTAGGATTAGACTAAACATAATGAATTAACATTATATATACTAATAACATATTATACATATCTCACAAGCTAATCATGATTTAAATATAATTTATCATAATTATATTCGGGTTGTCACAGCACGTCTCGGAGGCATCTGAAACGTGAAGAAGTTTATTAGTCTACAGTCATTAACAAATCTCAAATAGATGAAGACATAAACTTGAAAGCAAGAATACAACCATCCTAAAATAGGGCTCTATAGAAAAAACGTTAAGCTGAAAGCGAAATAAGCCGTACAGATCCTATGGACACTAGAACCTGATGCTCTGATACCACCTGTGAAACCCCGCCTAATTAAATACCGGGCGATCACTCCTTTATTAAATTAAAATCAAGGTGAACAGTTGGTTCATTCTTAGCATCACTGTCGTAAAAAGAAACTTTTCCAAATTAACACCCTAATTAATTAAGCCAAGTGTCAAAACCATTTTTAAACTTTCTAACCAAATTGTATTTTTAAAGAAAAACTTATTTATTTAATTATTAACCACATTTTCAATAAGTAAGAATCATACAACAATTATCCTGGAACATAATCCAATTACTTTAAACATTCAACATCTAAAATCCCAACATTTAAAACTAAATGTAAAATATACATGCTGAATAAATCCCAAAGTAACAGTACTAGAAATAACTGAAATACAAATGTCCCAACAAAACAGATAAATAATGGAAAGGGCGACACATGCCCCAATAACTGAGAATCATAGGAGTGGAATCAAGTAAATGAAATTGTCTAAGCAAGTGATCCTAATCAAATAACTGAGAATCATAGGAGTGGAATCAACTCCCACCTAAGCTGCAGCACGTTCCTTCCAAGGGATCCTAAGCAAGACGCCCCTGTGGCTGGGCACCTGTAGTACATACATATATATACAAGAGAGAGAGAGAGAGAGAAAAACGGGTCAGAGCCCGATAGTGTACATGATTTAAAAAATTTGTTTAGCAAGTATTTAAATTGATACAGGCCAATGCAACAACATTTTAGTGCGACACTCTCTTGAGAAATTCTCACCTCTCTTCTAATGTTCACTCCTATCGCACTAACCCTCCTAATGGTTTATCTCATCATATATCACGCTATCTTTCCCCAATGATTTAACTTATCTTAGGTTATTCGCAGGATTCAAAATTTAACGATTCAATTGTTTGAAAAAGAATATCTCAATTAGTAACCAAAGTTCTCATTTTAACTTTACAAATCAATAAAGTTTTCCAGTGTCATATTATACTTTCTAAAAACAAGTATTTACAATTTGAGTCATCAACAATGTCCTACATATCAAGTCACAGTAGGCAGTTCCAGATTTCAGAATTTCATATATATATTAACTACTCGTAAAATATATATATATCGTAACAGCACCCCAAATAAAAACTATGGTGCGGGCATACTCTACTATCCAATCCCCGTATCACTCGTACTAAGGGAAATACAAATTCGGAATCACTCTCGAACTGTATTAACACATACTCAAACAATATTGAGGCTAAGCATAGATTCCAAGTCTCTAAGAGGATGGCATATGTTTGCGTCTCTTAGGACCGTCCGAACTATCACTGCGATAGCCTGTACCAAGGATACCTATACATAAACAATATGAGGCGAAGCATAGATTCCAAGTCTCTAAGAGGAAAGCACATACCCGCATCTCTTAGGACCGTCTGAACTATCATTCCGATAGCCTGTACCAAGGATATCTATCTTCTAGGGTACAAGTCAATATCCCCCATAAAGGTCCCATCGAGATAAGACTGTCCCAGCGCGGAAACCTTAGGGATAGCAAGTAGCGTGGGCATGATTTTCACACATAGATAGTATATGCATACACAATCATATAACTATACTAATATTACCATATCAATAATGGGTATATTCTCAATTCCCATAATTACGACATTTCCATATTATCATATTTTAGTAAACACTTATAACGGTTCGTTTCTAACCTTGATTCAGTATTATTCTAACGTACCACTCAACTCTCATGGATTTATTCTCCAAATTATAAAAATTCAGTAGGTATACACATTTGTCCCAAAGTAACTCTCTTACGTGTCTCTCTCTCTTTAAATCATAAATTCACCGACCCTTATGTAATTATCCCAAAATACAATCTTTGCCCGACATCAAGGGTCCTAAAATTTATTCACATCTCCTACTGGTCTTCCCTGTCTCCCAAAATATTTTATTAAGGACGCCCAAGAATTATTTCACAATAAATTGAACTTATCTAATTTAGAAAGGGAAATAGGAGTCTATCAGGAGGGGTCGATCGATCGAGGTCTGGGGCTCGATCGATCGAACCTTCGATCGATCGAAGCTCTGGGCTCGATCGATCGATCAAGCAGTTTTTTCGATTTCTGCAGTTTTGCAGTTACGGGTTCTAACACATTTCTTCATCCAAATTAAAGTTTTACATTCCCAAACGTCCAAAGATTCATACTACTAACATTATATCATCATACTAAGTATTTCCAACGTAAGGCATGTGGATTTCTATCATTATACATGGATTAACAACCCAAAAATTATCATAATTATCAAGAACCCTAGAATTCTCTTAAAGATGGTTCTAACAAGTATTTCCAGAAAATCTCTTCTTTTAAACATCATAATTTCGTGGTAAATTCCTCTACATGGCAAGGGTTTCCAGAATTATCAATTCATCCATCACTACATGCAATTTCCTAGCACATATCTTAGGTTTCTTCCATAAAAACTCATTCTAATTACTCCTAAACTAATATGAAAGATGCACCAACAAAATAAGCAAGATAAATAATTGCCTGGGATTTTTGGTGTTCTGATTTGCAGATGTTTTTGGTATGGTTGCGTAGCCCGTCGCGCGATCTACGCGTTGGTGGTGGTGGCGGTGCAAACGGATGGCTTTTGGGCCTTGGAAGCTCTCTCCTTCCCTCTCCTATGGCCGTCACTTGTCTTTGGTTGTTCTAACCCTAGAAGACAACCTTAGACATCTGATATAACCCTTAGAATTTCGTGGGTTTAATTACCCAAAATTGTGAAATGTCCAAAACGCCCTCCCGGGGTACTAATTAGGCCTAAAAACGCCCCGAGACCCAAACTAAATCCCCGGGCACACTTTTCTGACTATCTCGACCCTTCGGGACGCGTTGGCGCACTCAAAATGACCATATGAATGACTTATAAAATATTCACTTTTATTTATCAATATTTAGTCCCGACGCGACACGGGTGCGTCCCGACTCAAATTTCCAAAATTATCATTTTATTCACTCGTGACATTCAATATAACCAATATTACATATTACTTTGCTCATTAGTAATATTCAACAAATTTCCCATAATTACTAACTCTTGTCACGTTAATAATCCGAATTTTTATTAAATAATTAACTCACATTAAATTTAATAAATCCCCAAATTAAGATAGCATAAAAATACGAGGTATTACAACACCTATGCGACGAGGCATTTCTTTAAGGCCGAGTAAGATATCGGTGGATTTATCCGTTTGAAAGATTGGTGAAAGTTTTCATAGATTGCGTCAAGAATACACGATACATTGAAGGATCAATTGCAGAGGAATAAATCGCCGTGGAGTTATCAATCTACACTCGGGAATATATGCCTGACTCGACCAGCGTGGATGAAAATGACGAGTTCATCGATGAAGGTGGCCATGTGATGGGTAAATAAGTGAAATTAATGAGTTTACAACATGAACAAGTAGCTCGTTATCTTCTTGACACACATGAATGTAAAAAGTAAGTTTAAATTATTTTAATTTTTACATGATTAATTTTGTTATACTTTCGTCATGATCTATGCAGAAAATATGAAGCTTGTGAGAACAATAAAAGACGAAAAATAATGGAACAATCATACAGTAAGTTTAGGTTGTGGTTGTCACATGAGGTAATTATAATTAATATAGATTGTTATCAAATGTCACATTACAATTAACCTAATTAATTTACCGATATTCTCAAATCTTAAAGATGGGTGATGCAACATCAAGACTTTCTCATCTAGCCACTGGACCCTTGTTCATGGCACAAGAGTACAAAAAGTATTGATTGAACAGATACGTATTCGGTGCAAGGGTGTATGTGGAAAATACAAATGTACATAACTCGGGCATTTCATACAAGGCTCTTACTTTTTTTCGAGCGAGTGGAAAAAATAAAAATCTTGTTGAAGATGAAATGACTTACTATGGTGTGATTAGAAATATATTTGAATTAGACTATGTAAACTTTAAATAGGTTGTATTTTACTGTGATTGGGTGAGAGTTGAGAATAAAAATGCCTGTAAAGTTAATCCTGGCGCCAATTTGTTCATGATCGACTTGTCCAAGTTGAAGAGAAACGAACATGTGATCGATGAGCCGTTTGTTTGTTCTTTTCAAAAGGTTAAGAAAGTGTTTTACTCAAAGTATATCAACAATGAGTCGTTCTCAATCGTTCTACATGAGCCAAAGCGTCTAAACAGTAGTGTCGATGACTTAGCTGCACCTATCGTATATCAATCCATTTTTTATAATAACCTGAATCTGAAATAATTTTTTTTTAATAAGTATTCAAATTATTTGTAATGACCAGTGGATGTATTGTTTTATTTCTCTATTATTATCGGATGGCAATTTAATGTTAATTAGAATTTTCATTAATTTAAGCACAAATATCATTTTAATACTAAGCAGGTATTGGTATAAATTGGTACTGGTATAAATTGGTATTGGTATTGGTATTGGTATTATTATAAATTGAAATTGGTATAAATTGATATTGGTATTACTATTGCTATAAATTGAAATTGGTATAAATTGGTATTAGTATTGGTATTGATATAAATTGATATTCGTATTGGTATAAATTGAAATTGGTATAAATTGATATTGGTAGGTATTAGTATTTGTATTGGTATGTATTGTTATTATCCCATTTGAGCATTAATTCAAATTTCATATACATCTTTATACTAATAATAATAATTTTTTCAGAAAATAACTTCATCGGGATGCGGTAGCGGAGGTGATGAGGACTCCTCGAACAGTAGGCCCCCAAAATGGGGAAAATTAGGGGTCACCGTCAAGAATAAGATGACATTATTAGCTAGAGCGCTAGACTTGTTGAGGGCGATTGACGGCTTGGGCTACACTGATTGGAGGGTTGTCCCTGTTGACCTCAAGATGAACATCTAGGGGGCGCTACAGGTTGAATATTTAATATTTATATTTTATTTAAATTTATAACTGTAATAATTACTTATAGGATGGTTTGTATTTGTTTGATAGGAACAATTCAGCCTGCCCACATATCTCCGCGACCGCATGTTTGAGCAATTGAGGGATCAATATAAGACATGGAAGAAGAATTCGGCCAACCCGCATATCTCCGCGACCCTACATATCTCCTAGATGCCTATGTGGCAATTCGGATGAAAAAGGGGAAGGACAAGGAGGTGGCCCCGAGCATCAGAGCCACCATTATAAGTTATAAATGTTTAATTTTTTTAATTATGTTATAGTTTTTTTAATTACTTAATTGACTAATTGTGTACTTTAGTTTTTCAGGCAAAGCTTAAAGAAGTGCATGGATCGCAGTTTGATGCCGACAAAGCATCTTTGGCTACAAGCGCACTCAGCCAAGTACTTGCCTGGATCGCAAGGGGAGGACTAAGGGGGTGAGCTCGTGGGTGAGGAAGTCTAAGATCATCGGCATGGAGACAAGCAACAATGGGTTGGCCCATAAGGTGGACTACCGTGACGATAATCTATCAAGGTTAGAGGCGACGGTCCAAGATATGTACGCGTTCATAAAGCGTCAGTTGGGAAAGGGCAAGGAGAAGGAGAAGGTGGTAGAGGAGGACGAGGACGTTGACAACATTTCTTCGTTGCTGATACGCATGGACTCGGTGTCGTTAGATGATCCATTTCCCATCATTACCCCCGTTAAGCGCCTATGTCAACACTCGGTTCGTCGAGCGTGCATCTACTCGACATATATTTTGGCCTACCGATAGTGAGGGGGTTGAGGGATCCAAGCTTCGTCTTGGGTATGTCGTTTCATGGACGTCCCCTCCAACACTTTGAGTCCAGAGTGCGTGTCACGCATGTGGTGGATGGAAATGTGAACTCACATGTGTGGTTGCACGAACAATACAACATTCATCATATTTGGGGGGGGGGGGGGGGGAATTCATATGTTGTGTGGACCTCCTTCCTCCTCCAACATGCTCAAGATTGACATTATTTCTATCTCTTTCGATATTGAAAATTGGATTGTATTTATATTCTTTTGATTTTGGTACAATTTGGTTTGGATATGATGGATATTTGCATTTCTATTTTATTTGGATATGGATTATAAATGCCTTGATTTGGTATATGATTTGTATTTTATTTAGATATATATGTTTGTTTGAACAGGTACAATTTTGTAATAAAAAGTACAAATATACTGCTGGGCAGTGACAGTGGCCATTCTTCCCAGAATTGTCACGGTCAAAGACCGTGACAAGTCCGTAACAATCTTTTGTTGTCACGGACTTGTCACGGTCTTTGATCGTGATAATTGTTTTGACTTGTCATGGCCTTTGGCCATGACAAAAACTTGTTATGGTTAAAGATTGTGACAAGAACATGATAAGTCCGTGACAACAGAAGTTGTCACCCCCATACTTGTCACGGTCATTGACCTTGACAAGTTGGACTTGTCATGGTCAATGATCGTGACAAGTCGATAGTTTTGGTGTAGTTAGGTATCGAATCCACAGGGAACAATTTTTAGGATCAAATTGATTTAACACTTAGAATAGGGGGAAAAGAAAAGATGATATGGTAGGAATAAAATGAACACTAGGCATTAACTAAACTAAATTAAATTACAGAAATGATATTAGGATCACATCCCAACCATGGGTGAACATAACAGATTAAGTAATTTCGTTCGAAAACATTATTAATTGAGCATATCCAATTAATTATAAATACCAAACATGAAGAAATCAAATTCAAAGATGAAAGATAAATTTCAATCGAAAATGGTAAAAAATGGATTAATGTCTTAATATCACGATAAACACTATCGTTGCATGATAAAGGAAGTTAAACGCCTAATATTCCAACATTGATACACGAGGTTTTAATTGAAGTGTTTCAACCCATAACCTAGATTTTAAAGCTACCCATTAATGGTGAAAATATAGTCCTTACATTTATAGTAACTAACACATGGTAAGAACAATAAATACAACTAATTAACAAATGAAAAGAACAAATTAACCAACAAAAACTAATCGAATTTAATCAAAACTAAGTTACAAAGCATAAATAAAGAAATTAATGAAAATAAAATAAAAGAAGATGATGAATCTTAGCCTTATCCACCAAGCCCTAGGAGAGAGAAATGGTAAAAATCTCCAAAACACCAAGATATCTAACTAAACTAACCTAAAAGTGAAGATATCTTATCTAATAATATCCCACTTACTATTTATAGTAAGTGGGGGAAAAGAAATGAAAGTTAAAGAAGACAAAAAATAGCAATTTCATGGACTTTTCATCCTAGGGTCGTATCGGGACAGATTTCGACTTGGGCCGATTTTGCAAATATCACAGAGTACTGCCATATTCTACTTCAAGTCTGATTTCATGCGTCGGTACGAAAAAAGTAATAATTGCCTCATACAGACTCAAAATTTAAGCGCGTCAGAAACTACGCAAAGATAATTCAATGATGTACATATTGGTTTTTTGAAACCCTTCAAATTGGGTAGTATGAAAAGACTAAACTACTCTTGAAGTTGAAGCAAATGCCAAAACGTTTTTTAAAACGAAAATAACTTCCTTATTCTAGATCGAAATAATACACAATTGGCGTCCACATGAAGAGAATTTGATAATATACATGGTGTTACTTTTATACCATCCAAAATATAGAGTTTGAAAAGACCAAATTATCCTTGAGATTGAATCTTGCAATAAAATTTTTCTGAAACTAAACCAAACTTAACTTTTAGCACCTTAACACCTTCACAATCTCAGTTATACCTCACAAAGAATATATATATATCCATAATAGAGGTTGTCTGGTTGACGAGCATAAACATAGGAATTAATTCAGAAAATGGGGCTAAAAGCATAAATAAAAGGTAAATAAATGCAATATTAAGAACTAATCACTCAATGTGAATTGGAAAAGGAAACCAAACTAGTTAGCGGGAAGCGACTAAAGCTTTCATTGTACTAAAACTTCTCATATAAAACTATTTTCCCCAAAAGAACTATTTTAATTTTTTATATTCACAAAATTATTTTCTATAATATTAGTTAGGATCCAAACACGGGATTTAGATACTTAACATAGTTCCATATATATTTTACAAGGTTCTAAAAAATGCGGGGCATGATTGAGGCATGGAGGCCAAGCCTTAAGCCTTAGAAGCCTAGGCGGGCCTAGGCGTAAAAAGGCGTGAAAAGGCGTTTAGGCCTTCTTAATATATTTTAATATTTTTTAACCATAACAAGGCTATTAAAATACAAAAATTTCACACGTCATAAAAATATGTCTGAATATATGCAAATTAAAATACTATCTGATTATTTTGGATAAGATAATGGTCCGGTTTGTAAACAAATTCTTTAAAAGGCGACATCGTTTCACTAAGGCATTGTTGTTTTTAGAAAAAAATGCGCCGAAAGGGTTTTACCAAGAATAAGGCGTGAAAATCGTAATGCGAGGCGTTTCTCCCAAGCCTTAAGCCTAGGCGTGCCTAGGTGGAGCCTAGGCGGGTTTTTTAGAACAGTGATGTTGTATAACTAAACCAAACCTTCTAATTATAATCTCGTGGAGTTTTAATTCACAATATTTAATTTTATATGTTTAAATTTATAATTGAATTCCATATATGTGCATCTAAAAAGACCTAAGAGTAATAACACATGCCTTTTTCATACCACAAAATGACAAAAAGAATACCGACTCACTTCTTGTTTCATCTAAAGACAAAGAATAAACATAAAATAATCACAAATCAACCGAAGATCAACCTAAAGCAATTAACAAAAAAACATTTAGTTTTTAGGGTTTTTTTAACTTGAATACGTCCATAATTACCACATTTTGAGTTTTATAAATTTTCTTTAATTGACTTTGAGTTTGGTAACTTTTCGTTGCACAGCTGTTAGACTTAACAAAAACCTATTAAGAAGGAAAATAATTCATAAATTAGGAAAGTAAGAGAAATTAATTAAACAATAGGGAAAAAATGAAAACCTCAAAAAAGATAAAACAAAAACAAAAAGCTTAGTTTTCCGGACATCCCTCACCTCCGTCCTCCTCACTCTACCCCTCACCATCCCTCCCACCACCTAACCCTAAACCCGCCTTACACCACCATAACCACCTCCATCGACACTACCACCCAACCCTACCTTCCAAGACTATCTTCATCATCACCCCAATAAAACCACCTAAGCAAATCAAAACGATTAAGAAAAAAAATAATCTGAAGAAACGAAAACCATATGAACAAACTGAATCAATAAAAAAACAAATCCATCAAAACGAATCGATCTTCACAACGAATGATTCAAAATGAATCCATCAAACCAAAATAATGTCTAAACCATCTTTCTCTTTCTATACCCACACATATAAACCCAAATCAATGATATTAAAATGGTTTCAAATATAGATTTGGAAATTGATTTCAAATCGGACTTGGATTTTAGGTTTCAAAAGAAATTAAGATGTGTATATTCGATATAGTGTTTTGTGTTGTGTGTGTGTGTGTGTGGGCGCGTGTGAAAGAGAGATATGCATTGTTGTGAAGAAGAGGGAGAGGTGGTCGTCGGGGGGGGGGGGGGAGGGGGGAGGTGGGGTTAGGGGGGGAGTTAGGGGTAGGACAGACGGGTGGGGGTTGCTGGAAGAGATCTATTTACTTTTGTTTTTTTTATTTTTTAACCCTTTTTAATTAAAATCTCTTTTTTCTTAATTTCTTAATTA
Source organism: Sambucus nigra (assembly GCA_949130495.1). Lineage (NCBI taxonomy): Eukaryota > Viridiplantae > Streptophyta > Magnoliopsida > Dipsacales > Adoxaceae > Sambucus > Sambucus nigra. The sequence continues at coordinate 415,277,976 of OX422213.1, read as the reverse complement.
TTTTCTTTGTTTTAATAGATTACGTGCCTTTCATATGACTATTAAGTCTAATAATTGTCTAACAGAAAATGTAAAAAGCTCAAAGGCCCTGTTTGGTTGTTCCAAAATTACAAATTGGTGCATTTATAAATTCATATATTTATAAAATAGATCCATTAATTGTGTTTGATTTCATTAATGAACTGATTCATTAATTGAGATATTTTAGCTCTTCTGTAAAATTTGAAATTGAAGCATTTCATAAAAAACATGAAATGAATCCATTTGAAATAGGAGTGACATAAAGTTCATTTGGCTGCTCCCCCCCCCCCCCCTTCGCCCTCCATCTCTCTCAATTCTATTTAAACTTTTCTTTCTCATTAAACCTTAACATTAATTTTAAATGGGTTACTTACACTGAGGGCCCCTAAACTTTACTCCTCTAACACTTCACCTCCTCAACTTTAACTTTTTCCAAATCACCCCACATACTTTCACTACCAGTGCAAGATGCCCGAAACATTAACGCCGTTTGTTTTTTAACAGGGAATGGCTCACGTGTGTCCCATATGAGTTTTAAGTGAGGAAATTCTTATCTTTCTAGGGTAAATGAAACGTTTTGTTATTTTCTAACTCAATATGTGCAAATCCAATTCTGCAATAATATTTTACCTAGACCTAGAATAAGAAGAGGCAAGAACAAAAATGAATCAGAACAAAGAAGAAAGAAGAACCAGTGCTTGGCCATAATCTTCTTCTATTGATTGAACCAAGTTGGGGTATGTATTTATGTATTCCTCCATATAATATGTCTTTCTCACATATTTTTTAGGTTCTTCTCCCAAATAATGGAGGGCAATAATTATATGAGAGCATGGTATACCAGATAAACCCTATCTCCTACATCCACATGTAGTCACAGCCAAATCTAGGGAAAATTGCACTCCTAAGGGCCCAACTATCTCAAACTTCTGATCACCATTCCACCTTTGTATCCATGCAGCAGATTCTTGTTTGGCTTTCTCCGAGCCTTTTTCAAATGTTGGACAAATGAAACCACCTTTGTATTTATTCATTTTGTCCCTTTTCTTCTGTGTTCTCTCCATTAAATTGATTTTACATTACCTCTAATAGGCCAGTTATTGGCTTGTAACATGCATTATTTATATTAGCATTGATGTCACAAAGATCGATGAGAAGCATGTAACTCTTGCAAAAAAGGATAAAATATGGCCTACTCCAATGCTTAGCAGTTCTGTCTTGTAGCCACTCATATGCTTTCTCATTTATTGCCTTTATTTCCTTCATTGTTTTATGGAATTGAATAACTGTGGTTACTCTTATTGGTTTCCAAACTAGTGCTTTCAATGCTAAGCCCTTAAACTCCCCCTTGAAGTTATTGTAAAGATACCTTACACAATGCCTATGCTCTGAGCTGGGGTGTAGGTATTAGTCCCTACACAATTGAGTTAGCTCAGATGTCAAATACATATGGAGGTGTAAGTGTAGAAATGTAAGATAAAGGTATATGTGTATAGATTACATTTTGTTTGCCAAATGAATGTGTACACATCCTCCAAGAGTTCTAAAAACCAACTCCACGATTTCTTCATTTCCTTCTCCACAATAGCATAAGCCATGGGATATATCCTGTTATTTGCATTAAGTCCCACTGCAGTCAACAGAATACCACCAATCTGACCTCTCAAATGGAACCCATCTAAGACTATAATTTTTTAGAAACCCCTTCTTCATAGCCCCCTGACATATATACATTCTCTTGAAAACAAACTTACCTTCCTTATTTGAAGACAACTTGATCTTAATTATTGTTCCTGGATTGGTTCTCTTGCATTCAGCAATGTATTCCCAAAGCATGTTAAACTGGTCATTGTTTGTCCCATCTATCATTGCAAAAGCCTTCCTCCTTGCTCTATAGATTTATGAATTGGTAACTTTAACATTAAAATCCTTTTGGATAACTTCTTTGAAAGATTGAGTAGGCCAAGTAGGATTTGACCTAAGCTTCTCAACAAACTTTTAGGCAAGCCATTTGGAGTTTGAATGTTTAACATCAAATGACCTGTTGCAAATGTGTCTATCCATAAATGCCCTAACTTGTATAGTCACCTCACAATTAATTTGCGATGCATAAATGACCCATAAGCAACCTTCTTTACATTTGACCCCGACCTTATCCTTATCATTCTTGATAAATGTGAGTTGTTTCCCATTTATGATTACATATACCTATACTGCAGCCCTAAAAACTTTCACATTGGTGAATACCATCCCGAATATAAATTGGGGAAAATTAACATCTCCCTATCTCATTAAAGGCTAACCACGATTTCTTGGAGTAGACTTCCCATTATGGTCCTCCGATCCTGATCATGACATGCTTTGAAGTTCATCTGAAGTGGTATAATCAATATCATTGTCTGAATTTACATTCAATGGCACTTTACCAACCACACTATAAATTCCTTAACCTTCATCTACACCCTTACCTTTATCTATCCATTCTCCTTTACTTTGAACATTATCATCAACATCATTTTCACTCTCAGAGCTCACCATATCAGCTGTGCATTTACCTAGATCGTCAGAACTCAGACTGGAAAATAAGTTATCATTTGCTTCACATTTATCCTGCACTTCACATTTATACTCCACATCACATTCATGAGGCACTTGTCCATCATCCAAATGTTCAATATAAACTTGTACAATATCATTCTTATTATCATAATTCTTCAAGTTTATTGCTTCTACATCATTGCTTATAAGCTTAAGTGCTTTCAAAACATTGTCACCACTCATCAAGAAATGAACAATGTAGTTTGATGTATACCTAATTCATTCAACATTAGCATTATCTCAATGCATGACATCTCATATGCATAACATAAGTCTGCATATGCAACATCCCCCCTTCATATACTTCATCACTAATCAATTTAAGCTTCCCTCCATGGTAAATCTTAATCGTGAAGTATTCAAATGCTTTTTTTACGAAAAAAAAGAAAGAAAAATGAACTAATACATTGGAGCAATAAACAACAGTAAAAGGCATGGTCGTGTTTCCAACTGGGGACATGGATCAGAAATAAGAAAAAACAAAAATAAACAACAAGGCCCTTTTTCAACTAGAGGACAAGAATCATAAATGAGAATAAACTAAAATAATTGAATGAGGCACACTAAACAACAGTAAAAGTGAGAGTTAACTAACATGCATCATAAATAACAACAAAAAACCCTACTTTATACATGTCCCCTGTCCGATGTAACAAGTAAAAAATTGAGTTTTAGTGGTTCATTGCAGCAAATAAGTGATTTAAAGTTTAAAAACATCCACACATTAAGAATTGGCCAACCTGCAAGATATTTTCAACATGTATATCAGTAAACAACAAAAAACAACACAATAAAAGGTAAGAAAGTTCCCATATAGTGGATCTTCCAGCCCTTCTTCAACACCGAATAAGTTTATTCTTAATTCCCACACTATTTGTAGTGTAATCTCCATCAAGATTGAGGAAGAAACGAATGGAGTTGACTTTGATTAGTTGAGTTTTGAATGGTTTAACTCAGTTAGTTTTTTTTTTGACGAATTTTCTTTACAAACCCAAACTTTCATTTTCCCTATAAGACAAGAATGCCCTCACTTAAAACTCATGTGGGACACGCGTGAGTCATTTCCTGTCAAAAAACAAACGGTGTTAACGTTTTTGGATAACTTGCACTGGCAGTGAAAGTATGTGGGGTGATTTGAAAAAAGTTAAAGTTGGGGAGGTGAAGTGTTGGGGGGGGGGGGGGGGGGATAAAGTTCAGGGGTCCTAAGTGTAATTAATCCATTTTAGATTACCAAACATCACCTAAAATTATATTTAAATTCATTTCAAATTCGCTCATTACAATTCACTAATTCACAATGAACTAATTTACATAATAAAATAATTTGTACAACCAAACTAAGCCAAAGTAATTAAAAAATACACACCAAAATCATAACACGATAATTATAAATGTATTAGAATAAAAAAAATAAAAAACCTAACTTTTTTGAAAAAAAAATACATTTTCTTCCAACACTCCATGCGAGGTTGGTGTTACCTTATTTATGATTTTATTTTCTCTCGGTTTTTGGATGAAATAAAAGAAGAAAAATGATCAAATACTAAAAAATTCTTCAAATATTTTTTAACACGTTTAATTCAACCATTTTATTTTGTATCAAAATAACAAAATAAAAAAATTTAAATTAAACATATATTAAAAAATAAGAAAATGTTAGACACACCGAGTGATGGTACCGATTTAGTATCGATACCGCTTTATTTGCATCTACTATTGTGTGAGTTCCGTAAAAAAATATTGTAAATCCCATCAATATACAATTACATAAAGTAGTACCGATATTATCATTTGATAAGAGTATCATTACTCTAAACAAATATTGAACTTCCAAAAATTTGACCCCACTTTTTTTCTGTCATATTGTGAGGACAAACGAGAGGGTACGAAAACCGGGTTGGTGTAGAACAATTGTCCTTAAAACACTCTAAACTATTAATCAATTTCTTTCATTGCATTCAAATGTGCTCCACTCAGCTTCCGTGTGTGCACCTATGCAGTAGTAATAGTCATATGTTGCATTCAATCTCAATCTCGCCCACAGACAACACCACCCATAACCCTTTTCTCTTTCCTCTCCTTCCACTTTCCGTTTTCTCCGATTCAACATGGATTTTTATGTAATCACCATTTAATTCAGAAACATTCTCATCTCTAATGGCCAAAAAGCTTCACTTTTTCTGGGCATTAATTTTTTTTTCAAACCCAATTTTCTGTGAAGTAGATGAGTTCATCTATCATGGGTTCAAACAAGTAGGAACCAACCTATCACTAGATGGTGTTGCTGAGATTCAACATAACGGTATTCTCAAACTCACCAATGACACCACTCGTTTAGTTGGCCACGCTTTTTACCACACCCCCATCAAATTCAAGAACTCCACAACTGGCAAAGCCTTCTCTTTCTCAACAGCTTTTGCTTTTGCTATTGTTCCCGAATATGAAAAACTCGGTGGCCATGGTTTAGCGTTTACTATATCCGAAAAGAAAGAGCTCAGAGCACTTCCAAGCCAATATTTAGGACTTCTCAACAGCAGCAACAGTTTCAACTCCAACCACCATATTGTTGCAATCGAATTCGACACCGTTCAAGACTTCGAATTTGGTGACATCAACGACAACCATGTGGGAATCGACATTAATAGCTTAAGATCAAACGCTTCGGTTTCTGCCTCTTATTTTCCCCAACATAATTCGTCCAAGCAAGACCTTAATCTTAAGAGTGGCAAGACAATTCAAGCATGGATCGACTATGACTCTGCACAAAACAAATTGAATGTGACACTGTCGCTTTCTTCAACAAAACCCACTTCATCAATTTTGTCATTTCCTGTTGACCTCTCACCAATTTTCCAAGATACCATGTATGTGGGATTTTCAGCATCGACTGGCCTGTTGGCTAGCTCTCACTTTATATTTGGATGGAGTTTCAAGATGAATGGACAAGCTCAATCACTCGAATTATCTTCACTCCCTTCTCTCCCGGGGCCTAAAAAGAATCTCACCGTCTTAATTGTTGGTGTATCCATCTCCGCAATAGCATTAATGATATTTACAATTGCTGCTGCGTTATACATTATCAGAAAGATTCAAAACATGGATGTAATCGAAGACTGGGAGCATCAAATAGGCCCGCATAGATTCTCTTATAACGAGCTCAAGCAAGCAACAAAAGGGTTCAGAGACAAAGAATTACTGGGATTTGGCGGATTCGGTAGAGTTTACAGAGGAATTCTACCGAATTCCAAATCATTAGTCGCAGTGAAGCGAATATCCCACGAATCAAAACAGGGTTTACGAGAATTCCTGTCCGAAATTTCTAGTATCGGGCGTCTTCGTCATAGGAATTTGGTTCAGTTACTTGGATGGTGTCGACGGAGAGGTGATTTGTTACTTGTTTATGATTTTATGCCTAATGGGAGCTTAGATAAGTATATCTATGATGAACCCAAAAAGATCCTAACTTGGGAAGAGAGGTTCAAGATAATAAAAGGTGTGGCAAGTGGGTTATTGTACTTGCATGAAGAATGGGAGCAAACTGTTATTCACAGGGATATTAAAGCAGGCAATGTTTTGTTAGACTCGGAATTCAATGGGAGAGTAGGCGATTTTGGGCTTGCTAAATTATATGAGCATGGGGCTAATCCAAGTACCACGAGAGTTGTGGGAACACTAGGTTATCTGGCTCCGGAGCTCACTCGGACGGGTAAGCCTACTACGAACTCGGATGTATTTGCGTTTGGGGCTTTGTTGTTGGAAGTTGTATGTGGGAGGAGGCCAATTGATCCAAAGGCTTTGCCAGAGGAGCTTGTTTTGGTGGATTGGGTTTGGGAGAGGTGGAAGGAAGGGGCTGTGCTTGAGGTGGTGGATCCCAGGTTGAGAGGTGAATATGATGAGGGTGAAGTTGTGGTGGTGCTAAAGCTGGGGTTGATGTGTTCAAACAATGAGCCGTTGGCTAGGCCCAGTATGAAGCAGGTAGTGAGGTATTTGGATGGGGAGGTGGGGCTGCCGGAGGTTTTGACACCGCCAAACCAGAGTGATGGTCTTGAGTTTGAGGATTTTGTGCATTCATATCCTACTTCGTCGGTGGTTGATTTAGGTGGTGAGGTTGAAATTGAAGGTGGTTCGTCTTCACTACTCTGTATATCAGGTAGCCATGAGATAGCATGAGAGAGAGACTTTTGCCTAATGTCAATTAAATTTTTTTTGGCGGTTTAGGATGAATGTGTATTAATTGATCATCCATCTCTTAGCTTGTTAAGAGAATGGATGAGATCTTGATGGGAATTATAAACTAGACTCCTTTAAGATGTGACTGGGTTATTTTAATGTTGTTAGGAACTCCAGTTATTTTTATACATAATAATATATATAGATAAGTTTTTTTACGTTGACACGAAATCCCGATACAAGAGTGCGATACAATTACGTATTGCGCCCTCATTCGCTCGTGTCCAGGCTCCACAAGGTTACACTCTTAGTAGGGCCTGAATAAGTGAATGAGGATTCGACATGTCAATTGTATTGCGGAATTATGCCAGCCTAGCATTTTCGTATATGGATAGGAGGATTTGGGGATTTGTTGGTTTGTGTGTTCTGTCTGCTTCAACCATAATCTTTTTTATATTGAAAAAAAAATACCAGCGCAATTTTGCCCACAATATTTTAATTTTAATTTGCTTTACTAAGCACACAATATGTACGCTTGAAGAAGATATGTTTGTTGAAATGCCTCGTCAGAACTGTCTTGAGATTGGTGAAAATATGTTTTCAGAGATGAGTGATTCTACACGTACAGATGATTCGTACAGAATCGTCTGTACAAATTGATGTGTCGTGTCTGGACCCACTTAAGGCACGGACCAATACAGACTTGACACGTCAATTTGTACAGATGATTCTGTACAGATTCCTCTGTACAAATAGAATTTTTGTTGCAGAGATTATCCTGTGAAAATATTGCTTGACCTCTCATGCCTTGCTTACCACAATGTGTTTTTTTTTTTTTTTTTCCGTCATTATTAATTAATTAACTTATTACTTCTTGTGGTTGTTCAGACACATGACGCCTAATTCAAACACTTATACACTGGGAAGCCGATGAACTTGCAGCATCAACAATTGTGGACTTCTGGAAACACCATCCACAATGTATAGACATCAAGCAAAGCATGGAAGTAAAATGAAGAAAAAATGATGGTAAAGGAAAGAAGATTTAGAAAATATTTTTCACCTAATGCTCCATTACGAAAACCTTTTGAGGTAAAGGTAGCTAAAATTAAGCATCCAAGATTAGTTTTTGATTTATTGTATTATGTAGATAACATCAAATATATATTTTTTTAAATTTCAAAATAGCTGAGTATTTCTGTTTGTCCAAGTAATTATTATTTACATTTCCTTTTCTTAAAAGTGGGTGCAATTGAATGTGGGGTAGAACCCCTCTCACCTCCACATATTTTTGCCACCCTCAAAGCCATTAAAATAGTGCACTAGACAGCCAGGCTCCTTGTAGCATTTTCCTTTTTTCCTATTGGTATATTTATTTTTGTTCGTAAAAGTGTACTATTAACTTTCAAGGTTTCAAGCTCTTTTCTGCAATATGGTTGCTATGATTTTAACCCAACCATTGTCCGGGATATCAAGGACCCGTTTGGTTCTGTATTCAGAAAATTCGATTTAAACGCTGTTTTAAAATTCAGTTTTTTGTGTTTATAATTATTGATGTGCGTTTGGTAAACATGTTTTTAAATACAGTTTTTTGAAAATTTGACAAAATTAACAAGCATGTATATTTATATTATACATATATGTGTGTGTATACATATAAATACATACATAAAACTTTCATACATACATGAATTTATATTTGTAACTTTTCTTAAGGCATCTGACTTTGGTCAGCCTCCTATTTTCAAACTTATCTTCCTACTTACTATTGTCCCGGTCATTTTTTGGTACAGTACTTCCAGCAATCTTTTAGTTTTTAGAAGTTCAATTTGTGCTGACCAAAAAAAGTTCAATTTGTGACCCAGGTTGCTAGGTTTATTCTTCTCCTCTAATCAGGAGATCCAGATATAAGGTTGGACCTGAAAATACTCAGATTTGGTTTGGTGCTTGTCATTGCTAATATTAGAACTTAGTTACTGCATATCAGTTCCTTATTGTTGAGATATTTTCCATTCTGCTGCTTTTAAGGTTGCTATTCTTCAGTTTGGGTTATCCCCTGCTCTTGGCAAGGCTTCTTGATTGGTCTCAGTGCTTTTGCCTCGCTAAATTAAAGTCAATTGGTGATGTCTTATCTAAAGGAAATCCAGGTCCTGCAGTTAGTGGTGCGGTGGCATCTTAAAAAATTGTGCCAGTCAATTCATTGGTGCTTCTATTTTCAACTTGTGTTCAAATAATGGCCGTGATTATTTCTAGGTTGACGGATATACTGGACCATACATAATTGATCAAGTGGCTAATCTTGGCCTCTCTCATGATGGTGTTCAATGGTGGAAATGTCCTAATTCCATTACGTCCATGTTGTAATGAGATGCATTGTTTCTTGGGATCAACCTGTTATGTCCCCCCTTGAGTTGGTTTGCGAGGGGTTGATAATAAAAAGTAAAAATAAAACATTTTTGATGGATTAATATATGTTTTGCGATATTACTGTGCTTAGTTGTTTATAGGCATATGCACATACCTATATTTTGAATGTTTTTAGAAACCATTTTGTTACTAATATTCTCTCCATCCCAAATAAAATTATTAGTTTGCGTTTGAAAACGAAAATTTTGAAGGATACACTCAAATCAAGACTTGCTTATTATTGTAGAATTCAGTTCCTTTAGAAGCCAACTACTTACTTCCTAAGAGATCTCTTCTTATTACAAAGACCTCAAACTCATTGAAGCAATTTAACCCACTTCTTAAGTTGGTTTTATTTGTATAATTGAACTTGATCTTGAATATACTAGAGAGAAATGCATTAAAAGTGGACGTAGGTATCTCAACTGAGGTATTTATACGGACATATTTTACACTTTATTTACATTTTTAAGTCATAGTATCGTTAAGTCACAGTATCTTTGTATCGAGTTGTAATGCTATATCATATGAAGATAAAGAGACGAAGCATCGTGATTGAGATTATTGAACTGAATTGGATAACTTCAGTGCATATCGAAGATTTGTTAAATATAACGATTTTCAAAAGTTTTGTAATTCCTTGTAGTTTATTTTCTTGTTAGGAAGTGTCAGGACAATACTTTAGTGAAAAAAAGTTAGGAATTTTTTTTAACATGATCGAAGAGATCTTCGATCGAGAACCTATTTTTTTAAGGTAGTGGACCTCGATCGAAAGCAAACATCAAACGAAGATCCCTCAATCGAAGTATTTTTTGAACAAGGGCCCATGACTTCCAAAAACCGCCCTCAACCAAAAATTTTATCGAATGAGAACCCCTCGATTCGAAAAGCTGTCGTTCGAACGAGGGATCACTAGTTCGAACGAGGACCTTTGTTTGGCAAAATATGCTTATTTGGATCTCTTTCACTCCAAAACTATTTAAACACCTTTAGAAGTGTATTCCTATCGATTTTTTTTCAAAAACCATTAATCCTTACAAGAAATTATCACACCTTGCAATTGTAACCAACAAAGAACAATATTCATCCTTGCGCAGACGAAACATACGTAAGAGGCCAACGTCTAATCCTACCTTGACTACCCACAACTATAGCGCAACCAACAATGAAAGATACAATGGATTTTTTATAATGCCTC